>CM057338.1:397604135-398204135 GCA_030015575.1 Agapanthus africanus | reverse complement strand
CGCTTAAGTCCATGAGTTTAAGGACCTCACAGTCCGTGTTTTAGTTTAAGGACGCATAAATCCGCGGGTTTAAGGATCCCACAATCCTTGTTTTAGTTTAAGGACGCTTAAGTCCGCGGGTTTAAGGATCCCACAATCCGTGTTTTAGTTTAAGGACGCTTAAATCCATGAGTTTAAGGACTCCACAGTCCGTGTTGATGTGTGGTTGTCGGGACCCGTCATCTCTCTGACGTCGTTGAAGGATTACAACGATAGGAGTCAAAGGAATTCGGAGATGTACCCTCAAACCGGATGTAAATTGATTTAGGAGAGCAGCTGTGCTCAGTCAATTTAATTTGAGGACTTACGGCCATGATTGGGCTAAGTCCAGTTGAAAAATATTCAACGCTTTATTTGTTTTTGGTCTATTAGACATGTGCTAGGGCTTTGCCCATGTTTAAATAATGCATTGCATTACTTTTTATTTTTATTTGGGCTCTGCCCATAAAGGATGCAGAGCATCAATCTTGTCTAGGCTCTGCCCATTTATAAATGATGCAGAGCATCGATTTTACTTGGGCTCTGCCTATTTATTGCTTTGCAATTTATTTTGGCCTACTGGGTCTTTCTGATTTGGGCCTGGCCCTTTAAAAGAAATGCATTGCATTTGTCAGGCGCTTTATGCCAATCACTAAGCGCAAGTGCTTGCGGTGATGACACGTGTCACGCAAGCGCAGTGTGCTGCCCCAGCGCACTGCGTTTGCGCTGCTGACACGTGGCGTGCTCTGGTGAGTTGCGCCAGTTTCAAAGAGCAAGGCTCTATTTCAAAAGCGCATAGCGCAAATGGTTCAGATGCTGACACGTGGCGCTCTCTGGTGGCTTGCGTCAACCCAAGAGCGCAACAGTACAGTTTTGCAAGTGCAAGGCACTATTAACTTGAGAATCTTTTAGATTCCAGAACCAATGATTCATAAAATAAATGCAAAGCACTGTTTGATTTCTTGATCTAATTTAGATTAAAAAAAAACAAGTGTTTCTTATTTTTCTTGATCTCAGAGAACCACTGGTTTATAAGTGCAAAGCACTATTATTTTTTTTGTTTTTTATTGAAGATCATTGATCTTGTTCTTAGATCAATGATCTATTAGAAGAAATTATTCTATCTTAAAGGTCTTTTTACCTTCTTCTTCTTGAAATTTCTTCAGAGTTCTCTCTGTTTGAAGTTCTTGATTTCTCACAATGTTGATGCCTTTGATTTGGGGTTTAGGGGCCTTTATATAGTGCCCATAAATTTGTTAAATTTGTTAAAGAGATCTTTCTCTGAGTGATTTGGGGAATTTTCCCCACCGTTAGATCTTTGATCCAAGGGCTTCTGTTTTACAGAAGAAAATCTTCTTGTTTTAATAAGAACAGAAAGATTTCTTTAAAATTTTAATTCTGTTTGGCGCAAACGCCCAAGCGCAGAGCGCAACTGCGCTGACACGTGTCGCGCAACGCACGGCGCAGCGCAACTGCGCTTGCGCATCTGCTCTGACACGTGTCGCGCAGCGCACGGCGCAGCGCATCTGCACTGACGCGTATCGCGCAGCGCAGCGCTTGCGCTACTGAAGCGTTGCTTCCTTTAATTTTGTTTTAAATAGAGCTTTGCTCTGATTGGGCGCGCTGCCTTGGACGCTGCGCTGATATATCAGCTTTTGACACGTGGCGCGTTGCGCGCAGCGCAAAAAATCTGAAGCGTTGTTTCGAATTTTGAATTTTGAATTTCAAACAGAGCTCTGCTCTGATTGGGGGAAACAAATGCCCCCACCGTTGCGCTCACGTGGCGCGTACGTGAGTGCAGCGGTGGCAAGATCTTGGCCGTTGGATCAACGGGTGAGCTGAAGAGGCGCAAGCGCCTTATAAATAGGACCTCTGGCCTTTAGAAAATCTTCACCATTTTCTAGATTTTGATTTCCAGAGCTTTGCTCTCACTTAAGAACTTCAGAGCTTTGCTCTTGTTTCCAGAACTCTAGAGCTTTGCTCTCATTTCCCAAAGTTAGAAAAATTTTAGGTAAAAATTAATCTTAGATTAAATTAATTTTAATTAACCAACAGAGCTTTGCTCTCATAGATCTTCTGATCTAAAGAAATCCCCTTTGGGGTTTCACCAACAGAGCTTTGCTCTCACGAATCCATAGATCTACAGAGATCTTGTTCGTGGGTTTTAACCCATGAGCAGAGCTTTGCTCATGAATCAAAAATAGATCTTTTTGATCTAAAAGTGAAGAACTCCTAAGAGTCTTCAAAATTTTTAATTTCTTTAGGAGTTTAAATAGATTTTCTCATTATCATCACAGAGCTAGGCTCTTTTAAGGAATTTTATTCCCCTGAGACCAGAGTTTGACAAGTGTCACTCTGTGACAGAGCTTTGCTCTGAAAGAGGAGATTTTCTCCTTGTCTCTAGGGATTTTTTTATTATTAATGGGCATATTTTCTTGGGGACCAACTGACAATCTCATCCAATGATGGGGTTGTCTTATTAACTGACGTATTGTCATCCAGATTTTGTGGGTCCCCTTTCAGTCTCCTACCTACTGTACTGCTTTGTGGTGTAATTAATTAATTTTAATTTAATTAATCTTTAATTTAATTAATGAATGAATGAATTTTTTCAAACGCCAAGCGTTGGAATTACAACACTAACGGCTAATTTCTTTTCCCTTGCAGTGACTATATCTCTCGATACCTCATTCCCGTTTGCTCGTTCGGAGGAGGGATTTCCTGAAGCGCCCCTGGATCGCGAAGTCCTGGCAATGATCAGGGACCATGACCCGGAGTATAAGAGTCTTCATCTTTGGAGGTCGTGGTACAATCAGATTATTACGGGTCGACGCAGCTTCACATGCGCAGTACCGTAAGAACCCATCACGGCGATTCATTATGCTAGCCCACCCCCGGTGCAGTACACCGTGGAGATGGTTGATTGGACATCGAAGGGCTTTCTTCATCCGGCCATAGATGCAATCCCGGTCCAGCGTCCTTTGGTTTTGGATATCCTGGGACGCCGTATCTGTCAAGGCGAGGCGAGACCTTGGGGGCAATCATACAACATAGGCCTGATCCCCCGCCACCCGATCGACTACCTGCCGTGGGCTCGGTATATCCTGTCGGCGAAGAAGTCGTAGTTGATAAGATTAGGGTTGTACACTGCGGTCTACTTCTCCCTTTTTCAGTGTCCCACGCTTCCCACCTAGTGGGTCAAGGCTTTCTTGGAGCAGTGGAACATTCCCACTCACACTTTTCTTGCAATGGATCGGGAAGTGTCGATTTCTCTGGAAGAATTCACAGAGGTCTCCGGTTTACCGGTTATAGGGGAGCACTACGAGGAGTTGCTTCCGACTGACGAGTATGTCTTCGGTGCCAAGCCAGCGGTAAGGGGCCTCACGCCGGAGAATGCTGTTCAACACCAATTCCCCAGTTTGATCAAGGTGTTGAACATCTACGAGGCCCTTTTCATCGAACGTGGGAGTCGCGGAGTCAGTTTTGAGGATTTCATCGCTCGGTTCCTTCACCCAAGCGTCCTCTCGGCAGAAGCTGCCAAGTTTGCCACCCTTGAGGACCCTTGAGGTTTAGGTTTGGATAACCTACCGGCGAAGGAAATAGACCAAAAGGGTTTTTTCCTTCCTAACTCTCCGGCTATGTCTTTTGCGGAAGTTGCGGCTCCTGGGATGGACGAGGAGGCCTTCTTCTTAGGATTTCTTGAGCTATGGCTGAGTTGGTTTGCGCTCCCAATGCATTCTCGCCATATGCGGCCCTCTGTCTTTTACCCTGCTCACCGGATGACCATCGGGGTAAAAGTGGCCGTTGGGATAGCCGGCTTGGCACACTTGTATCACGGCCTCAGTCGAGCGGCGGATGCTAATGAACCTGGGGTGCTGCACGTGATCTTCCCGATGCACTACTTCGTATCGTGGCTCGAGCTACATACATAGGATGTTTTCGGCATGCATAAAAGGCCATCGTTCTATGACAGGTGCATCTTCCCTCGCATCATACAGTTGATTGACGCATCAATTGTGAGTCCATCGCCACGAAATGCCAAGGATTTACTCCTTCGCCTCCACACCGTTGGAGACGGTGTTTCTTTCGTTGACAAGGTGTTGACTATTGGAAAGGCATCCACCATTGCAGTGCGGCCATTGCAAGACACTTTCAAGGATGGAGCTTCAGTTTTGACGGCCCGGGAGACCCTCCACTTATATTCTATCAGACTGGGCTTCTTGGTGTTTAGGCAGAACGGGACGGCGATTTTCATGAGATATAACCCGCATCGTTTCGCCCAACAGCTGAGCTACAATCAAGGGGTACCACTGGAGGCTTTCTTATCGGAACCTGCTGTGACCGAAGAAGGGATGGAGAGCGCGCTGCATCATTTCATGCGTCTAAACACGGGCTCCCACTTCTTTATCAGTGAACCGGCTTGCGCCCCACGACTCCTCAGGGTATATACAGAATGGTACAGTCATTCGACGGGAGCCGTCATAAAGGAGGAAAGGCGGTTGCTGGTCGACCGTAAGGGTGCACCTCCAGGTAGCGACCGCAACGCTCCTTTGGTGCCAAGGACCCCGGTAGTTCCCCCTTTAAAAGATACCAGAGCTGGACCCTAGCGTGCGCAGAGTTCCCCACGCGGATTGCCGCTCCCTGACATTGCGGATGCACCACCAGCGCCCTGTGTCCAGTAGAGACAGTGGTTGTAGCCTCACCGGAGTCTGGCGTAGGTGCGGACATTGGGACCCGCCGCCCCAAGGTGGCTGCCAAGCGTAAGTCGATCCCAGGGGCACCTAGGGTTGGTGGGCAGAAGAAGAAAAAGAAGTCGCTCTTCGCCGCTGATGTCGTGTTCGGTCAGGAACCCCACGCTCCCTATGCTGAGGGCCTGCGTGAATATGAGACTAACGAGGGATTAGTCATGCCGCCGGATGACACGGATTTGGAGGCCTCCCTCGAAGCGTCGGAGCAGTTGGCGAGGCGTGACGCATGGCTGGCTAAGCTTGCGGAATCAGGTAATCACTAGTCGCATTTTCTATTGCATCATATCTTTATTATTGCCTTTGACTAATATTTTTCCTTCTTTTCTTCCAACAGGCATTACCACTGAAGAAGCCATTGCCGCTTCCCTCAAGACCTTCCAAGAGGAGGAACGCCTTAGAGCGTCTTTAGGCCTTAGTAAGTTTCAATTCATCAAGTTTTCATTTTCCTTGTGCTATGGTCAATCTAACCTCTCCCCTTTTTATCGCAGGAACCTCAATGCCATTCCCGCCAAGTGACGCAGATGTTCTGCCAGCTGCCGATGTTCCTGCTTCCTCAGGGCTACCGCAGGAGGTCCGCCTTGAAGAGCCGATGAGAGATGCCTTAAAGGCTCTGGAGGCATCTCTGAACGAGGACGACGACGCCTTAATGAAGGAAGCGTCGAAGAGGTCCATCGCGACAGCCCGGGAGGAAAGGAAGCGGTCGAGGCGCGAAGCAAAGGCACGCAGAGCTGCCTTGGCCATTGGAGCGGGCCCAAGCACCGTTCCTCGTGCCGATACTCCGCTAGAAGAGCCCCCGGTTGCCTTGTCTACAGCTCATAGACAGGCGATTCGCGCCAATAAAGAGGGTAACGACAAGTCTACCTCAGGTAATACTTCTTTCAGAATTTTGTTATAAGACTTATAAAGCTGTCGGTTCTTATATGTTCTACCCTGCAGGGCCAAGCCCAACCGATGGGGAGGCGGAGACTGTCGAACCTGAGGGGCTAAGGGAAGAGACATTGGTCGAGCCCGAGCCGGTGGCGGATGACACAGCTGGGATTGCTGGGCCCGAGATAGTGGCTGACGAACTGGTCATGTCCACTATGCCTGAGCAAGTGGCTGATGTTGATCCCGAGGTAGCAGCGGGCGGAGTGCCTGAGACCGATGGCCTCGTGATGAAGGTGGATGAGACAATCGTAACTGCTGAGCCCGAGGGAGTAGCGGGTGAAGTAGACATGATTCCTGAGGACGAGCCAACCGCTCTTTCTCAGGAGTCCGGCAATGCTCCGGTCATAGCTCTCCCCGCCTATGGCCCTCCGCCGTCTCCCGGCCTTGCAAGCACAACAACGGCTCCCGTCGAGTCTGGGGATGAGGCCACGGGTGGTGGTCTTGTGTCGATGGAGGAGGGAGACGCCTCTGTCTCGGCTGGAGGCTCATCAGGTAAATTTCTGATTACCGTCCCCTATTTTTATCTTGCAATCGCTTCTGATAGGTTTACCCTTGTTTTTTAACGCAGGTGCAGCCAGCGCCGATGCTCCACTGCTTGAGGGAGCGTCGTCGACTACTGCCTTGGCGGTGGTCACCTCTCAGCCCTCTCTCATACCATCGAAGATGTTGGAAGGTATGGGTTTGCAACTTATTAATCTTATCTTTCAGACGTATAATTTGTGTACTAAATTCATACTGTTGTGTCTTTCGGGAGTGCTTTTTGACCATCTCTATCAGGTGTTGCTCCCACACTTCTCCTTCCCATCTGAACTCGCTTCTCCCTCTAGTGGCGCTGGTGAGTATAGTTTCCGACTGATACCTTTCTTTTTCAGTGATGGAATTATTTCTAACTTTTTTTCTCGTCCTAACTGCAGTGCTACGAATCGAAGGGGGAGATGAAAGATCAGTCGCGCCACCGGCCCTTCCGGCCTTGCCACCTGCTTCAACTGGTATAGTAGACTATCCCATCAATGACTTTTTCCATATTTCTTGAACTGTTATCTGATCGTATCTTTTTTTTTAGCTGTCGTTCCGGTTTCGGCGCCCTTCGAGCCTCGCATCACAATGCCGACAGGTCCTTATCTGAGACGTCCGTCTTCGAAAGGCGCCGCGATTAGTCTGCGCATGTTGAGCGACTACGTCGAGGAACTCGACATCGAGACTCCTACATCTGCTGCAGACTTCGCTACGGCGGTTAACCCGATGCTGGTGATACTCGTGAATTTCCATGACGAGGGCATCATCGCATCTTGGGTTAACCATTGCAGGGAGATCGAGGCTCGCCTGCATCAGCTAGAGTCGATGCGTCCCGCCTCCGAGACTTTAGCCACGAGCAATGAAAGAGCAGCATGGATCGAGGAAACCGCTTCTTACGTCCACCACTTGGAACAAGAAGCAGCTTTAAGGCTGAGGGAATGCCAAGAGACCTCGAGCGAGACGGCTCGTCTGCATGCTGAGGTTGAGGCGAATGCTGCCCAAGTGAAGGCTATCTTTGAGGATCTCCTGGAGCGCATCTCTCATGGGCTAAACTTGAAGCAAAAGCTTGATGTTGCCGAGCGTGACACTCCAGGCCGCGAAGCTGCTCATCAGGCCGTCAGGGAGCAACTTGCATCTGTCTTGCAGCAACGGGCTCAAGTGGAGGCGGAGCTGGCAGTGGTGGCCGATCAGGAGAAAGTGGGGAAGGAAGTGCGCGAACAATTGCTAGAGCTATGCAAGACGCTTCCTTCCTAGTAATTCCCCTTGTATCTAAATACTTGTAAAATTTTTCTTTTTAAATAATATGTATCCATTCTTCATTCTTTTGTACGCTTCACCTTGTACTTGATTACATTCAATAAAGATACACATTTTCTTTGCAATGTCTTGTACTATTTCTTTGCTTTTTCATTTCTCGTATTATCAGCATGCTGTCTTGATAAACACATTTGACCGATAATAAAGTAAGCATCTAGATTTCTCCAAGAGATAGCGATGGCTTAGGCCGCAGGTTCAGATCTGCCGCTTAAGACTTTTCAACTCTATGAGCCGTGAGGGTCTCATAGAGACTTTTCTCCCTACGGATCGAGAGGATCTCGTAGGTGTATTTTCTCCTTAGGAATCGTGAGGATTCCTAAGCGCGTTTTCTCTTATAAGTCGTAAGGATCTTTTAAGAGAATTTTTCCCTCTTACGAGTCGAGAGAACCCGTAAGCGGTTGTTTCCCTCCTTGTCGAAATTCGACTTTGGAGAGCGAGACCCGTGAATAGTATGCAAGAGACCGTTTTAGACCGACTTGCAGGGTCCCATTGTTCAGGAAACAAGTTTTTAATCCCTGCTGCCTGAGGCTTCATCTTGCAAGTTGAGACGGATCGGGAATTTCCCATGGAGACATTGGTTTCTCTGCGAGCCGACGCGAATCAGGAGGCTCTCATCAAGGACGCTAGTTTCCCTGAATTGAGACATTTGCTAAGGATATTTGTTTCCCTGGTGTTTGAAACGAATCGAGAATTTCCCACGGAGACACTGTTTTCTCTGCGGGTCGACGCGGATCAGGAGGCTCTCATCAAGGACGCATAGTTTCCCTGAATTGAGGTATTTGCCAAGGATATTTGTTTCCCTGGTGTTGAAACGAACCGGGAATTTCCCGCGGAGACACTGGTTTCTCTGCGAGCCGACCCGAATCAGGATTTTCTTCGTCAAGGACACTTGTTTCCCTGAGTCGAAGGATTTGCCAAGGATATTTGTTTCCCTGGTGTTGAAACGAATCGATAATTTCCCACGGAGACACTTGTTTCTCTGTGAGTCGACGCGAATTAGGAGGCTCTCATCAAGGATGCTTGTTTCCCTAAATTGAGGTATTTGCCAAGGATATTTGTTTCCCTGGTGTTGAAACGAATCGAGAATTTCCCGCAGAGACACTGGTTTCTCTGTGAGTCGACGCGAATCAGGAGGCTCTCATCAAGGATGCTTGTTTCCCTGAATTGAGGTATTTGCCAAGGATATTTGTTTCCCTGGTATTGAAACGATTCGAGAATTTCCCGCGGAGACACTGGTTTCTCTGCGAGTCGACGCGAATCAGGAGGCTCTCATCAAGGATGCTTGTTTCCCTGAATTGAGGTATTTGCCTAGGATATTTGTTTCCCTGGTGTTGAAACGAATCGAGAATTTCCCATGGAGACACTGGTTTCTCTGCGAGTCGACGCGAATCAGGATTTTCTTCGTCAAGGACACTTGTTTCCTCGAGTCGAAGGATTTGCCGAAGACACTGGTTTCTTCGGGGTTGGGATGAATCGACGAGATCTGGCTTCGTTTTCTGGCGGAGCCTATTGGGAAAGTATGGTTCCTTCTTTGTTTGCGCCCTTGGATTGTATACAGGGATCTATGTGATCTCAACTGTAGGGCCAAAGTTTTATCATTTTTTTTGTTTTATTTCCGCGATACTCTATCATTTCAGCTTTTACATCGCGAAGGTCGCGATTGCCCAATCATTTCGGCTATTTTTCGCGGTGCCCAATCATTTCGGCTATTTATTTTATTTTCACTCGCTGCTTTTTATTGCGAGTTGCCCAATCATTTCGGCTATTTCGTATGCATACGTTTTTACTTGCTGCTTTTTATTGCAAGTTGCCCTATCATTTCGGCTATTTCGTATGCATGTGCGGCCTACCGGCTTTTCACCGTAAACCTGAGATTAGACACCGATTTCGGCATCAGCACCGCTACAACTGGGATATTGCCAGGAGCGAATCATCATTTGCCTCCGTCGATGTTGAACAAAGGTGGCTTAGCGAACAGGGTTAAGGTCCTGTCGACTAAGGCTTTTAACTTCATGAGCCGTAAGGGTCTCACAAAGGTATTTCTCCCTACAAGTCGTGAGGATCTTGCAGGTGTATTTTCTCCTTAGGAATCGTGAGTATTCCTAAATGTATGTTCCTCTGTAAGTCGTAAGGATCCTACAAGAGGGTTTTCTCCTTGTAAGTCGAGAGGACCTACAAGGGTCGTTCATCATATGAACATATCCCTAGTCACGGATGGGACTTCGTTAGGGAAATGTTTATTCGCGTCCGTGGATTGTATACAAGGGCCAGTATTGAACCACTTGTAGGGCAATATCAAAGATTGTGGAGGTTGCTTAAGCACAGGTTTAGGTCTCTGTAACTTAAGACTTTCAAATCTTATGAGCCGTGAGGGTCTCATAAGAGAGTTCTCCTTACGAGTCATAAGGATCTCGCAAGTGTATTTTCTCCTTAGGAATCGTGAGGATTCCTAAGTGTGTAGCTCCCTTGTAAGTCGTAAGGACCTCACACGGGTGGTTTCTCCCTACAAGGTTGAGAGGACCCTGTAAGTGTCTTTTAATGAGGTTGCGCCCTTTCGGGTTTTCACAAACACTCGCCGGTAGTCCTGCTGTTTTTACTCACGGAGCCCTTTCGGGTTTTCATCCGTGCCCATTTTGCTTATGGACATACCGTTTTTTTTATTCTTTTTATTTTTTTATTATTTTTTTTACGAGGTCGCGCCCTTTCGGGTTTTCACGAACACTTGCCGGTAGCCCTGCTGTTTTTTACTCACGGAGCCCTTTCGGGTTTTCATCCGTGCCCTTTTTGGCTTATAGACATACCATTTATATATATATATATATTTATTTTATTTTTATATATTTTTTTTATTCATCTCGTCAGCCTAAAGATGCTGCGGTAGTAGTTTAAGGACATTTCGGTCCGTCATTAGTTTAAGGACGTTTCGGTCCGTTATTAGTTTAGGGACGTTTCGGTCCACCATTAGTTTAAGAACGTTTCGGTCCGTCGTCGTAACCTTCTAAGTGTAGTATTTCTTTAGGAAGCGACCATTTATTGGCCTAAAAGGCCTTTCACCGTGCATATCCATAAGTAGATAGGCTCCACCTTGGTGGACCTTGTCTATGATGTACGGGCCTTCATAGTTTGGCTCGAACTTTCCCCGCTTGGCGCGATTGGGGATCATAGGCCTTTTGACCACTAGCACGAGTTCGCCTTGGCGGAATGTCCTTGGCCGGGTCAATCTTTCATATGAGCGCGTCATCTTTGCTTTATAAGCTTCCAGATTTTGTTGCGCTATAAACCGGGTTTCATCATGGGCATCAAGCTCCTCAAGCCGAAGGTGAGCGTTTTCTTCATCTGTTAGCTCGTAGTGGACTGCTACTCGTAGAGAGGGTAACTCTATCTCGAAGGGGAGTACTGCTTCTGTACCGAATACTAACGCATATGGCATTGTGTTTGTGGCTGTCTTGAACGTAGTTCGATACGCCCAAAGAGCTTCTTGTAGTCTTTCATGCCAGTCCTTCTTATTTCGGGACACCGTTTTCTTCATGATCTTTGTCAAGGTTTTGTTGAAGACCTCGGCTAGACCATTAGCTCACGGATTATAAACCGAGGAATATCTCCAGTCTATATTATGTTGTTGCGCGAAACGACTGATCTTGTGGCTTCTGTAAGCTGGCCCGTTATCGGAGATGATCCGTCGCGGAGTTCCAAACCGATATATGACGCGCGTCTTGAAGAAGTGGAGGATATTCTCCGTCTTCACTTTCCTCAGTGGTACTGCCTCTGCCCATTTAGAGAAGTAGTCAGTTGTCGCCAGGATGAAACGACGTCCTCTAGACGATGCTGGTTCGATGGGGCCGACTATGTCAGTTCCCCACATTTCAAATGGCCAGCTAGCCACCGTTGGATGGAGAGGATTTAGGTGCTGGTGGATGAAGTCCCCATGAATTTGGCATGAGTGGCACTGCTTCGCATACTCAAGGCAGTCCTGAATCATCGTGGGCCAGTAGTAGCCCATCCGTTTGATCTTCAACTTCATCTTTGGGCCTGCTTGGTGAGAACCGCAGAGTCCGTCATGAACTTCCTGAATGACTCTTTTCGCTTCGTCGGGTCCCAGACATCTCAACCACAAAGAATCAAATGACCTCTTGTACAGAGTATCATTGACGAAAGCGAAAGACAGAGCTCGTTTCATAAGCTGATGTCTTGAGGACGCGTCTTCGGGCGTTCGACGGTATTTGAAGTAGTCTATAAAGACTTCTCTCCAATCCTCGGTATTTTCCCGATCTTTTATTTGCAGGGTCGTCTGCTCAGTCGCTCCCTTCTCTTCGGGTGATTCCGGAGATATTTCTGCTGGGGCAAGCACCCGACGGTTTTGTACCACGATTCTTACGTCATCGAGGTTCTCATCAGCCAGTTCCTTAGCGAGCTTGGCCAATGCGTCCGCTTTGCTGTTTTCCGCACGTGGTATGTTTTCCAAAGTATAGGAAGGGATTTGGGTCAACAGTTGCTGCACCTTCTCGCCGTACTTCACCAACTCTGGTTTGCATGTTTGATAGTCGCCGTTTACTTGACTAACGACCAGCTGGGAGTCTCCGTATATGAGGAGGTTTTCAATTCCCATGTCGATGGCGATCTCGAGGCCTGCTATCAAAGCTTCGTATTCGGATTCGTTGTTTGTTCTCGGCTCTGTTAGGAAGAAAGCAAAGCGCATTATCCCTCCTTGTGGAGTTACAAAGATGAGTCCTACCCCCGATTTGATTATAGAGGTACTTTTTTTGCGCTTCTTCACGGAAGATGCTCCATCGAAATAAAGTTCCCATCGGGTATTACCACCGTCAATCGCATCAAACGCATGTTCGTCTGGAAGATCGCAATTCAGAGGAGAATCGGCTGGTATCGGATGCTCAGCGAGGAAGTCGGCGATGGCCTGGCCTTTTACTATCTTAAGGTTGATACGTTATCGAGAACTCCATCAAGAGCAGGGCCCATTTAGCGAGTCGTCCTGTCAATATGGCTTTCGACATTATATATTTAAGGGGGTCCACCTTCGAAATGAGACGGACCTCATATGCCAACGCATAGTACCTGAGCTTTGTTATCGCGAAGATCAACGCCAGGCAGTGTTTCTCAATAGGGGAGTAGTTGCTTTCTGCCCCCAGTAGAACCCGACTTAAGTAGTAGAGTGCTCTTTCTTTTCCTTGATCGTTCTCTTACACCCATAACGCGCCTAAGGAACCTTCGAGAGCGGTTGTATAAAGAATGAGGGGTTTTCCCTTGACCGGAGCAGCCAAGACTGGCGGGTTCTGCAGGTATTGCTTGATCTCGTCTAGCGCGCTTTGGCATTTTTGGTCCCAACGGGGTTCTTTTCTTCATCAGGTGGCTGTAAGGACGGCACTTGCCTGAAAGGTTGGCTATAAATCGTCGTATATATGCAAGCTTTCCTTGGAGAGACCGCAGCCGTTTGAGAGTTCTTGGCGGAGGAATTTCCATGATCGCCTTTATCTTTGACGGATCTATCTCAATACCTCGGTGTCGGACGACGAATCCCATAAATTTGCCCGAGGAAACTCCGAATGCGCACTTGAGAGGGTTCATCTTCAAGTTGTATTGCCGAAGGCGTTGAAATACGGTTTTCAGATGCTCGAGATGTTTCTCGTATGATTTGCTTTTAACCACGAGATCGTCGATATAGCATTCGACGATTTCGTGTATAAGGTCATCGAAGATCTTCATCATGGCCCTTTGGTAGGTGGCACCGGCATTCTTTAAACCGAAGGGCATCACCTTGTAGCAGAATATACCCAAAGGAGTCCTGAAGGCGGTGTGCTTCTGGTCTTCAGGATTCATCTTTATCTGATTATACCCTGACAAGCCGTCCATAAAGGAGAAAACCTCATGAGTGGATGTGTTGTCTATCATCAGTTCAGTGACTGGCACTGGGAAATCGTCCTTCGGGCAGGCTTTATTGAGATCCCGGAAGTCCACGCATATGCGCACTGTCCTATTTTTCTTCATCACGGGGACGATGTTGGCGATCCATTCAGGGTATTGAACTTCCTGGATGAAGCCAGAGTCGATCAGCTTCTTGACCTCGGCATTGATACTCATCTCAAGCTCGAGCCGCATTCTTCTCGGCGCCTGTTTGACCGGCTTGACATTCGGGGATATTGCCAACCCGTGCACAACAATTTCTGGATCTAATCCCGGCATTTCAGAATAGTTCCATGCGAAGCAATCTTTGTGCTACATAAGCAAGTCTTTTAATGAAGCCACCTTCTCTTCAGACAGCAGCTCACTAATGAATGTCGGTCGCGGATCTTTCGCCGTTCCCAACTCAATTTTCTTGAGATTATCTGCAGTGGTATGGATTCCATCTTCCAGCTCTTTTGGCGCTGACGGGAATTCTGAGATTACCTCGTCGTTGCTATTTTCGAAGCACCAGGGAAGGTCACCCATATTCTCGAGCTCTTCTTTTGATATCGCTATCACGTAACAAGTACGAATTCGCTTCCAATCCCAATGTGGAACCGGTTCTTCTTTCGTGGCCTTGGGTTCGTGCTTCTGTGGCGGCGCTACCCTCCAGTTGTTGGACAGAGCGAACTTGCCAAGCTGATACTGATCTTCAACCCAATTCTTGAAGGTGAAGCAGTCTTCGAGAGAACGCCCTACCACTCGGTGATAAAAGCAATAGTCTGGGTGTAAGACCTCGCCTGCTTGTTCGGGATGTTTAGACTCCGGCAGTGTAAGCATCTGATGTTTTAAAGCGAGGTCAAGTATTTTCTTCGTCTTGTCCCGAGGAAAAGAGTATGCTTGACCCATTTTTCTCATGAGGGATAGATCGGAACCGCTCGGTTCCCGCTTGCGTGGCCTCTTAGCCCCGCTTCGTTGCCGTTGAGCGTCTTTTTCGCGTTTCGACTTGTTCCTGCCTCTGCGTCGAGCCTTCTTTATAACAGGTTGACAAGGAGCGGCATTTTCATCTTTCACGGCCTGTTGGAGGAGGCGTTGCGTTTTGTCTTTCTCGTAGATGACCATTTCGCGGTTATGGTCGTCTCGGATTTTTTGACCAGCTTCCCTTATAAGTTTGTCCATTTGTTCTTCGAACGACGGACTGGGCACTTTTGTGTTTGGAACTTTTACTGGTTCAGGATTAGCATCTTCCCATTGAGCATTTGCTTCTTCATCAAAGTCATACACGGCGTAGCAACCGTGGAGTAGCTCCCGTTTCTTTGACCGGATGTATCCAAGCCCGATTGTTTCCATTCTCCCGTTAGGCAGTTTGCGTTAAGTTCCGGGAATGTTCCAGACTTTGTCATAGAACTTGGCTTTTCGAACGGTCTACTTGAAGGATATCCCCTGGCGCTTCAGCAGCCTCTTCAGGCCTTCTGTATAATATCTGGGGAGACGGATAGGCTGAAGCCTGTCGAGCGTAGGATCTGCGCCATGCCAGATTTCTTTCTCCACTCTGGTTTCTTCAGAGCGGTAGAATAAAATTGCTTTTTCGCCTTCTCGCTTGAGAAGGACATAGAACGTCCGCAGCTCTTCTACACTGTAGATATCGAGTGCATCAAGTTCTTTATGATGTTTAAGCGGCACCATGGCGACTTGTAGACTTTGCTCTTCGTCAGCGGACGTTTGTATTGAAGGTCGAGCAGAGAATACAGTATGGACCTCTTTTTCCGAGTCGCTACCAAAGATCAACGTAGGAGCGGATGGCCCCAGCTTGTTGTATTGGGGCGGACCCGAATAAACTATCTCCTCTTCCTCTTCGGTATCACTCCCGAAAACAGGGATGGTGGCGTTAGCTTTGTTCTCCGGCTTGTGACACCTTTCCGTGTCTTCGAAATTCGGTAAGAAGTATTTGGCATCTTCATATTTGCGGACTTCGTTCACGGAAAACGGATTCAGTTCTCCTGCCACGGTATACTCGAGACCATCCTTAGCGTATTTCATACACTGATGTTGTGTATAAGGGATGACGTTGTACTCGTGTAACCATGGTCGGCCGAGCAGAGCATTGTAGCATGTCTTGGCGTCTATGAAGTGGAATTTAATGTCCGTGACGAGTAGCCCGAAGCGTAGCGTCAGTATCACAGACCCAAGAGTTCTTGATGACTGGGAGTCGCACCCGGAGATGGTAATCTTATCCCGAGCAAGGTGCTGGACGCTCATGCAGATTTCTTTCAACACCCGCACATTGAGGAGGTTAACGGAGGATCCATTGTCGATCAGAATTTTGCCTATCTTTATATCGTGGCAGTATCCTGAGACATAGAGGGGCGATTGTGTTCGCACGTCCCAAGGAGAAGGTCTTCATCACCAAAAGCGACATCGGCCGTGTGCACTTCCTCCAATTCATCCTTCATCTTTTCCTCGGCCAGGAAAGCTTGGAATTTCTCCGGATCCTGTAGTGCCTTGATTAACGAATCTCTCGCCTCCTTTGATAGCAAAAGGGCGTCAAGAATGCTGAGCTGCGAGCGTAGCTTCCTCAGATGCGCTAAGACGTTGTAATCCACCTTATTTCTCTTCAGCGGGTCTTTGGCACTTAGCTCCTCCACCACTTGGCCATCTAAGACGATATCTTCAGAGACTTTTTCTTTCCCTTTATCCTTTCTGTTCGAGGGTCCGAGATTCTTTTCAGGCAGCATCCGATTACGCAGCCGGATATTTTCGCAAACCTTCGGCTCTTCTTTTTTTCCCGAAGTGGACTCTTTAAAGAGAGGGCCAAGCTCCAGCTCCTTATCAGAATCGCTCCCGAATGTAGGCACCTGCGATCCCCCGGCGTTAACCATGCGACAATCACCGGTAGTTCTGTTAAACCTTTCGGTTATATTTTTCCGCTCCCGACGATCTTTGCGTTTCTCCCGCTTAAAATGCTGTTGATGAGCAACATATCCTTGCCACCATCTATCGAAAGCTTTGCACTCCTCGGTGGGGTGCGAGATCTTCCGATGATATAAGCAATAGGAGGAGTGCATTTCCACTTCACCAGTAATGTTTTCTTCGGAAGATGGTATCTTCATGCCCATTGATATGGCCTTAGCAAACCTTTTCCTCACCTTGAATTTGCTTTTATCCATAGTGGATGTATTTTGCTCCAGCGGAAGTGTCTCGGCTCTTTCGTCAAGTCGCCGGCGCTTGGCCCTTTCAAATATAGCCGCCTCGCGTTCCCGATCAGCTTGACTTTTTAAGAGAGCTTCATTGAGGAATGCGTCAATTACTTCATCCGATGGCCCCAGAATTTTTGGTTCAGGATCTGCCCCCAGCGTTTCAGTACAAGGAGTCTCCTCATCGTCTATGAACGAATGGGAGATCACATGGCAGCTTGCCACGCATTCTTCAGATTCATCAGATGAACTTTCTCTCTCATCTTCCTCTTGAAAGACATGATTGAGGAATTCTTGGAATGTAATGGGAGTTCGTGCCTTCTAGTTGTATTCCCCCAGCGCGTCAATTTGTTTTTGCAAGTCCGTGCGCTTGTCGCCAGGCTTCACGGGCTTCTTTGATTTCTTTTTCTTCTTCTTTGAAGATTTTGACGGCTGGTTGCGAGTGCTTGGGCCACCACCATCGGTCTTTGGAGTTGTACGTAGCTTCAACATCCCTTCAATGACCTGCGGTTCCAACGGGTTCTTCCACCTAATCGCTGGGCACATTTGAAGATCTTTTAGCATCCTCTTCATCTTGGCTGATAATACAACCTCCCAAGGAGGTTCTTCAACGACAGAGCATGTTGCCCCCGGCGTATTCATCCTCTTAGAGGCGTGGGGCTGCGGGGGATTCACCTTCCATTTGTCAGATAACGCGAACTTGCCCTGTTGGTACTGGTCTTCAAGCCAATTTTTGAAGACGTAGCAATCTTCGATCAGATGACCCAGTACTCGATGATAAGGACAGTAGTTGGGCTCATTGACATCATTTGGTTGCGTCGGACGTTTTGGATCCGGCAGATTTATGAGTCGGTTGCTCAACGCCAGCTCGAATAACCTTCTCGTTTTATCTCGGGGAAATGAATAAGAACGTCCTAGCCTCTCCTCAAGGGCTATGTACGGACGCATATTATTTTGACGAACAACCGGCTTCGAGTTGCTCGGTTGTTGTTGAGCATTAGCGACAACGATCGCTTTTCCCTTCACCTTGTCATTTCGGGAGTCTGGCTTTGGAAGTGGGGGTCTATGGCCCATCTGATCCATTTGCACTAGCTTGTCAATCAAGGCCTGGAAGATAGTCGGCTTAAAAAACATCATAAATTGCGAGATGGTTGCTTGCGGATCAAGGGTTCCCACAAACATACCCACCGCGGGAGCTTCTTCAATGCGTTGCTCGCACTTCGACCATAAGTTCCGCCACCGTATAGCATATTGAACCCATGTCTCGCCTGGCTTTACCCTGACGTTAATCAGTGCCGTCATCGGGGTACGTTCACTGGCGCTTGCAAAACGCTGAGTAAACAACAGCTCCATCTCCGCGAAGGTTTTGATAGAGTTGTTCGGGAGCTCAGAGTACCACTCGAACGCTGTATATGATAAGCTTCCAACGAACTGGCGAAGCAACAGCTTGTCATCACCGCCGGTGTTGCCGCAGTGTGCCCTGAACTGGGCAACATGCTGGTGGGGATTGCCCGTCCCCTTGTAGACATGGAACTTGGGAATTGTGTAGCCCGGCGGATACTTGATCTGGTCGTACCAACTCGGATACGGCCGTCCTGTTTTTACAACCTGGCCGGCTGCTTCAGTCACATGATGAACCCGTATTTGTTGGGCTATGTACTCATCCAGGTCAGCCTTGGAGATTGTTTCTTCCTTAGCCGTTGACAGAGCTGGCGGAGGATTCGACGTCTCTCCCCTATCATCTTCAAGGACGATTGGGGGATCTTCGGCCGGAGGATCTTATTGGATCATCATCCCTACCATGTCTTGGAACAGGAGGCCCATACGCTTTATGTTGGCTGCTTGTTCAGCAGCCTCTTTATCCTTCTTCTCCAATATTCGACGAAGGAATTCGGCATCGGTTTCTTCCTCTTGGCGTTCATCCGAGGACGTTTCAGGGTTTTCTTTTGGCCTAGTAAGTGCGGCCATAGCGTTCATCATCTCTTGGAGCTTCTGCTGCTGCTCCTGCGCTTTGGTTACTGATCGCGTAAGCGGTCGATGACCCATAGATATGCGACTGTCCTCTTTACCAGACGCCACGTAGACGGTATGAACTACAATGCCCCCTGACTTAGGGCATTTGGGTTCACCACCTTTGATATTCGTCATCGGCGTTGGCACTTTCTCCGGCCTTCTTCTTTTATGGGTCGTTGAAGTTGAGGGGGCCGTTGCTTTGGGCACCCAAGTGGTCGTCAACTTCCGTTGCTTGATCGGAGAATTTTCTTCTTCCCAACCTTTCGACTTCTTCTGTTGGCGAGAGAACTTAGGATCAATCACAGATTCTCAGACTCGTCGCCATGTCTTGTAGATCCTGGAGGACAGCGATTGAGGAGGCTGCTCCGGTTTTTCTGCTTCTACGGCTGTCTCTACCGGTGGAGGAGATCTTTTGAGCACCGCAGTTGGTGAGTTTCTGCGTACCCTGTTCAGTAGCTCAAAGCTGTTCCCAGTTGGAACAGCAGCATTAACCTCCACCGTTGGAACTGGTGGAGTTATCCCAGAGGGGGAGTTGCCTCCAGTCTTCCTTATCCGGCGCCAGTGGCGTCGTCGGACGTGACGAGCTGTCGGTATTGGTTCAGTTACGGAGATGGCCTTATCTTGCCGCCTGTTCAGGTGTGGGGATGTTGCCGGCGTCAGCCTATTGAAGACTGATGTCTTTTGAGCAGCAGGAGCAGGAGTGGAAGTTGGGACGGTCAGTCTTGTAAAGACCGATCTCTTAGCAGGAGAAGCCGCCTTGACGACTTCAGGAGCAGGTTTGGCTACTCTTTTTGGAATAACCTTTTCTGGGACTGCAAGCTTCATTGTGGGCCCGCAGGAGTTTTGGCCCAGTCTGGAGAAGACCGAGGCACTGGTGTTGGGCGTTCCGTTGAGAGGGGCCGCAGTAACTGTAAGTCGATCGAAGACCGACTTCTTAGGAGCTTCTGGTACGGGCACGGGGGTGCTGAAGCTTGTTGGCGGAAGTATGGTTCCGAAAAGCAGCCCTGTGGTGGCTTGAGTAATCTGCTCCACGGGAATCGTGAACAAAGAGGCCGCTTGGGGCCCATAGGTTATGCCCCCAGTTGAGGCAGGACGCGAGTTGCAGCTGCAGTTGGAGCACTTCGAACAGGTAGAGGCTATCGATGTTTGATTTCTGTGCCAGGCAAAAGACCAAATCTTAGTAACTTAAAATCCAAAGGCAACCATTTAACAAACCGCGATTCGTTCGCGAATACGACACATGAAGTGTGGAGTGGAAAGAGGAAAAGGTCCCACCGGACGTGCCAGAATCTGTTTCCCTCCGAATGGCGGTCGAGACATTAGGACGTCTTGCCTGAGATTCGGGACAGATGCTATTTGGTTTTATCCGTCTACCTCTCCGAAGATGCCAAGTTGATTTATGGCACCATGTATCGGAGGTTTAGACAGATGCGATCGATGTAGAAGACTTCGTCAGATTCCCCCTCGTTTGAGGGGGTTTTGATTGTGGGGACGCTTTTCCCTGCAGGCGCAAACCCCTACAGTTAATTACGCTACCGCATCGCGGTAGCCACTTTCTTCTTCTCTAGAATTTCACTTCGTGTCGTGTGTGTTTGTTTGGTTTGTGGATGCCCGTGGATTGTATACGGAGACTAAGTGATGCCGTCGCCCGTAGGACGTGGATTAGTCCAAATCCGTATTTACTTAGATTTGGGTTTGGTGTTTTAGTTTAAGTATACGTTAGCCATATTTATGCTAAGATCGACTTAAACGTTCGTTAAGGATACGTTAATCCGATTGGAGACTAAGATCAACTTAACGGGATCGTTTGGATCCGACAAGAGAGCAATTGGCTCTATTGTTTAGTTTAACGACGTTGCGGTCGATAGGTAGTTTAAGGACATTGCGGTCCATATTCCTGTTTAGGGACATGGTGGTCCATCGCCAGTTTAAGGACATGGTGGTCCATAGGTAGTTTAAGGACGCTTAAGTCCGTGGGTTTAAGGACCCCACGGTCCGTGGGTTTAAGGACCCCACGGTCCGTGTTTTAGTTTAAGAACGCATAAGTCCGTGGGTTTAAGGATCCCACAATCCGTGTTTTAGTTTAAGGACGCTTAAGTCCATGAGTTTAAGGACCTCACAGTCCGTGTTTTAGTTTAAGGACGCATATGTCCGCGGGTTTAAGGATCCCACAATCCGTGTTTTAGTTTAAGGACGCTTAAGTCTGCGGGTTTAAGAATCCCACAATCCGTGTTTTAGTTTAAGGACGCTTTAGTCTATGAGTTTAAGGACTCCACAGTCCGTGTTGATGTGTGCTTGTCGGGACCCGTCACCTCTCTGACGTCGTTGAAGGATTACAACGATAGGAGTCAAAGGAGTTCGGAGATGTACCCTCGAACCGGATGTAAATTGATTTAGGAGAGCAGCTGTGCTCAGTCAATTTAATTTGAGGACTTACGATCATGATTGGGCTAAGTCCAGTTGAAAAATATTCAACGCTTTTATTTGTTTTTGGTCTATTAGACATGTGCTAGGGCTTTGCCCATGTTTAAATAATGTATTGCATTACTTTTTATTTTTATTTGGGCTCTGCCCATAAAGGATGCAGAGCATCAATTTTGTCTGGGCTCTGCCCATTTATAAATGATGCAGAGCATCGATTTTACTTGGGTTCTGTCTATTTATTGCTTTGCAATTTATTTAAGCCTACTGGGTCTTTCTGATTTGGGCCTGGCCCTTTAAAAGAAATGCATTACCTTTGTCAGGAGCTTTGCGCCAATCACTGAGCGCAAGTGTTTGCGGTGATGACACGTGTCACGCAAGTGCAGTGCGTTGCGCCAGCGCACTGCGTTTGCGCTGCTGACACGTGGCGTGCTCTGGTGAGTTGCGCCAGTTTCAAAGAGCAAGGCTCTATTTCAAAAGCGCATAGCGCAAATGGTTCAGATGCTGACACATGGCGCTCTCTGGTGGCTTGCGCCAACCCAAGAGCGCAACAGTGCAGTTTTGCAAGTGCAAGGCACTATTAACTTGAGAATCTTTTAGATTCTAGAACCAATGGTTCATAAAAGAAATGCAAAGCACTGTTTGATTTCTTGATCTAATTTAGATCAAAGAAAACAAGTGTTTCTTATTTTTCTTGATCTCAGAGAACCACCGGTTTATAAGTGCAAAGCACTATTATTTTTTTTGTTTTTTACTGAAGATCATTGATCTTGTTCTTAGATCAATGATCTATTAGAAGAAATTCTTCTATCTTAAAGGTCTTTTTACCTTCTTCTTCTTGAAATTTCTTCAGAGTTCTCTCTGTTTGAAGTTCTTGATTTCTCACAATGTTGATGCCTTTGATTTGGGGTTTAGTGGCCTTTATATAGTGCCCATAAATTTGTTAAAGAGATCTTTCTCTGAGTGATTTGGGGAATTTTCCCCACCGTTAGATCTTTGATCCAAGGGCTTCTGTTTTACAGAAGAAAATCTTCTTGTTTTAACAAGAACAGAAAGATTTCTTTAAAATTTTAATTCTGTTTGGCGCAAACGCCCTAGTGCATGACACGTGTCAAGCAGCGCACGGCGCAGCGCATCTGCGCCGACACGTGTCGCGCAGCGCACGGCGCAGCGCATCTGCGCCGACACGTGTCGCGCAGCGCATCTGCGCTTGCGTATCTACGCCGACACGTGTCGCGCAGCACAGCGCTTGCGCAACTGAAGCGTTGCTTCCTTTAATTTTGTTTTAAATAGAGTTTTGCTCTGATTGGGCGCGCTGCCTTGGGCACTGCGCTGATATATCAGCTTTTGACACGTGGCGCGTTGCGTGCAGCGCAAAAAATCTGAAGCGTTGCTTCTAATTTTGAATTTTGAATTTTAAACAGAGCTCTGCTCTGATTGGGGGAAACAAAATGCACACCACGGATATAGGTTGTGTGCATGAAATTGATGGATCTTATTCTGTGGGAAGTTTGACTTTGAGGTGAAGTATCATTCCAGGGGCGGAGCATTCTTCCAGGAGTATAATTCCGGGGATCGGAGCATCATTCCAATGTACGGCGCATAATTCCGATGTACGGGGCATAATTCCAGGAGCATAATTCCGGGGTCGGAACATCATTCTGAGGAGAATAATTTCAGGGTCGGAGTATCATTCCGAGGAGCGGAGTATTATTCCAGGAGTATAATTCCATGTCGGAGCATCGTTACGAAGAGCGGAGCATAATTTCAGGAGGATATATTCTGTGAGACGAAATATAGTTTCGACGCAGGGTTCCGGGACGAAGCATAATTCCAACGCGGAACGGGTATATCCTGAGACGAAGTATAATTCCGACGCAGGGGAAAACATTCTGAACGAAACATAATTCCAATGCAAGGGTTAATTTCAAGGAGAAACATAATTCCGACAAGGAATGTATATACTCTGAGACGAAATATAATTCCGACACGGGGCAGGTGTATCCTGAGACGAAACGTAATTCCGACGCAGGATAGACATTCTTAACGAAGTATAGTTCCGATGCAAAGGTTGATTCCAAGACGAAATATAATTCCGACAGGGAAGGCAGATACTCCGAGGTAAATCATGATTCCGACATAGACAGGTGTATCGTGATACGAAACATAATTCCGACGCAGGGTTCCAGGAGGAAACATAATTTCGACACAGGACATGTGTATCCTGAGACGAAACGTAATTCCGACGTAGGGTAGACATTATGAACGAAATATAGTTCTGATACAGAGGTTGATTTCGAGGCAAGGCATAATTCCGACAGGGCATGCAGATACTCCATGGCGAAACATGATTTCGATCTGGGTTATATTCTGAGACGAAGCATGATTTCGACGCAGAGGTCGGCATTCTGAACGAAATATAGTTCCGATACAGGAGCTTGATTCCGAGGCGTATCATAATTCCGACAGGAAAGGTAGATACTCCGAGACGGAGCATGATTCCGACACATGGCAAGTGTATCCTGAAACGAAGCGTAATTCCGACGCAGGGTAGACATTCTGAACGAAGCATAGCTCTGATGCAGAGCTTGATTCCGAGACAATATAATTCCGACAGGAAGGCTGATACTCCGAGACAAAGAATGATTCCGACATGGGACAGGTGTATCCTGAGACGAAACATAATTCCGACACAGGGTTCCAGAACGAAACATAATTTCGACACGGGACAGGTATATCCTGAAACGAAGCATAATTCCGACGCAGAGATCCGGGACGAAACATAATTCCGACACGGGACAGGTGTATCCTGAGACGAAACGTAATTCCGGCACAGGGTAGACATTCTGAACGAAATATAGTTCCGATGCTGAGGTTGATTCCAAGACGAAGCATATTTCCGATAGGGAAGGTAGATACTCCAAGGCGAAGCATGCTTCCGACATGGGGCTAATGTATCCTAAGAAGAAGCATAATTTCGGCGCTGGGATAAATATTCTGAACGAATTATAGTTCCGATGCAGAGGTTGATTCCGAGGCGAATCATAATTCCGATAGGGAAGACAGATACTCCAAGACGGAGCATGATTCGACACGGGACCGGTGTATCCTGAGACGAAGCATAATTCCGGCGCAAGGTAGACATTCTGAACGAAGCATAATTTCGATACAAAGGTTGATTTCCAGACGGATCATAATTCCGACAGGTAAGGCAGATACTCCGATGCGAAATATGATTCCGACACGGGACACATTCTGAGACGAAATATCATTCCGACACAGAGATTGTTGATTGACTTAATTCCGATATGGAACTTGATTCCGACGGGTAGGTCGTTGGTTGGCTTTTTGATTTGATTTGGTTTGGGAGTTTTTTATCTGTCCGGCGGATCTTTTGAGCCCGGGACTTGAAATTTGGGTTTTTGTTTGTCATCAGCATCGCTACACCGGAATATGGTACCAGGAGCGAATTATCATTTGCCATGAGAGTATTTAAGGATTTTGGTTTTGGTTTGACATCAACATCGCTACACTGGAATATAGTATCCGGAGCGAGTCATCATTTGCCATGAGAGAATTTGGGATTTAGGTTGGCATTAGTATCGCTACACTGGAATATGATACCAGGAGCGAATCATCATTGCTTTTTCCCGTTAGATAGCGATGGCTTATGAGACCGGTTTAGGTCCCCGTCACCTAAGACTTTTCAATTTTATGAGCTGTAAGGATCTCATAAAAGCATTTTCTCCCAACGAGTCGAAAGTATCTCGTAGGTGTATTTTCTCTTTAGGAGTCGTGAGGACCCCCAAGTGTGTTTTTCCCTTGTGAGTTGTAAGGATCCCACGAAGGTGTATTCTTACGAGTCGAGAGGATCTCGCAAGCTTTGTTCTCCTTATGTATCGTGAGGACACATGAGTGAGTCTTCTCAAATGGAGCATAATTCTAAAGACGGTGCTCGGTCTCGGGGCTGGTGATTGCGGTGGGGCATGGGTATGATTTAGTTTGTTTATGTCCGTGGATTGTATACGGAAATCAATTTGGGGACCGACCATAAGGCTGGGGAATTTAGGGGATTTAGAATTTTGTTGGCGTCTGTATCGCTAACGCTGGAATGGTACTAGGAGCGACTCATCATTCGCCGTTGGGATATTTGGGGATTTGAAATTTTGTTGGCGTTTGCATCGCTAACACTGAAGTATGGTTTCAGGAGCGACTCATCATTCGTCTTTGGAGGGGTTCGAAATTTTTATTTATACACACATTTTTTTTACTGCGATTGCTCTATCATTTCGGCTTTTCTTATTGCGAAGGTCACGCTTGCCCTATCATTTCGGTAATTTATTCGTGGTTGCTCCATCATTTCAGATTTTTTACTCGCTGATTTTTATTGCGAGTTGCCCCATCATTTCGGCTTTTTCTTTTTTTTTACTCGCTAATTTTTATTGCGAGTTGCTCCATCATTTCGACCCCTTTTTATTTACATAAAAAAAATTACATTCCGGTCTAACGACTTAAGGGTCGACTGTTCCTAATTTAACGACGTGGTGGTCAACTGTTCCTAATTTAACGACGTGGTGGTCAAGAATGTCTTCTTATCTCAGCTTTTCGAACTTTGATCTTGGCGGGGCTGAGTTGATGACCGTAAGTTGGTGGTTTGCCGGTACATCCGAGGACGGTAGGTTTATCCCAGCCTTGTATTAGTTCTCTATCCAATCTTTGAAAACATAGCAATTTTCGATGGTATGACCCACCATCCTATGATATGGGCAGTACATGGGATCGTCAGTCATGCTCATTTCATGTGGTCTCTTTGGAATAGGCAATTGCAGACCATTATTCAAGGCGTCCTTGAATATTTTGCAGACTTCGTCCCTCCTGAAGGAATATATTTTCTTCCTTCACTCCATTAGAGTCGGTGCCTTTCCTGGCGCTGGTCCTCGAGACCGATCAGTTTTTGGTTCGCCTGCTGTCCGCTTACTCTGTTCAGTGTACGTATCGGAGGGACTGCAAGTTGATCGCGGCCGTTTTTCACAAAGGTGTTCCGCTCTTGAGCTAGAAGGAGTATCGGTTGGCTGTTTCAGGATATCAATTCCTGGCTCATGAACCAAATTTTGATTTTGCAGTAATTGCAATCGGGTGACTTGGGTCATGAGATCTGCCATGACGTTTTCCAGCTCGTCAACTTCGGAACGGACCTTGGCCAACTTCTCATCCCTGTCCTGAATCTGCTTTTGAAGCCATTGGAATAATATTTGCTCTATGGCTTCGGGTATGATAACTGGGCCATCCTTACTGTCTGAGCTCGATTCCGCTGGAACCACGGGATCCTTTGGCTTAATAGCATAAGCGGGCTCTTCATCATCTAGACCGAGCCGGTGTTGGACAGCAACAACCACGTCATTGTCATAGGTATGAGGCGTGGGAGGACTTCTTCTTCTGGGCTCCACCATGTAAACTGTATGGGTTGGGTATCCGTCTACTGCTTCTTCATTGGCGATGTTGTTCGTTGGGCTTTTGGCTTGTTGCCTTGATCTGCTCCTTTCAGAGAAGGGCAGACGACTGAGAGCAGCATGTTCCTGAAGGGATTCGGTCTCTGTTTATATGAAATTGGCAGTCACAACTTGATTGTTTACTAACACGTCTTTAGATAGTTCTATCTCTCATGCCTTGTATTGTTTTTCGATCCAATCTTTAAAGAAAAAACAATCATCAATAGCATGACCTATTACTCTGTGATAGGGGCAATATTTGGGGTCTTCGGTCATATTCGCTTCTTACGGTCTTTTTGATCCTCGCAATTGTAGACCGTTTCTTACGGCGTCCTTGAATAACCTGTGAACTTTTTCCCTTCTGAAGGAATATACCTTATCCAGTTTCTCTTTCAGGGGCGGCTTTCCTCCCCCTCCCAACACTGGCTTCTGAAGTTGGTTGACATTGGGTCTACCGTCCCTCGCTTATTTCGGTCAACCGAAGTGTTAAAAGATTCGGTATATTCGGAATTTCTGTCTTTGCAATTATCGTCCTTTCGGTTTCTCCAGGATTCATTGTTATTTTGGGGGTCCGAAGTGGACTCTTGCCTTGAACGTTTCAACATTTGGACCTTTCTGGTCAGCTCTTGGAACGTTTTGAAGCCCGTGGTGCATAGAAACATAGTCATCCAATTGTTGAGATTTCCGATGAGAAGCTGACAGATTGGTCATGTTCTATCGGCGGTTCACATTTGACGGTGAGGTTGCGCCATCGGGCTATGAAGTCCATGTTGCTTTCGTTTTTCTTTGGTCTGGTCCTCATAAGATCAGCAATGGAGATTTTGTCGCTGACACTCATGAATCTTTGCCAAAACAGAGACTCCATTTAGGCGAAAGTAGTGACGGAACCGTCTGATATGCCCGTGTATGAGTCGAAAGCGACACCGGTTAGGCTATCACAAACCGATGGAGAAGGAGCGCATCATTGCCTCCTGTATTTCCGTATGATGCTTTAAACTGGGCAACATGTTGATTCGCATTTCTTGTCCTGTCGAATCTTCCGAATTTGGGAATGACGTAAGCGCAGGGAAACTTGATAAGATCATAGTGTACGAGATACGACCTCCCACTACTGCCAACATCTCTCTAAGTCTCGGCTTCAACCACCAATGTTTTAACTTTGTTGGTGACCAAATCCATAATCCGGTCTTGTGTTAGTGGAATACTGCCATTAGGGGCCAAGGCATCCCCAGAAGTGAAATGCGGTCGGTTTTCGTGTAGTTCGCCCATATTTGGACCTAAAGGATAAGCATCGGCTGCATCGGGTCGTTATCACCCGGCTCATGAGTAGAGACTTACGCTTGATTGGAGGGTGCCTGAGCAACTTGAGCCGTGAGCTGCATCATAACATTCGTCAAGTCGCCAATTTTAGAGTAAAGCTTGGCCATCTCATTGTATTTACTTCTGAGCTGTTTTTGGAGCCTTTGAAGTAGCTCCTGTTCTGCTGTCCTGGGGAGAAAAGTCGGGTCCTGCTTATTAGCCTCATCGAAGAGGGTTTTCATCATCCTGAAGAGGAGGATGATCTTGGAAAGGGGTAACCACATTCAAGCCAGATTGGTCCTTACTTTTGCTGCGAAGGTTGTCACTGGAACGCGTGCCTACCATGTAGACTGTGTGGATAACATATTCGGCTATCTTTTCATCACTAACAGCTGATTTTGTGGACCGTTGTTGCGGCTCTTCCACTTCGCGAAAGGACAATCGACTAAAAACGGTCTGCCTGGCCGGGTTCTCGGGTGGCGCCCGTACAACTTTTCAGGCCTTGTCCCGCTACTTTCGTGTGGCACGAAGCGCTTGGTACACTTCTGAAGATAGGGTATCACGCCTTTTGTGCTGGGGCTTGGGCACATCCCTTCGTAGCACAGTTCGAATTGTGGTCCTCTTGATTTTGGTACATGCGAACAAAGTTGTTCAGTAAAGAACTTATAGTCCGGCTAAAATCCGCTTATATTTAAATTGATATGAAGTTTGAAGGAGTGCGGAGAAGAACAAATTTCTTGATCTAGGGCTTTGGATGGACTAAGGGATAACATTGAAGGTAAAAGGTTTAAAGTCAACCAGATATAGGTTTCTGTTATATATAGTAGAAGTATACATGTTAATTATTTCCGTTGACTGATCTGCAGTGCCAGATGGCTGAGAAATTTTACAATATTTCAATGCATGTCTTGATTCCTCTTGTAATGCCATAGGTAGACGTTGAAGCATCCACAATTCCAATAATACTTTCAGTTATCATAGATATTGGAAATCGTTGGATGTAACGCAAATTTTCTGACTTGATCTTCTTTACCGACCCATAAATCAAGAAAAATTCAATATGACTGAACGTGCTGTATGCTTAACAAGCCATCGGTGTTTGGGCCATCTAATAGATATGCTAAGGCATATCGGTTGACATTATGTTAATTGAGAGGTCTTGTGGAATATATGTTAAACTCATTAAGCATTAGCTTGTGATCTGAGAGACATGCCTAATTTTTCTTCCTAATGTGTATTTTCAGGCTACATTCAAGATAACATTGAAAGTACCCTCTGAACTGATAACATTGTCCAATATGCCAGTGATCGAAGAAAAGGTTGATGGGCAATTAAAGACTCTTTGTTTTGAGGAGTTGCCGGTTATGTCAACCTATTTGGTTGTTGTAGTTGTCGGTTTGCTTGAATATGTAGAGGCAATATCGCCATATGGTATGATCCATTAACTATCACCTATTAGTACATTTTCCAGTTTCCTAATTTTGAGTTCTGAAGCCCTTGTCTTATATTGCATTGTGTTTGTTCAGGGATCCCTGTTCGTGTATATTGCCAAGTTGGTAGGAAAAATGAAGGTAAATTTGCTTTAGATGT
The DNA here is from genome assembly GCA_030015575.1 of Agapanthus africanus. Classification (NCBI taxonomy): domain Eukaryota; kingdom Viridiplantae; phylum Streptophyta; class Magnoliopsida; order Asparagales; family Amaryllidaceae; genus Agapanthus; species Agapanthus africanus. The sequence continues at coordinate 398,174,708 of CM057338.1, read as the reverse complement.
TGCCGTGAAAACGTTGGATCTGTATAAAAGGTACTTCCATTGTCAGATACAATTTCTTGTTTTGCAGGTTACAACAATAACTATAATAACAAGAAAGCTCGGCCACAATTCCTTTTTGTATATGATATCTGGGGAAACATTTCAATTGATTTACTGCTGCCATATCTATGCTTTATAAATATAACTTAAAGTTCACTAATGTTCCTTTGAGTGATCGAAGGTGTATTAGGCCAATCATTGATGTGCTGCTGACTGTTAACGTTTCACAGATATTTTGATGTTCCTTGCGTGCTTCCCAAATTAGACATGGTTTCTATTCTGGATTTTGCTGCTGGGGCCATGGAGAACTACGGCTTGGTTACATATAGAGATACGGCAATACTATATGATGAGCACCATTCAGCAGCTTCGGGGAAACAATCAGTGAGCTGTTTTAGCATTTGTTGTTGCATGGTCTTGATATGCCAACGATCTTCCAAAATTGTTATTGAAGTTTAAAGGTTAATTTGCATGAAGTGTTTGACTTCAATATATTGGAGTTACACTGTGTAGCTTACTTGTCTGGGCTTTACAGAATTATTATGCCTCATGATATTAACGGCCTCTGGATATGATCCTTATGGAGTATTGAAATAATTTAGTGGAAACAATGAAACGAAAGATTTTTTCCCCAGGTGGTAATTGCTGTTTCTCATGAGTTGGCACACACCAGTGGTTTGGGAATCTTGTAACGATGGAATGGTGGACACATTTATGACTTAACGAAGGATTTGCATCTTGGGTAATCATGGTAAGTTTCTTAATCATTTAAATTTTCTCTTTGTAATGTACCTGAGGCTAATATACCTCATGAAACCTCTATTTTTACAGATGAGCTATATACCAGCAGATTCTTTATTTCCTGAATGGAATATTTGGACTCAGTTTCTGGATGACATGACCTCAGGTCTTAATCTGGATGCACTTTCCGAATCACCTCCTATCGAGGCACAATGCTTTTTTTGTTTTCTAACGAGATTGTTCAGATGGCTAAAGAATATTATTGTCCTTAGGCCCACCGCTAAATGTTTGCAGGCTGAAACACAAATTGCTTGCAATGTTAATAAAATATGTAAGATGGGAAATTGATGCATAACATATTTAAGTGTTCATAGTGCTGTTGATTAAAATTGGTCATACATTTAACAGTATTGCAACAGTGCTATGCTAATATCACATACATTGTGAATTGAAACAGCAGCATCTCTGCTTTTTGTCGCCTTGATAGTGCATGCTTGGTCCAGATGTGTGACTTGGCTTATCAGATCTCTTATGGTCTTCTAGAAAATATGTATAGCCATTGCTGATAACGGCACCGGTTGAAGTTCCAAGCTCCAACATATATTTAGTTTTCCTCACTGCATTTCTTTTATATCGTCAGCTTTCTGTCAATGGCATCTAATGCATATGTTTGATGTCCATATTTTTCAGAGGTATCCATATAACAACCCCTGTTTACATTATAGGGCTGTTTAAGCAACATATCTTCAGTGCTCTCACATTTCAAAAGTAGTGAATAGTGATCCTAAGGCAAATCTGGGTAACTTTTGGTGCTTTATTCCACCCCAAGCATTCAGTGCCTGTAAATTAAAATAAAACTAAAAACATGAAGCATCTTCATGGGAAGGCAGACCTAATGCTTATAATATCTAAGGGCAGACTTTGGCTACTCCTACAAGGCAATGACCAGAAAAGATGAACTTTACCTTCTGATGATTTAAAGTTGTCTTGAAATACAACTAAGCTGCAGAAATAAACTTCTAATGCTTCTTATCCTCTACCTTAATATTACAAGCTTCTAGTTTTAACAACGTTTGCTGGTCCATTTTTATATATTAACTAGTAGTGATGGCTCTTGTTTCAGGTGGAGATTAACCATGCTTGTGAGGTTGATGAAATTTTTGATTCAATAAGGCTATGACAAAGGAGCCAGTATTATAAGAATGCTTCAAAGTTACCTTGGTGCTTCATGCTTCCAGGTTGGATATGTGTGTTATTTGGTTGATCCTCTTTTTCTGCATTATATAGCTTATAAGTTTATAACTGGTTGGTTGTTTGATAAGCTCTTGTGTGGCAAATGATGGAATCATGGCATTCTTAATGGTTTTGAATCTTTTGATTTTGTTCAATCTATTGGTATTACCTGTAATATTGCATATGAGATATTCAATTATGCATCACTAATCATGACTAATTGTGTTTCAGTATCATTATCTCAGACATGCCACAATTGTCAGTTGTATTATGTTCTATCATAGTAGTATTCCATTTCAGATTCTAATACTGGCTCATCTTCTTTCTCTCTAGAGATCACTAGCTTCGTATATAAAACGATATGCTTACTCAAATGCTAAGACTGAAGCCTATGGTCTGTTATTGAAGAGGAGTCTGGCGAACCTGTAAAGATGTTAATGAATTCCTGGACAAAGCAAAAAGGATATCCTGTTGTTTCTGTAACAGTAAAGCGCAATGAATTGGAGTTTGAACAGGTCTGCCTACGAGTTTTAGTTTTTCTGTTTCTATATATGCGCAAAATGAATGAAATATAGAATTCTTACCATTTTGGATTCTGGATGTACCATGAATTTATGGACCAGCTACAATATAATTCATCTGCAGTTATCGTTGTATTGTAGGTTTCTATTGTTAGAGGACAATAATGATTAAAAATATGTGTGATCCTGCTAAATAAACTCATTATATGAGCTCAAATAAGTATGCTTCATATGAAATTTGTCCAAGAATTTCTTGGGCAATGTCAGACAGTTGTCGACACAAAACACGTTTGTCTATGTATGTTTGACATACCGATCTGTAAAGATTAGCCAAGATAGGCTATTTTCATTTCTACCTAAACTATCTTGAAGATCGTTGCAACAATAAACATCGTATGAACCCTGACAGGTTTTTCTGTTTCGTATAAAATGTTATTCCCAAGGTAGCCTATGCATATTGGATGTGAATTTTTTTCCCTAGTGATGGATCTCTGGATCTCCTTCAGATGCTACCTTCCGTTGATCTGCGGCGAGCGCTGATGGATGGCTGAGATTGAGTTGGAGAGTTGCCTCCTGAGGCGTGTGGATCTCAATGGGCTTTATGTGGTTGAGGCCGAGGTACCTGCAAGGAAGTCCCGGGGTGGTTGTGTCACCGAGGACCCTCCGACGATCAAGTTAAACGGGATATTTTGGCAGAGTAACGGCCTATTGGGGTCAAATTGGCTTACCCAAGTCGTCTGGAGAGGGGTTTATATAATGGCAGCAATGGGCAGGCGGGCGCGAGATTCACGCCGGTCGTTACGCCCCTGGCGTTACGCCCGCGTGATAGGCGGGATTCCTCATTAATGACGAGATATGCTCGTTAATGGGGGATCGTGATGGCGTGGAACGCGGGATCAGGGGCGGCGAATATCTCGCGTCTGGAGAGATTCGCGGAGCCATGGCGGAGGCGTATGTGATCGGTGCTGTGGGTCAGTCGGTGAGACCGAGGAAGATAAGCTCGGCGGGAGCCTCGGGAACGAGCGGGAGGCCGAGACATCTTGGTTCTGTGATAGCTCGGAGGCGAGCTGGGGTGGTCTGGAAGGCCACCGAACGTCGGTAACATCCTCGGGTCGCAGGCCCGGGCATGCTTCCAATGTACCGTTCTTTATCCTTTCTTGTAAGCTCTGAGACACGTCATCTGCCACGTATCATGATCTGGGGAGTCACCGATATCGAGCATCATCATTAGCCCCCCACACTCTCGTCTCGACCCGTTCCTGGGTCGGGTCGAGAGTGGTCGACCGATCACCCGGGATGAGCTCTTAGTTGAAAATATCATCGGTGCGTATTCCCGATCAATTAGTTGTATTTTCTTGATGACGTCAGCGGATCAGGAGGGAGATCTCGTATTAAAGAGGAAGCGCCGGTTTGTGTGTATGTTCGTCGAAGCGCCAGCCCACGTGTCTGGAGCTGGTTCGCTGACGAGACGGGCCGCAGGCTTTCAAACGCCCGATGGGACGCGCCCAATGTGAGTGCGACAGGTGGAATGTTGTCGGCCGTTGGTTGCGAAGCGCTGTCATGGCGGGAGGCGATCGGAGTCGTACGATGTGTACGCCGACAGCTATAAATAGAGGTGGGATCCCCATCAAGATCCATACCTCATCATAATCTCCTCGTCCCTAGTCGTGTTAGCTCGGTGCTCTTCTCCTCAGGTTGGATTTCTTGCGTTTTCTCTTCCGAGAACCCATCTTTTTGATCAGGTTAGATGTTTTCTATCGAGGAGTCTGTAGAAATAGTCCGGGAGTCTAGGGAGTCCTCTATAGCTTCTTCTTCTTCTTCCGCTTCTGCTTCTTCCTCTTTCTCGTCTGAGTCGGAGTCCCCCGGGAAGTTAGGGCTAGTCATGTTTCCCGGGGTCGTGCGACGGGGGCGGTCCCCAGAGCGCAGGTCATGTATGCTCTTGGCGCGTCATCCATGCTGAGGCATGCGGATGAGCTCGCCACCATTCGGACTCGTTTCCACATTCCTCCCGGCTACTCGCTTCGTCTGGCCGAGGAGGGGGAGAGGGCTGACCAGGTACGGGGCAAGGAGATTGCCTTGTACCTGGAAGCCTTTTGGGCCGGGATGCGCCTGCCCTTCCCCCCGAGGTGAGTGCGGCGTTGAATTGTTTTGAGTTAGCCCCGGACCAGTTAGTGCCGAACTCTTGGAGGATTCTCCTTAGGTTTCTGATCCGGTTGAAATTACGTCTGATCCCTTTCAGCCGGGGCTTTCTCGTTTTTTCTCTCTGCTACAAAAACCACCTCGGCATCCGCAGGGGTGAGCCGAGTTGGGTATACATCTCTTTTAGAAAACACCGGGGAGGTGCTGCCGAGTCGGTGGTCATCGTAGTACCTTCTTCCATTCACGAATGGAAGAAGAAGTTTTTGTTTGTTGGGCCGCCCGAGGGTGAGGATTGTCCTGTGCCCATCCAGTGGCACAGGGCCAATTGCCCGTGGGTGAGGCGGTCAAATGATCCCGACGCGGTGGCGGTGTCGGAGTGGGAGCCCCTCCCCCGGGCTGATGTGTTGCTGTCTGAGCTGGCCCTCAGTTGGGCCGAGCTCAGCCCCGCCCAGTTCGCGGGTAAATTAGGAGTTTTCAGACGACATGTTTAGACTTGTGTATTCTTTCACTTTTTCTGGCATTGCTGACTCCTTTGTACTTTTGTTTTATGCAGAACCCATGGACCTAGGCAAATTTCGGGCAGCCCTGGTCGAACAGAAGAAGGGAAAGAAGGCTGGAGGCGCCGGCCCTTCTCACCCGTCGTCGGCTCCGGCTTCACCGGCAACCGCTTGATCCAGGCGCTCAAGCGCGTCCCGGGCCTCGGAGTCCAGCCATGCACCAAGCCGAAAACGTGTTCGGGAGCAGGAGCCCCGGGCTCGGGAGGCGGGAGGCGAGACGGGCTCTCCTACGTCTCTCCTCAAGAGGTACCACAGGACGGTACCCCATTCCCAGGCTTCCCCGATCGTCGTGAACGAAGGGGAGCTTCGCTTTGAGGTGCCTTCGGGCTTTCTGTCGCCGATAGTCTGCTCTCGGAGATAGAGAGGTCGGCCGGGGGAAGAATCCCCCGGGGGACCCTTCGGGCCCAGATAGCGGCCATAGCTCAGAAGGCCATGCAGGTCAGTGTTCACACCCCACTCAGGTCTTCATTCAGTATTTTTGTTCGCGAGATTGGACGCCCCCTTCTCTTTTTGACCCTCATTTGTTTTCTTCAGGTCCTCTAGCACGTCGCCCTCGTCGTCAACATGGAGGACGATGAAATCGCCCCGGCGATGCAGGCCGCAAGGGAGTTCTTCTCGTGGGAGGAGAGCTCAAGGCTGGAGCTGCAAGCGGCGATGGAGAGGGTCGCCGACCAGGTGGCGGCCGGGGATCGGGAGATCGCCAAGTGCCGAGAGGCCGCCCGAGCTGCCGAAGCTAAGTTGGAAGATTCTAGGGTGCTTGTCGCCACCCTAAAGAAGACGGCGAACACCCTCCGGAGGGAGAACGAGGCGGCGAAAGAGGGAACGAGGCGTGCCGAGCTCCGGGCGTCGAAGGCGGTGGAGAGCTATAAGAAATCGGACCAGTACTACACCGACCTCGCTGGAGCCGCCGCCATCGTTTGGCACGACGTCGTCAAGGCCCTGATGCCGGAGTTTCCTGACGGCGAGCTCTGGGGTGAGTACCCCCTCGAGATGAGGCGTAGGGGAATGCCCCCGGAAGTGCTGCAGGGGGAGAGGCCCCTGGTGTGAGCGTCGGGGAGAATTCGGTCGCCCCGGCCACCGGCGCCGAGGCTCCTGCGGTGGGCGCGGACCTTCAAGATGCCATCCCGGTTGTCTTGGTGGAAGCGGAGCTCATCGAGGCTCTCTCCGGCCCCGAGGCCTGAACCTCCTCGCCCTTTTATTTTCTTTTTGCACTGAAATTTTGTAAGTCTCCGGACGTTTTTGTAAGGCTGGGGAGCCCAAAATACCTCTGTAAAACTTCCGACTTTATGGATAAAAATCTTTTTGCAGTGTTCTTTGCGTGCGCATTTTTCCTTTGTTTGTAGTAAACGTTTTTATTTGCACGGTACTGCTTTCATGTTAGGTTGGTTTTTCATCTAGTGATCGCGCGTCGAGTTGAATTCTACCATTTGCCAAGTGTGCAAAGTCCGGTGAAAGATCGGTATCTCCATGGCCCCGAAGTCGAGGTGGAGATCGCTTAGTAAAGACGTGTAGGAAGTTGAGCAGGGTAGCTGCTCGGTGGCCTCTTGATGAGGGCTTGATCCTTGGCGTCGTGGGAGTAAGAGAGAACCAGCCAAGGACGGACCGAGCAGGCTAGCTACTCGGTGGCCTCTTGATGAGGGCTTTGATCCTTGGCGTCGTGGGAGTAAGAGAGAACCAGCCAAGGACGGACCGAGCAGGATAGCTGCTCGGTGGCCTCTTGATGAGGGCTTTGATCCTTGGCATCGATGGGTAGTGAACTACCAGCCATGGATGGACCGAGCGGGGTAGCTGCTCGGTGGCCTCTTGATGAGGGCTTTGATCCTAAGCGTCGTGGGGTAAGTAATTACCAGCTAAGAATGGACCGAGCATGGTAGCTAGCTACTCGGTGGTCTCTTGATAAGGGCTTTGATCCTTGCCGTCAGTGGGTAGTGAACTACCAGCCATAGATGGACCGAGCAGGGTTGCTGTCCGGTGGCCTCTTGGCGAGGGCTTTGATCCTTGGCGTCGATGGGTAGTGAACTACCAGCCATAGATGGACCGAGCAGAGTTGCTGCCCGGTGGCCTCTTGGCGAGGGTTTTGATCCTTGGCGTCGGTGGGTAGTGAACTACCAGCCATGGATGGACCGAGCATGGTTGCTGTCCGGTGGCCTCTTGGCGAGGGCTTTGAATCTTGGCGTCGGTGGGTAGTGAACTACCAGTCATGGATGGACCGAGCAGGGTTGCTTCCCGGTGGCCTCTTGGCAAGGGCTTTGATCCTTGGCGTCGGTGGGTAGTGAACTACTAGCCATGGATGGACCGAGCAGGGTTGCTGCCCGGTGGCCTCTTGGTAAGGGCTTTGATCATTAGCACGGGAGGGCATTGAGAGGCCTGCGAAGGATGGACCGAGCAGGGTAGCTGCTCGGTGGCCTCTTGGCGAGGGCTTTGATCCTTGGCGTCGGTGGGTAGTGAACTACCAGCCATGGATGGACCGAGCAGGGTTGCTGCCCGGTGGCCTCTTGGTGAGGGCTTTGATCCTTAGCGTGGGAAGGCATTGAAAGGCCTGCTAAGGATGGACGGAGCAGGGTAGCTGCTCGGTGGCCTCTTGATGAAGGCTTTGATCCTTGGCGTCGTAGGGTAAGAGATTATCAGCCAAGGATGGATAGAGCAGGGTAGCTGCTCGGTGGTCTCTTGATGAAGGCTTTGATCCTTGGCGTCGTGGGGTAAGAGATTACCAGCTAAGGGTGGACCGAGCAGGATAGCTACTCGGTGGCCTCTTGATGAGGGTTTTGATCCTTGGCGTCGGTGTGTAATGAACTATCAGCCATGGATGGACCGAACAGGGTTGCTTCTCGGTGGCCTCTTGGTGAGGGCTTTGATCCTTGGCGTCGGTGGATAGTGAACTACCCGGCATGGATGGACCGAGCAGGATTGCTGCCCGGTGGCCTCTTGGCTAGAGCTTTGATCCTTGGCGTCGGTGGGTAGTGAACTACCAGCCATAGATGGACCGAGCAGGGTTGCTGCCCGGTGGCCTCCTGGTGAGGGCTTTGATCCTTGGCGTTGGTGGGTAGTGAACTACCAGCCATGGATGGACCGAACAGGGTTGCTGTCCGGTGGCCTCTTGGTGAGGGCTTTGATCCTTAGCACGGGAGGGCATTGAGAGGCCTGCTAAGGATGGACCGAGCAGGGTGGCTGCTCGGTGGCCTCTTGGCGAGGGATTTGATCCTTGACATCGGTGGGTAGTGAACTACCAGCCATGGATGGACCGAACAGGGTTGCTGCCCGGTGGCCTCTTGGTGAGGGCTTTGATCCTTGGTGTCCTTCTAGGTGCGTCCGAAGACCCCGGAGGACGTCCCAGTTAGCGACCTCGGCTTGCCCGTTGCATCAGGGATGTGCAACCGCGGCAAACTTCATAAGGATACGATATTCGCTGCAGAATTCCTTAACTTTTTCGTTTTCGAAATTTTCCCATGGTCGGTGATGATACACCTCGGGATGCCGGACCGGAGTATCACGTTGTTCTGCAGGAACTTGATAGTCGTGGTGGCGTTCGGTTTCCTGATGGGAATGGTCTCAATCCACTTCGTGAAGTAGTCTGCCGCGGCGAGGACGTACTTATGCCCTCCCGTACTGGTACAGAACTGGCCTATCATGTCCATTCCCCACTGGGTAAACGGCCACGGGGAGGTTAGGACGGTTAGCTCAGTAGCCGGAAGGCGAGGTATGCTTCCATGGAAATGATAGCTTTTGCATCTCCTGACGAGCTTCTGGGCGTCCTGATGAATCGTCGGCCAGTAGTACCTCTGAAGCAGTGCCTTCTGGATTAAGGTGCGGGCCTCTTGGTGCGCGCCTCCGACCCTTTCGTGGATCTCACGGAGGACATAATCGGCTTCGTGGGGGTTAACGCACCGGAGCAGCGGCTGAGTGAAGGACTTCTTATAGAGGTTCCTATTGTTCCAGACGAAATGACGAGCTTTGGTTCGAAGACGGAGGGCTTCTCCCCGATCTTCTGGGAGCGTACCTTCCCTCAGGAATTCCACGAGGGGCTTTCTTGAATCCCAGTCTTCTTCCCGGGCTGTGTACACTTGAAGTGGTGTTGCCCCGTCTTCCACGCCGGGCCGTGGCAAGACCTCGAAGAGGATGTTTCTCTTGCTGTTGGCCGTATAAGATGAAGCCAGCTTACTCAAGGCGTCAGCTTGGGCGTTTAGCTGTCTGGGGATCTGCTCCACCTGGACTTCGTGGAAGTCCTTTCGCAATCTTCTTACCTCAGCCATATACTTCACCATCAGAGGCTCCCGTGTCTCGAATCGACCGGTCACTTGGCCAACGACTATGGTGGAGTTGCTGCGGATCCGGATCGTTTTCAGCCCCAGTCCGAAGGCTATGCGCAGTCTGGCCAGCAAGGCCTCGTATTCCGCCGCGTTGTTTGAGGCTTTGAATCCGAACTTCAGAGAATACTTCATTTCTGCCTCGTTCGGGCCCCGAATGATGAGGCCGGCAACACAGCCTTCCTCGGTCGAGGACCCGTCGACGTAAAGGATCCAATCAGGGATGAAGTCGGGCTTCCCATCAACTAAGGGTTGAGCTGCGGGGGCCGGCATGGACTCCGGCTCTTTGCTGGGGATGGTGCACTCGACGATAAAATCGACCAGGGTTTGTACCTTGATAGCCTGTCTCGGGCGGTATTTTATGTTGAACCGGGACAACTCCCACCTCCATTTTTCTAAGCAGCCAGAGGACTCGGGGGAAACGAGGATAGCCCCCAAAGGCCGCTTGGGAAGAACGAGGATGGTGTGCGTCTGGAAATAGTGCCGTAGTTTCCTTGAGGCCGCGATGAATGCCAAGACGATCTTCTCTATGGCTGGGTACCTCGTTTCCGCGTCTTTGAAGACGTGACTCACATAGTAAACCGGCTTCTGGACTCTCTCGACCTCTCGGACGAGCACCGAGCCTACAGCTTGGTCGGATACCGCTAGATATAGCGATCCCTCGTCCCCTTCAACTGGCCGGGTGAGCAACGGGGGAGTCGCAAGGTGCCTCTTTAATTGCTCAAAGGCGGTCTGGCACTCCTCCGACCACTCGAACCTTGGTATTTTCCTTAAAGCATTGAAGAAAGGGAGGCACTTCTCCTCAGACCTTGACATGAAACGACTCAGAGCAGCTACCCGTCCTATCAGCCGCATGATTTCAACGTTAATCTTGGGTGCGGCCATGTTAAGGACGGCGCTGATTTTCTCCGGGTTAGCTTCGATTCCACGGTGGGTGACCATGAAGCCGAGGAACTTTCCACCGGTGACCCCGAATGCGTATTTGGCGGGGTTCAGTTTCATCTTGTATTTGCGGAGGACGTCGAAGGCCTCGCCCAGATCCTTGGCGTGTTTGTCCGATGAGACCGATTTTGACGAGCATGTCGTCGACGTAAACTTCCATGTTCCTGCCGATCTGCGGCTTGAACATGCGATTGACCAACCGTTGGTACGTAGCTCCGGCGTTTTTGAGGCCGAAAGGCATCACCTTGTAGCAGTATACTCACCGGTCCGTTGTGAATGCGGTGAGATTCTCGTCTGCCGGATTCATACGGATCTGGTTGTAGCCTGAGAAGGCATCCATGAAGCTAAGTAGCTCGTGGCCTGCCGAGCTGTCGACGAGCTGATCTATCCAAGGGAGGCGATAGTTGTCTTTCGGGCAGGCCTTATTGAGGTCGGTGAAGTCGACGCACATGAACGACTTCCCGCTTGACTTTTTAACCATGACTACGTTCGTCAACCATTCCGAGTAAGACACATTTCGAATGTAGTTGGCGGCGAGGAGCTTGTCTACCTCGTCCTCGATCGCCTTTTGCTTGATCGGGGCGAAGCTTCGTTTTTTCTGCCGGACGGGTCGGACCGTAGGGTCCACCCCGAGCTTGTGAGACATGATTTTGGGGTCGATCGCAGGCATGTCAGCAGGCGCCCAGGCGAACACGTCAGAGTTGTTTTAAGGAAGTGAACCAGATCGTTTCGCTGAGTCCCCATCAAAAGCGACCCGATCTGAACGGTTCGTTCGTCGTCCCTTTCTACGAGGGGACCTCTGTTAGTAGCTCCATCGGGGTCTCTCGGACATCTTTTTGCTCGTCTCGAATGTCCAGAGAACCCTTGATATCACTCTCGCCTTCAACGTCATTGTTTGGCCGCTCAGACGTAGATGTTGCGGTGAAGCAAACCTTTGCGGTTCGTTGGTCCCCGTAGGCCCGACCTATCCTGTTGGATATAGTGCCCTCAGAGTCAATTATTGGATCGCAGGCACGTGATTGCAATGATTGAGGGAGGACCTATGCCGGTAGGACAATCTTACTCAGGATGATTGTATACTATCTGGTTTGTCTTTATCATCGTGTACATGTTTTAGGTGACATTGTGGTTCACTATTACACGTTAATGGAGAATAGTATGCTACCATGGTTTGTCTTTATTATCGTGTACTGCTTTAGGTGACCTTACAGGTCGCTATTACACGTTGATAGAGCCCTTAGGATTCTTGCTTGACTACCAGCAGTATGATGACGATCATATACGTGAGAGTTGGGTAGTCTATAAGCACATCCTTAAAGTGGTCCCTAGTCATGGGAGTTTTGAGACTGGGCATCGATACTCCGTTAGTAGATTAGTGTATACAGTCGAGACCCCGACGAAGGACGGTGGCCGGTCTCACAAGCCATTGGTGTCAGTTGGTTCACCTAAGATGTATACAGGTGCTCATTGGGTTATGAGTACACCGGAAAGGACTCGCCGGGAACATGCTAGTCGGTATTATACCTGACGTCAGATAGCAGTTCCCTGGTGACATGTGTACAGGTTAGTTCATCGACCTGAGATCGTCATTTGTCTCGTGTGAGTTCCCACTGTGCTTTGATTACTACCCTACCACGGCTCAAAGGAGTCGTGCAAACATGTTTTAGTTGGGTACAGTCCCGAGCCATATGGAGGCAGTGAGCGGATCGGCAGGGGTTCGTCTCTCCCGGTATTGGGGGTGAGGTCGCGCTGTGTCTAGGAGAGCCATTACACGAAGTCCTTGGCCAAGGCAGGAGATTTACTGGTAGGTATTCCAGTAGTATCTCAGGGTGTTCTGGGCTATACTCCAACACGACTTGTACCGCTTTTGGGGGTCTGACTTTTACCAACCCCCTAGGCCCGACATGCGATGCTCATAGACGAACGGACCGGACTGGACGGATATTGTCACTGACAGACTCAGTAGGGTGTCAGGATGAGTTCGCTCATCGACCTCCCTTTTAGTTAATACTTGGTAGCCCGTTACGTACGGCTAATATCTCTGACGTGCTAGTGGTTAAATCCACAGCCAAAATATTGACGAGTCTTTAGAGTCCCCCACAGACAGTTTCTCAAGTTTCGGGCGAAACGTTGTAGAGGCCGTATGGTTTTATGGCAGGGTTCGAACGTACGCGTGCACTTGTGCATGTGTAGTGTTTCGGACGGATAATACTAGCGGGCTTTGGTTTAAGCCGGATCCTAGTATTACACAGTGTAGATTTTGTCTTATTGCATTTGTATTCGGTCGGAATACAAATGCGGGTATGTATATACAGTCGCGGGGTTTTCCTGTAATTTATTACGGGATCGCTTTTTTGAAGTTGCCAGTTTGCATTCCGTTTCGGCCATTTTCCCTTATTTCTTTCTTTGGCTGAAAATTGATGGGAGGGGCTTATTTGTAAAAGTGGCTTTTACAAAATGGAGGGTGGTTTTTGTGGCACATGGTTGCTTCATGATGATTCATCATTTTTTCTCCCTTGCATTATTCCTTTCCCTCTCTCATGTTTAGCATGGCCGGCCACTAAACTTGGGGGGCTGTCCAAATTTTTTGGTGTGGGATTTTTTATCTCATTTGCTTGAACAAAATGATATAGCCTATCTCCAAAGTTCACATATCCTTCTCCACTCCAAGATGGCAACTTCTAATAACCCCTTGAGACAGGTTTCTACGTATATTCTACAGTAATTTTGGACACGTCGGCTTGCCAACTTCGTGTCCGAGTTGCCTCGGTTCAGAGATGGGAGCCCATAAAAAGACTTCTCGATGTGGTGCCCTTTCCGACGAGGAGATCGAGATCGGAGATGCCGCGAGGAGCTTGGGATGGTGGCCGAAGACCGAAGGACACGGATCGCTCGGTATAGCCTCTCTACCCTTTCTCTAATTAGCTAGTAGTAGGTTAATGGTCCGATTCGGGGAAAAAGTATACGATAGCGCCGTTTTCTAGTTAAAAAAAAGTTTTTGTTTCCGCATTTTGGCCTCGGACAGACGGCCGAGGCGCTACCGTAGACTTACATGGTATCAGAGCCACGCCATTAATCTTTACTAGCTTACTCTAACGTGTTTACAAGTTCGATCGAACGAATTTTCTAAAAACCACAATTTCAAAGTGCAGTTTCTGTCGAATTTATGTGCTCGAAAAATTGTTTTGAGCGTTGCAGAAATTCGTGCAGGCGATTCTAAGAATACTGTGAAAATTTGGTTGCATAAGGTTACTGTTGCGCCGCGGAACCGCGGCCTAACCCTTGCTTTGGCCGCGGTTCCGCCGCCGTTCTGTCTCTTCTGTGCACCAAATTTTATACAGTGTTTTATGTGTTAGAATTGGGGTTTGTGCTATATTCTGTTTGGGCCCAGATTTATTTTGAGTGTTACAGTTGTGCTTGGGGCCCACTTCGGGAATTTTTGTCGATCGAAAATTTTAAACATGTTAGTTCACAGTATTTACATTATATCTGCGACCGTGAATGTCACTTGATCGGTAAATCCTGTTTAACTGCTATAGTTCTTTTAGACGGATTTGCGAACGTGACATTCACGATGATGTTCTGTGTTGTGTTGTGCTGTGATGTTGCGGATTTGTCGTGGTGGATAGCCTGAGTGCAATGTTAATACAGTTTGGTTGTATATGTACATTTGATATTGCGGGACGAGCGTCCGACATGTGGACTGCCGTCACTGCCTGTTTGTATATTATTCTTTTGGGGCACGACCGGGCTGAGGTCGATGTACCCATTGTATATATTTTACTTTCTGTACTAGGATTACCCCGCGGAGAGGTGCACGGATAGCCGGGTTCTAGAGGGCAACGGGCCCGCATCTCATGGCTTTGAGACGGAGGGGGCTTTACTCTAGAATTGGCGGGCTATTCGCCGCACTCGTAGGGGGTATAGGTTGACCCAAAGAGGGGTGCTCAAGTTTCCGGATTCCGTGAAGTGCTGGGTGGTCCATTCACGTTGTTGAAGGGGGCTGCCTCGCTTCAGGTTTTGGCGGGTAACTTGCCGCGCCCGTAGGGGTCTAGGATTTCATTGCACAGGCTATCCACACGATCAGGGGAACGTCGGGTTTCAGTAGCGGCTCTATGAAACCCGGGGATCCCAGATTATCTGTATTGTTCTGTGATGTTTATTACATTTCTGTGATGTTGCATTTTATCACGCCTTGGGCGAATATTATATATTGATATATATATACTAGTAGATGTTGTATATGTTTTACACCCGCGCTAGTCCAGTCCCCGCTATGCCGTTAGTTAAGTAACCTAACGGGTGATGACGGAACCCAGTGGCGAATGCGGATGGCATATACGTACATCATATTTTCGTTCTTTTGTGGTGTGATTAATTGATGGGACTGCATTGATTCGGATCAATGCAAGCTAAACAAACCTGTTTGATGTTGTTGGAACATTTTTCAAAAACCTGTTATTGCAAGGACGTTCTCTTTTATTTTGCACAGTGGTATTCGGTTGTGAATATCTAGCACCTCGGTCGACGAGGCAAGGGCCGAGATCCCTTCACCGGGAGTGACCCTTGGACAGAAGTTTGCGTCAGGGTAATAACTTCACTATAGCCGATTGCCTTTTGCTTTGCATCGTGGTATTCAGTTTGAATATCCTGCACCTCATTCTACGGGGAAAGAGCCGAGATCTTTTCACCGGGAGTGACCTCTTTAGCATAGGTTTTCGTCACTATATTTTTATAAAAAGCTATCCGGTTCCTTCAACGATATCAAGTTCATTACGTTAAAGGTTTTTCGCCAAAAACCATTCGTAGCCCTCCGTCATTTCAGAAAGGTAGCACTTAGTATTCATACTATGTAGGCCTACATCAACGCATAGTGCATAGTAGCTATTTGTTACTTTTCTGTTGCATAGATAGATGCGTTAGTTTGAGACAGTCGTACTACTATTTTGGCCTTCGTCAAGGGTATGTACGGGTGGGTTCAAATTAACCTGGATAATGACGGGTAGAACTTGACATGTGACTTATGATATGTTGGCCTACGTCAAGGTCATAAGAGCATGGGGTAAAAATCACATCGGGAGTTTCTAAAGAAACTGAAACTTGCCAGATATGCGCATACCTTCTGGAGTGTGATAACATGAGTGGATTCCATCACGTTATCATGCGATGATAGTTGGACCCCGATTCCCACTGATGAGTTGGTTTACTCCTCGGGTGATCCCGACTAATTCTTTTTTCAGTTTTGGAGGAGAATTTGAGGTTACAATGGGAGGTTTCCTGATTAGATAAAGTGATAACCATTCTGATCTAGGTTAGAGTGCACGCAGAGTGTTTCTTTTCTCTCTCTTTGACAGCGACCATGACCCGACCCTTGACTATGACTCAGTGACCAAGTTAATCGAACCTTCTTAAACACTGGCTTTTGGATTGTCTGAGTTGCATACCTCATTGCCACTCATACTTTTACCCTTTTCTCCAGAACACCCCGTATTACTACGAACATCCACTTCCATTGGATAAAACCATCGTATGGTTATATACGAACTCGAAGGAACTTGTTCCAGATTCGAGAATGGTTTCCGGTTCAGGAGAAAAATAATAGGACTATTCAGTTGTCTTTTCCTTTTACCTTCTCTCAGGTTGCGAGTGCTCCTTGGATTAGGATAGTACACCTATTACGCTAATTGGATAGTCTTCTTCCAAACCATAGGCAGGTGCCGAACGGTAGGGAATGAAGAAAACCAATTAGCCTAACGATGGTGTACAGAAGGTATTAAGTAAAGACAAATAAAGGGATTAGTGAGAGGGCAAAGTAAATTCCGACTGCTATTCACGACCAATCCAAGTATTTCATCGCCACTCCTACTTCACCTTTGTATTTCTCCAGGACACTCCGTATCACTACGAAGATCCATAGTTATTTGGATACTCCATCGTATGGTTATATACGAACTCGAAAGGAACTTGTTCCAGTTCGGGGATGGATTCTGGTTCAGGAGAAATAAGAATAAGGTTTTATTCGGTTGTCTTTTATCTTCACCTTCTCTTGCATTGCGAGTGCTCCTAGGATTAGGACAGTACACTTGTTACGCTTATTGGATAGTCTTCTTCCAAACCATAGGCTGGTGCCGAACGGTAGGGAAGGAAGAAAACCATTTAGCCTAACGAAGGTGTACAGAAGGTAATGACTAAAGACATATAAAGGGATTTGGAGAGATGGTAAAGAAATATACGGTTTCAGTTATGAATCTGATAATGGAAGAGGCATTACTAGGAATACCCTGATACCCTTTCGAAACATTTACATGTTTCAGTTTCACTGTGTATTGTTAAAAGAAAACTGATTTCCTAATTAGCCCTTGCTCCAAGGTATGTATTTACCAGGTCTGATTCTCACATCTGTATGGTTTTACAGATGATGAGTGGGAGTAAGTTATTGGGAATTGGGTGATCATCCTCATTATATCGGGATTCATTGTAATTGGTGATATTTGAGGAAATCGCCTGGGTTGTTTGCCGGACGGCAAATATTTAGTTTTGAATATCCGTTATAATGCACCAATTTCAAATTGATATATCTGTACGTTTATTTTTATAAAGTGAGATATAACTTTTGAAATTATGTCTATGACATTTACCTATATCAGTAGATGGTTAGGTAAGGAGCATTAAACAGCAGTGTAATTCTTCTTAACCATAAGTACAGTTTTCAACCTACGACACACATGGAATGAGTTATTAGACTCAAAAGACTTATACAGAGTATTGTATGTTGTCCAGTGTCCATTAGGACAGAAGGGTTGGTACTCGTACTATATTCTGTTTACTTGTGACTTCTCTTGTTCTTAGACATGTGTTTCATGGAAATGCAAGGTCTAAGTTTTGAGAACTTATAGGTATATGAATAAAGTAGAGAACCAGGTATTGCAAGTATCAGGATTCTTCAAGGTGATCGAAGATGTAGATACTTGTGTATGGTATTCAGATGATAGTAATGATTAAGAGAACTTGCTTCTCTTTCAGGTTACTCATAATTGGAAGCACTCCTAAGTTAAGAAATACTGATCGGCCTCTCTCCATTTAGTTGACATGCACTGGAGACGGCTGCATGATTTGAATCTGGTTCCAATTAAATCAGTGCCTATGTTTCTATATTAGATATAGAATAGTTCATATCTTAACATTGTTAAGGTACAGGGAGTTGTCCGGCTTATGGTTAAAACCAGACTCTGGATAACTCAAGGCACGTTTCTGTAATGGCTGTTTGTGGGTTGATCCGGGCTATGATGAGGGTTGACTTTCTACCATCTGGAAGATCAATGGTGATATTGTTCTTGACTCGCCACAGTTTTAGTAAAATAGATTTTTTCAGAAAACAGTAGTGAGAGTATGGTAGAACTGGAAGTGATTCCAGAACCGCAAACGATTACTGAAAGTTTGATAAGAACCTAAAGATTCAATATAGTTTAACACTCCATTGGCCACTCCGCAGATATGGTGGGTAACCTCAGGCACTCGAGAGGTACTTCAGTATACTCAAAGACGGTGACAGGGAGGTTCTTGTTTACCCAGACTTGCCATTGCTGTTGTTCCAGACTGTGAGACCCGGCAGGAGGATGAGTATAACGTCGTTCTAGGTTTAGAAGTGTATGTGTATATAACTATGCCAGAGGGTTGTCATAGTCAGTGGGAGCAGCGGAAGCATAGTGGACAAGTAGCTTATGTCTATTTATAGACTAAAGCAGATATAGCGGAGATAGATCATCTATTTTTGATGTGACAGTCATAGGTTTGACTTCATCAGAATAAGGGATGGATCTGTTAAGAAGGTAGTAGGGTGTGATGTCCTGGTATTTGGATGACATACACAGAGTAAAAAGTGAAATTCCTATACTACGGTCGGTTATACTTTGGTTGTCACACAGTGGTTTCTCCATATAGGATTTGGATATTATATCAGAAATTCTGGTCACTAGATCTATGGTTTTAGATCTAGATTTGGGTGGTTTCCCAATCTGGGTACTTAGACAGCATTCTAAAGGTGTTTTAGAATGGACGACTCCTGGCACGGTAGTGTACCTGCAGGTGATGGAGTCACCCTCTCTAAAGGTGTCTTACAGACTAAAGGGGAGAGAGAAGTGCATGATTGGCAGATCACTTGCTTAAGGCAATTGAGTCAATCATGAGATGTCAAGTACCACACCAGATATTGTTCTTGCACGAGATGCAGTAAGTTGATATTAATCCTATCCTGGAGAAACGTTCGGAAGCAGTTTTAGAACATAAGTGAATGTTTTAGGGATGTGATAACAACAGCCTCTTTTAGGAGACAGTTATCATTCCAGGCTTCCAAGGTGACCTGGATGACAGAGTGGCTGTCAGAGTTATAGTTTTCCCTCTAACGAGGGGCAGTATTTTGGATAGGTGGTCCAAGCGGATACTGAGGGAGGTGTGGTGCAGGATACTGATTGGTTTCAGTTGACGATACAGTCTAAGAAGTTTGGATTTGGAGTTCATTTATGAACTAGGTCCCATCAGATATCCAGACATATTCTAAGACATGTATTGCTCATTTCGGGAGATGGCTTTCTCCGCGAACTTGGGATAAAGAGAGACATAGAAAGAAACATCAGAGCGGATCCACTAGCTGAGGCTATTTCTCGAACGCAATAGTTTCGCAAACGGGCTTTATGAGACTGATCAGTAGAGCAGTTGAGTGTTCGATATCACACGGGTTGTGAGTATGCGACATCGCAATAATTAGCCTTGAGTGCAAGTGGGAGATTGTTGGATATAGTGCCCTCAGAGTCAATTATTGGATCGCAGGCACGTGATTGCAATGATTGAGGGAGGACCTATGCCGGTAGGACAATCTTACTCAGGATGATTGTATACTATCTGGTTTGTCTTTATCATCGTGTACATGTTTTAGGTGACATTGTGGTTCACTATTACATGTTGATAGAGAATAGTATGCTACCATGGTTTGTCTTTATCATCGTGTACTGCTTTAGGTGACCTTACAGGTCGCTATTACACGTTGATAGAGCCCTTAGGATTCTTGCTTGACTACCAGCAGTATGATGGCGATCATATACGTGAGAGTTGGGTAGTCTATAAGCACATCCTTAAAGTGGTCCCTAGTCGTGGGAGTTTCAAGACTGGGCATCGATACTCCGTTAGTAGACTAGTGTATACAGTCGAGACCCCGATGAGAGACGGTGGCCGGTCTCATAAGCCATTGGTGTCAGTTGGTTCACCTAAGATGTATACAGGTGCTCATTGGGTTATGAGTACACCGGAAAGGACTCGCCGGGAACATGCTAGTCGGTATTATACCTGACGTCAGATAGCAGTTCCCTGGTGACATGTGTACAGGTTAGTTCATCGACCTGAGATCGTCATTTGTCTCGTGTGAGTTCCCACTGTGCTTTGATTACTACCCTACCACGGCTCAAAGGAGTTGTGTAAACAGGTTTTAGTTGGGTACAGTCCCGAGCCACATGGAGGCAGTGAGCGGATCGACAGGGGTTCGTCTCTCCCGGTATTGGGGTGAGGTCGCGCTGTGTCTAGGAGAGCCTATTACACGAAGTCCTTGGCCAAGGCAGGAGATTTACTGGTAGGCATTTGTTCACACCATAATATTGTATTATTATATTCCCCATTCTTATTCTTTTTATAAATAAACAGGTGGTTTTGACGCATGTATGCTACATGTTACAGGTTACAGGTTCTTGGACAGGAAACAGTGAAAACGATGAAAAGACGACGTAAAAGTGAGACTTTGACCGACAATCAGAAGACTCTTGATCAAGCCTACATCAAAGATAAAATTAAGGCAATGCAAGGTCCAAGATCGCGAAGCCACGGTTAAAGTCCACCGCAAGAATTCACTGGAAGATCTGGAAAAAACCCAAAACCCAAATGGAGAAAAGACCTGAATAAACATGAAGCCCAAAATGAAATGAACCAGACCGGGAATTTAGAGAGCCCAATTCCATTATTTGGCCGTGGAACCGCGGCCAAACCAGGCCTTGGGCCGCGGTTCCGCGGCAGTATAGGGTATTCAGGAGATAAAATTTGTTACCATGTTTTGTTGCGCTGTTGACTGGTCAACCTAGGGTTATTTTCGTAAATGTAGACATGCGAGTCATTGTAACCCTAGGGTCTCCTATTCTTTATAAATAGGAACTCTAATCATTGTAAACTTTATGCCTCCCTTCATTAATAAAATACAAAATTCTTTTGGAGAGCATCAGTGTTTCCTTTCCATTCAGAAATTCAGATCTGACAACCCTGCATGGATGATTGGAGGGATGCATCTGTAAGTAGATTTAATTTCTCGCCCTAGTGTAGATTTTAATTCTTTGCCCTAGGTAGATTTAATTTCATGCCCTAGAAACTTGTTTAGGTTTAGCTTTGGGGAAGGATTTTGAGAGATGAGATCTCTCATCCCTTTTTTACCCACCAAATATTTACAATAGGACTCCATGCATACACGCACACACCGCGCCCTACGGCATCCTACCCCTCGAGGTAACGATGACACCGTAGTGTAAAGGCCCGGTTGCGCGCGTTTTCCATGGAGGTTAGGGTAAGGATCTTTAAAGGAAGGACAAGAACCTAAAAGAAGGAACACCTTCCCGAATGGATCTAATCCTCTTTATTGATAATTACCATAACTCCTCATAGATCTTCATTCGGGTATAGAAAACGGTGAGATTTAATTGCATTTCCAAACCATCCCTAAACCTAACCCTAGCAAGAATAGATCTAGATAATCATAGTATAGAATAATTAGGTTTTTAGATTTAATAACCAATCCGAATACCCTTCGGAATTAACTCGTAAGAACGAATCGGAGATTCACAACATCCTTGTGGACCGACCCGTACTCACCGGCTAGGTTTATGCGACGCCGTTCTTGATTGCGGTTATAAATATTTTTGATCTATCTTTTAGAAAGCGCAAGCACGCTAAATCACTCAAATCAAATGGCGCCGTTGCCGGGGATGGCGTGTTATTTCCTTTTTGCAATTTCGGGTTAATCAAAATTAAAACAATCATAAAAATCTGAAAAAATAAAAATATATAAAAATATATCATCTGTTATTTTTGGAAAGGGTACTTTGTTGTTTGAATTTTGCAGGATTTGCACACATATTCAGATCTGGAAATCTACAGAAGGCGAATCAGAAAAGAATACATCAAAACAGAGAGGGATTGCAAGTACAGAACAACAGAAATTTTTTGGAGCCCTGAAGCCTCCATCCCACCGCTAAACCGCGGCATAAGCGCGCTCCCGCCGACTTTCCGCGGCCCTCTGGCATCATCATCGCGAAATTTTTGCATGGTTTGTTTCCTATTTCCTCCCTCTGCAAATCCCCATATATCTTTTGTCAAATCTTCTGCAGGATTCCTTGCGCTTAAAAAACCTTCCCTTCCATATAACAATCTTGTGCAGGATTTTTGCGATTTGTTTAAATTAGAAATAGATTGCAAGTAAATTTTCTGTTGCATATTTTTTCTCGAAAATCTTTTTGCAACAAATTTTTTCCAAATAAAGATAAAATGAAAAAGTAAAATTTTTATTAGAAAACTTGCAAACCTTTGCCGCAAATAAATCCTTGCACCAACCAACATTTTTTCTTTTCCCCTTCTTCTAACATGGGTACCCCACACAATAAATCATTAGCCGAACTTTGGTATCCCGAACCTAATTTTGCGTCATACGTCAATTTGTTCAGTCAATTTAAAGACGATCCTTCCTTACCTAAAAAATCTTTGAAAGATCAAATAGAGGCGTCTAGGAGAAACAGTTTGACTTTTCAACCCACTTTGTGTCAACCAAGTCAACCTTTACCACCTACATATGTTGATACCACTTCTTCAAGTTCTTCTGTCACTCCTAGGCCGATGTCCTTTGCTGAGCATATTGCTCAATCTCGTAGCCGATCTTTCACCCCTCTTCACCCATCTAGTTCTAGGGATCCACACGATTATTCACCTTTTTATCCATATGTTGACCCTACCCCTGTCCAATCACCCACTTCCTACCAGTCTTACCCGACCTTCCCACCTTCACTAGACACTGTTTCTACACAGCCTGTTGGGAGTTTTGCATATCCACACAATTTTGAATCTTTCACAGAAACCCCCTCACCACCTAAGTCTAGTTTGGAAGAGTCGTTGGAGGCGTATATCACAGCAACAAACAAAATAACTAGGAATGTGGAAGCGTCCGTGGCCGCCCTTATGCAACCTGCTGAACCGGTAGCTAGTTTTCCGTTAGCTCCAAATTTTTCAATGCATAAGGAGGCGGTTGGACAGAGTGAGAATGTGAGAGGATTTTCAAATCAAACCTACCCTTACCCAATTGAAGCCCACAACTCATGTTTTCCATCGATTGCCCTACATAGTTCACCTGTTGAAAATAAAAATGAGTTGTGTGATTTTGTAGTGCTTGATTTGCCAAATTATGAAGAATCCCTTTCGAGTGAAACCACACTTAATCCTTTCGACCTTTACACCTCCACTCTAGAACCTAAATCGATTCATATCCATGCTTTTGATGAGGTGTTTAAAGAAATTAATTTTCACTTGATTGAGGATATAGACGCCGGGAATATTTCGGATGATGAACCTGTCGATTTGATTGAAATTTTATGTTCAAATCATCATCCCGAGTTATTAGATGTCTCTCCCGAATCTCATATGCGTCTTGACTTTGATGATAATGGCATGGATGAGTTGAATTTTGAGGAAAATTATAAGGATAATATTGAGGAGAGTTTTGAGGATAATATTGAGGTTGAACTATTTTTGTTTAATGTGTCGGATTTTCCAATTCAGCCTCCTGAACCTTTGACTGTTATATCACCCTCCTTCCTTCCTATTGTTCCGACCGTGCAAGTGACCGTTACACTTTCATCTCAAATACCAAGTTCGGCGTACCCATGTTTTCTTGCGAATCTTGAAGGATTTGATCCCATTGCACGACGGGTTGATAGGTTAGCGCAATCGCTTTTAACACATCGGTCATCACAAATTGCGCTAATTTATTCACTCAATTTACACCCTCAAGATCGTACTCTACTTCTTTCTTCTTTCCGCCATTCTTCTCCTCCGCCGAGACCATCTTCCATTCTTCTTTCCACACGGTCTCGCGTGTTTCTCATTTCTCTTCTTTCCATCCAATTCTTGCACCAACTGTACCATTACCACGATAAGATTTTTGAATGGTTGGTGCTGACCTTTGGCTTGTGTAAGGCCAAGCTTAAGTTTGGGGGGAACCTTGTTGTATATATGTATATATATTTTTGTTTTCTTTTTCTATAAAAAAAATAAAAAAAATTTCAAAACAAAAAAAAATATTAAAAAAAATTGTAAATAAATAAACAGGGGAGTTTCGGTATTTTGACCCTCTTGGTTTAGCATGACAGTGAGGACACTGTCAAGTTCAAGTTTGGGGGTATGCTCGGTACGTCTTCTTCCTTCGCATTCATTTGTACATATTTTTGCATTTGCATACTTATTTGAAAACCCATAAAAAATTGAAAAATTTCAAAAATTATAAAAATTATTGTATTCAATTTTGGCTAATTGACTTGAGTTTGACAAATAGGTTAACTGGCTAGGAACAACTAGATCTTAGACTTAGTGAATTAAAAACCCTAAAAATAACATTCCTTAAAGTTTAGCGGTAGAAAGTATATGTTTTTGTAGTTTATTTAGAAATAAGCAAATTTTGGGTTCACTTCTTGGGATAAGTCGAAACAAGGGAAGAGTATTGATGTTCTTATTAGAGTATAAGTTTGAAAAATAGTTCCTAGCTTAAGTCTAGATTCTGAAAATGTATACCCTACAATTTGCACAATCACGCATCTTGAAACTTGGAATAGTAGAAGAGACCTTAAAATGCTCTTGTCTAAAGTCCTTAGTACGAAGAAAATAAAAGAAAAAAAATGTGTGAATAAAGAATAAAAAAATGGACACTGGTTTTTGTGATTACTTAAGGCTGCAAAAATAGAAAAATATTTAGCGAGGGTGCTTCATCACCTAGTGCCTTAGACCAACTGGTTTGGGAGTCACTGCTAAAGTCTTGGGTGTTGCAAAACTAGGAAGTACGCTTTAAAGTGCTAACGCATCTTGTAATCGGTTGTTGGTACCTCAAGAAGTATTAACGGTCGCATGAAGGATGTGTAAGCAAAAATTCAATTAAAAATTCACCTACTAATAAGTGCTTTGGACAACGGACGAGAGTATGATTGCTTGATTTGAATTTCCAAGTGTAGGGGTGATCTATACACACACGTAGGGGTATGTAATTGGAGTTTAGATGAGAGAAAGGGATGAAGAATAGAACTTGTATCTTTAGTAAAGTTGATAGAAATTCCTAAGTGGAGATGGAACTTTAGAAGGAAAACTTAAGAGATGCCGAAAGCTAAGTAGATCTACATAACATATATAATATTAAGTTAAATAATGAGGAAGTGTGAAGAATATGGGTGGATAATTTACGAGTCGACGATAATAGAATTCTTTGTTAGAAAACCTAATTGGAGAACAAAAGTTAATGGGCCGAATTGATAGGATTTTGTGGGTAGTATCCGCTGAAAATCCTCAGGAGACAACACTTCTCCTACTAGGGACACCTAGAGGTTTAACGGCTTGTTGCACGAGCTCAGTGCAATCGCGTCTCCCTGCGAAAGTGCGGTTAGGTTAGGATTTTAGTGAATAAAAATAAGTTTGCTCGAGGACGAGCAAAAGATAAGTTTGGGGGTATTTGTTCACACCATAATATTGTATTATTATATTCCCCATTCTTATTCTTTTTATAAATAAACAGGTGCTTTTGACGCATGTCTGCTACATGTTACAGGTTACAGGTTTTTGGACAGGAAACAGTGAAAACGATAAAAAGACGACGTAAAAGTGAGACTTTGACCGACAAACAGAAGACTCTTGATCAAGCCTACATCAAAGATAAAATTAAGGCAATGCAAGGTCTAAGATCGCGAAGCCACGGTTAAAGTCCACCGCAAGAATTCACTGGAAGATCTGGAAAAAACCCAAAAGCCAAATGGAGAAAAGACCTGAATAAACATGAAGCCCAAAATGAAATGAACCAGACCAGGAATTTAGAGAGCTCAATTCCATTATTTGGCCGCGGAACCGCGGCCAAACCAGGCCTTGGGCCGCGGTTCCGCGGCAGTATAGGGTATTTAGGAGATAAAATTTGTTACCATGTTTTGTTGCGCTGTTGACTGGTCAACCTAGGGCTATTTTCGTAAATGTAGACATGCGAGTCATTGTAACCCTAGGGTCTCCTATTCTTTATAAATAGGAACTCTAATCATTGTAAACTTTATGCTTCCCTTCATTAATAAAATACAAAAAAATTTTGAGAGCATCGGTGTTTCCTTTCCATTCAGAAATTCAGATCTGACAACCCTGCATGGATGATTGGAGGGATGCATCTGTAAGTAGATTTAATTTCTCGCCCTAGTGTAGATTTTAATTCTTTGCCCTAGGTAGATTTAATTTCATGCCCTAGGAACTTGTTTAGGTTTAGCTTTGGGGAAGGATTTTGAGAGATGAGATCTCTCATCCCTTTTTTACCCACCAAATATTTACAATAGGACTCCATGCATACACGCACACACCGCGCCCTACAGCATCCTACCCCTCGAGGTAACGATGACACCGTAGTGTGAAGGTCCGGTTGCGTGCGTTTTCCATGGAGGTTAGGGTGAGGACCTTCCCGAATGGATCTAATCCCTTTTATTGATAATTACCATAACTCCTCATAGATCTTCATTCGGGTATAGAAAGCGGTGAGATTTAATTGCATTTCCAAACCATCCCTAAACCTAACCCTAGCAAGAATAGATCTAGATAATCGTAGTATAGAATAATTAGATTTTTAGATTTAATAACCAATCCGAACACCCTTCGGAATTAACTCGTAAGAACGAATCGGAGATTCACAACATCCCTGTGGACCGATCCGTACTCACCGGCTAGGTTCATGCGACGCCGTTCTTGATTGCGGTTACAAATATTTTTGATATTTTTTTTAGAAAGCACAAGCACGCTAAATCACTCAAATCAGTATTCCAGTAGTATCTCAGGGCGTTCTGGGCTACACTCCGACACGACTTGTACCGCTTTTAGGGGTCTGACTTTTATCAATCCCTAAGCCCGACATGCGATGCTCATAGACGAACGGACCGGACTGGACGGATATTGTCGTTGACAGGCTCAGTAGGGTGTCACGATGAGTTCGCTCATCGCCCTCCCTTTTAGTCAATACTTGGTAGCCCGTTACGTACGGCTAATACCTCTGACGTGCTAGTGGTTAAATCCACAACCAAAGTATTGACGAGTCTTTAGAGTCCCCCACAGACAGTTTCTCAAGTTTCGGGCGAAACGTTGTAGAGGCCGTATGGTTTTATGGCAAGGTTCGAACGTACGCGTGCACTTGTGTATGTGTAGTGTTTCGGACGGATAATACTAGCGGGTTTTGGTTTAAGCCGGATCCTAGTATTACACAGTGTAGATTTTGTCTCATTGCATTTGTATTCGGTCAGAATACAAATAGGGTATGTATATACAGTCGCGGGGTTTTCCTGTAATTTATTACGGGATCGCTTTTTTGAAGTTGCCAGTTTGCATTTCGTTTCGGCTATTTTCCCTTATTTCTTTCTTTGGCTGAAAATTGATGGGAGGGGCTTATTTGTAAGAGTGGCTTTTACAAAATGGAGGGTGGTTTTTATGGCACATGGTTGCTTCATGATGATTCATCATTTTTTCTCCCTTGCATTATTCCTTTCCCTCTCTCCTCTTTAGCATGGCCGGCCATTAAACTTGGGGGGCTGTCCAAATTTTTTAGTGTGGGATTTTTTATCTCATTTGGTTGCACAAAATGATATAGCCCATCTCCAAAGTTCACATCTCCTTCTCCACTCCAAGATGGCAACTTCTAATAACCCCTTGAGACAAAGGTTTCTACGTATATTCTACAGTAATCTTGGACACGTCGGCTTGCCAACTTCGTGTCCGAGTTGCCTCGGTTCAGAGGTGGGAGCCCGTAAAATGACTTCTCGATGTGGTGCCCTTTCCGACGAGGAGATCGAGATCGGAGATACCGCGAGGAGCTTGGGATGGTGGCCGAAAACCGAAGAACACGGATCGCTCGGTATAGCCTCTCTACCCTTTCTCTAGTTAGCTAGTAGTAGGTTAATGGTCCGATCCGGGAAAAAAGTATATGATAGCGCCGTTTTCTAGTTAAAGAAAAGTTTTTGTTTCCGCATTTTGGACTCGGACAGACGGCCGGGGCGCTACCGTAGACTTACATATCCCGCCTTGGTCGAGCGGGAATTTCATCGCTAGGTGGTAGGTCGATACCTGGGCCCGGAGGGAGTTCAGTGTCGGGCAACCGAGGAGAACGTTGTAGGCCGATAGGATTCTCGTGACGATAAACTCCACAGGCACGGTGCGCGTACGGCCCGCCTCCTCGATATTAAATTGGAGAGTGATTACCCCTTCCGCCGGGATGGAGTGGTTAGTAAACCATGACAGGACGTGGGCGGTCGGCCTTAGGTCCGACGGGATGAGTCCCATATGCAGAAAGCAGTCATAAAAAAGAATGTCCGCCAAGCTTCTCGAGTCGACCAGCATCCTCTACACTTCGTAGCGGTGGACCCGAGCTGTGATCACTAGCGGGTCATTGTGAGGCAGGGATATACCGTAGAGGTCCTCGTCGGTAAAAACGACCGGCTCGGCTGTTTTGTTCTTCTTCCTCGAGTGGCCGCTAGTCCCCTGATCGGTGAGGGATGCTGAGTCTCGTCGGTTCCCGTCGTACCCCCTGCTGACAAGACCATGATTTGGCCGATTGTCAACTCGCCGGGAAGGGGATGGTGCTCTTGCTCACGGTCGTCCTGGCGCTTGTCTCGCAAGTACGCTGCCAGGTGCCTCGAGCAGATTAACTCCTTGATGTAGTCCCGGAGCTGCTTGCAGTTCTCGGTGGAGTGGCCCTGCGACTTATGGAAACCGCCGTAGGGGCCCCGGGTGTGCTTTGCCGCCCTATTCGAGACTGGGGGGAGTTTGAAGAACCTCTCGCCCTTAGCTTCCTCCAACAGTACCGTCTGGGAAACGTTGAGCGGGGTATACTCCTGAAACTTCGGGGAGTAGGGTTTTGGCCGCTCAATTTTCTTCTCCTTCCTGGCCCTTTTCTTCTGATCGGTTTGCTCTGTCCGGGGAGATTTGCGTTCACCTCGGACTCGAGCTGGATCTCACGTTCGGTCCAGGCCTTTACCTCGGCCATGGTCTTAGATTGCGATAATGCAAAGGAGCGTAGCCACTCCTTGTGCCTAAGACCCGACCTAAGGGCCGTAATGACCGTCTCGTCCCAGTGTTCTGAGATCTCAAGAAGGGCATTGTAGAAGCGGGTGACGTATCCTTTGAAGGATTCTTTGTCCCCGCTCTTTATGGTGAAGAGATGGTCAACGGCCCGTTTCTGCCGTCTGTTCCCGACGAAGTGGTCGAGAAATTGGGTGGTCAGCTCATCGAAGGTAGAGATTGAGCGTGGTGCGAGTCTTCGGAACCAGTCTCGTCCGGAGCGGATGAGAGTGGCAGGAAAAGCGCGGCATTGAGCGGCGTCGGAACAGTCCTGGAAACTCATCTCGGTTGTGAACGCGTCCAAATGGTCCTTCGGGTCGGACTTTCCGTCGAAGAGAGACTTTCGGGGGCTTGTTCCGAGAGGAGACGTGGACGGCGGTTAGCTCTTTGGTGAAGAGCTTCGTGAGCGAGTTGGCGGCATATTTAGCCCCGTCGCTTGAAGGACGATTTTCCCGATGCATGCTTTCGATCTTCTTTTCGAGGGCGTCGAGTTGGCCGTGGTATCTCGATAAATCGGCACATTCTGATTTTTGACCTCTGCTGCTGGAGACCTGCGTCTGGCCATGGCCCCGGTCCCGTTCGATGAGGTTCCTTAGGTCCCCTGGAGAGGTTGTCTTCGAGCTACTGTGGCGAGTCCTGTCCGCGCAACCCCGTCGAGAGAGGGGGTGCCGGTTATGCCTGGGCGCAGGCGAGCTGACTGACACCTCCTCAGAAGGGACAGGGCGCGATGGGCCTCGGGGCGAGGCGCTCTGGCGAAAGATCTCGGTGTTGAGCTGTACGGCGCCCAGCGGGTCATTGAATACGTTGGCCCGGTGGATCTGCGGCCGCCGAAGACAGCGAGGTGGTGTCTGGTCGTGCCCACGCGGGCAAAGTCTTCTCTCCCCCTGTAGGGGTCCTGATCCCTAGACGGGGGAGCGGCGACATGGGGAGCTTGCCCGGCCGTTTGGACACGGACGAGTGCATTCATGATGGACGCGAGCCGATCTATCCGAGTAGATAGGGTGTGAATGGCGTTCGGGGGAGGAGGGGATCCGCCCGTGCTTCCATTGTGGGGAAGGAGGCGGCTAGAGGTTGGATCGTCGCGGTGATCGCTCGCGATGAAGTTGAGATAGGAAGATAAACTTTTGTTGAGTGGAACTAGTTTCCTACAGACGGCGCCAACTGATGGATCTCTGGATCTCCTTCAGATGTTACCTTCCGTTGATTTGCGGTGAGCGCTGATAGATGACTGAGATTGAGTTGGAGGGTTGCCTCATAAGGCGTGTGGATCTCAATGGCCTTTATGTGGTTGAGGCCGAGGTATCTGCAAGGAAGTCCCGGGGTGGTTGTGCCACCGAGGATCCTCCGACGATCAAGTTAGACGGGGTATTTTGGTAGAGTAACGGCCTATTGGGGTCAAATTGGCTTACCTGATCGTCTGGGAGAGGGGTTTATATAGTGGCAGCAATGGGCGGGCGGGCGCGAGATTCACGCCGACTGTTACGCCCCCGGCGTTACGCCGCCGTGATAGGCGGGATTCCCCATTAATGACGAGATATGCTCGTTAATGGGGGATCGTGATGGCGTGGAACGCGGGATCATGGGAGGCGGATATCTCGCGCCTGGCGAGATTCGCGGAGCCGAGGCGGAGGCGCCTGTGATCGGTGTTGTGGGTCGGTCGGTGAGACTGAGGAAGATAAGCTCGGCGGGAGGCTCGGGAACGAGCGGGAGGCCGAGGCATCTTGGTTCTGTGATAGCTCAGAGGCGAGTTGGGGGTGGTCTGGAAGGCCACCGAAGGTCGGTAACATCCTCGGGTTGTAGGCCCGGACATGCTTCCAATGTACTGTTCTTGATCCTTTCTTGTAAGCTTTGGGACACGTCATCTACCACGTGTCATGATCTGGGGAGTCACCGATATCGAGCATCATCACCTAGCATTCCATTTTTCAGTTCTGATATTAAATTTTAGAAGGCCAATTAATTTTTTCTTTATACTATGAGACTTTGTTTCCAAATTGCAGTCACATTTCCTGGCAAATGGATCTGCTGATGATGGACAGTGGATTATTCCGCTAACATTATGCTGCAATTCATATAATAATCTGAAAAAGTTTCTACTAGAAACAAAGTCTGGGAAACTGGAAATGGGGGAGGTTATTGGCTTCTCCAAATACAAGCGTTAGCTTAATGGATAAAAGCAACAAAGAGAAAGATGATTGCTTTTGGATTAAGTTCAATGTTGACCAAGCAGGATTCTACCGAGTGAAATATGATGATGGGCTTTCAGCTGCACTTGTAAATGCTATAAAAGAAAACCAGCTGTCTACCACAGATAGATATGGTAATGTGACTTGATGTCTTACGCTAACCCCTGTTTTCCATCTAGTTCACTAGTTTGCCTATAATACATTTCTAATTTCCGTTTGAGGCCTTTTAGATGATTCATTTGCCTTGTGTGTGGCTTGCAAGCAGACATTATCATCCTTGTTCTTGTTGTTGGATGCTTACAGGAAAGAGCTTGAGTATACTGTGCTGTCACACATCATCACTGTGTGTTTAAGTGGTATCTCTTTCTTTTTTCCTCATTGTGTTTCTCAGCATGACGACCTTTTTCTGGCATTGCAGATAAGTTCAAAAATTGTATATGTGGCATCTGATGCTACCCACGATTTGTTAGATGACATCAAACAGTTTTTTATCAGTCTTCTCGAATCTTCAGCAGAGTAATTTTCTTTTACCCTTCCAAGACCATTCATAGCTTTTATCATATTACTTATTGACGCTGTTGCAGATATAACAGTCTATTTTAAGGGTATTCAGAGTGTCGCTGTCTCAATTAGATCAGATTATGATTCTCTTTTAAGGGTATTCAGAGAGACTGATCGAAGCCAAGAAAGAGTGTCCATACTAGGTAAAGGAATTTTTTCTTCTATTTTAATCCGTTGTTATTATCATTTATTCTATCGGAGATTTTTAAATTGTGTTTATTTCTGAGCAATTTCTCTTGCGATGATTTTCAGGAGCTTTGGCATCCTGCCCTGATCCAGATATTGTTCTTGAAGTTCTTAACATTGTGTTGTCTTCAGAGTTGGTTAAAGTTTTTCTATATTCAGTTATGACTATACTTTTCATAGCCTACCATGTTTTTTTCCTTAATTGATTTTGTGTTTCGGTATTGTTAATTTTTATAAAGGTTCGAAATCAAGATCGAGAAAATGCGTAGGCATGGCTGAAGGTATATTATTAAATTATTGATTTCACTTCATCATGCTTTTGAGAGACTCTAAATTTTTCAGAACATCCATGTTGCCATGTTTGCATCAGTTCTCTTGAATTCATATGATCATACGCAAAAGTTAGCAGTCACTGTTGAATATAATTGGCACAGCTCTTATTTTACATTTTTGATTGCATGGTGCACCGATCATATTTGGAGATAAAAGACAATGGAGTGATAATACTAATCTTTTTGCGAGCAGCTGAACCACAATAGAATCTCACTAATGTAGTATCACGAAATTGTAATTTGTGTATACAGAATCTCTCATAAATAAAGTCCAGTAACG
Organism: Agapanthus africanus; assembly: GCA_030015575.1. Taxonomy (NCBI): domain Eukaryota; kingdom Viridiplantae; phylum Streptophyta; class Magnoliopsida; order Asparagales; family Amaryllidaceae; genus Agapanthus; species Agapanthus africanus. The sequence goes on along the minus strand of CM057338.1, from coordinate 398,142,285 downwards.
AAGAGAAATGTTAGTGTTTAATGATGACGTATCTAAGGAAATAAATTATAGCTTTGAAAACACACTAGGGAGTCAAAGATCCAAATATAACGTGCACATAAAGAAACTTATATTTGGTGATGATGAACTCCGGACCCATAATTTAGAAGAAAATGACATGATAAAGTTGGTTTGTTAATCATAAATAAACAAATATGGTATTTCCATATCTATTTCATGAAATACGATACTCTTTTTTTTAGGATCGATGAGAACTGTCATCCCAGATTGTAAACTGTTATTTGCAGGGGCCTACAATGCTTAATTCCTCGCCGACATTTTTTCATCATTATTGTAGGATTATATATCCTAAAATTAATTCTAAGCTGGTCGCCAAATTGTAAGGACATGGAGTATTAGCTGGTCCCTATGTTTTTCCATCGAACAATTATTTGTATGTTTTATCAAGTCAGTGTACACCTTTGTTATAATACAAAGTACCTTACAGTCTATATTACTTGTTTACTTGATATTTTGTGGTTGGAGTTCAGGAAAATTGGGAGTATATTTCAAAAACATGGGGCTCTGGATCCTTGCTTGCGAGTTTCATCAATTATATAACTGGTATCGTTAATTTTTGTGCATCTACATATCTACATATACCTTTTGAAAAAGGTAAAATAGATAATTGTATTACTAACATTATTTTGTTGATGTAGTTCTGCTCTGAGGAGAAAGCTAAGGAGTTAGAAGAATTTCTTGCTACCCGTACCAAGCCCGCCATAACAAGGACATTGAAGCAGAGTCTTGAGAGGGTTTAGAATCAATTCAAATCTGGTTCAGGGTATCAAGAACGATAACTCGCTTGGTGACGTGTTGAAAGAACTGTTACACAAGAAATGAAGAGGATTTGTTACTGGGTGTTTAAGCAGCACTTGATGGCGAGAAGATCCTTTCTATATTTACAAGGGAATAATTTATAATTCTTCCGCCGGAACATCGAGTTATGTCATTTAAAGTTTGTTTGTGTGGGAACATGAGGTAAGAAAGTGTGTTAAGAAAATTAATTTTTTTAAATAACCAGGTGTTTTGAGTACGTGTGAATAAATTGATGAATAAATGTAATGGTGAGGTTGATACGTAATGGTGTTGAAAGGGAACTCATCTTGATGAATTGATGAATCGATATTTTGATTCTGATAAATTACAGTTTAGTACCATCAACTTTGTTTTTCCCCCATTCTGGTGTCATGACTGAATCTGAACCCTTGTTGTCTCGCTGTTGCTTTCCTTTAAGTATATAGATTATATATAAAAAAAAAAAAGCATGACAGGAATCTGAACCCTTGTCAATTCAACCAAAGTTTGCGGTATTAAAATTACGAAATATTAGACACAGATTATTCATTGTCCGTGGTATATATTACATGAACTATTGAGATTGAAACCAAAACCAAATCTTATTTTTAATGATCTCTCTTTTCCTGTCATATGTTAATTGCTCATGCATTACTACACTATGGACTTAGGCCCCCCTTTCTCTATTAGAAAATGTTAATATGAACTCAACGGTATCCTTACCCGGAATTTAATATGGAGAAATTGGAAGTATATGCTAATTTAGATTTTTTTTTTTTTTGATCAGAAGAGGAAGACTCCAAAATATGTTATTTTAGTAGTATAATATATGAGAATAATGGAGGAAAGATGCTTTACTCCTATGGCGTCGAAAAAATACAATCTCCATCGTTTTTTCCGACGATCGGCATCCATCATCTTCATCGTTATCATCTAAGATATGGGTACACCAAATTTCATTTGATTCTCCAACTTTTTCACGCGTTGAATTAGTGGGTTCAAAATTAACGGTTTACCGACAATAGAACTTTTTACATTGCTAAATCAACAGTGAAAGAGTTGTAGAATCACATGAAATTTGGTGTACCCACATCTTGGATGATAACGATGAAGATGATGGAGTCCGATCGTCGAAAAACACGATGGAGGATGTATTTTTTCGATGTCATAGAAGTAAATTCCCTCTTATGGCCTCTTTTCTCCATTTTTCTCATGATATATGGTTTGAAAAATGTTTAGGTACAGGGATAATAGATGAAGGCTTAGCTGGAGGTATCATGCACGCAGCTATCATGGTTTGATAGGGACTTGACAACATATACCAATTTGTATTTTAATTCATGCATACGGTTTTGTACTCTTAATCAAAGGGAAAAAAAAGAAGAAGCAATGTGATTACCTATAAAGTTAGTATATTGATTTGATGATGATCGATGAGTCAAGGCATCTAATTTTGGAAATAAAAGAAAGAGGTTTCATGATTGAGTCAGGTAGGGGCAATATTTTTACTCTCAATGATTTTTCTACCAAAAAATTTACCCAAGAGACAAAATGATAGGATCCACAGCATATAATTAAAAGTGTCAAACAGATGGGTCCATGATATTTGTCTCTTGGATAAACTTTTTGATAGACAAATTATAGATATGAAAAATATTAATCGTCAAGAAATGGATTTCCTCTCATCACTCAATTGTGGAGATTGTTTTACTTAAACCATCTAATCCTCTTCTTTACTCAAATTTTTTATAGAGAAATTTTATGTAACACGATAAGTTTACAAAAGAAGGAAAAAACAAAGAATTGTTATTAAATATTTGAACAGCATATAGGTGGTCTTAAAACTATTAAGGATCGTCGAATTTATAATTATGCGTCGCCTCAGAGAAAGGTCACACACTCATAGATGATATTTTGCTTGACGGTGGCGGCGGATCCAGAAATCTGGATCAGAGGGTGCACTACATCTAGGGAGGCCCATTAAAAATTTCAAGTACATAATAGAAAAGTAATTTTAATTAAAAATATATAGTATCATTTTGAGTAATTTAATAATAAATGAAAAACTTTTCTTTGCGATAATATTTTTGCAATATATTTTAAACTATACCATACAAATTACGCTTTTAATGAAACCGAGATAAAACCCAAACCACTGTAAGCATGTGTGTGTCGTTAGAGCAGTGAATTAAGAATAATTGCAAAGTGCAGATTTATATTAAAGTGTGGATTTATATCAGAGATAGAGAATAACAACATTGTTGAGATGAAACGTTTGAAACTATAAAAATATTCTGATTTTTTTCTAGGATAAGATCGAAGAGAGTATTTAAGGATCTATAAAACAAGATTTTATTTAAAATATTTTATCTTTTTTTATATATATAAAAAGAATACAAAAGGAATTAATACTCGAGTGAATTAAAACATAAATCAAATATACCAAAAGTGGGAATTGAACCAAAAAGACCTCTTTCTTTAAAATATCCCATATAACCACTTGGATAATAGTTACACTGCGAATTGCTTTTTAACATAATATATTATGTTGTATATATGTTATTACATTCATAAATTGAAGTAGTGATTTCTTTTTACCTAAAATCAAAGTGGTGACAAGTTTCCCCACTGAGCTATACATTGGTCCGCCTGCTTGACGGAATGGAATTTGGAGTGGATAGTGTTACTTGTTTATAGTGAAAATGGACAATTAATTATAAAACCTACCCTAATAGATAGATTTAGGGTTTTTCTCATATCTCCCCCCAAAACTTCAATATTTCTACATTTCACCCCTTAAAATTCATATTTGTAAATATCATCCCTTAAACTTCTCTGTTAACCGAAAAAACGCACGTTGTGTCAGAATTTAACTAGTGTTAATTTTTTTTAACCAGTACTTGAATTACATATGTGTTTTCTCCTTCTCTCCCTTCAAAAAACATGGAGTTCTTTTTTTTTTCACTTCATCTTCAACCTTAATATTATTTTCTCCTAGAGAAACTTTGTATTATTTCTTCCTAGAGAAACTTTGTATTAATTTCTTTCTTGGAGTTAATGAAATTGGTAAACAATGAAGCGCAATCTACTTTACATCTACACATGATGAATGGGTGAAAAGGAAAATCCCTAATTTTTTATATAAAGAAAAGCCCTAATTTGAAGTTGATGAGAAACAAACTGTAGCCTAACCATAAATTGAGAGAGAAAAAGATGACTTTGAAGGGTATTTTTGTCTTTTAGTAATCACTTAACGGGAAGTACACTCGAACAACTGAATATATTAACAATATGCTGTGTAAAACTAACCATGGAGAGATTTATGAACGACTTATAGATTTTATTGCAAAATCTTAAAATTTGAATTTTTAAGGGTGAAATATAGAAATATATAAGTTTTTGGGGTGAGATATAAAAAAACCCATAAATTTAAAATTGAGTTCTTATAACAATAGAGCATGACAAGTTAGTATCATACACAATGTTGGGCAATTGATTCATTGTGTATTAGATGGATGCATCATTCGCTTGTTTTGGTTGGGCATGCGAGCCCAACTTGGATAGCGTATCCAATGTACGATATCAATTAAAACAAAAGGAGAAAAAAAGAAAGAAAGAAAGAAAGATTTTTATATACTCGCTTAAAAAAGATCAAAATACCAATATTGAATGCTAATTTCATTAAATACTATTCTTTAAGCCATTTTCCAAATAAACACCATTTTCTTTTTAAGTACGAGTTAAAAGTTAAAACCAAATAAACACCATTTTTAGTTCGATACAAATGTATGAGCATCCACAAAATTTGGGCCATAGAGAATGGGCCTTTCCTTTCTCTATACCCCAAAATTATTATAGTGACTGCTCATCTAATTTGTTAAACAAAATTTCACCATGTGATTCCTTGATGCCTCGCTTTCGCTTGCAGAGCTGTACCCTCCATTATTTATTGATACAAGAACCAGTCACTTTCTCAAATCCAGCTCCATCCTCTCATTTACATTTTTTAATTCTAAAAACACAAATACAAACAGTTCTTGCTTTAGTTTTTGTCTGTTTGATTGCTTTCTAATCAAGTTTAGCGAGGATATTTGTTCTGTTTCTTTTCCTAGTGAGGTCAAAAACATCCTTTTCTTGAGATTTTGTCATGTTGTGGTCGGCATACATCTTTCGATATTTAGAACATACGGAATAAAATCTTCTTTATTGATGATCCACTGAACAAGCTGTTTTTCGTTTTGAAGCTCATCAATTGTTCCATACGCAAATCAAATAATTCCAAAAAAATATAATAATATTACACAAATCCTTGGTTTTATCAACGTGCATGAAATTTTTAGATCAAAAAATAAAATAAAATAAAATGTGCATGAAAACTGGCTAATTAAAAGCTCAACACAGGCTTCCAGTTCTTTTTAATTTTTTTTACAAACACTCATATATCAAACAATCAGTGTATTTTTACTCTGCACGTATTAATAAATAAATAAATAAATAAATAAATAAAACCAATATCATACATAATCAGAAAAAAGTTGTAAGAAAATAAACCTCAAATGTAAATCTGAATGCTAATTAAGCGTCCTAATTAAGCTTCATCCTGCTGCAGTTTCTCTTTCTCTCTGATGGAATTCAATTTCTCAAGCTTCAACCCTGCTCGGAATCGCGCGATAAAAACCTCAGCTTTGTTGTTCACATCAGGGCTAGGGCAATACAACGGCGACATTGGCGGCGGCGGCGGAGGCGGCGGCAATTCGCCGGAATCTGATCTTTTATAGTAGTACTTGGGAGGCTTTTGCGCCGGAGGCGGCGGCAATTCGCCGGAATCTGATCTTTTATAGTAGTACTTGGGAGGCTTTTGCGCCGGAGGCGGCGGCGATGGCCGGAGAGGCGAATGCGGAAGCGAAAATTTGGGATTTTTAGGGTTTTTGGATCTCGATGGCGGCGGCGGCGGAGGCTGAGGGATCGAATTCGAGTGGCTGCTCTTCTTCTTGCTCGATCGCTTTTTGTTTGAGAACAAGTTGTGGAACATCGACGGGGGAGGAGGCGGAGGAGGCGGCGGCGGCTGAGATTTGGCGGGAAGATCGGCGGCGATCTCGTCATTGTGGATCTTTTTGTTCTCGCTGCTGACACTCCTCTTTTGCTTCTTCCGGTAGAACTTCGACAGCGCAGCGGCGAAGTCTTTGGCTCCCGCGCTTTTCTTCTTCTGGAGCTTCTTCTCGATCGCCGCCGGATGACGTGGCGGCGTCGGAGGCGGGGGAGGCGGCGGGGGCGGAGGGGGATCGGATCTGGTCTCTGCCGGCGGGGCCTTTCTTTCGTGCTGCCGCCTCGGATGGTGCTGAGGAGGAGGCGGAGGAGGAGGCGGCGGCGGCGGCGGAGGAGTCCTAGATCTCGCCGGCGTCGGTGGAGGCTTCACCTCAAAGGTGTCGACTTGAATCGTCTTCACGCGATCCTCATACAAATCGTAGCTTTGATTAGCCCTGCGGCCGCGGTAGAGCTCGAGGTCGTCGGAGAACCGCCACGTGTCCGCAGGCGGCGCCGTTGCGGCGAATGAGGAGCAGCAGCTCGTACCCCGACCTCAGGCGGGAGTCGTGGTGGGGACAGCCGCGGTGGCGGAGGGTCCGAATTGCGGCCGAGGACGCCGCAGAGGACGGCGAAGGCGACAAGGGCGAAGTTGAGGTAGTCCCAGTTGGTCTTCAGTAGAGAGGGCCTGGTGAAGCCTTTGAAGGAAGAGGAGAGCAATGTGGGGAAGTAGAGGATGAAGATGATGGATGCTATAAGTGCTGCCACCATCAATGGCTTGATGCTCAAAGCATTGGACGAAGAGGAGGAGGAGGAGAAAGTTTGAGCGTAGAATCTATGTTCTTCTTCTCTTTCTTCCATTGATGATTGATTGATTGAATCTAAAGGCATGAGCTTTCTCTTCTCGTTGCTCTTCTTCTTCTTTGTTGCTGTTTGTGTTCTTTGTTGCTTGCTATTCTTTGGTTGTTTGCTGTGATTAGGTGTTTCTTGGGGTGCGTTGGTTGGTTGGTTGTTTGGGTGGGACAAGAGGTGGTATTTAAGGCCAAGAGGGGCGGGGAGGCGTGAGAGGCGGGGTTGAATATGATCACCTATTACTATTATAATAATAATAATATATTATTATTATTATTATAGTGTACAGAGAGGTTTTGCATGTTGCAACCTATGATTATGTGACTTTGTTGCATTATTTCAAAAATTGAAAACTAAATAAATGTTCATGCATGTAAACGGGTCACGCAGAGAGCAAACCATATCGGAAAGAAAGTGATCATGCTCACGAGTGGTATCTTCTCAAGATTACAACACGTGGCCGATGACATGTTCCGAAGACTACGGGGGTGGAATAAATGAGTTGCACTATGGGGATTTCTTGGGACTTCGTCTCGAGGAACGTGCCCGACCTTCCAGGGGGCCTCCCTAAACACATTCCACCTTCACCAAGGAAACTACCAACAGCTCGTCTCCGAGCTACCTTAGACTCCCGGCTCGTCTCCGACCTGTCTGGCATGCCGAGCTTCCTCGGCCCCCCGGCTCGTCTCCGAGTCTCTGATGTGCCGAGCTTTCTCGACCTCCCCCGACCTACTAGGGGCGCAGATCCCATGCGTCCCGCAACGGCTCCGTGTATATCGTCAGGATGAGATATTCGCCGTCCTACGTCCCGCCTCCCAAGCTGGCGCATCCCCTCATTAATGAGTGTATCCCGTCATTAATGGAGGGATCTCATCATTCACGCAGGCGTAACGTCAGGGGCGTAACTGACGGCGAAGATCTCGCACCTGCTCTCTCCATGCAACCACTATAAAAAAACTCTCTCAGACGACTCAGATAACTCGAATTATCTCAATACGCCGCTACTCTGCTCCTATTCCTCGGCTCTAACTTGATCGTCGGAGGGTCCTACGGTGGTCGTCCAACCTGAGACTTCTTTGCAGGTAGCTCGACGTCCAACACCAACCCATTGAGATCCACACCCAACAACTCCAAAAACTCCAAAATCAAATCACAGCCGCCCGAGATCACCATCGCAAGATCGACGGAGGACAGCATCTAAAGGAGATACGAAGCTCCATCAGTTGGCGGCATCTATGGGAACGAAAGACTTATTTTGTTCCACCCAAAAAAGTTGATCTTCCGCCCTCGATCTAATGGTGAGCGACGACCGCAACGATTCAAATACGAGCCGCCACAACAGAGACGGGAGCGGCTTGCCTCCCCTCCTAATGCCATCCATGTCTTGTCCGTCCGGATAGACCGGCTTACGACGCTGGTAGATGCACCCGTCCGCGTTCAAGCAGCGGGCCCTGCCCACCAGAGCACGGCTCCCTCTCCCCGGGATAACGACGTCCGTCGAAGGACGGACAGGCACACTCAAGCCCTCGATCTACCTCACCCTCGTCACAGCGCCGCTGAGCGCCAGCGGGCCGACTCCGGCCACCTTAACCCACACGTGACGACTGATTCCATGACTCGCTAGGCGCCGGACAGCTCCACGCCATGGTCCCAGGGAAGATCGGGCCGTTGCCCTAATACCCGTCGCGTGTTCTCTCGTCCTAAGGAGGTATCGGTCAGCTCTCCTGCTTCCAGGCATGACCGACGCCCCCACTCTCGCCGGGATCGCGCGAACGACGAGCACAGGGACCACTCGAGAAGGACCTCGTCCGGAGATCTGAGACATCTGATAGAGCGGAATCGAAGCCGCACCCTGACGCAGACCTGGAGCGGGGATAGCCAACACTTCGATTGTGCAGAATCCTCGGGTTACCACCACCGACTCGAGGCCCTCGATAAGAAAATTGAGGGCATACGCCGGGATAGCCAAGCGTCCGGCGGAGGGGTCCAATACTCCGCCGATTCGCTGATGAAACCCTTTATGGAGGAACTGCTGGCCGAACATGTCTCGTCTAGGAACAAACCGTCCAAGGTGTCCCTCTTCGACGGAAAATCCGACCCGAAAGACCATCTACACGCATTTACGGCAGGCATGTGCTTCCAGGATAACTCCAACGCGACCCAATACTGAGCCTTCCCCACCACCCTCATCCGGGCTGGACGGGACTGATTCCGAAGACTTACGCCACGCTCCATCTCGACCTTCGACGAGCTGGCCTCCCAATTCCTCGGTTACTTTGTCGGGAATTGACAGCAGAAGAGAACGGTCGACTATCTGTTCACCATCAAGAGCGGAGACAAAGAATCCTTCAAAGGATATGTCACCCGCTTCTACAACGCACTCCTCGAGGTCCCCGAGCACCGCGATGAAACGATCATCATCGCGCTGAGGTCAGGTCTTAGGCACAAAGAGTGTGTAACATTTCAGAAAATAAAATATTATTTTGGGAATTTAAATAATTAAAACAATAAATATTATGAATATTTAATGTATCGAGATTAGTTTTAATGAAATGGTATAATTATATACCGATAGTTGGAAAATATTTGGAAAATTTATAGGAATTATAAATTTTGAAAGTGTTTAGTTGATTTGGACAATTTATAAATTATTATATAATTATTTGTATACAATTTTAATACTAAACTCGATTAATATTTTACTAATTAGGCATTTACATTATAAATGCATCATGACATGCAACAAAACTTGTTTCATTTTAGAGAACCATGGCTTCATTTGTTATTGCAATTGTTTTTATTTATTTTTAAAGGAGTTAACGAAAAAGAAAAAGGGTGACATGTGGCATGGGGGGGGGGAGAGGGTGAGAATATTCTAGTTCCTTTGACCCATCTCTTTATCTTTTCCTTACCTCCTCATTTCCTCGTCTTCATCATCTTCTCCTCGTCCTTCATCCCTCATCACCCCCTCACTACCATCCATGGCCACCCTCTAAAACCACCACTAAACCCTATACTCTCTTCACAAAAATTGATCACAAGACCATCACATACACCATGGATAGATCAAGATTGGACTTTGAGCACCTGGGATTATCTAGGGTTTTTCCTTAGTTGCCAAATGAGATAATATCTACACCCATAGTTTATAATTTGAGTTATTTAACCTCTATAGTAGTTTAGAGCTTAGTAATTGAGGTTTTGTGATCTTGGAAAATTCCAAGATGAGGGTTAAGGGATTTTATGGGCTGTGAAGTGTAATTGAGGTTAGTAGAGGCTATAAAACCCATCTAGTGTTAGAATTCTGGAAAAAACCAGAGACTTGACCCCAAGATATGAACTTTGAATTTGTCGATATCGGTTTTTGTAGAAATTGTGGTGTTGTTTTGAGATCTACTATAACCCGGGGATCTTAAAAATTACTTAGCAATTACTGTGAGACAAGCAGGTGACCTAGAAGCTACATCTGAGACCCGAGCCCCTAACTCTTCACCGAGGCCGCAAATAATTCCATTTTGGCCGCAAATTGTGGCCTGGGCATGGGAAAATTGTCTCGTGCTTGGTCCATGGCTCCATTGTCTATTAACTTGACCTATCCTATATGCTAAATATCCCAATTTTCACCTGAGGCAAATCTGGGAGTGTTTTCTTGAGTTGCTGTTTTCATTTTGCAGTTTTAATAACTTGAGTTTTCGCAATTGTGTTTTATCTCGATCGATTGATGTTTGTACATCAATGATGAGGGTTGTTTGGTTGTTCTTGCACGCATAGACCATGGGTTCTAACCTATGTGTATTTCGTGTGCCGTTTTGGTTTTCGTATTCGGTTCGTATTACGATATAACGCATTGAAAACTGTAGGTACCCCGCGTGGACATCGTACGACAAGAGAGAGTGTGGCGTCATTGACTTCAGCAAGCGAGGATCAAGTTGAGTAGATGTATATCTACGGGGGAAGTCGAGCGAATGGCGTATAGCACCCCCGCAATTTCGTAGGGTAGGATGCAAATATGATATATATACATATGTGTTATTATGAGACGTGAATACTTAGCAAGAAGGGCTTTAGGAGGCCATAAGTTAGATTAAGCATACTTGGAAGAAAGTGCTTTTAGTTTAGTTTCTTAGTTGCGAAACCGTAGAATATAGGTTGTTGCACACATACGCACACACACGAGATATGATTATGGGTGTATATTTTGATATGTGTGTGTGTGTGTGTGTGTGTATGTGTGTGTGTGTACGGGTGATGATGATAATATATGATACTTGAAGATGAGTCGATATGATCGGGTATGATGCCGTGAGATTTGATATGTGATTGAGTCATGATATGATATATGACGTGATATTATATTAGATCGTTGGGCGATGTATATTCATATATACGATAATATGTGTTTGATGATCTTAGAATGTACAAGACTTTAGAACAGTACCCCTGATCATGATATTGTACGATTATGATACCGTGCGAAAGATGATATTATATATGGTTTGACCCGTACCCTCGATTTTGGGGATGCCGTACGATGGATTTACCGTACAAGGTATATATATGATGATTGATCCGCACTCTTGACTCGAGAATGCCGTACTATGTATTATACAGTACGTGACGTTATGAGGCTGGATCGCCGACTATTAGGTATATCAACTCGGATTATATATTTTGATTTTCATCTCCTTCCGACTAGTGTCTTAGTTAGTCTCTTAGTTGTTTAGGTAGATGCTATACTAGGCTCGAGTCATATGTATTTTCAAAAACTAACGAATCATGAGTATTTTTAAAGACAGCCCGATGGATACTACGTATTTTTCAAAGGACGTATCTTTTCTCAAAAACCCCGTAGCCCTTACTTTTCTATAAAAAAAACCACGATGCGTGCTATTTCAAACACTAAAACGGTATGACTCGTACACTGATACGTATATTTTTACCATTCACTTGTTCTGTTAATTTTATGTCGTTCTCATTGCATCACATATCTATTACATGTGTTTTCTTTGATTATTATGAACCTCGTTTGTTAGGACACCGGCATCATTATCGATGATGTGTATGCTCCACGTACATTTGCTTGCCGGCTCACACACACATCATCGGTAATTGCCACTCACGTACACTTTAGAAAACATTACTTCATTCATATAATCTGCTAGCTGGTAGTTTCAACATATTATTATTATGCTTGCTCTCATGTGCTAGTTTAGATATTGCATTCCTTGCTTAATACCCCATGCATTTATATATTCATTCTATTATGCAATATTGTGGGCTTTATGCCGATAATCACTGCTTATTGACTCTACATTTTGGGATTTTGGATTTTCTATGAGATTTTTGGATTTGGGGGAAAACCGCAAGACTTTTATAAACTCATTATCATTTTAAACAAAATGCAAGTTGCGATTTTCTCGTGATATGATGTATATGGCGTCCATCATGAGTTTTCCTGATTGAGTTGGTTTTCGAGACGCGATTCGAGGAGTAGGATGAATCGTTTCGGGTACATGGTGGACCCGGTAAGGTACCCCCGGGTAAGAAGCTCGAGTTGTAGACGATGAGCCTGGTAGGGGCAGACTACCTACTAGTGATGTCGGGCGCGGCGGATATCCGAAGGATACCGACCATAGTCGTGAGATTTGATGTTATGGGCCGATCCGGAATGACGGAGCCTATGGGCCGATCTGGACTGACGGAGCCTGAGATTTGAGGATTTATGTGTTGCTGTTGGACACAGACTTCATGATGTTTTCGAGTGTCGGTGCTGGGCATTCAGGTTTTATTATGATTTGTGTGTCGTTGCTGGACGCACGTTGGATGATGCATTCTTACATGTTACACATGATAAGTTATTACTCATGACACTGACACGAGTACCTTGATATCACACTTATGTTATACTGTTACCCTTTGTCACGCCCTGCTTCCCGGTGTACGGGCAGAGGGCGTGACTGGCCGCTACGTATTTACTCTGAAGTACACATGCTAAGTGTATCTAAGCAATATAAATAAAATGCACAAAAGACAAAGACAATAGATATAATTAAACAGCAACTTTATTTATTCACATTCTTTTTACAATACATGGAAAAGTAAATACATGGAATGAAAAACAATGCCTAAACAGTGGCATAACAGAGAAGGAAAATACTGAAATGAAATGTGTACAATGAATCTAAAGCTCTGGGTCGTAGGCTAACTGGTCCAAGTCCTCGCTGGTAGGCTCGATCTCCTGAAGATCCGAGTCACCTAACAACATTCCAAAGAAGAAAAAGAAGAAATGTCATCAGCGAACAATCGCTCGGTAAGTTCCAAAGATAAGGGAGAAATAGACTAGACAGAGAGAGTGTAACTTTTAAAGTTGTTTTATATTGTTAACGCTGTTGTTTGTAGCTTGATACAGAAGAGGCAAGTGTATACGAGAGAAGTCTCTATATGCCGGAGACTAAAGGCAACTGGAGTACAAGGAACCGTTTATGCCATGTTACAACAGCAAGGGAAATACAGGTTAGGTGTCTTAAATCTTGCAGTCTCGTGCCACTTCTAACACCTTCCGTACCAATCTACCCCTTAAAAACCCCGCGATATTGTTTGTATTGTATTGTAACTTGTATTGCCTTGTATTCTAGATTGTATAAATGGATGACTTGCCGAAACCATGATATCAGTAAATGGATGTAACTGGAGAATCATGTAAATGGAAGTATATCCATAGTTCGGTTCAGTCAATATAGATTGATAGATTTAACAGATTGAATATATGGATTCATGGATTCATATTCATTTGTAGTTTGTACTTGAATCATATTCAAGTCAGATTAATTATAATGAGACTCAGTCCGAGTCAGAACAATTAGAAAAGAAATTGAATCCTGAATTAAGTTTTGATGTTATCGGTAACCGCTGCACATGGGCGGCAGGATTTGTCTTTTTCAAAAACGATTACCGTGTTGATAACACCGTTTGTTAAGTTTTCTATCTTAAATAGGCAAGCACCCACTTCTCCGGCTCCCTGCGGCTCAAGAGATTGGTCCCGCTTAAACCTATATTTACTAGGGTCCTTATTGTAATTTATAGAACTTGAGGGGATTTTATGTAAAATAATTTTGTTTAATTTTCAAAATACACCTCAAGTATTTTATTATCGTCTTTCGAGTTTTCATAGATGTAGATTTTATATATGTGACATTTCTAGTGAATAAAACCTAGTTTTCATAATACATGGTATTTATTTGTAATATTGACTTCGTATGGAATTGCATGGTATTTTCATGTAAAGTGATTCTTTTGACTTAGAAAAGTTGGAATATTGATATTATAATAAAAATAGATATTTTGATAATACATATATATTTATATATTTATAAAAATAATTTTAATTTATTATTTTCTAGAAATCCCGTTTTCTTAAAATATTTGTATTTTAAATCTCTCGAGACCGAATGCTCCTTGCGGAGGTATGCATCTCGCACTATTAAGCCTGAGGATATGCGATAATCCGCACCATCCCGAACGGGTTCCCCAAATGGGTTGTAGCGGTGCTTTGCAAAGATTTGTTTAAAATAAATAATCTTGTAAAAATAGTTTTTATAAGTTAAAGGTAGTTTTGTGTAAAACCGTATTTCCCGAATCTATGTTTCCCAAAAGGTATCGTGTTATGTTGCATATGAGTGTTGTGAGGAGGTAGGTCATTACCTCGTGATCTATCTAATAGTATAGCAAGATTAATGATGTTTTGTATCGAAACTAAATTTCATGGTATTTTACTGAAAAAGTGCGATAAAAATTGAAATATACATTCTTTTGGAATGGAATTTGTTCCATATGTTTTGTTAATGATTAATAGTCAAGATGTAAGAGTTTGGTATGGTTGTGTTTAAGGAAAATTGAACTTTTTAGGGAAAACCGAATCGAAAGTCGGATTAACTCCGCTTCCGTCGGGTTTTAATTTTACAAATTTCTAGAATAGAATAGAGAAGGGGGAGAAAAGACTTACTTTTTGTTAGGTTAGAGAAGTGGGAGAGGAGGAAGTAGGATTTGCCGGTGCGTCGTTTCGTCGTCGGAAGCTCCTAGAGTCGTCGTCGGAAAATTGCCAGAGCTTCGCCCTTCGCTAACTTCACTTGTACACAAAATTCTAAAGAGTTTTCTTGAGAGTTTTGGACATAATTTGGAAGTGAGGAGGGTGTGCTTAGGTGTGGTATTTATAGGAAAAGATTAGGGTTAGGGTAGGTGAAAGGGTGTGAAAGAAAAATGTATTAAATTTTGTATTAAAAATGTTTTAATTGGATTTTTAAAGACTCTATTACTGTGCAGGTAAATTAAACTACACAGGAGTTACAAGGAGGAAAAAAGATAGAGGATCCAAGAAGGGAACTCGGCGATCCGACTCGGTCGGACCGGCGCCGTCGGCCGATTCGGCCGCACCGCCTGCCCGGGTCGGGCCGGTTCTCCGCCGCCAAATGTCCGTCTTCGCTTGGTCTGCACAGTGGGGTAGTTTGTTTTATATGTGACTTTTGGTTTTTACGAGTTATGCACGTGTAGGCTTTTGGGCTTCTAAAAATTTAAAAGAAAATAATATTAAAAATAATGTGGGTGGTGGGATTTGAACTCTGGTGCTTTGGTTCAGCAGTGCAAGGTCTTACCAATAAGCTACAAGCTTTTTCTTGCTATTAAAAAGCAAAACAATTACTTATAGTACTCACAGGAAATGCAAATACCCTAAGTATACATTGACTTTTAAACAAATTTTTGCACACTAAAATTGGAATTGTTACACCCTTGTTGTAGTATTAGTATGTTATGGTATGACCTAAGAGATTGTCATACACTCGGTTTCTACCCTGTGATGTCTTCTACTCATGAGTTGGCAATTCACCCCCGTTGTGCTACAGTTTCTTGTAGGTTTAGCTGTACAGGTTCCGTAGCGGCTTGTTGGCACTTCACTTTCTTCCGGGTGATCGTGGGATAGGTGGGATACATTTGCTTCGTGACCACCGGTATATATATATTCGTATATTTATTCAGTTGTATCTAGTTAAGCTCCATCAACCAGACTTTGTATATTTAGTAGACTTAGAAAACCATAGTTGTTTATTCTTTCGGTTTTAGAGTCGCGCTTATGTATTTATTGTTGCTTCTGGTTTTCCTGATATTTAGTTTTCTTACTTTTTTTCTGAGCTTTGATCCTCACCTTCGGCGTTGTATATTTGCTTTACTTACGTGGTTGTTTTCGCCAATTGGCGAAGAGCTAGCTTCCGCTTGGGGATGCGCTATATTATATTGCCTGTACCGTTTTCGGGTTAAAAATAACAAGGGAGGTGCTGCCCAAATTTTCAATGACGAAAATGTTTTCAAGTGGATTCAAACATTGAGTTTTTGTATACTACTATCTATGTTTTAAAGAAGAACTTGATTTCAGTAAATCTTATTTCAAAATTGCGCCTCCAGTATTTTCCTCTAATAAGGTTTAGATTTATGGGCTTTTGGCTTACTTGTATTAGGTGTAGTTCTACAGACTTCACCTGATGCAAGTGCCAGTCACGTGCCTTATTCGGGTCATGACAGAGTGGCTCCGCTCTTTTGCATTAGCGCAACCTAAGACCATGGCCGAGGTAAAGTCCTGGACCGAGCGGGAGATCCAACTCGAGTCCAAGGTGAACTCAAATCTGTCCAGAGGCGACCAAACCGAACAAAAGAAGTGGGGCAGAGAAGAGAAAAAGAGAGTCGACTGACCAAAACCTTACTCCCCGAAGTTCCAGGAGTACACTCCTCTTAATATCTCCCAGACAGAGCTGCTGGAGGAGGCAAAGGGCGAGAGGTTCTTCAAACTCCCGCCGGTGACCCAAAGGGCGGGAAAGCGTCTCCGAGGCCCGTATCGCGCCTTCCACAGGTCACAGGGCCACCCAACCAAAAACTGCAAACAACTCCGTGACTACATCGAGGAGTTGATCCGCTCCGGACAGCTGGCGAAGCACTTGCGGGACAAGCGGTAAGCAGAGCGGGAGCAAGAGAACCAACCCCCTCCCGGGAAGTTAACGATCGGGCAAATCATGGTCGTTACCTCAGATCCTGCTCGGGAAGCTGGCTTAAACCATCACCTCCTCCCGGTTGAGGGTGTAAGCGATCCACCCCAGAAGAAGTGCAGGAAGGACGAGCCCATCATTTTCACCAATGAAGATCTCCACGGTATATTCTCGCCTCACAACGACCCTCTCGTGATAATAGCCCGGGTCCATCGTTACGAGGTACAGAGAATATTGGTCGATTCCGGGAGCTCGGCAGACATCCTCTTCTATGACTGTTTCCAGCATATGGGGTTAGGACCGTCCGACCTACAGCCGACCTTCTACGCTCTCTCTGGGTTTACCAACCACTCCATCCCAGCCGAAGGAGTGGTCACCTTCTTCCCCAACATTGGAGAAGCAGGCCGTACGAAGACCATGCCAGTGAAATTCATCGTCGCTAAGGTTCCTTCGTCCTACAATATCCTCCTGGGTCGATCAACATTAAACGCCCTCCGGGCTCAAATCTCGACTTACCACCTCGTGATCAAATTCCCTTTGGATCAAGGGGGTATAGGCCGGGCCTACGAGAACCAGCAAATTGCTAAGGTTTGTCTCGCCACCGCGTCACCCGCCGGAGAGCTGGGCAGCGGTTTTGAAGATGCATGTGATTTTCAGGGGTCTTTGGATACACGCGGCGACGACCAAAAGGAACTCCAAGGATCACCGATGGAAGCATTGACGAAAGTCCCCCTCGTCGAAGGGGTCGACGACCGGACCGTCCAAATCGTCTCTCTCTTAACAGAGGACCACCGCAAGGACCTGATATGGTTCCTTCGAGATAACTCGGACGTGTTCGCTTAGACCCCGGCGGATATGCTCGGGATCAACCCCAAAGTGATCTCCCACAAGCTCGGGGTTGATCCAAAAGCAAAGCACTTTCGACAAAAAAAGAGAAGCATTGCCTGGTGGAGCGTATCGCTTACAAGACGCCGAGGAGGAGGGGGGACGTAAGTTTCTTCGGCCCTACAACGCCAAAAAACTCAAATTGTACAAATAAGCATTCCTTTTTCTTTTGAAACAATGTAATTCTTATTGACATTAAATTAAATCTCCTGAGCTAGGTCCTCTCATAAAAGAAACCTTTTGCACAACTTTTGTTTCTTTTCTCGGTTCAGAGACCCCTAGGTTTGTTTTAAAAATTGTGTAAAATATACCGAGAGGATAAAAATAGACAATATACATCAACAAGAAGAACCTTATTCATTAAGAAGGTATTATGAGCTCCTCCGCCTTACAAAAATTACAACAAAGGGGCCGGAGATCAAGGTCGCTTTATCGATGGTATACCAAGGAAATCCCCTCCAACCAATCCGATGCAGCATCGATCCGTTCCCTTCGGCGGTGCTCAAGAATTCATCGACCGCCGAGTTGATGCAACGATCAATCTTTTCCAGAAACCCTTGAGCAAAAGGTCCACCGAGCGGACCCGCCTGCTCTTTAAAATAAAGACCGAGCAGCTTCCTGCCCGGTCCATCCCTAGCGGGTAGCTTCCTACCCATTTATGCTAAGGATCTAAAGCCCTCACCAAGAGGCCGCCGAGCAATTTCCTGCTGGCCCATCCTTAGAGGGTAGCTTCCTACCCATTTACGCTATGGATCTATTGTTAGTGTTTATGCCCTAGAAGGCCATTACTGTATCATACTAGTTTGTATATTACTTAATGGAAGCTTGGGATATTCACATGTATATAACAGTCTTGCTAAACATGGTAGTATGCTACTTGGTTTTTCTATCTTAATATGTGAGTAAACGTATTGATAGAGCTCTTAGGATCTTGCTTGACTACCAGCGTTGTGATGGCAGTCACACTAGTGGGGGCTGGGTAGTTTACAAGCACATCCTTATTCAGGTCCCTAGTCGTAGGATTATCGAGACAGGGCATCGATACTCCGGAGTAGACTAGTGTGTACGCTTCTCATCCCAGTTGGAGAGATGGTCTATCCCACAGCCGTCAGTACGTCGTACTGGAGATAGTATGCAGGTGCTCGTTAGGTTACGGGTACACCGGACAGGACTCACAGGGAACTGTTGGTTGGTTTTATACCAGTCGTCAGTTAACAGTTCCCAGGTGACATGAGTACAGCATAGTCCACAGACTTGACACTGCTACTTCGCCTCGAGTGTGTCCCACTGTTCTTAGATTGCTACCTTACCACGGCTCAAAGGAGTCGTGCAAACAGGTAGCAGTTGGGTACAGTCCCGAGCACTTGGAGGCAGTGGCGGTTAGACAGGATTCGTTTCTCCCGGTATTGGGGGTTGATATCGCGCTGTGTCAGAGAGCCATTACGCAAAGTCCCTGGCCAGGGCAAGCGAGATTTGCTGGTAGGTTCCAGTAGTTTCTCAGGGTGTAATGGGCTTCACTCCGACACGACTTATACCGCTATTAGGGGACTGACGCTTGCCGCCCCTAGGCCCGATATGCGATTGTCTTAGACGAACGGACCGGACTGTATGGAGATTGTCACATCAGACTCAGTAGGAGTTCGGATGGGTTTCCTCATCGGCCTTCTTATCGACATCTACCTGGGGACCGTTACGTACAGCTAGTGCCGCTTGCGGTCTCTGGTTAAACCCACTGCCAGCGTAGTAGTCGAGTCTCTAGAGTCCCACACAGAGAGGTTCCCTACTCCAGGCGAAACGATATAGAGGTCGTATGGTTTTACGATAAGGGTTCGGACGCATACGTGTGTTTACACACGTACGACTTTCGGACAGTTTTTACTAGTCGGCTTTGGTTTAAGCCAGTTTCTAGTATCCGGTTATTGGATTTATACAGTCTAAAGTTTTTCCGTGTTTTCACGGATAGGAGGGACGTTCTCGTAATTGCGCGAGAAGCTTCTAGAAGATGGTGACTTGGGGGTTAAGGTGGCATATGCATTAAATGGGATTAGTGAGTCATATGAGTGATTCATCCATGTCATTAATGCATCATAAATGCTTAATGACTCATGGAAATGAATCACCCTTTGATATTTATCAAGCATGGTTGTAAATCCTTTATTTTCTTTTATTGGATAAATGATAATGCTTGATATATATTATGATACATCATTATCTCATCTAATTTTTTTTTGCTCACTTTCTCTCTCCTCAAGCTCTCCCTCTTCAAACCCTAATCCTCCCCTCTCATGTGTTGAGTACAAGGATTAGATTAGACTACTTAATCCTTAACAATTCTCTATATTACCTAGGTTACTTGGATTAGCACTTCAAGAAACCTAGTTACCTCTAGTTTGAGGTGAAGCTTGTAGTAAAGCTCTCGGGTGGATCTTCTACTACTTAGAGAAGGCCGGAGAGGACGTGGAGAACGACAAGATGAAGGACTCGGTTCTATAGGTATAATCACTTAACATAGTAGTTAACACTTCTATGGTTTCTTGTTAGTTATTGTTTATGCAAAGATTCTTGGTTAGTCGATGTTTACGTCTAAAACAAGATCGTTTTTCATTATTCCGCCTCCCCGCAAGTCGTGGGGTGTTGTACATCGACTTACAGTGGTATCAGAGCCTCGCTAAACAATAATTAACTCATTAGCAAAGTCGTAAGAATTTCGAACGCAAAAAGAACCGAAAACATCGTCGATTATCACAGTTTCTGTCGATTTTAAAACAGACCCTAAAAATTTTTCAGGGACCTTCAGAATAATAAGCAGGAAAAACTAGGGCTACTGGAGAAATTTGGACCTGTGACTCGTCTAACTCACCGCGGAACCGTGGCGGATCCAAGCGATTAGGGCCGAGTCAGCCCCAATTTCTTCAGTAACTCCTAGGTGTTAACAGTGATGTTTCTGGGATGTTTAGTTTTCTGCTCAAGTCTCAGGTGCACAGAGAAGTATTGGAGTAGAATCTAAAGTGTTTTGCTCGATCGAAATTTTACGATGTTTGCTAATTTGATTATATCTGTGATTGTATAATGTGTTCGTAAACCTCCCCTAACTGCTAGTATGTCGGTTGGCAGGGGGTTGCACATTTCTGTAATGGTTTTTACTGTTTGTGGATATGAACTGTATTGGACTGTTGTGATGATTAGCCGGGGTTTTGAGATGGGTTGTTATATTCATCATTTGATGTAACTATAATATGTTGTAATATTATTTTGCGGGGCACATCCAGGTTGTGGTTGTAGCCACCGTTGTATTATTTCATTTTACTGTTTTTGCTCCTAGGATAGACCCAAGATGGGGTGCACAAACTACCGGGTACTTTAAAGTGTTTAGTGGCCTACTCACTTTGTTGAGGGAGACCGCTTCACTTCGGGTATTTGGCGGATAGTTTGCCGTACCCGTAGGGGTCTAGGGTGGGGTAATGGCTATTCATCACAACTGTGTAATCCGTCTTTTGTTGCAGGTTCTAAACAAACACGGATTGCTTGCAAATCCAATAAAGTTCATATGAGATCTGGAATGCCTATTATTCCGTCTGACGAATGTACAATATCTATATATGATAGCTATTTAGACGTCACTTATGTTTTACACCCGCGCTAGCCCAGCCCCCACTCTGTCGTTAGTTAAGTAACCTAACGGGTGATGACGGGACCCCGTGACGAATGCGGATGGCATAAGAGGACGTTGTATTTTCGTTGTTTTCTGCAATGATAGGTTAATGATGGGACGCATTATTTATAATGCAAAGAAAATAAACCAAAGTTGAATCGTTGGAATAAATTTAAAAGAAACCACTCGGTTATTTTAAAAAAGCAGAATTTTTAATTGCGGAGCTTTAACCACTCCTTTTAAAAAGGTATCAGGTTCCTTCGATTATATCAAGTTCACTACGTTCACGGTTTTGCCAAAACCAGTCGTAGCCCTCCGTCATTTCTTATGGATGGTCAGTAGTATTCAAGCTATGTTTGTTGGCTTTCGTCAAGACATAGTATTTGGTAGCTGCTGGGGTATTCATTTGTTGCATAGATAGATGAGTTGGTTTGGGACAGTCGTATAACCTTATTGGCTTTCGTCAAGGGTATATACGGGTGGGTTCAAATTAACAAGATAATGATGGGCAGAACTTGACATGTGTTTTATGATTTGTTGGCTTTCGTCAAGGTCATAAGAACATGGGGCAAAAATCTATATCGGGAATTTCTAAAGAAATTAAAATTTGCAAAGAGATGCATACCATTTGGAGTTTGATGAATGTTGGTAGGATTCCTTCAAAATTATCATACGATGATATTTGGATCCCTATCCTATTGTGAGTATATGCTACTTATCAGGAGATTCATCACTTAACGATCAATGCTATAAACCAAGTAGGTGCCTGTTCCCCTCCGAAAGGCGGCGCACAGGACCGCTGTGGCCTGACGCTGAGATTCGGGGCAGATGCTATTTGGTTTTATCCGTCTATCTCTCCGAAGATTCCAAGTTGATTTATGGCACCATGGATCGGAGGTTTAGACGGATGCGGCCGATGTAGCAGACTTCGTCAGATTCCCCCTCAGGGTGAGGGGTTTTTGATTGTGGAGACGCTCTTCCCTGCAGGCGCAAGCCCCTGCAGTTAATTACGCTACCGCATCGCGGTAACAACTTTCTCCTTCTCCAGAATTTCACTTCGTGTCGTGTGTGTTTGTTTTGTTTGTGGTTGCCCGTGGATTGTATACGGAGACTGAGTAATGCCGTCGCCCGTAGGACGTGGATTAGTCCAAATCCGTATTTACTTAGATTTGGGTTTGGTATTTTTAGTTTAAGGATGCATTAGTCGCGTTGCGGCTAAGATCAACTTAAACGTTCGTTAAGGATACGTTAGTCTTGTTTTAGACTAAGATCAACTTAACGTAGTGATTGATTTAATTATCTGGCCATTGGGACTCGTCACCTCTCCGACGTCGTTGAGGGATTACAACGACAAGCGTCTGAGGAGTTCAGAGATGTACCCTTGAACCAAAGTTGATTTGGGGTTTTATTATTTATTTAAAGATCTAAGGACACATTAACCGTACCCGGGGCTAAGATCAACTTAGACGGGACCGTTTAGATCCGGCAAAAGAGCGTTCGGGCTCTATTGCGCCAGTTTAAGGACGTGGTGGTCCATCGCCAGTTTAGGGACGTGGTGGTCCATTATTAGTTTAGGGACGTTTCGGTCCGTCGCCAGTTTAAGGACGTAGTGGTCCATATTAGTTTAGGGACGTTTCGGTCCGACATTAGTTTAGGGACGTTTCGGTCCGATATTAGTTTAGGGACGTTTCGGTCCGACATTAGTTTAGGGACGTTTCGGTCCGATTAGATAAGTGGTCGTTGGGACCCGTCACCTCTTTGACGTCGTTGAGGAATTACAACGAGAGATGTCAAAGGAGTTCGGAGATGTACCCTCGAACCGGTCGTGAATTGGTTTAGGAGAGCCATTTTGCTCAATCAATTTAATTTTAAGGACTTATAGCCAGGATTGGGTTAAGTCCAATTTTTTTTATTTATTTTAGGCTTTGCCTGACTAAAAGAATCAATCCAAACAGGGCTCTGCCCCTTTATTATTTTTGCAATTTGATTTGGGCCAGGCCCTCAAGAATTTTCCAAACAGGGCTCTGCCCTTTTATTATTTTTGTGATTTGATTTGGGCCAGGCCCTCAAGAATTTTCCAAACAGGGCTCTGCCATTTTATTATTTTTGTGATTTGATTTGGGCCAGGCCCTCAAGAATTTTCCAAACAGGGCTCTGCCCTTTTATTATTTTTGTGATTTGATTTGGGCCAGGCCCTTTTAAATAATGAGTTGCGCTTGTGCAGAAACTCAAGAATTTTCCAGATTTAAGAACAAAAGTGCATAGCACTTTTGATCTAAATTTGGATCAAAGGAAAACAAGTTTTTCTTCTTGTTTTCCCTGATTTTACAGAACCAAGGGTTCATATCAAGTGCAAGGCACTATTTATCTCTTTTTATTATTCACTTTTTTAATTTTCTGTTCTTCAGAGATTTTTACCTTTTTCTTTTTTTTTTGTTCTTGATTAATCTTCAAGAGTTCTGTCTCTTCTTTTTTTTTTTTGCCAGAAGTTGATTCTTCTTCCTCATGCCTTTGAATGAGGTCTGGGATCCTATTTATAGTGCTCACAAATTTGTTGAATTTGTTAACCAAATCTTTCCTGAATGATTTTGGGAATTTTCCCACCATTGGATCTTTGATCCAAAGGCAGAAGAAAATCTTCTGGTTTTGGAAAGAACAGAAAAGATTTCATCAAATTTTCATTCTGTTTCTGCGCAACTCCCCAATGAATGACACGTGTCGCGCAGTGGAAGGCTTGCGCAACGGTGCTTGCGCAACTGCGCAGACACGTGTCGCGCAGATGTGCCCTTGCGCAACGGTGCTTGCGCAACTGCGCAGACACGTGTCGCGCAGCTGTGCACTTGCGCAACGGTGCTTGCGCTGTGCACTTGCGCAACGGTGCTTGCGCAACTGCGCAGACACGTGTCGCGCAGCTGTGCCTTTGCGCAACGGTGCTTGCGCAACTGCGCAGACACGTGTCGCACTGTGGACCGCTTGCGCACTGCGCAACGCACGGAATTTGAAGCGTTGCTTCAGAAAATTTGAATTTTCAAAATTCAAATGAGCCTTGCTCAGATTGGGGGAACAAATGCCCCCCCACCGTTGTGCTTACGTGGCGCGACGTAAGCGCAACGGTGGCCAGATCCTAGCCGTTGGATCAGGGAAGGTCAGTTGAAGGGGCGCAAGCGCCTATAAATAGGACTCTTGGTCCTCAACAGATGATCACCATCTTCAAGATTTCTCATTTTCAGAGCCTTGCTCTTGCCTTCAAGAACTTCAGAGCCTTGCTCTTGCTTCCAAAGTTAGAACTTTTTAGAAAAACTTTAGGTAAAAATTAATCTTAAATTAAATTAATTTTAATTAATAGAGCCTTGCTCTCATAGATCTTTTGATCTAAGGAAAACCCCTTTGGGGTTTCACCAACAGAGCCTTGCTCTCAAGAATCTGTTTCAGGGTTTCTTAACCCATGAACAGAGCTTTGCTCTTTGGCAAAACATAGATCTTTTGATCTAAAAATGAAGAACTCTTAAGAGTTTTCATGGATCTTTAAGATCCCAATTTTTTTTAATTTTTAATCTTCCTTTGATGGATATTTCCATCATTATCACAGAGCCAAGCTCTTTTAAGGAATCTTGTTCCCCTGAGACCAGAGTTTGACAAATGTCACTCTGTGACAGAGCTTTGCTCTAAAAGAGGAGGTTTTCTCTTTGTCTCTGGGGACTCCCCACCAATGGGTGTATCCTATTGGGAATTTTTTTTATGAATTGACAGTCCCAGCTAATGATGGGATTGTCTTATTAAATGATGCACATCATCCAGATTTTGTGGGTCCCCCTTTGGTCCCCTACCTACTGCATCACAGTGTGGAGCAAGATATATATATTTTTTCAAATGCCAAGCGTTAGGCCACTAATGATGTATGTTTCTTTGTCTTTCCACAGAACATGTCTGACGACTTGTCTTTTCCCTTCGTTCGCTCGGAAGGAGGGTTCCCCCATGCGCCAGTGGATCGGGTGGTATTCGCTCTTATTAAAGATCGCGATCCTGAGTGCAAAAAGCTCCATCTGTGGGGAAGGTGGTATAGCCAGATCATCCAAGGCCGTCGCAGTTTTAGTTCCGCCGCGCCCTCTGAGCCCATAGTCACGCTCCCTTATGCGGACGAACCCCCGACGAAGTATGCCGTGGAGGTTAAGAATTGGAATTCTGATGACCTCCTTCAACCTGCAATCGGCGCCATCCCCGTGCAGCCACCGCCGGCGATAGATATTCTGGGGAGGCGAATCTGTCAGGGTGAAGCACGCCCTTGGGGACAGGCTTATAACATTGGAATGATCCCGCGACCCCCCGCCGGATATTTGCAGTGGGCCCGGTACATTCTATCGGCGAAGAGGACCCACCTAACGAAGATTGGTCTATACTCAGCCGTCTTCGTCTCGCTCTTTGAGTACCCCTCTCCTCCAACGTGGTGGATAAAGGCCTTCGTTGAACAATGGAATATCCCCACCCATACCTTCCTGACAGCGGATAGGGAAGTCTCCATCTCTCTGGAGGAATTTGCCGAAATTTCAGGTCTGCCAATGAGGGGAGAGCACTACGAGGAGTTGCTTCCTCCTGATGAGTATGTCTTTGCCACCAAGCAGCTGGTATTTGACTTAACCCCGGAGAATGCCATTCAGCATCAGCATCCGGGTTTGGTGAAAGTGTTGGAGATCTATGAGGAACTCCATTTGGAATCGGGAGACAAGGGCGTCAGTTTCGCAGCTTTCATTGCTCGCTTTATCCGCCCGGAGTTCTTATCAGAGCAGAGCGAGAAGTTCGCTCAGCTTGACGACCCCTTTGGCTTTGGTTTGGATCGCCGACCCGTATCGGAGAATAACCAGAGGGATTTCTATCTCCCCAATGCTGCCATCGTCGCTTTCTCGGAAATCGCCGTCCCCGGCATGGATGAGGAAACTTTCTTTATTGGGTTCCTGGGCTTGTGGTTATGCAACTTTGCGCTCCCTATGCACCCGCGCTTCATGCGGCCCTCTGTCTTTTACCCGGCACATCGGATGGTGGCCGGTCTGCAGTTGTCGGTAGGAATTGCTGGGTTAGCTTATCTTTATCATGGACTCAGCGTAGCGGCGGACGCCAATGATCCTGGGACACAGCCTGCTAACTTCCCAATGCATTACTTCGTTTCTTGGATGGAGATGCACGTGCGAGGGGTGTTTGGCGCCCACAAGACTCCTCCATTCTTCGAGAAGTACAGACTCCCGAGAGTCATACGGTTAATCGGGGCTTCAATTGTGTTTGCATCCCCGCGGGATTCTAGGGGACTCCTCCTGCGCCCACATTTGGTCGGAGCGACGACTTCTTTCGTGGATAAGGTTATCACCATAGGCTCGGAGACTACTAAGTCGGTGGTGCCCCTACGTGACGAGTTTAAGGGCGGGGCTTCTGTACTGAAGGCTCAAGAAATCTTCCATCTCTACTCCATTCGGCCGGGCTACCTAGTGTTTCGGCAGAATGAGACGGCTTTGTTTATGAGGTATAATCCATATCGATTTGCCCAGCAATCAAGCTACAACCAGGGGATCCCGATGGAAGCCTTCTTGGAAACGCCTGTGGTTGGCCCAGAGGGGGTAAAGAATGCGATGCATCACTTTATACGGCTTAACACGGGTTCCTATTTCTTCATTAGTGAACCCAGCTGTGTCCCTAAGATGCTTAATTCATATGTGGCCTGGTATGCGCACGCTATGGGCCCAATCATTTTAATGGAGAAACGCCTACTGGTTAACCGTAGGGGTGCGCCTCCTGGCGATGATCGCAAGGCCCCTTTGCAGCCAAGGCTCCCGGTCGTCCTTCCGCTAAAAGATGCCGGAGCTGACCGACCACGCGTGTTGGCCCCTCCGCGTGGATTGCCACTGTCTACTACGGTGGATGCACCAACGGTGCCCCGTTCTCCGACAAAGACGGTTAAAGCGGTATCGCCGGAGTCGGGCGCAGGAGCGGATATCGGGACTCGCCGCCCGAAAGTGACTGCCAAAACTGCCAAGCGCAAAGCTGTTCCGAGTGGATCCAAAGCTAGCGGACAGAAGAAGAAGAAGTCCACCCTATCCCTCGATGCAATCCTCAGCTCAAAGCCTGCGGCTTCTCCTGCCGAGGCCATATGCGAGTACGGCAGCAATGAGGGCTTTGTGGTGGACCCTGCGGACACCAATTTGGCTGCCGCCATTGTAGCTTCGGAGCGATCGGCGAGGCTCGAAGCGATGCTGAGTAAACTCGCTGAGTCCGGTAATCATCAGACGCTTTATTTGTTATTTCATTGCACCTTGTATTATTACATTTAACTAACATTTGCTCCATCTTTAACAGGTGTCTCTACTGAAGAGGCTATCGCTGCCTCCCTGAAAACCTTCCAAGAGGAGGAGGAGAAACGTGCCCTAGCAAGCGTCGGTATGTCTTATCCCTTTCTCTTTTATACGGAAATTTTGTTGTCTCTTTATGATAGTCAATATGACCTTCTCTTGTTTCTTTACAGGGGTTGTATTAATCGGCGCAAGGATCCTTTCCGAGCCCGTCACCGAAGCCCCGGCTCCGTCGAAGCTGCCGCAAGAGCCTCGGCTTGATGCAACGACGAGGGATGCTCTGAAAAATCTGGAGGCATCCCTCTATACGGATGAGGATGCTTCACTCAAGGAAGCTCTGATAGCATCCGTCTCAACGGCTCGAGAAGAGCGGAAGCGGTTGAGACGTGAAGCAAAGGCGCGGAAAGCTGCTTTGGCCACGGGAGCGGGCCCTAGCACCATTCCTCACGCTAGTACTCCTTCCGAAGAGCCCCCTGTTGCCCTGTCTACTGCTCGTCGGCAAGTGGCGCGCGCGGTTCGGAGCGCCAATGATAAATCCGCTTCAGGTAGTACTCCTTTCAGAACCTTGTTGTACGAATTGTAAAGCTATTGGCTTATACGTATCTCATCTTGCAGGGTCAAGTCCAACTGAGGGGGAGGCGGAGACGACCGTCGAACCCAGAGGAGCGGAGGAAGCGGTACTTGCTGAACCCGAACCGACAGTGAGCAACGTTGTCGGGGTCATGGGGCCTGGAGCCGAGATTGAGGAACCTGCCGCGGAGAGGGTCATTGATGTCGCACCTGAAGTGGCGGCAGATGAGATGATTGTCTCAACCGAGCCGAAGGCGGTAGAGGGCGAGGTGCTTGAGGCTGGGGACCTCGTGGTGCCGATGGACGAGGCAGCTGTAATCGCCGATCCTGAGGGAGCAGCGGGTGAGGTGGCCATGATTCCTGAAGAGGAGCTAGGCGCTCCTTCTCAGGAATCTGGCAATGTTCCTATCATAGCCCTCCCTGCCTATGGTCCCCCGCCGCCTGTAGAGCTTGCGAGCATAACAACGGTTCCCCTCGAGTCGGGTGATGAAGCTACAGGCGGTGGCCTTCCGTCAGTGGAGGAAGGGATTGCCTCCGTTTCTGCGGGCAGCTTGTCGGGTAAATTTTAAATGGCCAATTTTCTTCATTTATATATACCTCACGATCTCTTTTAACCAGTTTGTCTTTGTTTTAAACGCAGGTGCGGCTAGTGCCGATGCTCCATTGCCTGAAGGCACACCGTCAACCATTGCCTTGGCGGTGGTTGCTCCTCAGCCTTCCCTTGTGCCATCGCGGATGTCGGAAGGTATGAATTTACGACTTATGCATTAATCTTTTAACGTGTAGCCTATGTACTAACGTTATACCACTATGCTCTTTTCAGGAGTGTTCTTCGATCATCTGTATCAAGTGCTGCTCCCACACTTCTCCTTCCCATCCGAGCTCGCTTCTCCCTCTGGGGGTACCGGTAAGTGCTGTCTTGGTCTCTTTTGAGGGAATATAGGATCGTATCTGACTTTTCCTCTTCCTGATTGCAGTGCCTCAAATCGAAGGAGGGGACACCAGGCCTGCGCTGCCACCGGCGCCTCCGGCTTTGCCGTCCGTTGCGACTGGTACAGATATTCCTTTCCCTTCTTTATATGATCTTTCACCGACTTTTCGAATCATCGTTTGACCATGTTTCGTTTTGAAGCTATTGTTCCAGCTCTGATCTCTTTTGAGTCTCACGTCCTCTCACCGGCGGGTCCTTTCTTGAGACGCCCGTCTTCAAAGGGTGCTGTGATGAGCCTGGGTATGCTGAGCGGGTACATCGAAGAGCTCAACATGGATGCCCTTCCTTCTGCCGTAGATTTCGCTGTGGATGTTAACCCAATGTTGGCGGCTCTCGTAACTTTTCATAACGAAGGCGTCGTCGAATCGTGGGTTAACTACTGCAGAGAGATCGAGGCTCGCTTGCATCGGTTGGAGTCGACACGCCCTTCTCCCGAGGTTTTGGCCGCGAGCGCCGAATGGACAGCTTGGCTTGAGCAAAGCGCCTCTTATCTCCGCCATTTGGAGCAGGAGGTAGCTTTACGGCTAAAGGCGCATCAGGAATCTTCAAACGCGACCGCTTGCCTTCGTGCTGAAGTTAGGACGAATGCTGCTGAGGTGAAAGCTGTCTTTGAAGGTCTTCTCAAGCGTATATCTAATGGGCTAGCACTGAAGCGGAAACTTGATGCTGCTGAGCGCGATGCCCGAGGCCAAGAAGCAGCTCAGCAGGTTGTTGGGGAAGAGCTCGCATCCTTCACGTAGCAGCGGGCTCAAGTAGAGGCTGAACTGGCAGTGGTAGTTGATCAGGAGAAGGCGTGGGAGGAAGTACGCGAGCAATTGATAGGGCTATTTAAGACGCTTCCTTCCCAGTAGCTGCCCTTGTATCAATATACTTGTAATTTTCTTTTTCGAATAAGATGTATACATTCTTTATTCTTTTGTACGATTCGCCATGTACTTGATTGAATTAATAAATAAAGATACACATTTTTTTGCAATGTCTTGTATCATTTCTTTGCTTTCTCCCTTCTCTTATTATCAGCATGCTGTCCTGATAAACATGATTGACAGGTAATAGAGTAAGCATTTTGGTTTCTTCGAGATATAGCGATGGCTTAGGCCGCAGGTTCAGATCTGCTGCCTAAGACTTTTCAACTCTATGAGCCGTGAGGGTCTCATAGAGACTTTTCTCCCTACGGATCGAGAGGATCTCGTAGGTGGATTTTCTCCTTAGGAATCGTGAGGATTCCCAAGTGTGGTTTTCTCTCATAAGTCGAAAGGATCCTATAAGAGAATTTCTCCCTCTTACGAGTCGAGAGGGCTCGTAAGCGGTTGTTTCCCTCTTTGTCGAGAATCGACTTCAGAGAGTGAGACCCGTGAATAGTATGCAAGAGACCATTTAGGATTGACTTGCAGGATCCCATTGCCCCTCTTACGAGTCGAGAGGGCTCGTAGGCGGTTGTTTCCCTCTTTGTCGAGAATCGACTTCAGAGAGTGAGACCCGTGAATAGTATGCAAGAGACCATTTAGGATTGACTTGCAGGATCCCATTGCCCCTCTTACGAGTCGAGAGGGCTCGTAGGCGGTTGTTTCCCTCTTTGTCGAGAATCGACTTCAGAGAGTGAGACCCGTGAATAGTATGCAAGAGACCATTTAGGATTGACTTGCAGGAGCCCATTGCCCCTCTTACGAGTCGAGAGGGCTCGTAGGCGGTTGTTTCCCTCTTTGTCGAGAATCGACTTCAGAGAGTGAGACCCGTGAATAGTATGCAAGAGACCATTTAGGATTGACTTGCAGGATCCCATTGCCCCTCTTACGAGTCGAGAGGGCTCGTAGGCGGTTGTTTCCCTCTTTGTCGAGAATCGACTTCAGAGAGTGAGACCCGTGAATAGTATGCAAGAGACCATTTATGATTGACTTGCAGGGTCCCATTGTTCAGGAAGTAAGTTTTTGAATCCTTACTGCCCGAGATGTGAGTCAAAGAAGCTCTCGTCACGGAGTGTTTGTATCCGTGAGTTGAGTATTTTGCTAGGGATTATTTGTTTCCCAAGCGCCAAGGATTATTTGTGTCCTTGGGGTTTGAAACGAATCGATGGTTCCCGCGGAGGCGCTGGTGGCTCTGCGAGTCGACGCGGATCAGAAGGCTCTCGTCAAGGAGTGTTTGTATCCGTGAGTTGAGAAGTTTTGCGAGGGATTATTTGTTTCCCAAGCGCCAAGGATTATTTGTGTCCTTGGGGTTTGAAACGAGTCGAGGGTTCCCACGGAGGCGCTGGTGGCTCTGCGAGTCGACGCGGATCGGGAGGCTCTCGTCAAGGAGTGTTTGTATCCGTGAGTTGAGAAGTTTTGCGAGGGATTATTTGTTTCCCAAGCGCCAAGGATTATTTGTGTCTTTGGGGTTTGAAACGAGTCGAGGGTTCCCACGGAGGCGCTGGTGGCTCTGCGAGTCGACGCGGATCAGGAGGCTCTCGTCAAGGAGTGTTTGTATCCGTGAGTTGAGAAGTTTTGCGAGGGATTATTTGTTTCCCAAGCGCCAAGGATTATTTGTGTCCTTGGGGTTTGAAACGAGTCGAGGGTTCCCACGGAGGCGCTGGTGGCTCTGCGAGTCGACGCGGATCAGAAGGCTCTCGTCAAGGAGTGTTTGTATCCGTGAGTTGAGAAGTTTTTTTTTTTTTTTTTGTTGAAGTCATTGGCTTCTTCGGTTGAAATGAACCGTTGAGGTTTGGCTTCGTCGTCTGACGGAGCCCGTTGAGAAAGTATGGTTCCCTCTTTGTTTACTCCCTTGGATTGTATACAGGGATCGATGTGATCCTAACTGTAGGGCCGAAGTTTTATCATTTCTTCTTTTTATTTTATTTTATTTCTGCGATGCTCTATCATTTCAGCTTTTATATCGCAAAGGTCGCGATTGCCCAATCATTTCGGCTATTTTTCGCAGTGCCCAATCATTTCGGCTATTTATTTTATCTTTACTCGTCGCTTTTTATTACGAGTTGCCCAATCATTTCGGCTATTTTGCATGCATACATTTTACTTGCTGCTTTTTATTGCAAGATGCCCTATCATTTCGGCTATTTTGTATGCATGAGCGGCCTACTGATTTTCGCCGTAAACCTGAAATTGGACACCGATTTCGGCATCAGCACCGCTGCAACTGGGATATTGCCAGGAGCGAATCATCATTTGCCTCCGTCATTGTCGAACAAAGGAGGCTTAGCGATCAGGGTTAGGGACCTGTCGACTAAGGCTTTCGATTTCATGAGCCGTAAGGGTCTCATAAAGGTATTTCTCCCTACAAGTCGTGAGGATCTTGTAGATGTATTTTCTCCTTAGGAATCGTGAGGGTTCCTAAGTGTTTTGTTCCTCTGTAAGTCGTAAGGATCCTACAGGGGGGTTTTCTTCTTGTAAATCGAGAGGACTTACAAGGGTTATGCGAACATATCCCCAGTCACGGATGAGCCTTGGTTAGGGAAACGTTTATTCGCGCCCGTGGATTGTATACAAGGGTCAATATTGAACCACTTGTAGGGCAACATTGGAAGTTTGTGGGGGTTTTCTTAAGCACAGGTTTAGGTCTCTGTGACTTAAGACTTTCAAATCCTATGAGCCGTGAGGGTCCCATAAGAGAGTTCTCCTTACGAGTCGTGAGGATCTCGCAAGCGTATTTTCTCCTTAGGAATCGTGGGGATTCCTAAGTGTGTTGTTCCCTTGTAAGTCGTAAGGATCTCACGCAGGTGGTTTCTCCTTACAGGGTCGAGAGGACCCTGTAAGGGTTCTTTAATGAAGTTGCGCCCTTTCGGTTTTTCACAAACATTCGCCGGTAGTCCTGCTGTTTTTACTCACGGAGCCCTTTCGGGTTTTCATCCGTGCCCACCTTGCTTATGGACATACCGTTTTTTTTTTATTCTTTTTATTTTCTTTTTCTCTTTTTTTTTTTTACGAGGTCGCGCCCTTTCGGGTTTTCACGAACACTCGCCGGTAGCCCTGCTGTTTTTACTCACGGAGCCCTTTCGGGTTTTCATCCGTGCCCTTTTTGCTTATGGACATACCGTTTTTTTTTATTTTTTATATGTTTTTTTTTTATATCTCGTCAGCCTAAAGATGCTGCGGTAGTAGTTTTAAAGACGTCTCGGTCTGATATTAGTTTAAGGACATTTCGGTCCGACATGGAGAAGGCCGGCTACTGCTTATAAAGCTTGAGCTCAGGAAGATAGCGAGCGGACATAGTCGTCGTCATCTACCATTGACCTAGGCTGTGGCTCATTAAGCGTAGTATTTCTTTAGGAAGCGACCGTTTATTGGCCTGAAAGGCCTTTCACCGTGCATGTCCATGAGTAGATAGGCCCCACCCTGGTAGACCTTATCAATGATGTACGGTCCTTCATAGTTTGGCTCAAACTTTCCTCGCTTGGCGCGATTGGGGATCATGGGCCTTTTGACCACTAGCACGAGTTCGCCTTGGTGGAATGTCCTCGGCCGGCTCAATCTTTCATATGAGCGCGTCATCTTTGCTTTATAGGCTTCCAGATTTTGCTGTGCTAGAAGCCGGATTTCATCAAGGGCGTTAAGCTCTTCAAACCGAAGGTGAGCATTTTCTTCGTCTGTCAGCTCGTAGTGGACTGCCACTCGTAGCGAGGGTAATTCTATCTCGAGGGGGAGTACTGCTTCCGTCCCAAATACCAACGCGTATGGCGTTGTGTTCGTGGCCGTTTTAAATGTAGTTCGATACGCCCAAAGAGCCTCTTGCAATCTTTCGTGCCAATCTCTCTTATTTCGTGACACTGTTTTCTTCATGATCTTCGTCAAGGTCTTGTTGAAGGCCTCAGCTAGACCGTTAGCTCGCGGATTATAAACTGAGGAATATCTCCAGTCTATATTGTGCTGCTGTGCGAAGCGGCTAATTTTATGACTTCGGTAGGCTGGCCCATTATCAGAGATGATTCTTCTCGGGGTTCCAAACCGGTATATGACATGTGTTTTGAAGAAATGGAGGATGTTCTCCGTCTTTACTTCCCTCAACGGTACCGCCTCTGCCCATTTGGAGAAGTAATCAGTCGTCGCCAATATGAAACGATGTCCCTTTGACGATGCTGGTTCGATGGGGCCGACTATGTCAGTTCCCCACATTTCGAAAGGCCAGCTAGCCACTGTTGGGTGTAGCGGATTGGGATGCTGATGGATGAAGTCTCCATGAATTTGGCATGAATGACATTGCCTCGCGTATTCCAGGCAATCCTGCATCATCGTGGGCCAGTAGTAGCCCATCCGTTTTATCTTCAACTTCATCTTAGGGCCTGCTTGGTGGGAACCGCAGAGTCCGTCGTGAACTTCTTGGACGATCCTTCTCGCTTCGTCAGGTCCTAGGCATCTCAGCCACAGAGAATCGAATGTCCTCTTGTATAGAGTATCGTTGACGAAGGCGAAAGACAGAGCTCGTTTCACGAGCTGGTGTCTTATGGACACTTCTTCAGGCATTCGGTGGAACTTGAAGTAATCTATGAAGACTTCTCTCCAGTCCTTGGTATTTTCCCAGTCTTTTATTTGCAGGGTTGTCTCCTCGTTCGCTCCTTTTTCTTCAGACGATTCCGGAGATACTTCTGCTGGGGCAAGCACTCGACGGCTTTGTACCACGATTCTAACGTCGTCGAGGTTCTCGTCAGCCAGTTCTTTAGCAAGTTTGGCTAGTGCGTCCGCTTTGCTGTTTTCCGCGCGCGGTATACTCTCCAAAGTATAGGAGGGAATTTGGATTAGCAGTTGTTGCACTTTTTCACCGTATTTTACTAATTCCGGTTTGCATGTTTGGTAATCGCCGTTCACTTGACTGACGACTAGCTGGGAGTCCCCATATATGAGGAGGTCTTCAATTCCCATGTCAATGGCGATCTCGAGGCCTGCTATCAAAGCCTCATATTCAGCTTCATTATTCGTTCTCGGCTCTGTTAAGGAGAAGGCGAAGCGCATTATTCCTCCTTGTGGGGTCACAAAGATGAGTCCTACCCCCGATTTGATCATTGGCGTACTTTGCTTGTGCTTTTTCATAGAAGATGCTCCATCGAAATAAAGTTCCCAACGAGTATCACCACCGTCGATTGCGTCAAACGCATGTTTGTCTGGCAAATCGCAATTCAGAGGGGAATCGGCAGGTATCGGGTGTTCAGCAAGGAAGTCGGCTATGGCCTGACCCTTCACTGCCTTGAGGGGTCGATATGTTATCGAGAACTCCATTAAGAGCAGAGCCCATTTAGCGAGTCGTCCCGTCAAGATGGCCTTTGACATTAAATATTTGAGAGGGTCCACCTTTGAAATGAGATGGACTTCGTGCGCTAATGCATAGTGCCTAAGCTTTGTTATTGCGAAGATCAACGCCAGGCAGTGTTTTTCAATGGGAGAGTAGTTGCTTTCTGCCCCCAGCAAAACTCGACTTAAGTAGTAGAGTGCTCTTTCTTTCCCTTGATCGTTCTCTTGTGCCCATAATGCGCCTAAGGAACCTTCGAGGGCGGTTGTATAAAGAATAAGAGGCTTCCCCTTAACCGGAGCAGCCAACACCGGCGGGTTCTGCAGGTATTGCTTGATCTCATCCAGTGCGCCTTGGCATTTTTGATCCCAAACGAATGGGGTTCCCTTCTTCATCAGGTGACTATAGGGACGGCACTTTCCTGAAAGGTTGGCTATAAATCGCCGTATGTATGCGAGTTTCCCTTGGAGAGACCGCAACTGTTTGAGAGTCCTCGGCGGAGGCATTTCCATGATTGCTTTAATCTTTGACGGATCTATTTCAATACCTCGGTGTCGAACGACGAATCCCAGGAATTTGCCCGAGGAAACCCCGAACGCACATTTAAGAGGATTCATCTTCAAGTTGTATTGCCGAAGGCGTTGAAATACAGTCTTCAGATGTTCGAGATGTTCCTCGTATGATTTGCTTTTAACCACGAGATCGTCGATATAGCATTCAACGATTTCGTGTATGAGGTCGTCGAAGATCTTTGTCATGGCCCTCTGATAAGTAGCACCGGCGTTCTTCAAACCGAAGGGCATTACTTTATAACAAAATATCCCAAGAGGGGTCCTGAAAGCTGTGTGTTTCTGATCTTCAGGATGCATTTTTATTTGATTATACCCCGATGAGCCGTCCATGAAGGAGAAAACCTCATGAGTGGATGTATTGTCTATCATTAGTTCAGTGACTGGCACTGGGAAATCATCCTTCGGGCAAGCTTTATTAAGATCCCGGAAGTCTACGCATATGCGCACTGTCCCATTTTTCTTCATCACTGGGACGATGTTAGCGATCCATTCAGGGTATTGAACTTCATAGATAAAGCCAGAGTCTATCAGCTTTTTGACTTCGGCGTTGACGCTCATCTCAAGCTCGAGTCGCATTCTTCTCGGCGCTTGTTTGACTGGCTTGATGTCCGGGGATATCGCCAATTTGTGTACAGCAATTTCTGGATCTAGTCCCGGCATTTCGGAATAGTTCCACGCGAAGCAATCTTTGTGCTGTAGAAGCACATCCTTTAACGCAGCCACCCTTTCTTCAGATAACAGCTCGCTGATGAATGTCGGTCGCGGGTCATTTGCCGTCCCCAACTCAATTTTCTTGAGATTATCTGCAGTGGTATGGATTCCATCCTCCAGTTCTTTCGGAGCTGGGGGAAATTCTGAGATTACCTCATCGCTGCCGCTTTCAAAGCACCAAGGGAGGTTGTTCATGTCCTCGGACCCTTCTTTTAATATTGTTATCACATGGCAGGTGCGAATTTTCTGCCAATCCCAATGCGGAGTTGGTTTTATCCTTGTGTTTTCGGGTTCGTGCTTTTGCGGCGGCGCTACCTTCCAACTGTCAGACAACGCGAATTTGCCAAGCTGATATTGGTCCTCAACCCAATTCTTAAAGGTGAAGCAATCTTCAAGCGGATGCCCTACTACTCGATGGTAAAAGCAATACTTTGGGTTGGAGACTTTGCCTGCTTGCTCAGGGTGTTTAGACTCTGGCAGAGTAAGCATTTGATGTTTTAGAGCAAGATCAAGTATTTTCCTTGTTTTGTTTCGAGGAAATGAGTATGCTCGACCCATTTTATTCATGAGGGCTAGGTCAATAACGCTCGACTCTCGGATGCGTGGCTTCTTAGCTCTGTTTTGTGGTTGTCGAGCACCTTTTCGGCCCTTCGACTTGTTTTTGCTTTCGCGTCGAACCTTCTTTGTAGCAGGTTGACAAGGAGCGGCATTTTCATCTTTCACCGCCTGTTGAAGGAGGCGCTGTGTCTTGGCTTTCTCATAGATTGCCATTTCACGATCGTGATCATCTCGGGCTTTTTGACTGGCATCCCTTGTAAGTTTGCTCATTTGGTCTTCAGACGATGGGTTGGGAGGTCTTGCATCAGGAACTTTTGCTGATTCAGGATTAGCGTCTTTCCATTGAGCGTCCGCTTCTTCATCAAAGTCATACATGGCATAACAGCTGTTTATTAGCTCCCGTTTCTTTGAGCGAACATACCCGAGCCCTTTTGTTTCCGTTCTCCCGTTAGGCAGTTTGCATTGAGTCCCGGGAACGTTCCAGACCTTG
Source organism: Agapanthus africanus (assembly GCA_030015575.1). Taxonomy (NCBI): domain Eukaryota; kingdom Viridiplantae; phylum Streptophyta; class Magnoliopsida; order Asparagales; family Amaryllidaceae; genus Agapanthus; species Agapanthus africanus. The sequence continues at coordinate 398,104,575 of CM057338.1, read as the reverse complement.
TCATAGAATTTGGCTTTTCTAGCGGTCTGTGTGAAGGACATCCCTTGACGTTTCAGCAGTTTCTTCAAACCTTTGGTATAATATCTGGGAAGACGGATAGGTTGAAGCCTGTCGAGCGTGGGATCCGCGCCATGCCAAACTTCTTTTTCCACCTTGTTTTCTTCAGAACGGTAGAATAGGATTGCTTTCTCGCCTTCTCGTCCGGGAGGGACATAAAATGTCAGCAATTCTTCCACACTGTTGGTGTCGAGTGTATCCAGTTCTTTGTAGTGTTCAAGCGGCACCATGGTTATCTGCAGACTTCGCTCTTCATCAGCGGAAACCCGTATTGAAGGCCGAGCGGGGAATACAGCATGAACTTCATCCTCCGAATCACTGCCGAAGATCAATGAAGGAATGGATGGTCCTGGCCTGATGGATTGGGATGGACCTGAATAAACTATATCCTCCTCCTCCTCGGTGTCACTGCCGAAGACAGGGATGGTGGCGTTAGTCTTGTTCTCCGGCTTGTGACACCTTTCCGTGTCCTCGAAACTCGGCAAGAAGTATTTGGCATCTTCATACTTGCGAACTTCATTCACGGAAAACGGATTTAACTCTCCTGCCACAGTGTACTCGAGACCATCCCTACAATATTTCATACACTGATGCTGTGTAGAAGGGATGATATTGTACTCGTGTAACCATGGTCGACCGAGCAGAGCGTTGTAGCACGTCTTGGCATCTATGACATGGAATTTGATATCTGTGACGAGCAACCTGAAGCGTAACGTCAATATCACAGATCCAAGGGTTTTCGATGATTGGGAGTCGAACCCGGAGATGGTGATCTTGTCCCGGGCGAGGTGTTGGACACTCATGTAAATTTCCTTTAACACCCGCACATTGAGTAAATTAACAGACGATCCGTTATCGACCAAGATTTTACCTATCTTTACGTCGTGGCAATATCCCGAGACATAAAGGGGACGATTGTGTTCGCACGTTCCGAGGAGAAGGTCTTCATCACCAAAAGCAACGTCGGCTGTGTGCACTTTTTCTAATTCGTCTTTCATCTTTTCTTCGGCTAAGAAAGCTTGGAACTGGTCCGGATCTCGTAGCGCCTTAATCAAAGAGTCCCTTGCCTCCTTTGATAGTAACAAGGCATCAAGGACGCTAAGCTGAGAGGGCAGTTTTCTCAGATGTGCCAAGACATTGTAATCCACTTTACTCCTCTTTGGCGGGTTCTCGGCGTTTAGCTCTTCCAGAACTTGGTCATCTAAGACGATGTCTTCAGAGACTTTTTCTTTCCCTTTATCTTTTCTACTCGAGGGTCCGAGGTTCTTTTCAGGCAGTGTTCGATTCCGCAGCCGGATATTTTCGCAAACCATCGGCTCCTCTTCTTTTCCCGAAGTTGACTCTTTAAAGAGAGGGGCAAGCTCTAGCTCCTCATCAGAGTCGCTCCCAAATGTAGGCACTTGTGTCCTGGTAGTTTTAACCATGTGATAATTGCTAGCAGTTCTTTCAAGCTCTTTGGTCGTGTTTCCTTGTTCCCGACGAATCTTACGATTTTCCCGTTTAAAGCGTTGTTGATTAGCGACGTATCCTTGCCACCATCTATCGAAAGCCTTGCATTCTTGAGTGGGATGCGAGACCTTCTGATGATATAAGCAGTAAGAGGGGTGTATTTCTACCGTGCCAGTAACTTTTTCTTCGGAGGGCGGTAGCTTCATGCCCATCGATATGGCCTTAGCAAACTTCTTTTTTATCTTGAATTGACTTTTGTCAGCGGTGGAGGCATTTTGCTCCAGCGGGATCATCTCAGCTCTTTCCTCAAGTCGCTGGCGCTTGGCCCTTTCGAATATAGCCGTCTCGCGTTCTCGATCAGCTTTGCTTTTCAATCGAGCTTCATTAATAAACGCGCCAATCATTTCAACTGATAACTCCGGAACCCTTGACTCAGTATTTGCCCCCGGCGTTTCAGTGCCAGAAGTCCCTTCATCGTTCGTGGTCACATGGGAGATCATATGACAGCTTGCCACATATTCGTCGGATTCATCCGATGAAGTTTCTCCCTCATCTTCTTTTTGAAAGACGTGATCAAGGAAATCTTGGAGCGTAATGGGAGTCCGCGCCTTTTGGTTGTACTCATCCAGTGCGTCGATTTGCTTCTGTAAGTCCGTGCGCTTGTCGCCAGGCTTCACGGGCTTTTTAGATTTCTTCTTCTTCTTTTTCGAAGATTTTGACGGCTGGTTATGAACGCTTGAACTACCACCATCGGCCTTCGGAGTCGGACGTGGCTTCAACATCCCCTCAATAACCTGCGGCTCCAAGGGGTTTTTCCACTAGACCGCTGGACAGGTCTGAAGATCATTTAGCATTCTCCTCGTTTTGGCTGATAATACAACCTCCCAGGGAGCTTCTTCAATGACGGAACATGTTGCCCCCGGCGTATTTGTCCTCTTATAGGCGTGGGGCTGCGGAGGATTCACCTTCCATTTGTCAGATAGCGCAAATTTGCCCTGACGGTACTGGTTCTCAAGCCAATTTTTGAAGACGTAACAGTCTTCGATTGGATGTCCTAGCACTCGATGATAAGGGCAGTAATTAGGCTCGTTGACGTCACTCGGTTGCGACGGACGTTTTGGGTCTGGCAGATTTATGAGCCTGTTGCGCAATGCCAGCTCGAATATCCTCCTTGTTTTATCACGGGGGAAGGAGTAAGCACGTCCCATCCTGTCCTCAAGGGGTACGTATGGGAGCGTATTGTTTGGACGAGCAACCGGCTTCGAGTCGTTCGGTTGTTGTTGGGCATTAGCGACGATGATCACTTTTCCCTTTCCTTTATCGTTTCGGGAGTCCGGCTTCGGGAGAGGGGGTTTATGGCCCATCTGCGCCAATTTGTCGATCAAAGCCTGGAAGGAAGTCGGCTTGAAGAACATCATAAACTGTGAAATGGTTGCTTGTGGATCAAGGGTTCCAACAAACATTCCCACCGCAGGGGCTTCTTCTATGCGCTGTTCACACTTAGACCATAGATTACGCCACCGTATAGCGTACTGAACCCACGTCTCGCCGGGTTTTACCCTGGCGTTAATCAGTGCCGTCATCGGGGTACGCTCGCTGGCACTTGCAAAACGCTTGGTGAAGAGCAGCTCCATCTCCGCAAAGGTTTTAATAGAGTCGTTGGGGAGCTCGGAATACCATTCGAAAGCCATATCTGATAGGCTTCCAACAAACTGGCGCAGCAAAAGCTTGTCGTCGCCTCCGGTGTTACCACAAAGCGCCCTGAACTGGGCAACATGTTGATGGGGATTGCCAGTCCCTTTGTAGACATGAAACTTGGGAATTGTGTAACCTGGCGGGTATTTGATTTGGTCATACCAGCCCGGATATGGCCGCCCCGTTTTTACAACGTGGCCGGCTGCTTCGGCCGCGTGATGAACCTTTATCTGCTGGGCTATATATTCGTCCAGATCAGTTTTAGAGATTGTATCCTCTCTAGCCGTTGATAGAACGGGCTGAGGGTTTGATGTTTCTCCCTTATCATCCCCAAGGACAATCGGGGGTTCTTCAGTTGGGGGATCTGGTTGTATCATCATCCCTATCATGTCCTGGAAGAGGAGGCCCATACGCTGTATATTGGCTGCTTGTTCAGCAGCCTCTTTGTCTCTCTTTTCCAGTACTCGGCGGAGGAACTCAGCGTCGGTCTCTTCCTCTTGGCGTTCATCTAAGGACGTCTCAGGATTCTCTTTTGGCCCCGTGAGTGCAGCCATTGTAGTCATCATCTCCTGGAGCTTTTGTTGCTGCTCCTGAGACTTGGTCACTGACCGGGTAAGCGGTCGGTGACCCGTAGAAGTACGACTTTCTTCCTTTCCCGAAGCCATATAGACCGTATGAACTGTTATGCCCCCTGACTTGGGGCGTTTAGGTTCACCGCTTTCAAACTTTGTCAGTGTCACGGGAGCTTTTTCTGGCCTCTTCCTTTTATGGACCTTTGAGGTTGAAGGAGCCGTTGAAGCGGGCATTCTAGCATTTGTTGCCCCCTGCTGTTTAATGGGGCGGTTCTTGTCTTTTTCCACCTTTGCCCTTTTCTGGCGACGGAAGTGGTCTGAGTCAATCACGGAGTCTTGAACCTTCCGCCAAACTTTATAAATTTTTGACGACAGCCGTTGAGGGGGCTGTTCCTGCTTCGTCTCCGGAGCTTTTTTCATGGGCGGAGGAGACCTTTTCAATGTAGCAACCGGAGAGTTCTTTCTCACCTTCCTCAGCAATTCAAAGCTGTTCCCAGTTGGAACAGCAGCATTGACCCCCACCACTGGAGCAGGTGGGGTTAGCCCTGAGGGGGAGTTGCCCCCTGCTTTCCTTACTCGCTGCCAATGGCGACGTCGCGCACGACGAGCCGTTGGGACTGGCTCGGAAATCGAGATAGTTTCTTGTTGCCCCCTGTTTGGGTGTGGGGTAACTGTCGACGTCAGCCTATCGAAGACTGATACTTTTTGACCAGCTGGGGGAGGAGTGGGAACCGTCAATCTTGTGAAGACCGACTCTCTGATAGGAGAAGCCGCTTCAACGACTTCCGAGGCAGCGGCCGTTGCCCTCTTTGGGACAGCCACTTTATAATTCTGACCTAGCCTGGTGAAAACGGAGGCTGTCGGCTTAGTAGCGGGCGACCCATTGACAGGGGTCGTGGTAGTAGTGAGCCGGTCAAACACCGACTTCTTGTTCGCTTCCGGTGCGGGTATCGGTATAGAGAAGCTTGTAGGTGGGACCATGGTCCCGAAAAACAGGCCGGTGGTGGCCTGGGTCACCTGTTCAACCGGCAGAGTCAGGAAGGAAGCCGCTTGGGGCCCATATGCTACACCTCTCGGTGAAGTGGGACGTCCGTTGCAGTGGCATTTCGAGCAGTTGGTGCAGTTGGTGGCCATTGAATCTTGAATTCTGCGCCAGGTAAAAGACCAAATCTTAGCAACTTGAAATCCGAAGACAACCATTTAACAAACCGCGATTGGTTCGCGAAGACGACACACGAAGTGTGGAGTGGAAAGAGGAAGAGGTCCCACCGGGCGTGCCAGAATCTGTTCCCCTCCGAAAGGCGGCGCACAGGACCGCTGTGGCCTGACGCTGAGATTCGGGGCAGATGCTATTTGGTTTTATCCGTCTATCTCTCCGAAGATACCAAGTTGATTTATGGCACCGTGGATCGGAGGTTTAGACGGATGCGGCCGATGTAGCAGACTTCGTCAGATTCTCCCTCAGGGTGAGGGGTTTTTGATTGTGGAGACGCTCTTCCCTGCAGGCGCAAGCCCCTGCAGTTAATTACGCTACCGCATCGCGGTAACAACTTTCTCCTTCTCCAGAATTTCACTTCGTGTCGTGTGTGTTTGTTTTGTTTGTGGTTGCCCGTGGATTGTATACGGAGACTGAGTAATGCCGTCGCCCGTAGGACGTGGATTAGTCCAAATCCGTATTTACTTAGATTTGGGTTTGGTGTTTTTAGTTTAAGGATGCATTAGTCGCGTTGCGGCTAAGATCAACTTAAACGTTCGTTAAGGATACGTTAGTCTTGTTTTAGACTAAGATCAACTTAACGTAGTGATTGATTTAATTATCTGGCCATTGGGACTCGTCACCTCTCCGACGTCGTTGAGGGATTACAACGACAAGCGTCTGAGGAGTTCAGAGATGTACCCTTGAACCAAAGTTGATTTGGGGTTTTATTGTTTATTTAAAGATCTAAGGACACATTAACCGTAGCCGGGGCTAAGATCAACTTAGACGGGACCGTTTAGATCCGGCAAAAGAGCGTTCGGGCTCTATTGCGCCAGTTTAAGGACGTGGTGGTCCATCGCCAGTTTAGGGACGTGGTGGTCCATTATTAGTTTAGGGACGTTTCGGTCCGTCGCCAGTTTAAGGACGTAGTGGTCCATATTAGTTTAGGGACGTTTCGGTCCGACATTAGTTTAGGGACGTTTCGGTCCGACATTAGATAAGTGGTCGTTGGGACCCGTCACCTCTTTGACGTCGTTGAGGAATTACAACGAGAGATGTCAAAGGAGTTCGGAGATATACCCTCGAACCGGTCGTGAATTGGTTTAGGAGAGCCATTTTGCTCAATTAATTTAATTTTAAGGACTTATAGCCAGGATTGGGTTAAGTCCAATTTTTTTTTTTATTTTAGGCTTTGCCTGACTAAAAGAATCAATCCAAACAGGGCTCTGCCCCTTTATTATTTTTGCAATTTGATTTGGGCCAGGCCCTCAAGAATTTTCCAAACAGGGCTCTGCCCTTTTATTATTTTTGTGATTTGATTTGGGCCAGGCCCTCAAGAATTTTCCAAACAGGGCTCTGCCCTTTTATTATTTTTGTGATTTGATTTGGGCCAGGCCCTTTTAAATAATGAGTTGCGCTTGTGCAGAAACTCAAGAATTTTCCAGATTTAAGAACAAAAGTGCATAGCACTTTTGATCTAAATTTGGATCAAAGGAAAACAAGTTTTTCTTCTTGTTTTCCCTGATTTTACAGAACCAAGGGTTCATATCAAGTGCAAGGCACTATTTATCTCTTTTTATTATTCACTTTTTTAATCTTCTGTTCTTCAGAGATTTTTACCTTTTTCTTTTTTTTTTGTTCTTGATTAATCTTCAAGAGTTCTGTCTCTTCTTTTTTTTTTGCCAGAAGTTGATTCTTCTTCCTCATGCCTTTGAATGAGGTCTGGGATCCTATTTATAGTGCTCACAAATTTGTTGAATTTGTTAACCAAATCTTTCCTGAATGATTTTGGGAATTTTCCCACCATTGGATCTTTGATCCAAAGGCAGAAGAAAATCTTCTGGTTTTGGAAAGAACAGAAAAGATTTCATCAAATTTTCATTCTGTTTCTGCGCAACTCCCCAATGAATGACACGTGTCGCGCAGTGGAAGGCTTGCGCAACAGTGCTTGCGCAACTGCGCAGACACGTGTCGTGCAGATGTGCGCTTGCGCAACGGTGCTTGCGCAACTGCGCAGACACGTGTCGCGCAGCGGTGCGCTTGCGCAACTGCGCAGACACGTGTCGCACTGTGGACCGCTTGCGCACTGCGCAACGCACGGAATTTGAAGCGTTGCTTCAGAAAATTTGAATTTTCAAAATTCAAATGAGCCTTGCTCAGATTGGGGGAACAGTGCCGAGAAAGGTGCCAGCGGGGTTACGCCCCCAGAGAAAAGAGGTTATTTAATTATGGAACTTCGCGAAAGCGTTGGAAAACCTCCCTCGAAGTACCGACACTAGCCTGGCTGAACGGTTAAGAAAGTATTGTACAGTGAGAATAGTCCTGGCTAATTCTTCTTTTATGGTTTGAGGAAGGATTCGAGAAACAGTGGGAGCTATCCAGTTTAGATAAATTAAAAACCAATCTAAACTTGCAAGAGCATCATGCTAAAGTGTTTTCTTCTCTCTCTCTCATTGCAGCGACCTTGTGACCAAGACTAGGTTACATCTAGATAACAAGTTGACTGAATCTAACTTTTATGACTGGCAAAGGTCTGTCCAGATGACCATTGCCTATGACAAGCTGGACCACCCTATTACTACTCAAGATCCCGCCGTCCCAGGTCCAGTTTCCACCGTCGCGGATATGGATATCCGTCAGACAAAGGAAAAAGGATAAAGCGAAAGCCAAGTGCCTCGTGTTGGCTTCAGTTGATGGTGTATACCAGAAGCAGCATGAGAAGATGAACTCTGTTTCCATCTTTCTCCATAACAAAGATTTATATGGAGAGCAATCTCATATCGCAAGATATGAGGCCTCGAACGAATTAATTCAAGCGAGGTCGGCTGACGGGTCATCTGTAAGGGACGACGTCCTTACGATGACTAGCTATATTGATGAGCTCAAGGACCTGGAGACCACGTTGGGAAACAGGTCATATACTGACTTATTTCCACAGTCCCTACTCTCTACTTACACCCTGAAAGAAACCAGGGAGACACAAGCTCTGCTTAATAGGGGACCTTCTTCTTCTTCATCCAAGGCGAAAGCAAAGGGTGATAAGAAGAAAACCTCTACAAAGCCGATATACGGTGTCAGTAAAGTAGGAGGAAAGGGAAGAGCAAAAGTTTCGGGACTTGGTGTAGGTAAGGAGGGATATTCATATTGTTATGGGAACGGGCATTGGCAGAAGGATTGCAGGGCTTTGGAAGCCAGTAGCCAGGATACGAAGCATGTTGTGGCTTCAGCCTCAAATGTGTTTGTAATTGAGAACTGTTTGTCAATTAACTCTACTTCCTGGGTACTAGATACCGGAGCAGGATCTCATATCTGTAATTCGTTACATGCTTTGAGAAACCGTAGAGTTATAAGGGTAGGTGATTTGTCTCTCAGAGTTGCAAACGGAATGAGCGTGGACGCTGAATCTGTGGGAGAATATCGCCTAGGTTTGACAAGTGGGCAGATATTGATTCTACGTAACTGTCTGTATGTACCTAGTTTGACTTGTAATATCATATCAGTGTCCTCTCTTTCGAGAAAGGGATATGACTTTACATTCGTAAGCGATGTGGTTCACATCCACCTAAATCAAGTTCTGATTGGGTCCGGTACATTAGATGACGGTATATACGTATTGAATCAAGCTCAGGTTTTCAATGTCCAGAACACACTTAAAAGAAAGTCTCCAGAAATAAATCAGGCTTTCTTATGGCATTGTAGACTAGGTCACATCAATGAAACACGATTAACAAAGTTACATAAAGAAGGATATTTGAATCCGTTCGAATATTAATCTTATGCCACTTGTGAATCTTGTCTCATGGGAAAGATGACAAAGACTCCGTTTACTGGACACGGAGTAAGAGCGAGCGAGCTCTTAGGACTCGTACACAGTGATGTGTGCGGTCCAATGTCTACACATGCGCGAGGAGGTTATTCCTACTTCATTACTTTTACGGATGATTTCTCTAGGTATGGACATATCTTCTTGATGAAGTATAAATCCGAGGCCTTTGAGAAATTCCAGGAATACAAGAATGAAGTGAAAAACCAAACAGGCAAAAGTATTAAGACACTAAGATCTGATCGAGGTGGTGAATACTTAAGTGCCGAGTTCCTGGGTTACTTAAAAGAGAAAGGAATTCTCTCTCAGCTTACTCCTCCATACACACCACAACACAACGGTGTATCGGAAAGGAGGAATCGAACCCTATTGGATATGGTTCGTTCCATGATGAGCAAGGCTGAGTTACCGCGATCATTCTGGGGTTATGCGCTAGAATCAGCGGCATATCTTTTGAACAAGGTTCCAATCAAGACTGTGCCTACCAAACCATATCAGATGTGGAGTGGGAAGAAACCCTATCTTCAGTATCTGAAGACATAGGGATGTCCAGCTTTTGTAAAAAAGCAGCATCCGGACAAGCTCGAGGCACGCTCAGTAGAGTGTAAGTTTGTGGGATATCCAAAGAACTCCATGGGATATTGCTTCTACTACGCAGAGGAACAAAAGGTTTTTGTTTCTCGTCATGCCCGCTTCTTAGAAAATGAATTTTTAGAAAATCAGAAGAGTGGGAGCACAGTAGAACTGGAAGAAATTCCAGAACCACAAGCTGTTACTGAAAGTTTGGTAGAACAAGAAGTTTCAGAAGAAAGGGACATACCAGCGCCTATCCGCAGAAGTAGTAGGCAGTCTCATCCGCCCGAGAGATACTACGGTTTTCTCATAGACGGGGATCGAGAAGATTGCGTCATTGATAATGACGACCCTACTAGCTTCCAGCAAGCCATTCAGAGCGGCGACTCGGTAAAATGGCTGGATGCAATGCGGACCGAAATGGAGTCCATGTACACTAACAAAGTATGGACTTTGGACACTACTCCAGATGGGGTAAAACCCGTAGGATGCAAGTGGATCTTCAGAAAGAAGATTGGTGTAGATGGACAGGTTGAAACCTATAAGGCTAGACTCGTTGCAAAGGGTTTCCGTCAAAGACCTGGTTTGGACTATGACGAAACCTTTTCTCCAGTAGCTATGCTGAAATCCATTCGGGTCCTTCTTGCTATTGCTGCCTTTCATGATTATGAGATCTGGCAGATGGACGTAAAGACGGCCTTTCTAAATGGAAATTTGGAAGAAAGCGTCTATATGGATCAGCCAGAGGGATTCATTCAGAGTGGGAGCAGCGGTAAAGTATGCAAGCTGCTTAAGTCCATTTATGGACTAAAGCAGGCATCGCGGAGTTGGAACATCTGTTTTGATGATACTGTCAAAGAATTCGACTTTATCAAAAAACCAGATGAACCATGCATATACAGTAAGATTGTAGGGAGAGTTGTTGTATTCCTCGTCTTGTACGTGGATGACATTCTCCTAATAGGAAATGATATTCCTATGCTACAGTCAGTCAAAAGATTCTTGTCACAGAAGTTCTCCATGAAAGACCTGGGTGATGCCACCTACATTCTGGGGATCCAGATCTATCGTGATAGATCAAAGAGGATGTTGGGACTTTCGCAGTCCAGGTACATAGGCACCATATTGAAAAGATTCAGTATGGAAGACTCTAAGCGCGGTAACCTACCGGCTTGTCACGGAATCACCCCCTCCAAAAAGATGTCTCCCAAGACTGATTTGGAAAGGGAACGCATGTCGATTATACCCTACGCTTCTGCGGTAGGCTCTATAATGTATGCGATGTTATGTACCAGACCAGATATAGCATACGCGTTGAGCGTTGTAAGCCAGTATCAGGCAAACCCAGGGGAGAATCACTGGATAGCAGTAAAGAACATTCTCAAGTACCTGAGGAGGACTAAGGAGATGTTCTTGGTTTACGGCGGAAAAGACCTCAGGATGGAGGCCTATGCTGATTCCGGCTTCCAGAGTGACAAGGATGACTCCAAGTCCATGTTGGGTTATGTCTTTACCCTAAATGGAGGGGCGGTCTGTTGGAAGAGTTCCAAGAAGGACACCGTTGCTGACTCAACGATGGAAGCGGAGTACATAGCTGCTTGCGATGCCGCAAAAGAAGCTGTCTGGATGAAGAAGTTCCTCACAGAACTTCAGGTGGTTCCTACCAGTGTTGGTCCAATACCTCTGTATTGCGACAACAACGGCGCTATAGCTTTAGCGAAGGAACCCAGGTCCCATCAGAAGTCCAGACACATCTTAAGGCGGTATCACCTGATCAGGAAGATCGTAGATCGCCGGGAGATCGAGGTCAAGAGAGTAAATACAGAGGATAACATTGCTGATCCATTCACTAAGGCCCTACCTCAGATTCAGTTCAAGAGGGTACTCGAGATCATCGGTCTTCGATATGCCAGTACATGGCCCTAGTGCAAGTGGGAGATTGTTAGTGTTTATGCCCTAGAAGGCCATTACTGTATCATACTAGTTTGTATATTACTTAATGGAAGCTTGGGATATTCACATGTATATAACAGTCTTGCTAAACATGGTAGTATGCTACTTGGTTTTTCTATCTTAATATGTGAGTAAACGTATTGATAGAGCTCTTAGGATCTTGCTTGACTACCAGCGTTGTGATGGCAGTCACACTAGTGGGGGCTGAGTAGTCTACAAGCACATCCTTATTCAGGTCCCTAGTCGTAGGATTATCGAGACAGGGCATCGATACTCCGGAGTAGACTAGTGTGTACGCTTCTCATCCCAGTTGGGAAGATGGTCTGTCCCACAGCCGTCAGTACGTCGTACTGGGGATAGTATGCAGGTGCTCGTTAGGTTACGGGTACATCGGACAGGACTCACAGGGAACTGTTGGTTGGTTTTATACCAGTCGTCAGTTAACAGTTCCCAGGTGACATGAGTACAGCATAGTCCGCAGACTTGACACTGCTACTTCGCCTCGAGTGTGTCCCACTGTTCTTAGATTGCTACCCTACCACGGCTCAAAAGAGTTGTCACGCCCCGCTTCCCAAAATATGGAAAACGAGGGATGACTAGGCCAGCCATGCTCCTACGGTCAAGGAATCATCCTGCCGTAGTCACACTTCGGTTTCTAGCATTGCATGGTAATCAGTAAATAAAGCGCAGTGGTAAAGGAATCACATCACTAATTTATTACATTAATATTCCATTGTTCACAATTTACAAATAACAAGAACAAATACTAACCAAAGTCAAACTTACAATCACTTTTATGGAAAGCGGGAAAATGGTAGGTACACCAGTCTAAATCTCCGTGAACTCGAAGGGTAGGTCCGTCTCCTGTGCTGGTCCTCCCGCGGGATCTGAGCATGCATACTCAGGTCGTCAGAGCGACACAGTAATAATATTATTATAATGAGATGTGACAGGTATATGAGTAATACTGGTGTGAGAACAATGCAAGTAATCACTATGTTGCTATATGATGCAGAGTATGTTATGTGTCCCTATCAGTCTCTAGGTCGAGTTTGAAATCACATAGTGGAAGGAGGATCATGTTTAACATGAGTCTCGTACATACCCGAGACAACGGCCCACATGCTCGGGACATAACCCTGTCAGCCGGATCGCTAGATCCTATCCTACATGTATCAATATCTCTGTTCGAATGATCATCCTCTAAACACGGTCCCGCTAAATACGATACTCTTTCCACTTTGATTTCACCCCTTTTCCCCCCAGGTTCTCACTAGTTATGATCTTGATCTAGTTATGTACAAGTATATCAATGGCACGATTTTTATCACTGTCCACTGTATCAATCACTGTCACGAATGTTCACTTTCCATTGATGTACTTATCACAACTAAACCAACATCTATCACGTACGATAATGCAATGTCCACACGTACTAACACTGAGTATATGGCAAGGGTATGATATATGTATGTATGCTACCAATGAGTTCTGTATATTATGAATCAACATGCATGTCATGAACTGAAATAAATTGCACAAATTATTATGTTAAGAATTCAGCGAAATGATGTAAGTAAGATATATAGAACACTCAGTCAGTAATTCATCAAAATTTGTTTCAGTTCAATCGGAGTTTCGGTTTTCAAGATACAACGGTTTCATTTTAAGTGCGCGCGGCTGGAAATTCAGTTTCAGAACTGAACGTCCGTTTCGCGACACGAATTGCACCCAGTTGGTCTCAGAATTTAGCGACGTTACAGTTAAATGAAATTTAGGGTTTTCGATAAAGTATTCAACGCAACATACGGATCCTCAATAGCATCTGTACGTTGAAAGTTATAACCAGTTTAATCTCAGTGTGTCATTTCAGAACCTGTTCTGGACAGATATACGTTCTGCCCTTTTAAATACATTTTAAAATAGCAAACGGCGATGAAATGGAATGGAACCACTTGGTTTGTTAAACTAACAGAAATATATTTAATCCACAGTAGGATTCCGTAACATACGACTTCAAGAAACACAGTGGTGCAGATCTTTGAACAGAGCACAATAATCAGAAACGCTCTGGACTGCAGTCCAGAGTCGTTTTCCGACCCAGTTATCATCATAATTACAGAACATAAATCATTAGGATTTTCCATAGGGTTAAAGATCGTTAAGTCGTCTTCGATTTAAGCCCTAGAACACATCAATCCATTATGCATATGATTTATAGTGATTTTATTCGTTTTCAGACACGAGAAAATTCTAGTTTTAACGGCATATTTGGGGGTATCAATTTTTGTTACGAACGATCGTATTTTCCAGCGATATTTATACACAATATTCATTATCAAGTGGGCCAATAAAAGGTATCAGTTTCCGTCAAAATAAATTGTTATTTCCATTAGAGACTAGCATCGAACACTTATGTCATATTAAGTATCGGTATTCGGCAAATCCGTAAACTAGATATTTTGGGTTCATATCGGTAATAATTTAGCATGAAGCAAGTAAACACTTGCCTGGTAACGTCTCGGGGTCGCGAGGCAGCAACGTCGTCACGAACGCGCGTTGTACGCCGCGGAACGAGTTCGCGCGAGCCTCGATCGAACACGGATTTTGCGTCGGAATCTCCCGGAGTCGTCTTGCGTGCGCTGGAAGCTTAGAGGGGCTCTGTGGTTCACTTGGGACTTGCTGGGGTCGACGATGGTCGGCGGCGGCGCTCCGGCGAAGTGCAACAGTGGGGGTAGAGAAGTGGGTTCTTTGGAGAGAGAGAGAGAGAGAGAGAAGGAGTGCAGTGTGGGGTCGGCTTTGTGGTGATGGTGATGATGCTGAGGAGGTTAGGGAGTCGCCGAGGTGGTTCAGGCGAAGGGGGCTCGCCGGAGTTGAGGAGGTAGGGTGGCCGAGCTCTGTTGCAATATGGGTTGTGTGCAGGGGATGTTCTGCAGTGCTCGTTTAGATGGAGGGTGGAGTCGTAGGGGAGAAACGAGAGATGAGGACGAGGTGGTGTGGCCGTCGGCGACGTCGTCGTCGTCGGTGTAGGAGCTTGCAGTGGTTTCGCAGTGGGTTCGTGGGGGAAAAACTTGGAGGGGTTAGAGTTTTGAGGAGTTTGGGAGGTGAGAGGGAGGTGAGGAGTTGGAGAGGTGTGGAGTCGTGGTCGAGGGTCGCGGGGACGTGGGCAGCGGCGAGGGCAACGTGGGGCTCGGGACGTGGGGGTCGCGACGAGGGAGAAGGAAAACGCGCGGGAACAGTTGTCGCGAGGGAGAGAAGGAAGGAAAGGGATTGGGTCGGGCTGGACTTGTGCCAATGAATTGTTTTTCTAAAAAGAAATGTGGGCTGAGGAAATTAGAAGCGGGCCGGGGCTAAGAGGATTTCTTTGTGAATTTTTGAGTGGGCTGGGGAGAAAGTTAAGGGGCCGGCTTAACAAAAGAATTTCGTTTTGAAAAGAGAAGCGGGCTGAGGAGATAGTGGGCCGAGGGTAAATTCTTGAAAAAGGATTTTATTAAAAAGGATTATGGGCTGCAGGGATTTAATTAAAACAAAGGTTTTGAATGGGCTGGGCTGTGAATTAAATAAAAGGGTTTTAATTTATATTAACCTTAGTTTTAATTCGGCTTTGGTTTTAACTCTGGGTTTTAACTTTTAGGTTTGGAAAAATAAATATTTAGTTTAAACAACCAATTCAGTTATATGAAGGAGAATAAAAGAAAGTCACTAGAATTTAGAAAAAGGAGAATTTTATTTAGAACGGAAACGGGGATTTACATCATACCCCCCTTAACAAAAATTTCGTCCTCGAAATTTGACAAGGATACAAAGAAACAAAAGTACTAAACAAAGAGATGTGGATAACGATCACGGATGTCTTCCTCCCGCTCCCAGGTGGATTCTCCTGGGGAACGACCGCCCCAAGACACTCGGACTAACGGAATGACCTTATTCTTCAGCACTTTCTCTCTGCGGTCGAGAATGGTAGTAGGCTGCTCCTCGTATGACAGATCAGTCCCCAAAACTAACTCTGAATGGTCCAGGACATGGCTCTCATCTCGAACGTAACGCCGCAACTGTGACACATGGAAGGTATTGTGCACACCAGCTAGCGATGGAGGCAAGGCAAGTCGATAAGCCACCTCTCCTACTCGCTCTAGCACCTCGAAAGGTCCGATAAAGCGGGGACTAAGCTTTCCTCGACTTCCGAACCTGATAACTCCACGAGTAGGGGAAATCTTCAAGAACACATGATCTCCGATTTCGAACTCAAGGGCCCTTCTGCTGGTATCTGCCCAACTCTTCTGTCGATCCTGAGCCGCCTTGATACGCTGTCTGACCATTTGGACTTTGTCAACTGTCTGAACAATGAGTTCGGG
Source organism: Agapanthus africanus (assembly GCA_030015575.1). Classification (NCBI taxonomy): domain Eukaryota; kingdom Viridiplantae; phylum Streptophyta; class Magnoliopsida; order Asparagales; family Amaryllidaceae; genus Agapanthus; species Agapanthus africanus. The sequence goes on along the minus strand of CM057338.1, from coordinate 398,088,900 downwards.
GCCTAGCAGTCTTCGTTCTCCCACATCATCCCAACATACTGGAGATCGACACTTCCGCCCGTATAGTGCTTCAAAAGGAGCCATCTGAATACTAGCCTGATAACTATTGTTATAAGAGAACTCGACTAGATGCAGATGGTCCTCCCAGGAACCTTGAAAGTCCAACATACAGGCTCTCAGCATGTCCTCGAGCGTCTGAATCGTACGCTTGGATTGTCCATCCGTCTGTGGGTGATAAGCTGTGCTGAAATTTAGGCGGGTACCCAAGCTCTCCTGTAAGCTCTTCCAAAAGTGCGACAAGAATCTCGTGTCTCGGTCTGACACAATGCTGACTGGAACACCGTGAAGTCGTACAATCTCCTGCATATATCTTTCTGCCAATGATTCTGTCGACTGCCCTACTCGGAAAGGTAGAAAGTGTGCAGCTTTCGTGAGGCGATCGACGATAACCCAAATGGCGTTATTGCCCCTAGGGCTCCGTGGTAAAGCCGTCACGAAATCCATAGTAATGTGCTCCCACTTCCATTCTGGTATCGGCAGGGGTTGTAACAGTCCTGCTGTCCTCTGATGCTCCGCCTTCACCTGTTGACATACCAAGCACCTGGATACGAACCTCGCAATTTCCCGTTTCATTCCGTTCCACCAAAAGTGCTGCTTGAGGTCCTGATACATTTTTGTACTTCCCGGATGCACAGAATAAGCTGAACTGTGTGCTTCAGCCAACACTTCTTCTCGAACACCTCCTTTAGGTACGCAGAGTCTGCTACCAAATCTCAGAGAGCCATCTTCATGTATAATCAATTCCTTTCTTAGTCCAGCTTTCACTTCCTCTCTAAACTTTTGCAATCGGGGATCGTCCGCTTGCGCAGTCTTGATGCGGTCCACCAGAGAAGATTGCACCTGCAGTTGCCAAAGTTGACTGAGTGCGTTCGGCATAACGACCTCAAGTGCAAGCCTCTGAAAGTCCTCAATAATGCTCCTCTGATCGGTCAACATCATGACCGCTGGCTTGCGACTGAGCGCATCTGGTACAACATTTACCTTCCCCGGGTGATACTGAAGGTTCAAGTCGTAATCTGCCATCAGCTCCAGCCATCGGCGCTGCCTCATATTCAATTCCTTCTGGGTGAAAACATACTTCAAACTTTTGTGATCTGTGTACACCTCCACTTTCTCACCCAATAGATAGTGCCTCCAAATCTTCAATGCAAAGACTACCGCGGCTAACTCCAAGTCATGTGTGGGGTAGTTCTTCTCGTGATTTCTCAGTTGTCGAGAGGCGTAAGCAACCACACGTCCGTGCTGCATCAAAACACAGCCTAAACCCTTCCCTGAGGCATCACTGTGTATCACCAAACCACCTGAATCATCTGGTACAGTAAGAATAGGTGCCGTGGTTAATTTCTGCTTTAGTGTGTCGAAAGCCTGAGTGCACTCCTCTGTCCATGTAAACGGCACGTCCTTCCATGTCAGCCGCGTCAATGGTTCCGCGATTCTGGAGAAATCTTGAACGAATCTCCGATAATAGCCTGCTAATCCCAGAAAACTCCTGATCTCAGCCACCGACTTCGGCGTCGGCCAATCTCTGACAGATTCTATCTTCGCCGGGTCAACCGAGATGCCTTCGCCTGAAACAATATGTCCCAAAAACTGCACCTTGTCGAGCCAAAACTCACACTTGCTTAGCTTTGCATACAGCTTCTCTTCCCGAAGAATTTGTAGAACTGTGCGCAAATGTTCAGCGTGCTCCTCCTGAGTCTTTGAGTAGACAAGTATGTCGTCGATAAACACAACGACAAACGTGTCCAAGTATTTTGCAAACACCCTGTTCATCAAATCCATGAATATTGCTGGGGCGTTGGTAACGCCGAACGGCATCACAAGGAACTCGTAATGTCCGTATCGGGTTCTGAAAGCCGTCTTGCACACATCCTCGGCTGCTACTCTGATTTGATGATACCCAGAACGGAGGTCCAACTTCGAGAACACCTTGGCTCCACTTAGCTGATCAAATAGGTTGTCAATGCGTGGTATTGGGTACTTGTTCTTTATGGTAACCTTGTTTAGCTCCCGGTAGTCTATACACATTCGCAACGATCCATCCTTCTTCTTTACCAATAGAACTGGTGCACCCCACGGTGAAGCGCTTGGCCGAATGAATCCTTTCTCCAATAGTTCTTCAACCTGTTTCTTCAATTCCGCCAATTCAACCGGTGCCATTCTGTATGGGGCCCTGGATACTGGGGCTGTACCTGGAATCAAATCGATTGAGAACTCCAAAATTCGAGGAGGTGGTAGACCTGGTAAATCCTCGGGAAAAACGTCCAGAAAGTCCCGAACAATTTCTGGGTCCGGGCTCCTATCAATCTCCATAGCTGTCAGCTCCTTAGGCTTTGCTCTGTATTTAGCTGGCTCCAAAGATTCGCTTCCGCCCTCGAAAATGAACTCCGGGTGATTGGGAATGCGGAAGATCACATTCCTCGCACGACAATCGATAACCGCATGAAAAGTGCTCATCCAATCCATCCCAAGAATTGCGTCGTAACTGCCTGTCCCAATTAAGAGGAAATTCGCATAGAATTCCCTGCCACACACTACAACCGGGCATAATCTACATTCTCGGCTAGATATTATGATGCCATTACCCGTATGAATTTCCCATCCCTTAGTTAGTGTTTCATGTGGTATTGAGTGTGTATCAGTGAAATGCTCAGACAAGAAACAATGCGATGCTCCTGAATCAAAAAGTACTCTAGCTGGTAAGGAATGCACGAGTAGAGTACCTGTAACCACATCTCCTGACGCTTCCGCCTGCTCGGCGGTCAAGGTGAAAGCCCGTCCCTGACCGCGACCTGTGAATGGTTGTCTCTGCTCCTGCGGCCTCTGTTGTGACGGTCCAGAACCTGTCTGTGCCTCTGCTCGCTCAGGGCAACTGCCAATCTTGTGTTGACTAGAACCGCAAATCAAACACTGTCCTTTGGCACGGCGACAGTCCTTCTGGGTATGTCCTCCTCTACCGCAATAGCCGCAAGTCACGCCCTGTCTCTGGGGGCGCTGCTGTGGTACAAACGGGCGCTTCATTTGTGTCGTCCCTGGCCTGTGAACCGGTATGGCTCCTCGAGATGGCGTGTGGGTACAAGCTGGAACGACTGGAGGTCTCCTGAACTTGTTAATCAATTGCTCCTGGACTCTCGCTGCGTTGAGCACCTGTGCGAAAGTCTGTAGATCCAACGATGCAATCAACTGCTGCAGCTCAAAATCTAACCCCTGAAGGAAACGCCTGGCCCTGGTGACCTCTGAGGCGACCATGTACGGAGCGAAACGACTCAAGCGGTTGAACTCTGCCGCATAAACATCCACTGGCCGTCCATTCTGCTTCAAAAGAATAAACCTCTCCTCCATTTCTGCCTTGGCTGTGGAAGGAAAGTAATGATCTAGGAAGCATTCCTTAAACTTGCTCCATTCGATCGGCCTGTCAAGTCTGCTCTCTTCCACCGACCACCATGTGCGGGCCTCGTCTTCTAATTGTATCTTTATCACATTCACTCTGTCTTCTTCTGGAACCCTGGCGGCAGTCAATAAATTCTCCATGTTCACCAACCATTGCTCAGCCTCAAGGGGTTCAGCTAGCCCTGTAAACGCAGCTGGGTGTAACCGTCGGAAGTCTGCTACTGTACCAGCCCTAGCATGATAAGCTGGTGGAACAACGCCCTCGGGGGCGGTAATAAATGCGGAGGGTCCTCCTGTGGCGGTAATCGCCCTGAGTCCCTCAGTGAGCAAGTCGGTCTTCCTCTCCTGAGCTTCCGCGAGAGTAGTCAGTGCGCTGAGCATCCTTTCCGTGCAGTCCTGAGAGCTGGAGTCTGAGGAGGGGTCGTTCGGGAACGTCATATCACTGGAAGATTCAAAAGGATAGGATCAGATTCAAGGATGGAAATTAAGAGTAGTGAAATAAGAATATCGTAATACAGCATAGTTAATGTTATCCCTTGATACTAAACACAGGCTCTGATACCAACTAAACCATGTCACGCCCCGCTTCCCAAAATATGGAAAACGAGGGATGACTAGGCCAGCCATGCTCCTACGGTCAAGGAATCATCCTGCCGTAGTCACACTTCGGCTTCTAGCATTGCATGGTAATCAGTAAATAAAGCGCAGTGGTAAAGGAATCACATCACTAATTTATTACATTAATATTCCATTGTTCACAATTTACAAATAACAAGAACAAATACTAACCAAAGTCAAACTTACAATCACTTTTATGGAAAGCGGGAAAATGGTAGGTACACCAGTCTAAATCTCCGTGAACTCGAAGGGTAGGTCCGTCTCCTGTGCTGGTCCTCCCGCGGGATCTGAGCATGCATACTCAGGTCGTCAGAGCGACACAGTAATAATATTATTATAATGAGATGTGACAGGTATATGAGTAATACTGGTGTGAGAACAATGCAAGTAATCACTATGTTGCTATATGATGCAGAGTATGTTATGTGTCCCTATCAGTCTCTAGGTCGAGTTTGAAATCACATAGTGGAAGGAGGATCATGTTTAACAGGAGTCTCGTACATACCCGAGACAACGGCCCACATGCTCGGGACATAACCCTGTCAGCCGGATCGCTAGATCCTATCCTACATGTATCAATATCTCTGTTCGAATGATCATCCTCTAAACACGGTCCCGCTAAATACGATACTCTTTCCACTTTGATTTCACCCCTTTTTCCCCAGGTTCTCACTAGTTATGATCTTGATCTAGTTATGGACAAGTATATCAATGGCACGATTTTTATCACTGTCCACTGTATCAATCACTGTCACGAATGTTCACTTTCCATTGATGTACTTGTCACAACTAAACCAACATCTATCACGTACGATAATGCAATGTCCACACGTACTAACACTGAGTATATGGCAAGGGTATGATATATGTATGTATGCTACCAATGAGTTCTGTATATTATGAATCAACATGCATGTCATGAACTGAAATAAATTGCACAAATTATTATGTTAAGAATTCAGCGAAATGATGTAAGTAAGATATATAGAACACTCAGTCAGTAATTCATCAAAATTTGTTTCAGTTCAATCGGAGTTTCGGTTTTCAAGATACAACGGTTTCATTTTAAGTGCGCGCGGCTGGAAATTCAGTTTCAGAACTGAACGTCCGTTTCGCGACACGAATTGCACCCAGTTGGGCTCAGAATTTAGCGACGTTACAGTTAAATGAAATTTAGGGTTTTCGATAAAGTATTCAAAGCAACAGACGGATCCTCAATCGCATCTGTACGTTGAAAGTTATAACCAGTTTAATCTCAGTGTGTCATTTCAGAACCTGTTCTGGACAGATATACGTTCTGCCCTTTTAAATACATTTTAAAATAGCAAACGGCGATGAAATGGAATGGAACCACTTGGTTTGTTAAACTAACAGAAATATCTTTAATCCACAGTAGGATTCCGTAACATACGACTTCAAGAAACACAGTGGTGCAGATCTTTGAACAGAGCACAATAATCAGAAACGCTCTGGACTGCAGTCCAGAGTCGTGTTCCGACCCAGTTATCATCATAATTACAGAACATAAATCATTAGGATTTTCCATAGGGTTAAAGTTCGTTAAGTCGGCTTCGATTTAAGCCATAGAACACATCAATCCATTATGCATATGATTTATAGTGATTTTATTCGTTTTCAGACACGAGAAAATTCTAGTTTTAACGGCATATTTGGGGGTATCAATTTTTGTTACGAACGATCGTATTTTCCAGCGATATTTATACACAATATTCATTATCAAGTGGTCCAATAAAAGGTATCAGTTTCCGTCAAAATAAATTGTTATTTCCATTAGAGACTAGCATCGAACACTTATGTCATATTAAGTATCGGTATTCGGCAAATCCGTAAACTAGATATTTTGGGTTCATATCGGTAATAATTTAGCATGAAGCAAGTAAACACTTGCCTGGTAACGTCTCGGGGTCGCGAGGCGGCAACGTCGTCACGAACGCGCGTTGTACGCCGCGGAACGAGTTCGCGCGAGCCTCGATCGAACACGGATTTTGCGTCGGAATCTCCCGGAGTCGTCTTGCGTGCGCTGGAAGCTTAGAGGGGCTCTGTGGTTCACTTGGGACTTGCTGGGGTCGACGATGGTCGGCGGCGGCGTTCCGGCGAAGTGCAACAGTGGGGGTAGAGAAGTGGGTTCTTTGGAGAGAGAGAGAGAGAGAGAGGAGTGCAGTGTGGGGTCGGCTTTGTGGTGATGGTGATGATGCTGAGGAGGTTAGGGAGTCGCCGAGGTGGTTCAGGCGAAGGGGGTCGCCGGAGTTGAGGAGGTAGGGTGGCCGAGCTCTGTTGCAATATGGGTTGTGTGCAGGGGATGTTCTGCAGTGCTCGTTTAGATGGAGGGTGGAGTCGTAGGGGAGAAACGAGAGATGAGGACGAGGTGGTGTGGCCGTCGGCGACGTCGTCGTCGTCGGTGTAGGAGCTTGCAGTGGTTTCGCAGTGGGTTCGTGGGGGAAAAACTTGGAGGGGTTAGAGTTTTGAGGAGTTTGGGAGGTGAGAGGGAGGTGAGGAGTTGGAGAGGTGTGGAGTCGTGGTCGAGGGTCGCGGGGACGTGGGCAGCGGCGAGGGCAACGTGGGGCTCGGGACGTGGGGGTCGCGATGAGGGAGAAGGAAAACGCGCGGGAACAGTTGTCGCGAGGGAGAGAAGGAAGGAAAGGGATTGGGTCGGGCTGGACTTGTGCCAATGAATTGTTTTTCTAAAAAGAAATGTGGGCTGAGGAAATTAGAAGCGGGCCGGGGCTAAGAGGATTTCTTTGTGAATTGTTGAGTGGGCTGGGGAGAAAGTTAAGGGGCCGGCTTAACAAAAGAATTTCGTTTTGAAAAGAGAAGCGGGCTGAGGAGATAGTGGGCCGAGGGTAAATTCTTGAAAAAGGATTTTATTAAAAAGGATTATGGGCTGCAGGGATTTAATTAAAACAAAGGTTTTGAATGGGCTGGGCTGTGAATTAAATAAAAGGGTTTTAATTTATATTAACCTTAGTTTTAATTCGGCTTTGGTTTTAACTCTGGGTTTTAACTTTTAGGTTTGGAAAAATAAATATTTAGTTTAAACAACCAATTCAGTTATATGAAGGAGAATAAAAGAAAGTCACTAGAATTTAGAAAAAGGAGAATTTTATTTAGAACGGAAACGGGGATTTACAGGAGTCGTGCAAACAGGTAGCAGTTGGGTGCAGTCCCGAGCACTTGGAGGCAGTGGCGGTTAGACAGGATTCATCTCTCCCGGTATTGGGGGTTAATATCGCGCTGTGTCAGAGAGCCATTACGCAAAGTCCCTGGAGAGGGCAAGCGAGATTTGCTGGTAGGTTCCAGTAGTTTCTCAGGGTGTAATGGGCTTCACTCCGACACGACTTATACCGCTATTAGGGGACTGACGCTTGCCGCCCCCCTAGGCCCGATATGCGATTGTCTTAGACGAACGGACCGGACTGTATGGAGATTGTCACATCAGACTCAGTAGGAGTTCGGATGGGTTTCCTCATCGGCCTTCTTATCGACATCTACCTGGGGACCGTTACGTACAGCTAGTGCCGCTTACGGTCTGTGGTTAAACCCACTGCCAGCGTAGTAGTCGAGTCTCTAGAGTCCCACACAGAGAGTTTCCCTACTCCAGGCGAAACGATATAGAGGTCGTATGGTTTTACGATAAGGGTTCGGACGCATACGTGTGTTTACACACGTACGACTTTCGGACAGTTTTTACTAGTCGGCTTTGGTTTAAGCCAGTTTCTAGTATCCGGTTATTGGATTTATACAGTCTAAAGTTTTTCCGTGTTTTCACGGATAGGAGGGGCGTTCTCGTAATTGCGCGAGAAGCTTCTAGAAGATGGTGACTTGGGGGTTAAGGTGGCATATGCATTAAATGGGATTAGTGAGTCATATGAGTGATTTATCCATGTCATTAATGCATCATAAATGCTTAATGACTCATGGAGAATAATCATCCTTTGATATTTATCAAGCATGGTTGTAAATCCTTTATTTTCTTTTATTGGATAAATGATAATGCTTGATATATATTATGATACATCATTATCTCATCTAATTTTTTTTTTGCTCACTTTCTCTTTCCTCAAGCTCTCCCTCTTCAAACCCTAATCCTCCCCTCTCATGTGTTGAGTACAAGGATTAGATTAGACTACTTAATCCTTAACCATTCTCTATATCACCTAGGTTACTTGGATTAGCACTTCAAGAAACCTAGTTACCTCTAGTTTGAGGTGAAGCTTGTAGTAAAGTTCTCGGGTGGATCTTCTACTATTTAGAGAAGGCCGGAGAGGACGTGGAGAACGACAAGACGAAGGACTCGGTTCTATAGGTATAATCACTTAACATAGTAGTTAACACTTCTATTGTTTCTTGTTAGTTATTGTTTATGCAAAGATTCTCGGTTAGTCGATGTTTACGCCTAAAACAAGATCGTTTTTCATTATTCCGCCTCCCCGCAAGTCGTGGGGTGTTGTACATCGACTTATATCTAAAGCCCTTATTAAGAGCCTGCCGAGCAATTTCCTGCCGGCCCATCCCTAGCGGGTAGCTCCCTACCTAAATACGCTAAGGATCTAAAGCCCTCCTCATGAGGCGACCGAGTAGCTTCCTGCTCGATCATCTACCAGCGGGTTGCCTCCTGCCTAAAAACGCTGTGGATCCAAAGCCCTCCTCACGAGGCGACCGAGTAGCTTCTTGCTCGATCATCCACCAGCGGGTAGCCTCCTGCCCATCAACGCTGTGGATCTAAAGCCCTCATCAAGAGGCCACCGAGCAACTTCCTGCTGGCTCATCGACCGGCGGGTAGCCTCCTGCCCAACAATGCTGTGGATCTAAAACCCTCCTACAGAAGCCACCATGCTGCTTACATGTCCGGTCCATCCCTAGCGGGTAGCTTCCTACCCATCAACGCTAAGGATCTAAACCCCTCCTACAGAGGTCACCGTGTAGATTCCTGCTCGGCTAAACTCCGCGGGAGGGGGGGGGGGTAGATTCCTACCCTACGAAGACATGGATCTAGGACCCACATTGAGGAAGAATCAGTTATGGCCGACCTATTTTAGCTTGGCTGATTTTTTACTCATGCTAAAACACGTGGTCATCACCTCGACTCCGAGGTATGGACTGATACCGACCTTCCTAGCCTTGGGATGACTTTTGATTCATCTTAAATGAACGATCGCCACCTCGACTCCGGGGAGCGGGAGGGTACCGACCTTCCTACACTTGGCTTTTATTCGACTTACACTCGACGCGCGACCGTCATCTAAAAAGACGAGCAACAGCCTACGACCTAACACTTGCGGCAGAATGAAAATTCAAACAAGAAGAAGACTGATGAGCTAAAGTACTCATGCAGAAAGTAGATACTCATGCAGAGGAAAATGAGCTCAACTTTATTTATATTCCGAAATTTTAACAAGGTATTCTGGGCTCCTCAGCCTTACAAAAAATGCCCGGAGGCTTACAAGATTTTGAAAAGAAAAACAAAAGCTCCTAAAGGAAGAAAGCTTAGGCCGTGGGCTCCGCCGGGATCTCACCCTGCTCGACACCTCCCTCGGGGGCCGGAGCTTCGGTCTCTGGGACGGCTTTGCCCCCTGCTACCACCTCGGCGCTCGCCCCCTGTAGCACATCCTCGGAAAGTGGGTACTTAGTGCGGAGCTCATCGTCGGCAAACTCCGGCATTGACACCTTGACGGCATCGAGAGCTTCATGCCAAACGATGGCCGAGGCTTCGGCGAGGTCGACGAAAAACTGCTCCGACGCCTTATACCTCTCCATGGACTTCATTGCTCGGATCTCGGCAAGCTTCACGGCCTTGAGCGCCACCCGGGCGTCCTTCCTGCTGACGTCCCTCGACTTCTTCATTGCGTTATAGAGGTTACCAAGCTCCTCCAACTTGGTCTGGATAGCCCGGTCAGAAGTCGGTGAGATTCCTTGTATTTGGAGTTCGTCAGCTCCTCGGCGACCACCCGGGTATCGAGGGCGGCGATCTTCTCCTCCGCTTGTTGCAGCCGAAGGCACAGATCCTCCTCCCGCGAGGACGATTCGCTCGCCTTCTTCATAGCCGGGGCTATCTCCTCGGATGCCATATTTACAATGAGGGCGCAGTGGTGGAGGACCTGAGGAAAGCAGTAAAAGGAGTTAGCAATGTTCAAACTGAAAAAAAAATATACTTAAGAAAATTCTTAAAGGGAAACGGAAACCGACCTGAACCGCCTCCTGAGCAATGGCGGCCACCTGGGCCTTCAGGGTCCCGAGGGAATCTTGCCCCCAGCTGCTTGCTCCATGTCGGAGAGTAGGCTGTCGGCGACGGAAAGCCCCGAGGGTACCCTAAAACAGAAGTCCCCATCCTGTACCGGAATTCCGGTGGAGGGCGCTCGAGAGACCGTCCTTTTTTTCCTTTTGAGGGGAACGTCTCTGGGTTCCTCCTCCTCTTCCCTCGTCCGGGGCGCCGGATCTCGCGCACGCTTCTGGCTCCCTCCGCGGCTGTCTTCCGGGGCTCGGGGTGCAGCGAAAGGCTTTGCCTGTGGAGTTGGCTTTGGGGCCGAGCTCGGGCTAGGCTTAGACAAGATTCCTCCCCCGGTCTTCTTTTGGGCCTTCGTGGCCATAGCAGCTAAGAACTTGGATCGGTCCATTTACTCTGCAAAAAGGAGAATACACAAAAGAGATTTAGTGACGCTGAAAAGGGCAAAGAAAATTTATCAAAATCAAAATAGATCGTCTACGGCCCTAACTTACCCAGAAAGCGCGCAAGGCTGAGCCCAGCCTAGCTCAGGGCCTACTTAGAAAGCAGGACGTCGGACCGCTGGATCAGCTCCCACAATGACACCACCCTTGCATCGGGTGAAGATGACCGTGTCACCCTCGGGCAGTCGGCCATGTGCCACTGTGTAGGCACGGGCCAATCCTCGCCCTCGGGTGGCCCGACGAAAATGAACTTCTCCTTCCATTCATGGATGGAAGAAAGGACGGCTACCACACCCGACCCGGCCACCCCGCCCTTACGTTTTTTGAAGGAAAAATACACCCAGCTCGGCTCATCCTTGCTGGTGCCAGGGTGATTCTTATAACAGAGGAAGAAAACGATGAGGGTCAAACCGAAAGGGGTGTTTTCAAGTTTCAACCGGACCAGAAACCCGAGAAGAATTCTTTACGAGTTCGGCGCTAGCTGGCCTGGGGCAAGATGGAAGCAGATAAGTACCCCACATATCTTGGCTGAGAAGGGCAGACACATTCCGTCCCGAAAATACTTCCAAATACAGGGCAATCTCCTTGCCCTGCACCTGGTCCGCCCGCTCATCCTCTCTAGCTAAGCGAAGCGAATAGTCGGAGGGAATATGGAATCGAGCCCTAATCTCGGTAAGTTCGTCTACATTACTCAAAACAGAGGGTGCATCGTGGGCGTTCCCGATGCGCGCCTTAGAGTTCTTTGTCGCCACCCGACGGCGAACGACACGGACGGCCCTGGCTCTAGGGGCGAGCCCGACACAGATGATGCAGCAGAAGAACCCTCTTGGCTATCTAAAGCCGGGGAGGAGGAAGACCCGCTGGACTCGGCCCCAACAACTGGAACCTCATCGTCTGACTCAACCCTAATTATCTCTACAGACTTCTCAGATGAAGACATCTAACCTGATTCAAGGGAATAGGCTCGCCAAGGAAAAATCACGGATGATCCGATCTAAAAGGAAGCAGCGCCGAGCAATTTTCGACAACGAAAGTAAATTATGGTGGAAGTGTTGGCCCTAGAGGGGTCCCTTCCTATTTATATACTCCAAAGAAAGCATCCGACGATCCAGATTGATTCCCGCCACAACAAAACATCGCGCCTGCCAGCCGTCAGAGCTCCACGTGGCGATCGGCCATTGGGGACGTCCTTTCGGTTGCAGGTGATAGTGACAACCTGTCGCGTCCGTCAACTGACGTTCGACATGTGGCCCGTATCCCAACTGGCGACCGACTGAACGACGCCCCTTTTTAAAGCGCGATCATTTCATTTGGTCCACTGACACCATCGGGGATACGCGCGAAGATTCAGACGCACGACGAGGCGGCATGTGGGCTCAAAAGATCAAAATTACACGACCGCCAAACGCCGTGCCGTTCCCAGGCGTTCCGCATTATGATTTTTGGCGCCAGATTGAACAGAAAAGAAACCGAGCATACCACTCTCGCCCCGATCCTTGGATAGGTCGGTACGAGAGTGAGGGGCTAATGATGATGCTCATGAGTGGTATCTTCTCAAGATTACGACACGTGGCCGATGATGTGTCCCGAAAGTTACGGGGGTGGAATAAATGAGTCACACTATGGAATAAATGTCTCGAAGGCTACACAGGTAGCTCGGCGTCCAACACCAACCCATTGAGATCCGCACCCAACAACTCCAAAAACTCCAAAATCAAATCACAGCCGTCCAAGATCACCATCGCAGGATCGACGGATGACAACATCTGAAGGAGATACGAAAGCTCCATCAGAAAGAAAGAGATTATGTGTTATATGTAAGAGCGGTGTATAACATATTAAAGATATTTCGTATTCGCCATCCATGCGCGCATCATTCAAACCTATTGATTTTTGTATGGTGATTTGTGTTGGATTAGATTATAACGGAGAAGGAACTTGATTCTTAATTGTTAGATATACGAGAAATTTTACTAAAAAGATAGGATAATACAAGCAGATATTTATATACATAACCCAAAAAATGCAAAAATTAATATGAGATGATGAAGGGCTGACATACAAAAATGCCAACGATACTGTGTTCGCGCCGTAGTCAAATGAGATGTTAAGAGTCTTAAACTAAAATGAATAATAGTAAATCAAGTTCATTGCGTGGCCTATGGAGTGAGGAAAATGGCGAGCGTGTGGGGCCCACTAATGATCTCAACACGCTTAACAGTGCTTACTTGTTTATCCTAAGAAGGTATTTCCATGTGATGCAACTCCTACCTTCTGATTATTGCAAAGCCGGTAAAATAATTGGTATTTTTTTTAAATTTCAAAGAATTACTCTCACCCTTATTTTTCCTCCCCATCAATTTCATACTAGATTTTTGATACATCAAACCACATATGTGAAGCAACTATGATTTTCAAGGAACATCAAGCTACATATGTGAAGCATTTTTTTAAATTTTTGATACATCAAACCACATATGTGAAGCAACTATTTATTTTTGATACATCAATTTCATACAACCTTCTGATTATTATTTTTCCTCCCCATCAATTTCATACTTGTGTTGAATATTTCAATGGCAAATATAAATTGAGCCTTTGATTTTCCAATATCATAAGAAAAAATTAATCTCAACATGCCATTATTGCCATTGAAATATTCAACACAAGCATACATCATGTCTCTAGAGCTTAGTCATAAGCATTATATCATCAAGTCTTCAATTTTCATGCGAGTTCACACACTACTCTTATATATCTGACAATAAAAATGATGGCTGGTTTCTGGGGGCTTGACTTTCCAGCAAACAAATGAAACGACTTTAAGGAACAAATCTTTAGAATTGTAGCGTGAAATTGAGGAGGAAATATAATCAACAAATTTACAATGCAAGCATTTTCACTGGAAGCTACTACTTCCATCTGAAAACGTCACAAGGTATCTCATTTGTGGCAAGTTTATTTCTTGCCTTGCAAAAGATTATGACTACTAAATTATAAATGATAGATTTTCTCTTCAAATGTAAGTGAACTCGATTGCTTGTAAACGATGTAACATGGGTGCAAGTCGGGTCGGGTTTGATTCAAACCCAATCCTAACACACACCCGATATTTCCGGGTATTTTTTATACATCCTATCCCCACAAGAACCAAATTGGGTAGGTATGATATTAGATACAAAAAATTTCTAGTTTGGTATGGATTTAATATATGATACATGTCCGTCCAAACCCTAACCTGGGTCTGAAACAGAGTCTCTTTCTATATTCGATGCACTCCATATGTATCATAGAAATTTAATTCTAAATATTGCAAGTTACATTTGTATTTTATCGGTAATATTTACTTGGTGCAATTTTTATCTTTAATTTTATAAAATCTATAGCATAATTAATATAGTTTTGTTAAAATTTAAATTTTGCAGATATTTATTTGGTAGACTCACACATCAAGTTTTATAATTTCAAATATTTTTACTGCTTTCTAATGGAACAAGCCCGCAGAGCCGATCTGCCTATCTACACCCGAGAAATCTACTCCGCTCAGAATGTTTTAAACCCGAGATGCGTGTTTTGTTACAATACTTTGTAATTCCATCAGGTTTGGACAGAGTTTGGGTTTAGGTTTAAATATCCGGTATATAAATTGTGTTTCATTCCAAGAAAAAAAACATTATTTCATAATGGTCGTAATTTATAGCTAACCCTCTATTTGTTAGCTTTAATTGCAAGCTTGCACCAACTATTTATACATAAATTGGCAACTGTACTAAATTTTGCCTAGCTGGGCTTAGAATAGGGTGGGACCCTGGTCGGTTCACTGCAGACAACGTTTTTCTCATGTCAAAGCTCAGTTGACATAATCTAAGCACGGCTAATCCTTTGGAGTAATATTTTAACTACCGGGTTGAGTAATATTTTAACTACCGGGTTGAGTAATACCACAGTCTATCCAAGAGACAAAATCGTGGCAACACATCATCTCTTAGGTAGGTTTTGGTAGGATTTCAAGCCCGATAGGTTAAGCAGTTTCCAATACTTTACCTACCGGTTTGAAATCCTATTCAAATCTGTTCAAGAGACAAAGTGATGGGACCCATAATACCCTAGAGATAAGTGTTAAGCATGTGAACCTAGAGATAAGTGTTAAACATGTGAACTTATGATGCTTGTCTCTTAAGTTGACTTTGACAGAAATTACAAGCTGGTATGTTAAGGTATTTTCATATAAGCAGCGGTTTGGTGTTTGACCAACTGCATAGCCTAATGATTTTGCTACAAGTCCTTAAAAATGAACAAAGTTCAATTATTTGATGCTAAGATTATTATAGGTAAATCAATAATGACTTGATGTCCACGGCTAATTCATTTCGTAACATTTACCATCTGAAACAAGGTTCGATATGTTTTGATGATATTACAAAGATGGAGGCCAAAGTTGGGTGTTTCAATCCTCCTTGCAATCCAATTTTAAAAATGCGTTTTAGGCAGAATTCGATTTCTCTCTCTGATGATGCTCAATATTGGTGGTCTCCAAGATCAGGACACGTGGCAGATGACGTGTCTCAGAACTCAGAAGAAAGGGCCATAGGGGCCGACCAGACCACCCTGTACCCGACCTGCAAGCACAAGCTGGCTTACCTCAGAGCCTCCTGAAATTTGGCCTCCTCGGCCTCTCAGCTCACCCCGAGCTGCCTCAGGACCAAGACTCCTCGGCCCTCTCGCTCGTTCCTGAGCCCCCCAGCCAAGGCCATCCTCCTCGGTCTTCCGACTGACCAATTCCACCACTCACAGGCGTAACCGCCGCTCCGCAAATCTCGCCACGCGCAGATTCTCCGCCAGCAACATCCCACGTTCTATGCCATCACGATCCCCATTAATGGACGATCCGCTCTTTACGCCGGCGTGACGTCGGGAGCGTAATTGCCGGCGAGATTCTCGCGGCTGCTGCTGCGTGCTGCCGCCACTATATAAACCCCCATCACAAAGGGGTCAAGTAAGCCATTTTTATTCCACTTAGCCGTTACTCTGCTCGGATCTCGTACTAACTTGATCGTCAGAGCGTCCTCGGTGGTACCAAACCACCCCGGGACTTCTTTGCAGGTACTCGGCGTTAAACTCCTCAAATCACCAATTTCCTCAAAACCCATTGAGACCCGCACGCGACAAGAGATCACCTTCCAAATCCACCGGGAGATCGACGGAAGACAACATCTGAGGGAGACCCGAAAAGGACCTCCATCAGTTGGCGCCGTCTGTGGGAAGAACTCCACAAAAAAACAAAATTGGCCTTCCGATCTCCATCCACATGGCGAGAAATCACCCTGAAAATCCAGGTACCAGCCGCCGCCTCCCCCTTACCGGAGGCGCGGATGAACCTCCCCCGACGACCATCATCAACGCCCTCGTCAGCCGAATAGATCGGCTACAGTCCCTCGTGGAGGCGCTCGTCCGCGTCGAGACGGCCGGGACAGGGGCCCAGATCGCCGCTCCTCCGCCTCCAGAAAGCTCTGCCCTCGTCAGCACCGCTGACCATCAGCAGGCTACGACCCCTGGCCACAGATCCCATGGGCCGATACTCCCTGAGGCCCGCTGGGCGCCCCACGGCTCCACGCCAAGATCCGCCGCCAGAGCGCCTCGCCTCAAGCCTCCTCGCGACCCTTACCACCTGAGGAGATGTCGGTCACCTTGCCTGTCAACAGGCATGATCGACACCCACTCCCTCGACGGGGTCGCACAGAGGGGGGTCGCCACGACGACTCGAGAGCCGCCTCGCCCGGGGATCTGAGGGACCTCATCGAGAGGAACCGGGGCCGCGCCCAGACGCAGGTCTCCCACAGCAGAGGCCAGGGATCACAAGGCGCCGAATCCTCGGGGTACCGCGGCAGACTTGACGCCCTTGAAAAGAAGATCGAGGGCATGCGCCGGGAAGGTAACCTCTCGGGTAACGGGGCTAAGTACGCCACCGACTCGCTCACCAAGCCATTTACCGAGGGACTGCTCGCTGTCCACGTTTCCTCGCGCAACAAGCCCCCGAAGGTCTCTCTGTTCGACGGGAAAACCGACCCCAAAGATCATTTGGATGCTTTCACCGTGGGGATGAGCTTCCAGGACCATTCCGACGCCGCCCAGTGCAGAGCCTTCCCGGCCACTCTCATCCACTCTGGTCGAGACTGGTTCCGAGGACTCGAACCTCGCTCAATCTCGACCTTCGACGAGCTGGCTACTCAGTTCCTCAGCCACTTCGTTGGGAACCGTTGGCAGAAGCGCACGGTCGACTACCTCTTCACAATTAAGAGCGGGGACAAGAAGACGTTCAAGGCTTACATCACCCGCTTTTACAACGCCCTCCTCGAGGTCCCCGAGCACCGGGACGAGACCGTCATCACGGCGCTCAGATCTGATTTTAGGCATAAGGAGTGGTTGCGCTCCTTTGCGTTGGCACAACCTAAGACCATGGCCGAGGTCAAGGCGTGGACCGAGTGCGAGGTTCAGCTGGAGTCCGAGGTGAACGCGAACCTCCCCCGAGCAAAACGGTCCGACCAGAAGAAGAGGGCCCAGGAAGAAAGGCCAGAGCGTCAGCAGCCCTATCACCCGAAGTTCCAGGAGTACACCCCACTCAATGTCTCCCTCGCAGTGTTATTAGAGGAGGCCCAAGGCGAGGGGTTCTTCAAGTACCCTCCAATCCCGTGTCAGGCCTCAAAGCGAACCCGGGGCCCTTACTGCGCCTTCCACTGGACGCTGGGCCATGCCACGGAAGATTGTAAGCAACTCCGGGACTACATCGAGGAGCTCATCCGATCAGGGCACTTCGCCGCCTACTTAAGGGACAAACGGCAGGCCGACTACGAGCAGGAGCGGTGTTCATATCATAATTTTGCATTATTATATTCCCCATTCTTATTCATTTTGCAAATAAATAGGTGCTTTTGATCCATGTCTGTTGAATAGTTGCAGGTTACAGGTTCTCGGAACAAAACAGTGAAAATGATGAAAAGACGCTACAAAAGTGAGATTACGACAAACAAATAGAGAATCTTTATCATGCCTACAATTTGAAGAACAAACGAAGATCAATGAACAATTTCACAAAGTACAAAGGCAGCGCAAAATTCAAGACTTCAACACGAAGCGAACGGTAAAAGTCCACAATATTCTGCACTGTAGAAATCTAGAAGAAATTAGAAGACATTCTGAAGAACCAAATAAGGAAAGTAGAAGGAAAATGCAACTTGAAGCTGTACAGAAGAATTCAGCCAGAGAACCTTCTATATGGCCGCGAATCCGCGGCCAAACATGACTTCCTACCGCGGATCCGCGGCCATACAGTACACGTGTCGGTGCAAAAATGTCGGTGGGTGGCGGTGCGTTGACCAGGCTTCTCAGGATAGTTTTGTAAATGTAGATAGGGATTAGATGTAAACCCTAGGGTTTCTATAATCTATAAATAGGAACTCTACAGCTCTTTTTGGAGCATGCCTCTTCTTATGCCTCTTTTTATTTATCTATTTTAGAATTTCAATTCCTGTAATGTTCAAAGAGTGAATCAAATAAAAAGTAAGTTTTTTTCTTTATCTTGCCTTAGTTTAATTTCTTTTCTGCCCTAATTAATTAGATAGCAAATTTATTTATCTGCCGTAGTTTAGTTAATTAGGTTATTGAATTAAAATCATAAAAATGAAATCTTTTATCAATTCCCTAATGAGTGAGTAGTTCCTCACTTGTTAGGGTTAGGTTTGGGGAAAGTTTGAGAGATAAAAATCTCTCACCCCTTTCTTACCCGTTATACATTTTAATAGGACTCTATGCATACATACACACACCGCTCACTATGGCACCCTATCCCACGAGGTAGCGGTGATACCATAGTTAAAGACCGGTTGTGTATATTTTCCATGGAGGTTAGGGTAAGAGTTAAGAAAGGACGGACAAGGACCTAGAGGAAGAAACCTAGTTTCTTCCCGATCGTACTAATCCCCTTTGCTAATTATTACCTTAACTCCTAAATAGTTCTTAATTAGGGCATAGAAAGCGGCGAGACATATTGACTTTCCAAACTTAACCTAAATCTAATGCTAGCAAGATTTTAATCCTAATCAAACTCATTTCAGTTTTATTGAAAATCAAACCTACCACCATTGGAATTAACTCGTTAGAACAACTAGAAAATACACAAAATCCCTGTGGACCGACCCTGTTCCCCTCCGAAGGACGGCGCGACTGACGTCTTGCCTGAAATTCGGGGTAGATGCTAATAGGTGCTATCCGTCCACCTCTCTGAAGATGCCAAGTTGATTTATGGCACTGTGTATCGGAGGTTTAAACGGATGCGGCCGATGTAGCAGACTTCGTCAGATTCCCCCTCGTTTGAGGGTTTTTTTTTTATTGTGGGGACGCTCTTCCCTGCAGGCACAAGCCCCTGCAGTTAATTACGCTACCGCACCGCGGTAACAACTTTCTCCTTCTCCAGAAATTTCACTTCGTGTCGTGTGTGTTTATTTTGTGTTTGGTTGCCCGTGGATTGTATACGGAGACTGAGTTATGTCGTCGCCCGTAGGGCGTGGACTAGTCCAAATCCGTATAATCTTAGATTTGGGTTTGGGGGTTGTGTTCAAGGATACGTTAGCCTCGTTTGAGACTAAGATCGACTTAAACGGTTGTTAAGGATACGTTAGTCTAGTTTTTAGACTAAGATCAACTTAACGGGATCATTTAGATCCGACAAAAGAGCGATTAGGGGAGCCATGTTGTTTAGTTTAGTAACGTTGCAGTCAATAGGTAGTTTAAGGACATTGCGGTCCAACGTTAGTTTTAAGACATTGCGGTCGAGGTTAAGGACGTCGTAGTCCGTGGATTTAAGGACTCCACAGTCCAATGTTAGTTTTAAGACATCTCGGTCGAGGTTAAGGACGTCATAGTCCATGAGTTTAAGGACCCCACAGTCCGTATCAATGTGTGTGGTTATCGGGACCCGACACCTCTTTGAAGACGTTGAAGAATTACAACGCCGAGTATCAAAGGAGTGAAGAGATGTACCCTTAAACCGTGGTAGATTAAGTGATCTGCAGTCCAATTTGGAAACTAGGATCGGTTATCATACTATGAACCCATCGGCCCAATTGAGTTTGAATTGAGGACTTATGGCCATCCTGGGCTAAGTCCAATTATGTTTGGGATATTAGCCCTCTGTTGATTCATTGAAGGAGAGGCTTTGCCTCTGGAAACTTTAGCCAATTGGTCTAAAACTAGTGTTAAACAATAGAGACCAACAATGTTGAATTACTGAGAATAAGACCAACAAGTTAGTGTTAAACACTAAAAGATAATCAGTGTTGAACCCTGGGAAAAGAGTTTTCAGATTAGTGTTAAACACTAAGCAAATCGGTGTTAAACACTGCCAATAGAGTTTTCTAAATTAGTGTTAAATACTAAGCAAATCAGTGTTAAACACTGGAAATAGAGATTCCAAATTAGTGTTTAACACTAAGACAGATCAGTGTTAAACACTGGATACAGAAGTTTCAATTTAGTGTTAAACACTAAGGCAAGAGGGGTCACGTGTTGACACGTGAGGGCGCCCTGCTTCCCTTTATCTTATTCGGTCAAAAGTCTCCAATACTTTTAAAGTATCATGTGCCGTCACGTGATGAGAATTTTGGTGCTTGTCTGTTAAAGCTTCAGCCAAGGGGTCACGTGGTAGCACATGATAGCGCCCTGTTTATTTTGTTCTACGGATAAGTGTTTAACACTTTTGATTCTGAAAGCCATCACGTGTGGGCACGTGATGGGGGCTTGCGCTTTGATCCGCTAGAATGCGCAGTAGGGGTCACGTGTCGACACGTGAGGGCGTCCTAAAGCTCTTTTCTGTTTCTTTTTTTGTGTGCTTTGGAGATCACGTGGGGCACGTGAGACATTTGCCTCAAAGCTCTCCTTTGTATATCTTCGCAGGAGTCACGTGGTAGCACGTGAGGTGTTTACTTCAGAATTCTTTTCTGGGGATCTTTGCAGGGGTCACATGGTAGCACGTGACTCTGCATGTTTTAAAGATCTGTTCATCTCTTAAGAATTAATTTCTTCATAGGGTTAAACCCTAGCGACAAACTTTAGGAGAATTAAATTCCTGTTTTCTTCTGAAGAATTGTATTCTTAATAGGGTTAAACCCTAATTTCTTTTCTTAAGGGAATTGTGTTCTCAAATAGGGTTAAACCCTAGTTCTGTTCATTTTGAAGGAATTAAATTCCTATAACATTGGGTTAAACCCTAACTTTATCTCAAAGGAATTGAATTCCTATCATTTTGTGAGAATTAAATTCCCTAAACTCAGTTCCTCCTCTATGTCTTAGATCTGCATGGCAGGATCTCAACCCAATGAGAATTAAATTCTCAATTCATGGGGAGATGTGCACTTTGCAGATCCTCCACCAGAGAAAGAACTGAGTTCCTTTCTTTTTCTAAGAGTTAAACTCTTTTGAGAATTAAATTCTCTTTTTAAGCCTCTCCTTTCTTACCTAGGGTTTTCTTTTGCAGAGGAAAAATCTCAAGGCTCTATCTCTCTTTCGCTCTGTATATGTCTCTGTATATTTTTGTCTCTCCTTCTTTTTTTTTCTCCTTCTCTCTTTTTTTTACTCTCTCCTTTGGCTCCTATTTATAGGAGAAGGAAGAGGATCAATTAGTTTTAGTGAATTTTTCATTGAAAGATTTGATTTGTTTATTGGGAGATTTTATTTATGTTTATCATTAATCCGGGCCTTTAGATTATTAGGTGAATTTTATTCACCATTGGATTTTAAATCCAAATGTATCTCTTTGTTATTTCGGTTAGATTTATGGGGGAAATCTTTCCAAGTCCAAGATTTTTCCATAAATTGGTGATATTTAATCACCTTCAGATTTTAAATCCAATGGTTCCAAATAGTTCTTTTCCACTTTGGAAAGACTTGAGAGATCTTTTCTCAGAATTTAATTCTGTCATAAAAATAAGGCTCTTGAGGCTGGTCACGTGATCGTTGGTCACGTGTACGCATGTGACCTCTGGTCACGTGTGGGCACGCGACTCCCTCTAGAATGGGCCTCCCTTCCTTCAGCGCTTTGTTCTTTGCCGCTGCTTAGTCATCACGTGTCAACACGTGACCGCTGGTCACGTGCCAGCATGTGATGCCTCTTCCGTAGGTTTTCCTGATTTTAAATCAGGAAATAAATTCCCTCACAGCGTTGTTCTCACGTGTCTGCACGTGAGTGCAACGCTGTCACTTTTGTGACCGTTGGATCCATCTAGGGAATCGGGGAGATGAAGCGTTTCCATCACATCCTATAAATGCCCATGTCTTTTCAGAAGAGCCTCCACTTTGCTCATTTTCCTCCTTTGAGAACTTCCTTCTTTTGAGAATTTAATTCTCTTTTTCCAGAGCTTAGTTCTCTGCCTTGGGAAATTTTTAGAGTTTAACTCTGTTCCAGAAAGACTCTTCCTTTCAGGTAATGATGATCGAAGATCCTTCATTAAAACAAACTTTCTGGATTTTAAATCTACATCAAGGGTTTCACCCCTTTTAATATGAACCCATTTTTTTTTTAAATTCATCAAAGAAAATAGAGAACCATTCAATCTTCGAACAATGGATCTCCTAAGGTTCCTTTGAGCTTTCAGGGAGATGATGAGATCCGTTGCCTCTTTCTAAGGAATTTTAATTCCATTTTGAAGAAAATGCCTCTCGGAATTTACTTCCCTTCTCTTAATAAGGAATTTAATCCCTATGAAGAACTCAGTTCTTCACATGGAGGCTTCTTAGGGTCTTCTTGCCCTAGGTTTTCCTTCTGTACTCAACGAAGATGAAGCTTGCAATGATGTCTTGTCTGGGAATTTAATTCCCTTGATCCTGTGTGATTTGTTGTAAAGTCCAAGGTGGATGTCTTTTAGGAGAATGTGTAGGGTCATTTGAAACCCACTGCCTATTTAATGAGGATATCCCCTTTGTCTTATTACAATTGCTTGGTCTCATTATTAACGAGCCGTCAACCTGATTCTGTGGGGCCCATGTGTTTTGTTGCCAATGGTTCCATAAAAAGAGTCTGCTCTCGCTTTCTTCAACTGTCTTCATGTTCATGCATGTATATATATTGCTGGCTTCGCTTTTGACAGTTTTCTTTTACTTTATTTCAGGTGCAATGGCTTCTGTTCCGTGCTTTTCCTTTACTCGCTCGGAGGCCGCTTTTCCTCAATCACCATCTGACGAGGAAGCGATAGCGATGATCCGGGCTCATGACCCGAACTGTACCAGCCTACTTCTATGGGGGACTTGGTACAGTCATATCATCCGGGGTCGCCAGAGTTTTCTCTGTGAAGTGCCGACAGAGCCCACTTTCCCGTTCTTGCCGATGGACCCTCCGAGGACGGTTTTCACTGTGGAGATGCCAAACTGGACTCCAACGGGACGACTCGAGCCTTCAACAACCGGTATCCCGAACCATCCGGTCTCCGCTATAGACATCCTGGGACGTCACATTTGTCAGGGTGAGGCCCACCCATGGGGGCAGATTTATAAGATAGGGCTCACTCCTCGACATCCCACGGGCTACCTTCTATGGGCTCGCTACGTCCTTGCTACCCATCGTGCGCGGCTGCAGAAGGTGGGGCTTTACCAGGCAATATATGCGTCGCTCTTCCATTATCAATCCCCGCACGTTTGGTGGGTTAAGGCGTTCTTGAATCAATGGAATTTCCCTACCAACACCTTTCTTCTGGGGGACAGAGAGGTTTCGATCTCTTTGGGGGAATTTTATGAGATCTCAGGGCTGCCAATCCGTGGGACACTTTATGAGGAGTTGCTGCCCTCTGATGAATACATCTTTGAACCCGAGCCCGCACCGCTTGACGATTTGTCTGCCGAGAACGCCGTCCGTCATAAGCGTCCCAGCCTGATCAACGTGCTGGGTATCTTTGATCGACTGTTCACCGAATCTGAGGAGCAGGGCGTTACCTTTAAGAGCTTCATTGCCTGTTTCCTTCGTGAGAGCGCTCTGTCGAAAACAGCTCCGAAGTTTGCGAATATCAACGACCCCTTTGGGTTTGGTCCGAAAAAGCTGCCGACTAAAGAATCAGATCTACCGCAATACTACATCCCCATAATGTCGCCGATTTCTTTTGAATCCATCGCAGCTCCCGGCATGGACGGGGAGACGTTCTTCGTTGGGTTCATCAGTGTATGGCTCAGTTGGTTTGTCATTCCTATGCATCGCCGCTTTATGAGAGCTTCGGTCATCTATCTGGCTTACCGTATAGCTGGGGGAACGCAGTTGGTCATTGGTATCCCAGCATTGGCGCATCTTTATCACGGGCTGGGCGCTGCAGCTAACACTTCCACTCCTGGCGTAGAGGTGGTAAACTTTCCGCTTCATTACTTTACGTCTTGGATCGAGATGCACATTTTAGGTGCTTTCGCTATGCATCAAAGGCCCGCATTCTACGACGCCTACACTTTCCCTCGGCTTATGCGATTGGTGGATGCTTCTGCCGTTGACCCGACTCAATTCGGGGCTATTCGGGCGTTGATTTCTTCTTACGCATCTGCTGGCGGATTAATATTTAATGATCGGGTCTTATCTTCTTCCGCGGGTTCGGCCCAGCCGCTTTGGGACCGGTCGAAAGATAACGCGCCCACTTTGAAGCCCCGGGAGGCCGCGCGCTTATATGCAATTAGACCGGGTTACCTGGTATTTCGTCAGGATAGCGCGGCCCTTTTCATGCGGTACAATCCGCACCGCTTTGCTCGGCAGTTCGGCTATGATCAGGGTGTCCCGTTCGAAGCTTTCATAGTCGCACCGGTTCCTTCGCTCGAGGCCGTTCGAGATGCCGCCCATCATTTTGTGAGGCTGAACAACGGTTCTCAGTTCATGATACCTGATGGCGATTACATCCCCCGATGCGTGGGGTCGTTCACGGGTTGGTATCTCCATCGAATCAACCCGGTTATCATTGAGGAAAGAAGGGTACTTCTCGGTCACGGTGCCCCTACTCAAGCTTCGGCCGCAGGAGGTACGCTGCGACCGCGCGCCCCGGTCCGCTTCCCTCTGAGGGATATTGGCACCGCGCTTATTCCGGGGGAGTCGGGGGTGGATCTTACTCCAATAGCTGGTATGCCCCTGGGTACTCGGCCGCGGGGTAGACGGGCTCCGGTAGTAGTGCCGCCACCCGAGGCAGCACCACCCTCCGTGGCATCGACAATGGCGGTATCATCCTCGGTTGTGGCATCGGGTGAGGATGACAGGGATGAGGGTGTTGAGAGCGAAGTGGGCCGGCTCCGCACCAAGGCTCCACAGGAAAGGAAGCGGTCGTCCTCGGCGACTGGTTCTGGGGCCAAGCGTCGAAGGAAGGTGGCTACTAGTTTGCTCGACTCTTTAACGGAGTCTGAGCCCATTCTTGAAGATGAGCCGTTGGCCTTACCGGAATCAAATGCTGAACTACTTTTTCCTAGTTCAGCCTCTGAGGAAGCCGCACAGTTGGCTGAGGCTATAAGGCATTCCAAAGACGCGTCTCAGAACGCCAGGGTTCCGAAGAAGCCCTATCCGGCTGTAATCTTTTACGAAGACCCCTCGTGAATTCGGCGGCGGTTTATCGGCCCTTTGGAGGAATGGGGGGAAAAAGGCCTTGAAGCAGGCTGCTTCAGAGGACGCAGCGGACGCGCTTTCTTTATGGACCGGCGGCCACGAGTCCACCCTTGAACCCCGGCGAGCATGCCTCTTTGAGAAGGAGCAGCGGCTTGAAGAAGCCATATTGAAGGCTTCGTTACGCATCGGTATGCCTTTATACTCCTTTGTAGCATTTCAGATTGTTTACACCTGTATGTATGTGTCCTTATTCTTGTGTGAATTGTGCAGAATCTTCGACGATGGGGGAGGTCCCTACAGGCTTATTGAAGCTAAAGCCTGTCGACATTCCCGATGAAGCATTGCTCGATGTGAAGGGGGTTGATGAGGCTGCTCCTCTTACAATAGAGCCCCCAGTGGCAGTTATTGATCACGGAGCGCTTGCTCCTTTGGGGGAGGCTCCTTTGGTGGTCACCGCCCCAATGACTCTCCCCGAAGGCGGCCCAGAGGCTGAGATGGAGGTAGTCGGGACTACCCTCCCTTTGTTGGAGCCCGAGGTCACGGCAGAGGCCGTCGAAGCCGCTATCCCCCCGACTCAGAACGGGAGGAGTGTTGAAGGTAACCATCTGCATTTTAAATTAGCAATCTTTCTGTGGTCTGAACTCTTTTGTCTTCCCCATAATTGTGCGGGCTGGCGGCCTCTATTGCTGATTTGTCGCCTCGGCAATCGTTTCAGCGTTTATTGAAGATGGCAGCTCCGCAGGCGATCTCCCCTCAGCGCATTGTCCTTTCCTCTGGGCAAGGTTTGCGTTGTTCGCTATATTTTATTATAGCATTGTTGCCATTTTGAGAAATGACGTTGATGTCTCTTACAGTTTTGGAAGCTGACGACGAGGTCGAGGTCGTTGAAGGGCCAGGGGAACCTTCAGCTCCTACTTGCATGACCGTAGGTAAGTGACATTTCATTATAGTCCCATTTGTTCTTTTTCTTAAGAGTTTTATTGACATCTTTCAAATCTGAACAGCCCTGCTAGCCTCCATAGCGTTGGAATCGCGCATCGTTATGCCGCCCGGCCCCTATGCTCTGCGGGCTTCAGAATGCTTGGCCCAATTTTCCTTATCATCTTTGATTGAGGAGCTCCGTGCTGGCAGCGCGACCACAGCTGAAGCATTTGCTGCCAAAGCTAACGGTTCTCTTCCTTTTCTTGCCACCTACCATAGTGAAGAGGTGGTGCGAGTCTGGGTGGAGTTCTATTGGCAGATGGAGGCTTGCTTGCACGCCCTTGAATGTTCCCGCCTTTCCTCGGGGGCCGTGGCTGCAAAGGCGGAGTTACGGGGGCTGATAGCACGGTGCGCGGCAAACATGACGTCGTGCGAGAAAAGGCTCGGCTGTAAATTCTCGGAGAGGGAGCTGGCCTCCAAGGCATTGAGCGAGCTTCAGACCAGCCTTACAGCCAAAGCCAACAAAGCGTATGAGCTCTGGTGGGTGCTTCAAGAGTCTATCAAAGAGGTGGTGGCTCTTGATAAAGCTGCCGTGTTCACTCGCGAGAGGGTCGAGGCTCACAAGGCCACCGAGAAAGAGCTTGAAGGTCGGCTTGCCTCTTATCAGGCCCAGCAAGCTCAGGCGGAGGCCCATCTCCTGGCGATCCTAGATCATGAAGCTGCGGTCCAACAAAAGCAGGATGAGCTAACAAAATTGCTAAATCGCCCGCCGGCTTGAAAAACTTGTATCTTCTCTTTCTTTTTTTTACATACTCTTGAGCGAGAGTATTTTCTTTTTGTTCTCTCATGAATTGTATTTTGTACCCATTTTGGTTTATGAATAAAGACATATTTTCTTCTCAATGGTGTGTCCCCTTTTTATTGAATGTGTTCTACGGACAGTCTATCTTGATCTCTTTGTAGGGCCGCGATGGCTTAGGATTCAGGGTTAAGATCCGCCTCCTCAGACTTTTGAGCTTTATGAGCCGTGAGGGTCTCATAAAGAGTTTTTCTCCCTACAGGTCGAGAGGATCCCGTAGGTGTAAGTTCTTCTTAAGAATCGTAGGGATTCTTAAGCGGGTTTTCCCTTGGGAGTCGTAAGGATCTCACAAGAGAGTTTTCTTCCTTGCAGGTCGTGAGGATCCGCAAGTGTTGAGTGCGGTCTCCCTTATCCGTATTTCACGGGGTCAGGGGTTGGTTTTGGGATGGTTTCCAGGGTATCGTAGTTTAAAGACATCGCGTTCAAGGTTAAGGACCTCATAGTCCGTGGGTTTAAGGACTCCACAGTCCAACGTTAGTTTTAAGACATCACGGTCAAGGTTAATGACCTCATAGTCCGTGGATTTAAGGACTCCACAGTCCAATGTTAGTTTTAAGACATCACGGTCAAGGTTAAGGACCTCATAGTCTGTGGATTTAAGGACTCCACAGTCCAACGTTAGTTTTAAGACATCACGGTCAAGGTTAAGGACCTCATAGTCCATGGATTTAAGGACTCCACAGTCCAACGTTAGTTTTAAGACATCTCGGTCAAGGTTAAAGACCTCATAGTCCGTGGATTTAAGGACTCCACAGTCCAACGTTAGTTTTAAGACATCTCGGTCAAGGTTAAGGACCTCATAGTCCGTGGATTTAAGGACTCCACAGTCTAATGTTAGTTTTGAGACATCTCGGTCAAGGTTAAGGACCTCATAGTCCGTGGATTTATGGACTCCACCGTTCGCGAAATGTGTGGTTACCGGGACCCGTCACCTCTTTGAAGACGTTGAGGAATTACAACGCCAAATATCAAAGGAGTGAAGAGATGTACCCTTTAACCAAGGTAAAATCAGTCTAGAATCATCATGGTTGATCGTTAGTTTTAAGACATTACGGTCGAGGTTAAGGACATCATAGTCCGTGTATTTTAAGGACTCCACAGTCCGATGTTTGCTCTGGATGCTTCACACGGGTTCACTGCCGTGCTCGGCGAGGACCAGGCTCCGCTCTGGGCGTTTTCCGCGGGGTCACAGAGTGACGTTATCCGCGTTCCACGTGACCAGGAATTTTGCTCTAGATGCTTCACACGGGTTCACTGCCGTGCTCGGCGAGGACTAGGCTCCGCTCTGGATGCTTTACATGGGTTCACTGCCGTGCTCTGCGAGGACCAGGATCCGCTCTGGACGTTTTCCACAGGGTCAAAGAGTGACGTTATCCGCGTTCCACGTAACCGGGAATTTTGCGCTAGATGCTCCACACGGGTTCACTGCCGTGCTCGGCGAGGACTAGGCTCCGCTCTGGATGCTTCACACGGGTTCACTGCCGTGCTCTGTAAGGACCAGGATCCGCTCTGGACGTTTTCCACGGGGTCAAAGAGTGACGTTATCCGCGTTACACGTAACCAGGAATTTTTCACCAGATGCTTCACACGGGTTCACTGCCATGCTCGGCGAGGACTAGGCTCCGCTCTGGATGCTTCACACGGGTTCACTGCCGTGCTCTGCGAGGACCAGGATCCGCTCTGGACGTTTTCCACGGGGTCAAAGAGTGACGTTATCCACATTACACGTAACCAGGAATTTTGCACTAGATGCTTCACACGGGTTCACTGCCATGCTTGGCGAGGACTAGGCTCCGCTCTGGACGTTTTCCACGGGGTCAAAGAGTGACGTTATCCGCGTTCCACGTGACCAGGAATTTTGCACTAGATGCTTCACACGGGTTCACTGCCGTGCTTAGCGAGGACTAGGCTCCGCTCTGGACGTTTTCCACGGGGTCAAAGAGTGACGTTATTCGCGTTCCGCGTGACCAGGAATTTTGCACTAGATGCTTCACACGGGTTCACTGCCGTGCTTGGTGAGGACTAGGCTCCGCTCCGGATGCTTCACACGGGTTCACTGCCGTGCTCTGCGAGGACCAGGATCCGCTCTGGACGTTTTCCACGGGGTCAAAGAGTGACGTTATCCGCGTTTCACGAAACCAGGAATTTTGTTGATTGTATCCGCATTTCACGGAGTTGGGATTCGACTCTCAGTGGGGGTACATCGTCGAGTCATGGAATGGAGTTGCCGCTGCTCCGCTTTGCTTGATATTGTGTCTGCTGTAGTGAGACGAACGTCGAGATAGTCTCCAGGCTATCTGTGACTCATCGAGATTCGGCTTCTTCTTCTGATGAAACCTGGGAGAGGAGGAGTGCGATTCCTTCTTTGTTTGCGTCCCTGGATTGTATGCAGGGATTGATGTAATATCACCTGTAGGGCGTAAATTTCATTTTTATTCTTTTATTTTTATTTCTTTTTCCGCGATACTCTATCATTTCAGTTTTTATATCGCGAAGGTTGCGATTGCCCCATCATTTCAGCTATTTTTCACGGCGCCCAATCATTTCGGCTATTTATTTTATTTTTACTCGCTGCTTTTTATTGCGAGTTGCCCAATCATTTCGGCTATTTTTCATGCATACATTTTTACTTGCTGCTTTTTATTGCAAGTTGCCCCATCATTTCGGCTATTTCGTATGCATGTGTGGCTCGCTAGCCTTTTCGCTGCAAGCTTGGATTTTAGACACGATTTTGGCATCAGCACCGCTACAACTGGGATATTGGCAGGAGCGAATCATCATTTGCCTCTATCGATGTTGAACAAAGGTGTCTTAGTAAACAGGGTTAAGGGTCCTGTCGACTAAGGCTTTTGACTTCATGAGCCGTAAGGGTCTCACAAAGGTATTTCTCCCTACAAGTCGCGAGGATCTTGTAGGTGTGTTTTCTCCTTGAGAATCATGAGGATTCCTAAGTGCATGTTCTCTTGCAAGTCGTAAGGATCTTACAAAAGGGTTTTCTCCTTATAAGTTGAGAGGATTTACAAGGGTTGTTCGCCATATGAACATATCCCTAGTCACGGATGGGACTTGGTTAGGGAAATGTTTATTCGCGCCCGTGGATTGTATACAAGGGTCAGTATTGAGCCGCCTGTAGGGCATAAATTGAAGGTTGTGGGGGTTGCTTAAGCACAGGTTCAGGTCTCTGTGACTTAAGACTTTCAAATCTTATGAGCCGTGAGGGTCCCATAAGAAAGTTCTCCTTACGAGTCGTGAGGATCTCGCAAGTGTAATTTCTCCTTAGGAATCGTGAGGACTCCTAAGTGTGTTGCTCCCTTGTGAGTCGTAAGGATCTCACGCGGGTGGTTTCTCATTACAAGGTCGTGAGGACCCTGCAAGTGTCCTTTAACGAGGTTGCGCTCTTTCGGGTTTTCACAAACACTCGCCGGTAGCCCTGCTGTTTTTACTCACGGAGCCCTTTCGGGTTTTCATTCGTGCCCGTTTTGCTTATGGACATACCGTTTTTATTATTATTATTATTTTTGTATATTTTTTTATATCGGCTTTGAGATACTGCAATCCACCGTAGTTTATCTACATCTCGGTCAACAACCAGTTTTAGGACATGGTAGTCCATTGTTAGTTTAAGGACATTTCGGTCCGTTGTTAGTTTAAGGACATTTCGGTCCGTTCTTAGTTTAAGGACATTTCGGTCCGCTGTTAGTTTAAGGACGTTTCGGTCCGCCGTTAATTTAAGGACGTTTCGGTCCGCCGTTAAGGACGCTGGTTACTACCTAGAGTTCGGGCTTAGGAAGATAGCGAGCGGACATAGTCGTCGTCATCTATCATTGACCTAGGCCTTGACCCGTTAAGCGTAGTATTTCTTCAGGAAGCGACCGTTCACTGGCCTGAAAGGCCTTTCACCGTGCATATCCATGAGTAGATACGCTCCACCCTGGTAGACCTTGTCTATGATGTACGGGCCTTCATAGTTTGACTCGAATTTTCCCTGCTTGGCGCGATTGGGGATCATAGGTCTTTTGACAATTAGCACGAGTTCGCCTTGGCGGAACGTCCTCGGCCTGGTCAATCTTTCGTATGAGCGCGTCATCTTTGCTTTGTAAACCTCCAGATTTTGTTGCGCTATGAGCCGGGTTTCATCAAGGGCATCAAGCTCTTCAAGCCGAAGGTGAGCATTTTCTTCGTTCGTCAGCTCGTAATGGACCTCCACTCGTAGAGAGGGCAACTCTATCTCGAGGGAGAGTACCGCTTCTGTACCGAATACCAACGCATATGGCGTTGTGTTTGTGGCTGTTTTGAACGTAGTTCGATACGCCCAGAGAGCTTCTTGTAGCCTCTCATGCCAGTCCTTCTTATTTCGGGACACCGTTTTCTTCATGATCTTCGTCAAGGTCTTATTGAAAGCTTCGGCCAGACCGTTAGCTCGCGGATTATAAACCGAGGAATATCTCCAGTCTATGTTGTGTTGTTGCGTGAAGCGACTGATTTTGTGGCTTCTGTAAGCTGGCCCGTTATCGAAGATGATCCGTCGCGGAGTTCCAAATCGATAAATGACGTGCGTCTTGAAGAAGTGGAGAATGTTCTCCGTTTTCACTTCCCTCAACGGTACTGCTTCTGCCCATTTGGAGAAGTAGTCGGTGGTCGCTAGGATGAAACGATGTCCTCTGGATGATGCTGGTTCGATGGGGCCGACTATATCAGTCCCCCATATTTCGAATGGCCAGCTAGCCACCGTTGGATAGAGTGGATTTGGATGCTGGTGGATAAAGTCCCCATGAATTTGGCATGAGTGGCATTGCTTCGCATGCTCGAGGCAGTCCTGGATCATCGTGGGCCAATAGTAACCCATCCGTTTGATCTTCAACTTCATGTTCGGGCCCGCTTGGTGAGAACCTCAGAGTCCGTCATGAACTTCCTGAACGACTTTTTTCGCTTCGACAGGTCCCAGGCATCTCAACCACAAAGAATCGAATGACCTCTTGTACAGAGTATCGTTGACGAAGGCGAAAGACAGGGCTCGTTTCATAAGCTGATGTCTTGAGGACGCATCTTCGGGCGTTCGACGACATTTGAAGTAGTCTATAAAGACTTCCCTCCAATCCTCGGCCTTTTCTTGGTCATTCATTTGCAGGGCCGTGTGCTCATTTTCTCCCCTTCCTTCGGGTGACTCTAGGGATATCCCTGTAGGGGCAAGTACTCGACGGCTTTGTACCACGATCCTAACATCATCAAGGTTCTCATCAGCCAGCTCTTTAGCGAGCTTAGCCAATGCATCCGCTTTGCTATTTTCGGCACGCGGTATGTTTTCTAAGGTGTAGGAAGGGACTTGAGTCAGCAGCTGTCATACTCTCTCTCCATACTTCACCAGCTCTGGCTTGCATGTTTGGTAGTCGCCGTTTACTTGACTAACGACCAGTTGGGAGTCTCCGTATATGAGGAGGTTTTCAATTCCCATGTCGACGGCGATCTCAAGGCCTGCTATCAAAGCTTCGTACTCGGCTTCATTGTTCGTCCTCGGCTCTGTTAAGGAGAAAGCGAAGCGCATTATCCCTCCTTGCGGAGTTACGAAAATAAGACCCACCCCTGATTTGATTATAGGGGTGCTTTGTTTGCGCTTCTTCACGGAAGATGCTCCATCGAAATAAAGCTCCCATCGGATATTACCGCCATCGATCGCATCAAACGGGTGTTCGTCTGGCAGTTCGCGATTCAAAGGAGAGTCGGCCGGTACCGGATGCTCAGCAAGGAAGTCGGCGATGGCCTGGCCTTTCACTGCCTTGAGAGGTTGATAAGTTATCGAGAACTCCATCAAGAGCAGGGCCCATTTAGCGAGTCGCCCCGTTAATATGGCCTTCGACATCAAATATTTAAGGGGGTCCACTTTCGATATGAGACGGACTTCGTGCGCCAACGCATAGTGCCTGAGCTTGGTTATCGCAAAGATTAACGCCAGGCAATGTTTTTCAATAGGGGAGTAGTTGTTTTCTGCCCCCAGTAGGACTCGACTCAGATAGTAGAGCGCTCTTTCCTTCCCTTGGTCATTTTCCTATGCCCACAATGCGCCTAAGGAACCTTCAAGGGCGGTTGTATAAAGAATAAGAGGCTTTCCCTTTACTGGCGTAGCTAACACCGGCGGGTTCTGCAGGTATTGCTTGATCTCGTCCAGCGCGCCTTGGCATTTGTGATCCCAGACGAACGGGGTTCCCTTCTTCATCAGGTGACTGTAAGGGCGGCATTTGCCTGAAAGGTTGGCTATAAATCACCGGATGTACGCGAGCTTCCCCTGGAGAGACCGTAATTGTTTGAGAGTTCTTGGCGGTGGCATTTCCACGATCGCCTTGATCGTTGACGGATCTATCTCAATGCCTTGGTGCCGGACAATGAATCCTAGGAATTTGCCTGAGGACACCCCGAACGCGCATTTGAGAGGGTTCATCTTCAAGTTGTATTGTCGAAGGCGTTGAAATACGGTCTTCAGATGCTCGAGATGTTCCTCGTATGATTTGCTTTTCACGACGAGGTCGTCGATATAGCATTCGACGATTTCATGTATGAGGTCATCGAAGATCTTCGTCATGGCCCTTTGATAGGTGGCACCGGCGTTCTTTAGACCGAAGGGCATCACCTTGTAGCAGAATATTCCCAGAGGGGTCCGAAAAGCGGTATGCTTCTGGTCTTCGGGATACATCTTTATCTGATTATACCCCGACGAGCCGTCCATGAAAGAGAAAACTTCGTGAGAGGACGTGTTATCTATCATCAGCTCGGTTACCGGTACTGGGAAATCGTCTTTCGGGCAAGCTTTATTGAGATCCCGAAAGTCCACTCATATGCGCACTGTCCCATTTTTCTTCATTACCGGGACGATGTTGGTGATCCAGTCAGGATATTGAACTTCTTGGATAAAATTAGAGTCGATCAGCTTCTTGACTTCGACGTTGATGCTCATCTCAAGCTCGAGCCGCATTCTTCTCGGCGCCTGTTTGACTGGCTTGACGTCCGGGGATATTGCCAGTTTATGCACAGCAATTTCTGGATCTAGTCCTGGCATTTCAGAATAGTTCCATACGAAACAATCTCTATGCTGCATAAGCATGTCTTTTAACGCAGCCACCCTTTCTTCAGATAGCAGCTCGCTGACGAATGTCGGTCGTGGGTCGTTCGCCGTCCCCAACTCAATCTCCTTGAGGTTATCTGCAGTAGTATGTATGCCATTTTCCAGCTCTCTCGGCGCTGGTGGAAATTCTGAGATTACCTCGTCGTCCCAGTTTTCGAAGCACCAGGGAAAGTCATCCGTATTCTCGGGCTCTTCTTTTGATACCGTTATCATACGACAGGTACGAGCTCGTTTCCAAGACCGATGTGGATCTGGTTGTGCTCTTGTGGCTTTGGGTTCATGCTTCTGTGGCGGGGTTACCCTCCAGCTGTCAGATAGAGCGAACTTGCCTTGCCGGTACTGGTCTTCGACCCAGTTCTTGAAGCTGAAGCAGTCTTCGACAGGGTGTCCTATGGCTCAGTGATAAGAGCAATAGCCCGGATGAAAGACCTCATTAGCTTGCTCAGGGTGTTTAGACTTCGGAAGTGTAATCATTCGATGTTTTAAAGCGAGGTCAAGTATCTTCCGTGTCTTTTCTTGAGGGAAAGAATACGCTCGACTCATCTTCTTCATGAGGGACAAATTCGGACCGCGCAATACCCGATCACATGACTTCTTGGTCCCGCTTTGTCGCTGTTGAACGCCTTTTCTGCTCTTTGACTTGTCTCTACCTTTGTGTCGGGCCTCTTGCACAACAGATCGATAGGGAGGAGCATTTTCATCTTTCTCAGCCTGTTGAAAAAGGCGTTGCGCCCTGGCTTTCTTTTAATGGCCATTTCGCGATTATGATCGTCCCGATAAGCTTGTTTATTCGCTCTTCAAATGATGGACTCGGGACTTCAATCGCGGGATCCAGTTCCGATGAGGGGTTGACATTTTCTGACAAGGAGTCCTCTTCTTCATCAAAGGTATATATGGCGTAGCTACAGTAGACCCGTTCCCGTTTTCCGGCTCTCATGTATCCAAGCCCAAGCGTTTCCATTCTCCTGTTGGGCAACTTGTGCTGAGTCCCAGGGACATCCCAAATCCTGTTATAGAATCAAGCTTGTCGGGTAGTTTGTTTTAAGGGTACCCCTTGGCGCTTCAATAGCCTTTCCAGTCCGTTCGTGTAATATCTGGGCAAACGGATGGGTTGAAGCTTGTCAAGTGTAGAATCCACACCGTGCCAGATCTCTTTCTCCACTCTTGTTTCCGAGGATTGATAGAATAGGATCGCCTTTTCGCCTTTTCGCTTGGGGGGGACGTAAAATGTCTGCAGGTCTTGCACGTTGTGAGCTTCAAGCGCGTCAAGAACTTGTTAGTTGTATGTATGCCCTAGAGGCCAGTATTGTACAGATGATGTATATTATATTGGATGCTTGGACATATATAGAGATGACTTTCTTGCTCGATATGATAGTATGCTATCTGGTTACTCTTTATCTTAACATGTACACTTGTCTCTTTAAACTGTCTTATAGTTACATGTTGATAAAGCCCTTAGGATGTGTACTTGACTACCTGGACTATGATGCAGATCATACTAGTGGGGACATGGTAGTCCATAAGTACATCCTTCAAGGTCCCTAGTCGTGGGTGTATCGAGACAGGGCATCGATATACCAGTGTAGACTAGTGTATACGCTTCTCGACCCATGAGATGGGCGATGGATGATCCCATATCCATTGGTGTTTGACATCAAAGATGGTATACGGGTGCTCAGTGGAGACTGGGTACACTGGACGGACTCGCCGAGAACTCCCAGATGGTATTATACCTCACGTCAGATGGCAGTTCTCAGGTGACACTTGTACAGGTTAGTCTGTAGACCCGAGATCGTCATAGAGTCTTGTGTGATTTCCACTGTGCTTTGATCTCCACCTTACCACGTCAATAAGGGCTTGCAAAACGGTGGTCTTTGGGTACAGTCCCGAGTCACATGGAGGCAATGAGCGATAGGAGGGGTTTCGTCTCTCCCGGTATTGGGGGTTGATGTTGCGCTGTGCTCGATTGGCTGTAACAGGGAAGTCCCTGGCCAGGGCTGATCAGAGATTTGCTGGTAAGTGTTACCAGTAGTTTCTCGACCCGTTATGAGCCTCATATCGGCACGACTTATCGGTTATTGGGGTCTGACGTTTACCACCCCTAGACTTGATATGCGACATATCAGACGAACAGACCGGACTGTACGGTAAGTGTTACTGGTTGGATTCACAGGAGTGTGAGCGGGCTAGCTCGTCGATCTTCTGATCGCTCAATACCCGGATGGCCGTTACGTTTAGCAGACCGCTTGCGGCTTGTGGGTGCTTGATATGATCATCATCTGCTACCGGCGTATTGACGAGTCTTTAGAGTCCTACACAGAGGTTTCCTGGCTCAAGCGAAACGAAATAGGAGCGCATATGAGATATGTGCAGGACCGAGAATAATGCGTGTATGTGATACCGTATTCCATTCTCGCGATGAATATATCGATTGGTTATATTCGATATAACCTAGTTATCGAATCATTGATTCGATAAATCGATACATTGTATACTAGTCGGTTATGTGCGACATGACCGGATCATTGAATCAAGTGTTGATTTAATGATTTAATGTATAATTATATATTTGATATATTATTTTGCATTAACTAGTATTGGTTCACTTTAAATGGATTTTCTCACTTGATGTGCAAGTTGTATATGTGATATACTTTTGTGCACATCTTTGTATCATGTTTGATGATGCTTGCTCATTTGGTTAAATGTAAAGAATTAAACCTAGGTTAAGAAAGTGATTAGGGTTTTAATTATCCATTCTTTTATTTATTGATTTTGGAAAAAGAATGGGATAAGAATACAAAATGGTTGCTTTCATTCTTGAACCTTTGTGAAGCTTCATGAAGCTTTGACCAAAGTGACCAATTTGTCTTCATGCTTAACCCTAACCACTCTTCTAACCTTGGTCAATTCTCTACACCTAACCATGGTTCCTATTATGATAAGTATTCATTTCTTTTTCATTTTGATGGACTTATCATAATATTTCTTTCTTCTTGATCTTCTTCTTTAAGAAAGAAAGCTTGATGCCATCAATGGCAACTTGAGTTCTAAAGTGAGAAATCCAATTCTAAAGTGAACCCACCTCCTATTTCTTCACCCTCTACCTCTTTCCAAGTTGTTTTGGGTGTTTTCTTCACAAGTTTCACAAATTTGTGAAGTCGAAGCTTGAACTTGTGATGCCTCGACGTAGATCATCTTCGGCACGAAGCTGACGACCTAGTCCGCCCATTTCTCCGATCAAGACGACGATTGAGTCCGGGATTCGAGATGGACAGTGAGAAGACGCCTACGTGGAGCCAAGGAAGTGGATATCCGGATCTACAAAGGTTGTAGCTTCTTATCTTTAGCTAAGTTGTTAACTAGATTCGTATTTCGCCTAAATTTCTAGTCAACGATCTAGTCTAGGGTTTCTCGGCACCGTAAAATATGAAATTGGCATGGTTGATGCCTTGTGAGACCTCTTGAGAGTGCCTAGGAACTCTACAGTGGTATCAGAGCCTAGCTAGAGCCTTAGGCGAAGTCTAGACGATGTTTGAAACCCGATCGAACCGAAACCCTAAAACCCAAAATGCTCTCTGGAAATTTTCTGAAAATTTGGATTTTTGTCAATTAAAAATATGCAGAAAAATAAGCAGGGTGTTATTTGAATTACTGTGAAATACAAGGACCTGAATCGATTTTTCCACCGCGGAACCGCAGCACAAGCTAGGCATGTGCGGCGGTTCCGCGGCCGTCCTGTCCCCTTGTCTGGTGATTTCTGCACAGTAACTCATATAATATAATGCTATATTTTCTGGGTATTTTTATTGTGACTCAAGAGTTGAGTGTTCTGGGGTTGCATGGGGAATCGAAGATTCGATCGGATTTTCAAGTTTTGTCTATGTGTTTTTTCGGATAATTTTCGAATATGTTAAAAAGTTCGACCGGATGTATATACCCAATCTTTCCCCTGCCCGGAAATTTCCAATTGTTGGACTTTTCTGTAGTTTAAAGACGTTCTAAGTAGTGCAAGTAACGCGATGGTCCCTCTAGAAGACAACAAACCTTAACTCGATTATGTGACCGTCTTGAACTGCCCTTTGAACCTTCGGGTTTGGGGAAGTACGGCGTGCCACATGTGAGGCGTTGGCTTGACCCTTCTACGGCTGGACCGTTGGTACTGAGGCATGAAGTGAATGTCTTTGAACCTATTTCATGTGTTGAACGGTGTCGGGAAAACTTGGGTGTTCGAATGTTCGATCGGAAAGTTTAATATTTTCTATT
The DNA here is from genome assembly GCA_030015575.1 of Agapanthus africanus. Classification (NCBI taxonomy): domain Eukaryota; kingdom Viridiplantae; phylum Streptophyta; class Magnoliopsida; order Asparagales; family Amaryllidaceae; genus Agapanthus; species Agapanthus africanus. Next base: position 398,050,383 of record CM057338.1, on the reverse strand, counting down.
TATCCGGAATGGGATACAATAATTGGAATTCACAAACAGTTATGAGATAACTGAATGAATGTTATAAATCTAGCGGTTTAGTCTCATTTGATATTGAAAAGAGTTTTCGATAATGGGACTAAAATGCAGGGTTTATAAGTGTTAGGCATGCGATGTCTAAAGAGGTTGCGGATTCCAATTGTTGTAGTTTTACACTTTCTTTTCTGTGACCGTAAGTGTAATATGTGATATCGCCGGTTTCGTTGCTATATGTCAACGACAATTGGGATGCGCATATTTACTTACGTTGATGACATATGATGTTATGTGTTGCTGGATATGTTATATTGGATTGTCGTGTTTGAATAGCCGGGGGTTTTTATGTGAGATGAGTGTTTTTCATTTTTCATTCATGTAAAAACTTGTATGTAATATTCTTTTATTTGGGGCACTTCCAGGTTGCGGAAGCTGTCACCCTTTGTATATTATTTACTTTTCCGCATTAGGATAGACCCAAGGAAGGGAGCACAAGTAACCGGGTTCTGGGGTCCAGTGGGAGACCAACTCGAGGAGTCGAGTCCGGGTCTCCTAACCCTAGAATTGATAGGGTTGCTTGCCGCTCTCGTAGGGGTCTAGGGGTGTGGGATTGGCTATTCATCACGACCGTGGAATCCGTGTTTTATACTGGCTCGTATTGAAAATACGGACGTCCTAGTATATCCAATGTTTCATATGTTTCTTTTGCTGCGATATCTGTGATGTGATCATGTGATGTTCTGTGATAGATACAGTATATAGTATATACGATATATTATATAGACGTTACTTATGTTTTGCACCCGCACTAACCCTGCCCTGCTCTGTCGTTAGTTACCTAACCTAACGGTGCACGAGGGGACATCGAGGCGAATGCGGATGGCATAAGTGTACGTCATATCTATCTGTGATGTTTAGGTATTTAAATGATGGGACTTCATTAATGTGATTAATGAAAGAAAAGAAACCTAAGATGTTGTAGAATCAAATTTTAAACAAAACAGGTAGCTACAGTTCTTGCTTTGCATAGCGGTATATATGATATACCCTGCACCTTATTCGATGAGGAAAGGACCGAGATCCCTTCACCGGGAGTGACTCCTTTAGCAATAACTGGCAGATGCTACACACTCGGTTTGTTTTTGATTGCTTCTATAGTTTCTGCTTTGCACAGTGGTATATATGATATATCCCGCACCTCATTCGACGAGGAAAGGGCCGACGATCCCTTCACCGGGAGTGACCCCTTTAGCAAAACTGGAAAAGCCTCAAAATCACTCCATTTCACAACTTCATTTGATTCTACAACGATATCAAGTTCATTACGCAATAGGTTTTCAGAAAAACCTGTCGTAGCCCTCCGTCATTTCAGATAAGTAGTAGTTAGTATTCGTGCTGCGTTTGTTGGCCTGCGTCAAGGCGTAGTGTGCGGTAGCTAACTAGTATTTATCTGCTTATGCATATGATGCAGATTGGATTAGGGTAGTCGTACGACTTTGTTGGCCTGCGTCAAGGGTCGTACGGGTGGGTTTAATTCAATCAGGAAATGACGGGTTGAACTTGACTAGCGCACTATGGTTTGTTGGCCTGCGTCAAGGTCATAGGACGCTAGGGGCAAAATATTATCGGGAATTTCAAGTGTTGAAATTTGCAATGAGATTGCATACCTTCTATGAGATAGTTGGATCCCGATACCCACTGCGAGTAAGAGTTACTCCTGGGAGAGTTTTACACATTACAATTAGCCGATCAAGTAGGTGTCTAGAAAGGTGTCAACGGGGTTACGCCTCTGGGAAAACGAGGTTTACTTTAATTAGGTCCGTGCGAAAGCACGGGGAACCTCCCTCAAAGTACCGACACTGGCCTGGCTGAAAGATTGGCGAAGTTGTAGGGTGTAATTAATCCCGGCTAGTCTTTCCTTTTAGGGTTTGAAGGAAGATTTGATAAAAACAGTGGGAGCCATCCTGATTAGATAAGATAAAAACCAATCTGATCTTGCAAGAGCATACGCTAAAGTGTTTTCTTCTCTCTCTCTCCAGGTAGCGACCATTTCATGCCCTAATAAAGATAATAATATGGATGTATTGACCGAACCCGCATGTTATTCTGTGCTGGGGAACGTTGGTTCCGTTCTTTCTTATAAGAGTTATAGGAATGAACAGGATATAGGGGAATACCAGGATTCCCATGCCACCCGATTGAAGAAAGTACATGATGATGCATTTTCTTCGGGTGTGTTCGTTACAGAGAACTGTTTCTCCATTTGCCCTACGTCCTGGGTATTAGATACCGGGTCAGGATCCCATATATGTAATCAGTTACATGGGCTTAGAAAATGTAGAGAACTTGGAGAAGGTGATAAAGACATTAGAGTTGGAAATGGTGCAATTGTTGCAGCTAAGACTGTCGGGGAATATCACCTTGTATTACCAACTGGTAATACATTGGTTCTGAACGAATGCTATTACATGCCGAACCTGATATGCAACATTATATCGGTTTCTTTATTGAGTAAAGAGGGATATAATTTTGTATTACAGGACAATGTTATGAACATTTTCCGTAACCAAAAGTTGGTTGGATCAGGCACGTTGTGCAATGGCATTTATGTTCTAAATCAATCAACAGTTCTTAGCATAACTAACACACACAAGAGGAAGAGTTCTGAACTGAACGAATCTTTCTTGTGGCATTGTAGACTGGGTCACATCAATGCGACACGACTGGCTAAGTTGCATAAAGATGGATATTTGAATCCGTTTGAATTTTCATCTTATGACACTTGCCAGTCATGTCTCAAAGGCAAGATGACCAAAACTCCGTTTACAGGACACGGAGAAAGAGTTACTGAACTCTTAGGACTGATACATAGTGATGTATGCGGTCCTATGTCTACACATGCCAGGGATGGTTCTTCATACTTCATTACATTCACTGACGATCTCTCTAGGTTCGGGTATGTGTTCTTGATGAAACACAAATCAGAAGCTTTTGAGAAATTTAGAGAATATAAATAAGAAGTTGAGAACCAAACCGGAAAAAGTATTAAAATCCTTCGATCTGATCGAGGAGGTGAATACTTAAGCAATGAATTCCTGGACTTCCTAAAAGAGAATGGGATTCTCTCTCAGCTGACACCTCCATATACACCACAGCACAACGGTGTATCAGAACGGAGGAACCGCACCCTATTAGATATGGTGCGCTCTATGATGAGCACGGCTGAGTTACCTATTTCCTTCTGGGGATATGCACTGGAAACAGCTGCAGACCTATTGAATATGGTTCCCACCAAAACCGTGCCAACCACTCCATATGAGATATGGAAAGGAAAGAGACCATGTCTTAATTATGTTAAGATATGGGGTTGTCCGGCATATGTAAAAACGCAAAATCCGGACAAACTCGCGGCAAGGTCCATTCTGTGTAAGTTTATTGGATATCCCAAACATTCGCGCGGGTATATCTTCTACCACACCGAGGAACAAAAGGTGTTTGTTTCTCGACATGCCACCACACCGAGGAACAAAAGGTGTTTGTTTCTCGACATGCCACCTTTTTAGAAAAGGAATTTCTTGATAAAGAGATTAGTGGCAAGGATGTAGAACCGGAAGAGGTTCCAGCAATACAGACTACGACAGAAGACTTGGTTGAACCAGAGGATTCAGTAGTTCCTGATGAACCTCAGCCTCTCCGCCGATCTAGTAGGGTTCCTCGCCAACCTGAGAGATACTACGGTTTTCTCATGGATGGTGGGAGCGAGGATTGCATCATGGAGGATGATGACCCAACTAGCTTCGAGCAGGCCATCACGAGTGGGGACTCAGTGAAATGGCTGGATGCTATGCGGTCCGAGATGGAATCCATGTACACCAACAAAGTATGGACTTTGGAAGTTGCTCCTGAAGGGGTAAAACCCATCGGGAGCAAGTGGATCTTCAAGAAGAAACTTGGTGTAGATGGGAAAGTGGAGACTTTCAAAGCTAGACTTGTAGCAAAGGGTTTTCGTCAAAGACCAGGTGTGGACTATGACGAAACTTTTTCTCCAGTGGCTATGCTTAAATCCATCCGGATCATGCTTGCCATCGCTGCATACCATGATTACGAAATCTGGCAAATGGATGTTAAGACCGCCTTTCTAAATGGTGATTTAGAAGAGTGCGTGTACATGACTCAGCCAGAGGGCTTCGTAGACAGTGGGAGCAGCGGCAAGGTGTGCAAGCTGCTTAAATCCATTTATGGATTAAAGCAAGCATCGCGGAGTTGGAACATCTGCTTTGATATCGTTATCAAAGAGTTTGATTTCGTCAAAAACCCAGATGAACCTTGTATTTACAAGAAGGTGGCAGGGAGTAAGGTTGTCTTCCTCGTATTGTACGTGGACGACATACTCTTGATAGGAAATGATATTCCTATGCTGCAATCGGTCAAGCTCTTCTTATCACAAAGATTCTCAATGAAAGATCTTGGTGATGCCTCCTGCATATTGGGAATCAGGATCTATAGAGATAGATCCAAACGGATATTGGGATTGTCCCAATCCAGGTACATTGACACCATACTAAAGAGGTTTAGTATGGAAGAATCCAAGCGTGGGAACTTGCCCACGATCTCTGGAGTCACTCTCTCCAAAGAGATGTCTCCCAAGACTGATTTGGAGAGAGCTCGCATGCAAGGGATACCCTATGCTTCGGCTGTAGGCTCTATCATGTACGCGATGCTATGTACCAGACCCGATGTAGCATACTCACTAAGTGTAGTGAGCAGGTATCAAGCTGATCCTGGAGAGAGTCACTGGACAGCTGTGAAGAGCATTCTCAAGTACTTACGAAGGACTAAAGAGATGCTCTTGGTGTATGGTAACGGAGAACTCCAAGTGGAGTCCTTTACCGATTCGAGCTCCAGAGTGATAAGGACGACTCTAAGTCGCAGTCGGGATTTGTCTTTACCCTTTACGGAGGGGCGGTTAGCTGGAAGAGTTCCAAGCAGGAAACCGTGGCAGACTCGACGATGGAGGCTGAATACATCGCTGCCAACGATGCTGCCAAAGAGGCTGTCTGGATCAAGAAGTTCATTACTGAACTTGGAGTGGTTCCATCCATTGAGCATCCAATACCTTTGTATTGCGATAACAATGGAGCGGGTCAGCGATCCAGGCATATTCTGAGGCGGTATCACCTGATCCGGGAGATAGTTGATCGCCGAGAGATCGAGGTCAGGAGGGTTGACACGAAGAACAACACGGCGGATCCACTCACAAAGGCCATTCCCCAGATACAGTTTGAGAGACTCTTCGGGATGCTCGGTATGCAATACTACAGCAGCTGGCCCTAGTGCAAGTGGGAGATTGTTAGTTGTATGTATGCCCTAGAGGCCAGTATTGTACAGATGATGTATATTATATTGGATGCTTGGACATATATAGAGATGACTTTCTTGCTCGATATGATAGTATGCTATCTGGTTACTCTTTATCTTAACATGTACACTTGTCTCTTTAAACTGTCTTATAGTTACATGTTGATAAAGCCCTTAGGATGTGTACTTGACTACCTGGACTATGATGCAGATCATACTAGTGGGAACATGGTAGTCCATAAGTACATCCTTCAAGGTCCCTAGTCGTGGGTGTATCAAGACAGGGCATCGATATACCAGTGTAGACTAGCGTATACGCTTCTCGACCCATGAGATGGGCGATGGATGATCTCATATCCATTGGTGTTTGACATCAGAGATGGTATACGGGTGCTCAGTGGAGACTGGGTACATTGGACGGACTCGCCGAGAACTCCCAGATGGTATTATACCTCACGTCAGATGGCAGTTCTCAGGTGACACTTGTACAGGTTAGTCTGTAGACCCGAGATCGTCATAGAGTCTTGTGTGATTCCCACTGTGCTTTGATCTCCATCTTACCACGTCAATGAGGGCGTACAAAACGGTGGTCTTTGGGTACAGTCCCGAGTCACATGGAGGCAATGAGCGATAGGAGGGGTTTCGTCTCTCCCGGTATTGGGGGTTGATGTTGCACTGTGCTCGATTGGCTGTAACAGGGAAGTCCTTGGCCAGGGCTGATCAGAGATTTGCTGGTAAGTGTTACCAGTAGTTTCTCGACCCGTTATGAGCCTCATATCGGCACGACTTATCGGTTATTGGGGTCTGACGTTTACCACCCCTAGACTTCATATGCGACATATCAGACGAACAGACAGGACTGTACGGTAAGTGTTACTGGTTGGATTCACAGGAGTGTGAGCGGGCTAGCTCGTCGATCTTCTGATCGCTTAATACCCGGATGGCCGTTACGTTTAGCAGACTGCTTGCGGCTTGTGGGTGCTTGATATGATCATCATCTGCTACCGGCGTATTGACGAGTCTTTAGAATCCTACACAGAGGTTTCCTGGCTCAAGCGAAACGAAATAGGAGCGCATATGAGATATGTGCAGGACCGAGAATAATGCGTGTATGTGATACCGTATTCCATTCTTGCGATGAATATATCGATTGGTTATATTCGATATAACCTAGTTATCGAATCATTGATTCGATAAATCGATACATTGTATACTAGTCGGTTATGTGCGACATGACCGAATCATTGAATCAAGTGTTGATTTAATGATTTAATGTATAATTATATATTTGATATATTATTTTGCATTAACTAGTATTGGTTCACTTTAAATGGATTTTCTCACTTGATGTGCAAGTTGTATATGTGATATACTTTTGTGCACATCTTTGTATCATGTTTGATGATGCTTGCTCATTTGGTTAAATGTAAAGAATTAAACCTAGGTTAAGAAAGTGATTAGGGTTTTAATTATCCATTCTTTTATTTATTGATTTTGGAAAAAGAATGGGATAAGAATACAAAATGGTTGCTTTCATTCTTGAAGCTTCATGAAGCTTCATGAAGCTTTGACCAAAGTGACCAATTTGTCTTCATGCTTAACCCTAACCACTCTTCTAACCTTGGTCAATTCTCTACACCTAACCATGGTTCCTATTATGATAAGTATTCATTTCTTTTTCATTTTTATGGACTTATCATAATATTTCCTTCTTCTTGATCTTCTTCTTCAAGAAAGAAAGCTTGATGCCATCAATGGCAACTTGAGTTCTAAAGTGAGAAATCCAATTCTAAAGTGAACCCACCTCCTATTTCTTCACCCTCTACCTCTTGCCAAGTTGTTTTGGGTGTTTTCTTCACAAGTTTCACAAATTTGTGAAGTCGAAGCTTGAACTTGTGATGCCTCGACGTAGATCATCTTCGGCACGAAGCCGACGACCTAGTCCGCCCATTTCTCCGATCAAGCCGACGATTGAGTCCGGGATTCGAGATGGACAGCGAGAGGACGCCTACGTGGAGCCAAGGAAGTGGATATCCGGATCTACAAAGGTTGTAGCTTCTTATCTTTAGTTAAGTTGTTAACTAGACTCATATTTCGCCTAAATTTCTAGTCAACGATATAGTCTAGGGTTTCTCGGCACCGTAAAATATGAAATTGGCATGGTTGATGCCTTGTGAGACCTCTTGAGAGTGCCTAGGAACCCTACAGATCTTTGTAGTGCTCCCGCGGAATCATGGTGATTTGCAAACTCTGATCATCACCAGGGAATTCTTGTATTGGCGGACGACTGGAGAACACAGCATTAACCTCATCCTCCGAATCGCTTCCGAAGATCAGTATGGGAGCGGACGGTCCCGGGTCGTTGCGTCGAGACGGCCTAGAGTAAACTATCTCTTCTTCTTCTTCGGTATCACTCCTGAAAACAGGAATGGTGGCAGCGGCTTTGTTCTCCGGTTTGCGACATCTCTCTGTATTCTCGAAATCTGGAAAAAAGTACTTTGCATCTTCGTATTTGCGGACTTCGTTCACGGAGAAAGGGTTTAGCTCGCCTGTTACGGTATACTCGAGACCATCCTTGAAATACTTCATACACTGATGTTGTGTAGACGGGATGATGTTGTACTCGTGCAACCAAGGACGACCGAGCAGAGCATTGTAACAAGTCTTGGCGTCTATGACGTGGAACTTAATGTCCGTGATGAGCAGCCCAAAGCGTAGCGTCAGTATCACAGACCCAAGAGTTCTTGATGATTGGGAGTCGAACCCAGAGATGGTGATCTTGTCCCGAGCAAGGTGCTGGACGCTCATGCAAATTTCCTTTAACACTCGCACGTTGAGGAGATTAACGGAAGACCCATTGTCAACCAAGATTTTGCTTATCTTTATATCGTGGCAATATCCAGAGACGTATAGGGGACGGTTGTGGTCGCATGTCCCAAGGAGCAGGTCTTCGTCACCGAAAGTGATATCGGCCGTGTGCACTTCTTCCAGTTCATCCTTCATCCTTTCTTCGGCGAGGAAGGCTTGGAATTGCTCGGGCTCTTGCAGCGCCTTGATTAATGAATCTCTCGCTTTTTTTGATAATAAGAGGGCGTCAAGAATGCTGAGCTGCGAGGGTAGCTTCCTCAGGTGCGCTAGGATGTTGTAGTCCACCTTACTCTTCTTAGGCGGGTCCTTGGCAGTCAGCTCTTTCATAACTTGGTCATCTAAGGTGATATCCTCCGCGACCTTTTCTTTTCCCTTATCTTTTCTAGTTGAGGGTCCAAGATTCTTTTCCAGAAGCGTGCGATTGCGCAGCTGAATGTTTTCGCAGGGCTCTGGTTCTTCCTCTTTTCCCGAGGTGGACTCTTTAAAGAGGGGGCTAAGAGCCATTTTCTCGTCAGAATTGCTCCCGAATCTGAGCCCTTGCGATCCCCCGGCGTTGACCGTGTAACAGTTACCGGTAGTTCTTTTACGTCCTTCGGTCGTACTTCTCTGCTCCCGACGAGTTCTGCGTTTCATTCGCTTAAAATGTTGCCGATGAGCAACATATCCCTGCCACCATGTCTTAAAAGTGTCGCACTCTTCAGTGGGGTGTGAAATCTTCCGATGATATGGGCAGTAATTAGGGTGCCTCTCCGCCCCATCGAGCGTGTTTCCTTCCGAGGGTGGTAATTTCATTCCCATTGACATGGCTTTGGCAAACCTTTTCCTCATCTTGAATACATTTTTATCCGTGTCGGGTGCCTTTCGATCTGGCGGGAGTACCCTAACTCTTTCGTTTAATCACCTGCGTTTGGCTCCTTCTGATGCGACCATCTCACGCTCTTGGTCGGCTTTACTTTTCAAACGAATCTCGTCTAGAAAGGCGTCGATCATTTCGTCTGTTGGACACACAAGCTCCGGTTCAGGCTCTGCCCCCAGTTTCTTAGTGCCAGGAGTTTTTTCATCGTCCGTAAACGAGTGGGAGATCACATGACAACTTGCCACGTATCCCTCGGATTCATCCGACGAACTCTCCTCCTCATCTTCCTCTTGGAAGACGTGGTTGAGAAACTCTTGGAGTGTGATGGGAGTTCGTGCCTTTTGATTGTACTCTTCCAACGCGTCAATCTATTTCTGCAAGTCCGTGCGCTTGTCTCCAGGCTCCACGGGCTTCTTGGATTTCTTCTTCTTTTTCTTTGACGATTTTGACGGCTGGTTGTGAGTGTTCGGGACATCACCACCGATCTTTGGAGTTGGGCGCGGCTTCAGCATCCCTTCAATGATCTGGGGTTCCGACGGGTTCTTCCACTTGACTGCCGGGCATGCTTGGAGCTTGTTCAACATTCTTTTGGTTTTTGCTGAAAGCACGATTTCCCATGGAGCTTCTTCAATGAAAGAACAAGTTGGCCCCGGTGTGTCCGTCTTCTTAGCAGTGTGAGGTTGTGGCGGGTTCACCTTCCACTTTTCGGACAGCGCAAACTTGCCCTGTAAGTGTTGATCTTCAATCCATCCTTTGAAGACGAAGCAATCCTCAATCGGATGGCTTACCGTTTGATGGTGAGGGCAGTAGTTGGGGTTATTCACCTCACTGGGTTGCGGCGGTCGCCTTGGATTTGGCAAGTTGATGAGCCTGTTACGTATTGCCAGCTCGAAAAGCCTCTTCGTCTTATCCCGCGGGAATGAGTAGGGGCGCTTCATTTTCTCATTGTAATACCGCCATCTTTCTTCCAGCTAATCCGCCAGCTTTGGGGCACGGGTTGCTGCTGAGCGTTCGCGACGAAGGTTGCCTTCCCTTTACCTTTGTCATTCCGAGGTTCCGGCTTCGGGGGAGGCGGTCTGTGACCCATCTGGTCGATCTGGGCCAACTTGTCGATCAGAGCCTGGAACGTGGTTGGTTTAAAGAACATCATGAACTGTGAGATAGTTGCATGAGGATCTAGTGTACCCATGAACATGCCCACCGCAGGTGCTTCCTCAATGCGTTGTTCGCATTTTGACCACAAGTTTCGCCAACGTATAGCGTACTGGACCCACGTCTCACCTGGTTTCACCCTGGCATTAATCAATGTCGTTATCAGGGTACGTTCGCTGGCGCTTGCAAATCGCTGAGTGAATAGCAACTCCATTTCAGCGAACGTCTTGATGGAATCATTCGGGAGCTCAGAATACCACTCGAATGCTGTTTCTGATAAGCTGCCGACGAATTGGCGAAGCAAGAGCTTATCGTCGCCACCAGTGTTGCCACAAAGCGCCCTGAACTGGGCCACATGCTGATGGGGATTGCCTGTCCCCTTATAGACATGAAATTTTGGTATTGTGTAGCCCGTCGGGTATTTGATCTGGTCATACCAGCTCGAATATGGTCTTCCTGTCCTGAAAACTTGACCAGCTGCCTCAGTCACCTGGTGAACGCGTATCTGTTGGGCTATGTATTCGTCCAGTTCAGCCTTGGAGATTGTCTCCTCCTTGGCTGTTGACAGAGCGGGTGGAGGATTTGACGTTTCTTCCCTGTCGTCTTCAAGAACGATTGGAGGATCTTCAGTAGGGGGCTCTTGTTGGATCATCATACCCACCATGTCCTGGAACAGAAGGGCCATTCGTTGTATATTGGCTGCTTGTTCAGCAGCCTCTTTATCCTTCTTCTCCAGTATCCTACGAAGGAACTCAATGTCAGTTTCTTGCTCCTGGCGTTGATCAGATGACGCTTCGGGGCTTTCTTTAGGCCCAGTGAGTGCGGCCATCGCGGTCATCATTTCTTGGAGCTTCTGCTATTGCTCCTGAGCTTTGGTCACTGACTGTGTAAGCGGTCTGTGACCCGTGGATGCACAGCTGTCCTCTTTTCCCAGCGCCATGTATACCGTATGCACCATCATGCCCCTAGACTTAGGGCGTTTTAGCTTATTGTCCTTGATATTTGCTGTAGGAGCGGGGACTTCCTCTGGTCTTCCTCTCTTGTAGGCCGTTGAAGTTGAGGTGGCCTTTGCTTTGAGCACCCAATTGGTCGTCACCTTCCGTTGCTTGATCGGGGGATTTTCTTCTGGCCGACCTTCCGACTTCTTGTGTTGGCGAGAGTAATTAGGATCAATCACAGATTCTCAAACTTGTCGCCATGTCTTGTAGATCCTGGAGGACAGCGATTGAAGAGACTGATCCGGATTTTCTGCTTCCATGGCAGTCTCTACCGGCGGAGGAGATCTTTTGAGCACCGCAGTTGGCGAGTTTCTGCGTACCCTGTTCAGCAGCTCAAAGTTGTTCCCAGTTGGGATAGCAGCATTAACTTCCACCGTTGGAGCTGGTGGAGTTAGCCCAGTGGGGGAGTTGCCCCCAGCCTTTCTTATCCGGCGCCAGTGGCGACGTCGAGCGTGACGGGTTGTTGGGACTGGTTCAGCGACGGCTGCGTATTGCCCCCTGTTCCGGGGAAGGGCTGTTGCCGGTGTCAGCCTCTTAAAGACTGATGTCTTTTGGGTGGCGGTATCCAATCTGTCAAAGACAGACCTTCGAACCGGAGCAGAAGTTGGGACAGCCAGTCTTGCAAAGACCGACTCTCTGGCAGTAGAAGTCGCCTTGACGACTTCAGGAGCAGCTTTCTTCTTTGGGATAGCCTTCTCAAGTATCATGGGCTTTTTGACGGGCCCTTTGGAGTTCAGACTCAGTCTGGTGAAGACTGAAGAATTGGACGACCCGTTGAGAGGGGCCGTGGGAGTAGCAAGTCGATCGAAGGCCGACTTCTTCGAAGCTTCCGGTACGGGCATTGGGATATCAACGTTCACCGGCGGGAGCATGGTCCCAAAGAATAGACCGGTAGTAGCTTGGGTCACTTGCTCCACAGGCATAGTGAATAGGGATGCAGCCTGCGGTCCATATGCTACACCTCCAGGTGAGACGGAGCGTCGGTTGCATTTGCAGTTCGAGCAGTTGAACGCCATTGATCCTTTGTTTTCTGCACCAAGCAAAACGCCAAATCTTAGTACCTCGCAACCCAAGGGCAACCATTAACGAACCGTGATTGGTTCGCGAATCACGACGCACGAAGTGTGGAGTGGAAAGAGGAAAAGGTCCCACCGGGCGTACCAGAATCTGTTCCCCTCCGAAGGACGGCGCGACTGACGTCTTGCCTGAAATTCAGGGCAGATGCTAATAGGTGCTATCCGTCCACCTCTCCGAAGATACCAAGTTGATTTATGGCACCGTGTATCGGAGGTTTAAACGGATGTGGCCGATGTAGCAGACTTCGTTAGATTCCCCCTCGTTTGAGGGTTTTTTTTTGATTGTGGGGACGCTCTTCCCTGCAGGCGCAAGACCCTGCAGTTAATTACGCTACCGCACCGCGGTAACAACTTTCTCCTTCTCCAGAAATTTTACTTCGTATTGTGTGTGTTTATTTTGTGTTTGGTTGCCCGTGGATTGTATACGGAGACTGAGTTATGTCATCGCCCGTAGGGCGTGGACTAGACCAAATCCATATAATCTTAGATTTGGGTTTGGGGGTTGTGTTCAAGGATACGTTAGCCTCGTTTGAGACTAAGATCGACTTAAACGGTTGTTAAGGATATGTTAGTCTAGTTTTTAGACTAAGATCAACTTAACGGGATCATTTAGATCCGACAAAAGAGCAATTATGGGAGCCCTGTTGTTTAGTTTAGTGACGTTGCGGTCAATAGGTAGTTTAAGGACATTGCGGTCCAACGTTAGTTTTAAGACATTGCAGTTGAGGTTAAGGACGTCGTAGTCCGTGGATTTGAGGACTCCACAGTCTAATGTTAGTTGTAAGACATCTCGGTCGAGATTAAGGACGTCATAGTCCATGAGTTTAAGGACCCCACAGTCCGTATCAATGTGTGTGGTTATCGGGACCCGCCACCTCTTTGAAGACGTTGAAGAATAACAACGCCGAGTATCAAAGGAGTGAAGAGATGTACCCTTAAACCGTGGTAGATTAAGTGATCTGCAGTCCAATTTGGAAACTAGGATCAGTTATCATATTATGAACCCATCGGCCCAATTGAGTTTGAATTGAGGACTTATGGCCATCCTGGGCTAAGTCTAATTATGTTTGGGATATTAGCCCTCTGTTGATTCATTGAAGGAGAGGCTTTGCCTCTGGAAACTTTAGCCAATTGGGCTAAAACTAGTGTTAAACACTAGAGACGAACAGTGTTAAATTACTGAGAATAAGACGGACAAGTTAGTGTTAAACACTAAAAGATAATCAGTGTTGAACCCTGGGAAAAGAGTTTTCAGATTAGTGTTAAACACTAAGCAAATCGGTGTTAAACACTGCCAATAGAGTTTTCTAAATTAGTGTTAAACACTAAGTAAATCAGTGTTAAACACTGGAAATAGAGATTCCAAATTAGTGTTTAACACTAAGACAGATCAGTGTTAAACACTGGATACAGAAGTTTCAATTTAGTGTTAAACACTAAGACAAGAGGGGTCACGTGTTGACACGTGAGGGCGCCCTGCTTCCCTTTATCTTATTTGGTCAAAAGTCTCCAATACTTTTAAAGTATCACGTGCCGTCACGTGATGAGAATTTTGGTGCTTGTCTGTTAAACCTTCAGCCAAGGGGTCACGTGGTAGCATGTGATAGCGCCCTGTTTATTTTGTTCTACGAATAAGTGTTTAACACTTTTGATTCTAAAAGCCATCACGTGTGGGTACGTGATGGGGGCTTGCGCTTTGATCCCCCTAGAATGCGCAGTAGGGGTCACGTGTCGACACGTGAGGGCGCCCTAAAGCTCTTTTCTGTTTCTTTTTTTGTGTGTGCTTTGGAGATCACGTGGGGCACGTGAGACATTTGCCTCAAAGCTCTCCTTTGTATATCTTCGCAGGAGTCACGTGGTAGCACGTGAGGTGTTTACTTCAGAGTTCTTTTCTGGGGATCTTTGCAGGGGTCACATGGTAGCACGTGACTCTGCATGTTTTAAAGATCTGTTCATCTCTTAAGAATTAATTTCTTCATAGGGTTAAACCCTAGCGACAAACTTTAGGGGAATTAAATTCCTGTTTTCTTCTGAAGAATTTTATTCCTAATAGGGTTAAACCCTAATTTCTTTTCTTAAGGGAATTGTGTTCTCAAATAGGGTTAAACCCTAGTTTTGTTCATTTTGAAGGAATTAAATTCCTATAACATAGGGTTAAACCCTAATTTTATCTCAAAGGAATTGAATTCCTATCATTTTGTGAGAATTAAATTCCCTAAACTCAGTTCCTCCTCTATGTCTTAGATCTGCATGGCAGGATCTCAACCCAATGAGAATTAAATTCTCAATTCATGGGGAGATGTACACTTTGCAGATCCTCCACCAGAGAAAGAACTAAGTTCTTTTCTTTTTCTAAGAGTTAAACTCTTTTGAGAATTAAATTCTCTTTTTAAGCCTCTCCTTTCTTACCTAGGGTTTTCTTTTGCAGAGGAAAAATCTCAAGGCTCTATCTCTCTTTCTCTCTGTATATGTCTCTGTATATTTTTGTCTCTCCTTTTTTTTTCTCCTTCTCTCTTTTTTTTACTCTCTCCTTTGGCTCCTATTTATAGGAGAAGGAAGATGATCATTAGTTTTAGTGAATCTTTCATTGAAAGATTTGATTTGTTTATTGAGAGATTTTATTTATGTTTATCATTAATCCGGGCCTTTAGATTATTAGGTGAATTTTATTCACCATTGGATTTTAAATCCAAATGTATCTCTTTGTTATTTCGGTTAGATTTAGGGGGGAAATCTTTCCAAGTCCAAGATTTTTCCATAAATTGGTGATATTTAATCACCTTCAGATTTTAAATCCAACGGTTCCAAATAGTTCTTTTCCACTTTGGAAAGACTTGAGAGATCTTTTCTCAGAATTTAATTGTCATAAAAATAAGGCTCTTGAGGCTGGTAACGTATGGCCACGTGACCGTTGGTCACGTGTACGCAGGTGACCTCTGGTCACGTGTGGGCATGTGACTCCCCCTAGAATGGGCCTCCCTTCCTTCTGCGCTTTGTTCTTTGCCGCTGCTTAGTCATCACGTGTCAACACGTGACCGCTGGTCACGTGCCAGCACGTGATGCCTCTTCCGTAGGTTTTCCTGATTTTAAATCAGGAAACAGACCCGTACACAACCGGCTAGCTACCAAGCGACACCGTTCTTGATTGGGGGTAAATTCTTTGATAACAAATAGCGTAAGCACATAAAATCACATATCAATAAAATGGCGCCGTTGCCGGGGATGGCGTGGTTATTTTCTTTTTGTAATTTCGGGCTAATATAAAAATTGAAAAATCATAAAAACTGAAAAATAAAAAAATATAAAAATTTATCATCTTGTTATTTTTTGAAGTGTTTTTGTTTGAATCGTGCAGGATCGAAAATACGAACAGATTCAGATCTGGAAAATCCAGTGAACAAAAACAGAAAACAATAGATTTGAACAAACAGAGGAGAACCACAGCAGCGCACAGAAAAATTTTGGAGGCTTGAACAGAGTTTTAGACCGCGGAACCGCTGCTAAAAGGAGCTTTCTGCCGCGCAATCGCCGCGGCTTGCTGACGTCAGCAAGCCAAAATTCCTCTGTAAGTACTCTTTTCTCCTCTATAACCCCCTGATATCCTCTGAAAAATTTTCCTGCAGGGTTCTTTGCGCAAAAACTTCTCCCCCTTCTCCAATAACTTGACCTTATGCAGGATTCTTTGCGCCGCAATAAAAGAATTTTTTTTGGCAAGTGTTTTGTGTGTTTTACTGCTTTGTATTTTTAAAACTGACTTTTAAGGGGCTTTAACACCAATCCAGATTGGGTGGGGATTTCATTACCCTTCCTAGGACCCCAAAAATCATAAAAAGCATTTTGCATTAACCATCGAGTTAATTAAAAAAGATTAGACTCAGCCTATAAAGACTGTCGTACTCAATAGGACAAAAGAATAGTTGTAGGCATCAGTCGTTTATCTAAACCAGACTTTGTGGTACCTAGGCTAGACAAGTGGGAAATGTAATTTTAAAAGGCCCGTCTCACGGTGATTCGTGAGCGGATCCCTCCTTTCTTTACTTGTGCTTACCTGGCCACAATTGGTGGTGAAGAGCTTATTTGTGGATCTCACAACTTGCCCTTTGGAATAGTTAGGAGCAGTCTAGTTGACCTAGGAGACCCTAGATCTAGGCTTGATTGTGAATATTGTGATTGCTTGAACATGTGTCTAGCTTCTTATAAAAATCTTTTGCAAAATCCCCTTATAAAAAAAACACAAAACAGAAAATTTTACAAAAAGACTTGCCAATTTTGTCGCTAGAAATCCTTTGCACCCCACTTGCACCCACTTCTTCCATTGACGTTTTATTACCCCCACCTTCTGTTTTTACCTTTTGACTACACTACACCCCTTTAGTGTATGTCCAGTTGGACTAAGGACACTAGCGCCCGTTTAGTCCGTGTCTCGTTGGTGCCGACTGACGACGCTTTCGACTCCGAAGTTGAAAATCCATCCACTTCCTTACCTTCATCATCAACTTCATCATCTTCTAAGGAGACGTCGGGATTCAATCCTAACAACTCCTTACCTGCGGGACTGATTCCACCTCCACTAGGTGCGAATAACCCATCCTACCCACCTGTTGAAGCGCCCCAACGAATCGCGCTCCAGGATCTTTTCTATCCTATCCGCACCGCACTTCCCACTTATCTTTCACTCCCACCGGCTAATGGGGATAACTTTGAGATTAAACCCCACTTTATCAACATGTTGCCCAAATTTCACGGGTTGGAATCCGAAGATGCCTATATCTTCATTAACAAATTCCAGAATGTTTGCTCAATGATGAAGACCATACAACTTTCTGATGATGTTATAAGGCTGCGTGTCATTCCATTCACCTTATGTGACCTAGCCGAAAAATGGTTATATAGCACAACATCACACTCGATAAAAAATTGGGAAGAGTTTGTTAAGGATTTTCTTAAAAAGTTTTACCCACACCACAAGACCGCGAGAATTCGCAACGAAATTATTCAATTTTCCCAGCTTCCTTCTGAACCTTTTTGGAAGTGTTTTGAAAGATTTAAAGACCTACTTGTTCAGTGCCCTCACCACGGTATCGAGAATTGGCAACTATGCCAAACTTTATATGAAGGACTGAACTCAGCAACTAGGCAGTTGTTGGAAACCATTTGTCAAGGTCACTTTCTTACAAAATCTAGCGAGGAAGCTTGGCAATTTCTCGACGATCTTACTGAACAAACACTTCAGTGGGAAAGCACTAAGACCACCTCATCTACTTCATCAGGCCAGTCTAGGGCAGGCATACATCAACTTGATATGTCGATTGCAATGAAGGCCGAAATGGCCGTACTTACGAAAAAGCTAGAAGCAATTGAGAGCAAATTCTCATCGCCTTCTCCAGCCCCTGCTTTACCCCCATGCACAGTTTGCGCTTGTTGTTCGGATCCGTCCTATCTTACCGAAGAGTGTCCTTACAATTCACCTGTTCAAGGACAAGATCAAGTCAATGCCGCCTTTCAGCAAAGACAAAGAAATGATCCTTACTCTTCGACTTATAATCAAGGTTGGAGGAGCCATCCAAATTTTGCTTGGAATCAAAATCAACAACAATTCCAAGACAACAACAACTTTCAAAGGCCTCCTCCACAATAACAAGCCCCTCAATAAACTCAATATCAGCAACCTTTCCAATCTCAACCTTACCCAAACCAAATGAACAATTTTGTACCCAACAACTCTTATCCTCAAAACAATTTTGTTCAGCCGAATAACGATAAGGTTTCCTCGCTAGAACGAAGTTTTGATGCATTTTTAAAACAATCTACACAATCCGCAGCAAGCTTGGAGACTTCCATTCAATCTTTGGTGCAAAACAGTGCTTCACATGATCAGAGCATCAAATCAATTGAGGCCCAAATTGCATAACTAAATGCTGCGTTAAGTGAGCGAGAAAAGGGAAAGCTTCCGTCTCAACCATTGCCAAATCCCGGTCACACACACAACGCACATGTTGCTTATGAACAACAAAATCATAATGTAAATGCTGTGACCACGTTGAGATCTGGAAGAGTGTTGCACAATAATGTGGGTAATAGTTATGTCACCCCTTCCGGTGCTTCTTCTTTATCTTCTTCTTCTTCATCTTCTTCGTCAGAGCCTGTTCTTCATTCTTCACAAGGCTCTACTTCTTCTAATTCGATCGGACCCACATCTCACTTCACGAAAACACCAACACTGGGATCCGTTCCAACTCCGCAATCTACTCCATAAACATTGGACTCAACAAATTTTCAAAATATTCCACCAAACAGGTTGAGATCCAATAAACCTACTCCCCAAATGGAAAAGATTGTGGAGTTATTCAAACAGGTTAGTATTACTCTCTTGGATGCAATTCAACAAGTCCCTTCTTACGCTAAAATCTTAAAGGACTTATGCACCAAGAAGAGGAAGTCACAAGTACCGAAGAAAGTTTTCGTGGCTAGTGCTGTAAGTGATGCTCTTATCCAACCTTTACCCAAAAAACATAAGGACCCCGGCTGTCCTACAATTTCAATAACAATTGGGGATAAGAATATCAATCGAGCACTTTTAGATCTTGGTGCTAGTGTTAATTTGCTTCCCTATTCCGTTTATGAGCAATTAGGCTTTGGAGAGTTAAAACCCACTCATTATACTCTCCAAATGGCCGATCGATCCATCACCCATCCTAGGGGTGAGTTAGAGGATGTGTTAATTAAAGTAGGAGACTTCATTTTACCCGTTGATTTCATTGTTATGGACACACAGCCTGTGGCTAACCCACGGAACCAAATTCCGGTGATCCTCGGTCGACCATTTTTGGCCACTTCCAATACTGTAATCAACTGTCGTAACGGCTCTATGACTCTATCATTCGGGAAGATGTTAAGTGAGTTCAACATTTACAAGATAGGAAGTCTGCCCTCCGAGCCTAATCCTAGTATAATTGATGTTTGCTCGATCCAAGAGATCACGCAGGAGGACTGTGAGCTTGAAAAATTTCTGTTCGATCACAGCAGTTTTGACGCCACTAGTGCGTTCCTCCTTGAATCTGACACAACTTTTACACCCGATAGCGATTACGAGTGTTTCACTTTTTCGGACGAGTTTGAAGACTCACCACCCGAGTTTGAGTCCTTTGATTTTTCGGATGAGTTAGCTGAACCATCCGACTCGGTTGATTACACTTTTTTTGAACCATTGATGGAATCCTTCGAGTTCGAGAAAGTTTCACCAATTTTACCTTCAATTGTTTCGCCTCCAAAACTCGAACTCAAGCTATTGCCGTCTTACCTTAAATATGCTTACTTAGGTGAGAATGAGACCCTTCCTGTTATCATATCGGCCTCTCTAGCCCACGAGCAAGAGAAAGCCCTTTTAATGGTCTTACAAAACAATCGGCAAGCTTTTGGCTGGACTATGGCGGACATAAAGGGGATTAGTCCCCTCATAATTGAACATCATATACATATGATGGATGATGCCAAGCCAGTAAAGGATCCACAGAGACACCTCGAGGATTTTGTGGTTAATCAACCTCCACCTATAGAAGTTGAACCACCACCTTTTTTTCTAATAAAATATGAGAATGCCAATATTCCACTCATTTCTGATCATTCAAATTCTCGTTTTTATTTATCATCATCTCTTATCTCCTCACATTTATATTCACGCAAACCCTTTCCATACCACCACTTATCTCTTCCCCATTTCTTCTTAGCTCTATATAATATGTTCTTCCACCGACCTATATGTTACATTGATAAATTCTTCGAATGGTTGGTGTTGACTTTTGGTCTTTGCAGAGCTTGGCATTGACCGATAACTTTGACCTCCGTCTTTAAAAAGCTTAGCATTGTTTAACTCAAGTTTTTTTTGGGGGGGGGGTATAATTTGGCCTTCGAAAATAAATAAAAAAATAAAAATTTGAAAATAAAAAGAAAATTTTAGGGTATTTTTTTTGTAAATTTCCAGTTTTAATAATAAAAAAAATAAACAGGGGAGTGCCGAAAATTTTAACCCTCTTGGTGCAGCCTGACAGTGAGGACACTGTCAAGTTTAAGTTTGGGGGTGGCTCGGTAAGGTTTCTTCCTTCGCATTCATATGTATATTTTGCATTTACATACTTATTTTAAAACCCATAAAAATTGAAAAGTTGTAAAAATTATAAAAAATGAAAAATTCAATTTTGGCCATAATTGACTTAAGTTTAACAAGACGGTTAACTAGCTAGGAAAAACTAGATCCTAGACTTAGTAAATTAAAAACCCTAAAAATAACTTTTCTTAAAATTTAACGGTAGAAAACATATGTCTTTGTAGTTTATTTAGAAATAGGCAAATTTTGAGTTCAGTTCTTGGGCTAAGTCAAAATAAAGAAAGAGTATTGAAATTTTTATTAAAGTGTAAGTCTGAAAAATAATCGCTAAGCTTAAGTCTAAATTCTGAAAATATATACCCTACAATTAGCACATATACGCACCTTGAAACTTAGAATAGTAGAGGATACCTTGAAATGCTCTTGTCTAAAATCCTTAGTATGAAGGAAAATAAAATAAAAGTATAAGTGTGAATAAAGAGATAAAAAAAAATGAACACTGGTTTTGTAATTACTTAAGGCTGCGTAAAATAAAAAAAAATATATATAGCGAGGGTGCTTTATCACCTAGTGCCTTAGACCAATTGGTTTGTGAGTCACTGCTAAAGCCTTAGGTGTTACAAGACGAAGAATTACGCCTTAATGCGCGAACACATTTTATAATCGGTCGTTAGTATCTCAAGAAGTATTAACGGTCACATGAAGGATGTGTGAGCAATTTCATCTAAAATTCACCAATTAAAAGTACTTTGGACAATGGACAAGAGTATGATAGCTTGAATTGAATTTCCAAGTGTAGGGGTGATACATACATACACGTAGGGGTATACGATTGGGGTTTGGATGAAAGATAGGAATGAAAATAGGACTTATATGTTTAGTAGAGATGATAAAAATTCCTAAGTTGAGATGGAACCTTAGAAGGAAAATTCAAAAGATGCCGAAAGCTAAATGAATTTACCGAACATATACAATCTTAAGTTAAATGATAAGGAAGCGTGAAAAATATGGGTTGATAATTTCTGAGTTGAAGATAATATAATTTCTTTCTAGAACACCGAATTGAAGAATAAAAGTCAATAGACCAAATTGATAGGATTTTGTAGGTAGTATCCTCTGAAAACCCTCAGGAGACAACACTCCTCCTACTAGGGACACCTAGAGGTTTAACGGCTTGTTGCACGAGCTCAGTGCAATCGTGTTTCCCTGCGAAAGTGAGGTTAGGCTTTTTCGAGAATAAAACTAGTTTTGCTCGGGACGAGCAAAAGATAAGTTTGGGGGTATTTGTTCATATCATAATTTTGCATTATTATATTCCCCATTCTTATTCATTTTGCAAATAAATAAGTGCTTTTGATCCATGTCTGTTTAATAGTTGCAGGTTACAGGTTCTCGGAACAAAACAGTGAAAATGATGAAAAGACGCTGCAAAAGTGAGACAACGACCAACAAATAGAGAATCTTTATCATGCCTACAGTTTGAAGAACAAATGAAGATCAATGAACAATTTCACAAAGTACAAAGACAGCGAAAGATTCAAGACTTCAACACGAAGCGAACGGTAAAAGTCCACAATATTCTGCACTGTGAAAATCTGGAAGAAATTAGAAGACATTCTGAAGAACCAAATAAGGAAAGTAGAAGGAAAATGCAACTTGAAACTGTACAGAAGAATTCAGCCAGAGAACCTTCCATATGGCCGCGGATACACGGCTAAACATGGCTTCCTGCCGCGGATCCGTGGCCATACAGTACACGTGTCGGTGCAAAAATGTCGGTGGGTAGCGATGCGTTGACCAGGCTTCTCAGGGTAGTTTTGTAAATGTAGATAGGGATCAGATGTAAACCGTAGGGTTTCTATAATCTATAAATAGGAACCCTACAGCTCTTTTTGGAGCATGCCTCTTCTTATGCCTCTTTTTATTTATCTATTTTAGAATTTCAATTCCTGTAATGTTCAAAAAGTGCATCAAATAAAAAGTAAGTCTTTTTCTTTATCTTGCCTTAGTTTAATTTCTTTTCTGCCATAGTTAATTAGATAGCAATTTTATTTATCTGCCGTAGTTTAGTTAATTAGGTTATTAAATTAAAATCATAAAAATTAAATCTTTTATTAATTCTCTAACGAGTGAGTAGTTCCTCACTTGTTAGGGTTAGGTTTGGGGAAGGTTTGAGAGATGAAAATCTCTCACCCCTTTCTTGCCCGTTATACATTTTAATAGGACTCTATGCATACATACACACACCGCTCACTATGGCACCCTATCCCACGAGGTAGTGGTGATACCATAGTTAAAGATTGGTTGTGTATGTTTTCCATGGAGGTTAGGGTAAGAGTTAAGAAAGGACGGACAAGGACCTAGAGGAAGAAACCTAGTTTCTTCCCGATCGTGCTAATCCCCTTTGTTAATTTTTACCTTAACACCTAAATAGTTCTTAATTAGGGCATAGAAAGCGGTGAGACATATTGACTTTCCAAACTTAACCTAAACCTAACCCTAGCAAGGTTTTAATCCTAATCAAACTCATTTCAGTTTTTATTGAAAATCAAACCTACCACCATTAGAATTAACTAATTAGAACAACTAGAAAATACACAAAATCCCTATGGATCGACCCGTACTCAACCGGCTAGCTACCAAGCGACACCGTTCTTGATTGCGGTAAATTCTTTGATAACAAATAGCGTAAGCACGTAAAATCACATATCAATCAAGTGGCGTCCCCCTTCCGCCGAGCTGACCATCGGCCAGATCATGCCTGTCTCGGCAGATGACCAGTCCGGCGCTCGGGAAGCCCCGTACCCGGTGCCGAGCACGGAGACCAACAAGCCTCCGGGGAGCTCGAGCCACGCTAATAAGGTCATCTATTAGCATGTACTTTTCTTTCGGGGTAATGTAAACTCTTCCTAGGGTCTATTGTTAATTTAATAAAGATCAACGGAACATTGTGAAAAAGAAGGAAAGATCTCATTTATTCAAAAAAAGGTATTATGGGCTCCTCAGCCATGCATACAAAAAGAAAAAGAAAATTACAACAGCGGGGGAAAGGGGTGCAGAGAGCACTGCTCATGATACTCGGTAAAGATCTCCGCCAACTGAGGCCTCGCGAGATCCAACCTGTGCCCTCGGTTCCCCCCGCGCGCGTTGACCCTGAGCCTCAACTCGTAGCACTCGCGGACGAGCGCCTCCGAGCAAGCCAGCCGGTTCGCGGAGATCAGGCCGAAGTGCCTCAGAGACCGCAGCTTGCCCACGGCCTCGTCATAGAGCTGCTCGGACAGGGGGTTGTAAAGCCCTGGTGATGCCCTCCAGATGGAGTACATCAGCAACTGCAGTAGGGAGGAGCGTCAGGGGAGCAGCCGACCGAAGTGGTCATCGATGCTCCTATATACTAACTGCACCATGTCCTCGGTGCAGTTCTGGTCATAGAGGTATACGTCTTCGAAGTGGATGATCTCGGGGATGGTAAAGGGGAAGTCCTGCATTCTCGATGCTCTGTTTGCGAGGAAAGGAAGGACTAGTCTCCTTCAGCCTTATATAGCCCGCTGCGCTCCAACGAAACTCAACAGTCGCCCGCTCTCGCCTAAGAAGTCGCTACCACGCGGCGATCATCGAGCCTTCTCTGGCAGAATCGGAGCGACGCAACCCTGGCGCTTCGCCTCCCCCCACATTCAATGCGCATGCTACGCGCACACCCGCTGCGACCGTTCCTGTTCCCTATACCTGCAACTAGATGGTCGGGCGAAACCTCATGAAGATTCGGCCGAGCAGCTACCCTGCCCGGTTATCCTTAACCGGCCACCTCAGGCCCCTCTAATGCTAAGGATCAAAGTCCTCTGTAGAGGCAGCCGAGCGGCTCCCCTGCTCGGCTATCCCTGGCCGGTAGCTTCCCTACTCGCAACGCCAGGGATCAAAGCCCTCGCCAAGAGGTAACCGCGCAGCTTCACTGTCCGGTTATCCTTAGCAAGCCTCGTACGGCCCCACCAACGCTAAGGATCAAAGTCCTCCGTAGAGGTAGCCGAGTGGCTCCCCTGCTTGGCTATCCCTGGCCGGTAGCTTCCCTACTCGCAATGCCAGGAATCAAAGCCCTCGCCAAGAGGCAACCGCACAGTTTCACTGCCCGGCTATCCTTAGCAGGCCTCATACGGCCCCTCTAACGCTAAGGATCAAAGTCCTCCTTAGAGGCAGCTCAGCAGCTACCCTGCTCGGCTATCCCCGGATGGTAGCTTCCTACCACGACCGACAGGGATCAAAAGCCCTCCCAGAGGCAGTCAAGCCCGAGGATCCTCGCTCGGCTATCCTTCAAGACAAAAGCCCTCGCCAAGAGGCACCGGGCGGTAACCCCGCCCAGCCAAGGGTCCTTGGTAGGCTTCTTACAGCCCCTCCCGTGCTAAGGACCAAAGTCCTCCCAGAGGCAGTCGAGTCCTTGCTCGGCTATCCCCGGTAGGTAGTTTCCTACCACAACCGACAGGGATCAAAGTCCTCGCCAAGAGGCACCGGGCAGTAACCCTGCGCGGTCCCCGTCCTGAAGGATCAAAGCCCTCGCAAGAGGCAACCGAGCGGCTGCCCTGCTCGGTCAACTCCGGCTGGTAGCTCCCTACCCATGACGCCAGAGATCGAATCCCTCACAAGAGGCATCCGAGCGGCTATCCCGCTCGGTCGTCCCAGACTGGTAGTTGCCTACCCACGACGCCGGAGATCAAAGCCCTCGCCAAGAGGCAACCGCGCAGCTTCACTGCCCGGTCATCCTTAGTGGGCTTCTTACAGCCCCTCCAACGCTGAGGATCAAAGCCCTCGCAAGAGGCAACCGAGCAGCTGCCCTGCTCGGTCGACTCCGGCTGGTAGCTCCCTACCCATGACGCCAGGGATCGAAGCCCTCGAAAGAGGCATCCGAGCGGCTACCCCGCTCGGTCGTCCCAGGCTGGTAGTTGCCTACCTACGACGCCAGAGATCAAAGCCCTCGCCAAGAGGCAACTGCGCAGCTTCACTGCTCGGTCATCCTTAGTGGGCTTCTTACAGCCCCTTCAACACTAAGGACCCAAAGTCCTCCCAGAGGCAGTCGAGCCCGACCCTCGCTCGACCATCCCCAGCTAGTGGTCGTTGCTCGCAGCGCCAGAAATCAGAAGCCCTCGCCAAGGGGCAACCGAGCAGCTTCCCATCCATCCTCGGCACAAATACGGCGGACAACCCTCTGCCCATCACATGCAGAGGATCCGAGCCACCAACAAGGGGCATCAGGTCTATCCATGTCATGCCCCGCTTCCCGGTATACGGCGAAGGGGACGGGACGAGACCGCTACGTATTTACTGTGAAGTAAATACGCTAAGCGTATCTAAGCAATATAAAAATAAAGCACAAGAGACAAGATATAATAAAAACAACAATTTTATTTATTCACATTCTTTCTGTACAATGCATGGAAAGTAAATACAACTGAAATAAAGCAATGCCTAAATAATGACATAACAGAAATGAAAAGTACTGAATGGAAAGTGTATAATGACTAGAGCTCGGGGTCTTCACTGAACTGGTCCAAGTCTTCAGCAGTAGGTTCGATCTCTGAAGTGTCCAGATCACCTGACGACATTCAAAGAAGAAAGAAAGAGAATGTCGTCAGCGAACATGTCGCTTGGTAAGTCCCAAAGATAAGGGAGAAATAGAATAGACAGATTAAGAAGGTATCTTTTAAAGTTATATTATATTGTTGTAATGTTGTGTTAACGCTGTTGTTTGTAGCTTGGTACAGAAGGATGCCAGTGTATACGAGAGGGGTCTCTACGATAGAGACCAGGGCAAACGGAATGTACAAGGAACCGTTAAGCCACGGTACAACAGCAACGGAATATAGGTTAGGTGTCTTAATCTTACTGTCTCGTGCCACTTTTAACACCTTCCGTACCAATCTACCCCTTAAACCCCGTAGTGTTTTGATTGTATTGTATAGATTGAATAGTTGGATGACTGACCAGAACCATGATATCAGTAAACGGATGTAACTGTATAATCATGTAAATAGAATAACTGTAGAATCATGTAAATGGATGTATATCAATGGTTCGGTTCATTCAAGTTGATAGATTGAATATATGGAATAATGGATTCATATTGAATTGTAATATTGTAAATTGTAGATTGTACTTGAATCATATTCAAGTCAGATTATAATGAGACTCAATCCAAGTCAGACAATTAGAGAAGTTAATTGAAGTCCTGATTGTTTTGATATTATCGGTAACCGCTGCACATGGACGGCATGATTTGTGTCTTTTTCAAAACGATTACCGTATTGATAACACCGTTTGTTAAGTTGTCTACCTTAGATAGGCAAGCACCTACTTCTCCGGCTCCCTGAGGCTCAAGAGATTGGTCCCGCTTAAACCTATATTTACTAGGGTCCTTAGGGTAAATTATAGAATTTGAGGGGGTTTTATGTAAAAATACTCTTGTATAGTTTTCAAAATACACCCCAAGTATTTATTAATTGTGTTTAGAATTGTAATGAATGCAGATTTTATATTGTGATATTCTAGTGAAAATATCCTATTTTCACAATAAGTGGTATTTATTGTAATATTGGTTTTGTATGGAATTCATGGTATTTTAGTGTAAAATTGATTCTTGTGATTTTTGAAAAGAGTTGGAATATTTATATTATTACAAAATAGATATTTAAATATTATATATACATATATTTATATGAAAATAATTTTAATATATATATTATATTCTAGAAATCCCGTTTTTCTTAAGATGTCGTATTTTTAAATCTTTCGGGATCGATGCTCCTTGCGGAGGTCTGAATCTTGCACTACTAAGCCCGAGGATGTGCGATCCGCACCATCCCGAACGGGTTCCCCAAAATGGGTTGTAGCGGCGCGTTGCAAAAATTGTATAAATACTAAATCCTTTAGAAAATGGTTTTATTAAATAAATGGTATTTATTTGCAATGATGCCGTTTTCCCGTATTCTATATTCCCAAGGGTATTGTGCTATGTTGCATATGAGTGTGTGAGGAGGTAGGTCATTGCCTCGTGATCTACTTAAAGGTATAGCAAGTTTTGTGATGTTAAATGTAGAATTGAAACTATGTGGTATTTAAATGAAAAATACGGTAAAATGAAATAGCACTTACTTTATGATTATGAAACTTGATCATGTGGTTGATTAGTGATTAATAGTCAACATGAATTGGTTTAAGAATGATTGTATTAAAGAAAAGTGAGATTGTATAAATAATCCGAATCGGAAATCGGATTTGTTCCGATTCCGTCGGGTTTTATAATTCCGTATTTCTAGAATAGAATAGAGATGTTAGAAATGGGACTTACGGGTTTAGGACAACAAGGAGAGGGAGATGGATCGGGAGGAGTCGCCGGTGCGTCGTTTCGTCGCCGGGATCTTTTAGGATGGTCGTCGGAAGTTCGCCGGAAAATTCGCCGTAGCTTCACTTCTTGCTCGTTTTCAAAGTACACAAGGTTTCTTGAAAATTCTTGAGAGTTGGCTCAGAGTTTGGGGTGAGGGGGTAGTGTGTAGGGTTGGTATTTATAGGGTTATGCTAGGGTTAGGGTAGATGAAGGGTTTTAATTTAAAAATGTATTGAAATATATTAAAATGTAATAAAAGTGGAGTAAATGTGGTTTTAAAAAAGCTCTGGAAATGATCTGAGGATAAAATTTTGCAGGTGTACAGGGGAGAACAAAAGACACTTTTTTTGTGTTGGGGTCGTCGCCGGAATCGGCCGACTCGGCCGCGACTCGGTCGAAGGACTGGCCGATTTGGCCGATTCCCGGCCGAGTCAGGCGGCCGGGATCCCCCCTGATGGTTCATCTAAGCTCTTGCAATGTTACATTTTTGGGTGTAGTGGGGGTTTTTGTGAGATATGAACATGTAAACCCTTGGTATTCTAAAGGTTTTAAAAAATCAATATTAAAAATAATGTGGGGTATGAGATTTGAACTCTGGTGGCTTGGTTCAGCAGTGTAAGGTATTACCAATGAGCTACAAGCTCCTTCTTGTAATTAAGGAGTGAATTAAATACTTAAAGTGATAACAGCAGAAGTAAATACTCCAAGTATACATTAATTTTAAAACAAATTTTTGTACACTAAAAATGGAGTTGTTACAATCCAAGTCTCGAGCGATCTCCCCTCGACTTCGGGGCCATGGAGACGCCTCCTTCTCAGCAGCGCTTGGCATGCTTGGCAAGTAATCGAAATCAACTCGACGAACGATCGCTAGACAAATAGCCGACCTGACATGGAAGCCCAACAGTGCAAGAAGAGAAATTTTATGAGCATTTTTCACGCATATAAGATAAAGTGCAAACCAAAGAAAGGAAAAAAAAGGTTTTATTACCGAAGGCAAAGTCTTTACAAAGGGTATTTTGGGTTCCTCGACATTCACCACGGGACGAGCAGGGTCCTCGGCGAGTTCCTCGTCAGGAATCTCTTTCCCCTGCTCCTCGGCGTCCGCGAGGGGGTACTCGGCCCGGAGCTCTTCGTCGGCGAACTCCGGCATCCGGGCCTTAATGGCGTCGAGGGCCTCATGCCAGATGAGGGTTGTAGCCACGGCCAGGTCATCATAGAAGTCTTTCGACTTCTTGTAGCCCTCCACCACCTTCGCCGCCGCGAGGTCGGCCAACTTCACCGCTCTCAGGTCGGCCGACTTCGCCGACTCGGCCGCTGTCCCCAGCTCCTTCCGGAGGGTCTTCACCGTCTTCTTCAGGTTGCCGGCAAGCACCTGAGCGTCCTCAAGCTTGGCCTCGGCAGCCACGGCGGCCTCGCGGTACCGGGCAACCTCCCGTTTCCTGGCCTCCACCTCGCCCTCCAGGGCGGCAACCCTCGCCATCACCGCCTCCAGCTCCTTCTTGGAGCTCTCTTCCAGCGAGGCGAGCTGGCCCGCAGCTTTCATCGCCGGGGCTATCACCTCGGCCTCCATTCGTAGGGCGAGGGCAACATGCTGGAGAACCTGAAAGATAGGAAAGAGATCAGAAAAATAAAGGAGGCACCAAATCTCACAAAAAACCAAACGCTTACCTGCACGGACTCCTGGGCGATGGATGCCATCTGGGCCTTAAAGGTCCCCCCGGGGACCCTACCCCCTGCCGATTTCTTTATCTCATGAAGCAGGCTATCCGCGACGGATAGCCCCGAGGGTACCGCGAACTGGAGGCCTCCTTCCTCCACCATGATCGGCGAGGGCGGGCCTCAGGAAGACCTCCGGGAACCCCTCTTGAGCGGCTCCGATGGAAGCCGATCTCCTCCTCCGAGGCCGGGTCTTCCAGAATCCGAGCCCGCTTCCGGCCCGACGCTCCACTAGGCCCCGGGGCGGGGACCGCCCCGGAACGCTCACGGGACGCGACCACCGGAGGAGAAGGAGCTGGGGCGGGCTTCGAGCGGGAAGGGCCGGCGCCTCCGGCCTTCGTGATCCTCCTCGGCTGGCGCATGGAGGCTTTGAGCTCGTCCATATCCATGGGTCCTGCGCAAAACCAAATGTAAAGAAGTCAGCGACACAAGCAATATATAAGCCAAAAAATAAGCCAAAACTTACCGACGAACTCAATGGGGCTGAGCCCGGCCCAACTCAGAACCCTCTCAGACAGCAGCACGTCGAATCGGGGGATGGGCTCCCACGACGCCACTCGCACCGCGACGGGGTCACTGGACTGGTTCCTCGGCAAGCATTTCTCCCTCGACCACTTTGTAGGCACGGGCCAGTCCTCGCCCTCGGAAGGGGAAACGAAGAAGAACTTCTTCTTCCAGTCGTGAATGGAAAAAGGCAGGGCCACAACCCCTGTCCCGGCGGTGACCCCCTGTCGCTTTCTGAAAGAGAGGTAGACCCACCTCGGGTCGCCCGCTCGACCACTAGGGTGATTTTTGAAGACGAGGGAAGAATCAAGGAGGGAGAGGCTGAAGGGAACCGCCTGTAACTTCAGGTGGATCAGGAACCCGAGGAGAATCCTCCACGAGTTCGGTACTAACTGGCCAGGGGCTAACCCGAAAAAGTTCAGCGCTTCGACAACCTCGGGAGAGAAGGGCAGGCGCATTCCACCCCAAAAAGCTTCCAAATACAGGGCGATCTCCCTGCCCCATACTTGGTCTGCCCTCTCTCCCTCCTTGGCCAGACGAAGCGTATAACGTGAGGGGGTGTGGAAGCGAGCCCGAGTATTGGCAAGCTCGTCCTCATGCCCCACCCAACACGAGGCGCCGGGGGAAGCATCTACCGCCTCCTCCCTGGGGGCTGCCCCCGCCGCACGATCCCGGGGAGAGGATCCGACCCCTACTCCCCGGGAGGACTCAGGCTCAACTAAAGGGTCCCTAGAACCTACTCCTACGACATCTACCGACTCTACAAAGGAAGACATCTAATCTTGAGAAGAGGGATCCTCAGAAAACGAAAGCGGAAGAGAGAAGACGAGCGCCGAGCAATCAGGACTTAGAACGGGGAAATATGAAGGAGTAGGGGCCCTGGAACGGGACCCACCCCTATTTATCACCGCAAGCGACCTTATCCAACAGCGCCCTTCATCTCCCGCCAAAACGCCTCCTCGCGTCCAACGGCTCCGATTGCTCCACTTGTCGTTCCCACACTGGACTGCGCCCCGTCAGACGCCGCAGGTCTGCACACGTCGCGTCGGCCAACCGACGCTCGACACGTGGACCATCGCTTCAGTGGCAGGATGCACGAACCAGCGCACCTTCCTTAAATGCAGAGATCTCGCTCTGATTCGCTGGCAGAAAAGACAGCTGACAGCCCGGGGATGCGTCCCGACGAAACCTTAGGAGGAAGCTCATCCCGGACGGCCTGGCAGTCCACTCCTGACCCGACCCGCTAGCTGGTCGGGATAAGAGTGGGGGGATAATGATGATGCTCAATATTGGCAGTCTCCAAGATCAAGACACATGGCAGATGACGTGTCCCAGAACTCAGAAGAAAGGGCCACAGGGGCCGACCAGGCCACCCCTGTACCCGACCTGCAAGCACAAGCTGGCTCACCTCAGAGCCTCCTGAAATTTGGTCTCCTCGGCCTCTCAGCTCACCCCGAGCTGTCTCAGAATCAAGACTCCTCGGCCCTCTCGCTCGTTCCTGAGCCCCCCAGCCGAGGCCATCCTCCTCGGTCCTCCGACCGACCAATTCCACCACTCACAGGCGTAACCGCCGCTCAGCAAATCTCGCCATGCGCAGATTCTCCGCCAGCAACATCCCACGTTCCACGCCATCACGATCCCCATTAATGGGCGATCCACTCTTTATGCGGGCGTGACGTCGGGAGCGTAACTGCCGGCGAGATTCTCGCGCCTGCTGCTGCGTGCTGCCGCCACTATATAAACCCCCATCACAGAGGGGTCAAGTAAGCCATTTTTATTCCACTTAGCCGTTACTCTGCTCGGATCTCGTACTAACTTGATCGTCGGAGGGTCCTCGGTGGTACCGAACCATCCCGGGACTTCTTTGCAGGTACTCGGCATTAAACTCCTCAAATCACCAATCTCCTCAAAACCCATTGAGACCCGCACGCAACAGGAGATCACCTTCCAAATCCACCGGGAGATCGACGGAAGACAACATCTAATGGAGACTCGAAAAGGACCTCCATCACTCTCTCTTTTACATCACTTGATTGTAATCCATGCTTAATTTCTAGCAAACGATAGTAGTAAACAAAAATAGAAGTTGAAAAATTAGTGCATGAAGTAATTAACTCAGTTCCAAACCAATGACTATTAATTAAGAAAAAGAGTTAATTCTGGGATAGAAATGCATAATTTGACTGAAAATTAGAGCTAAAACATAAAGATTGAAATTATATATACATAATATGAGATGGGGAAAACTAATAGGCTTCAAAGATGCGGGGACAGTGGACATCTCGTTCTCTCCATTGTCATTTCAGTTTCAGTTTCACGTGCAGAGGATTTAAGAGATCGGAGTATATATGAAAACATACTATTTTAATTTAAGTAGAACAAATGTAGCATCTCTTCTCCTCTTGTATTCAGCCCTTTTTGCTTCCAACTTCTTTGCCGCTTTTTTGCAGACTTAGTTTTGTCTCTTACGAAACGCTCGCCTCTTTCCAATTCTGATCGATCTGAAACAATTTGTATGTTACGTTCATAATTTGTAAAACTGAGTTTGCATATGAGAATACTGTAGCCGCTCAAGTGTGGAAAAGCTTTGATCTCCCTCCCTCTCTCCATATATATATATATATAATCTTTGTCCCATAATCATGGTTTATTGACGTGCAATCTATGTCTCTCAAATGCCCTAGTGTCTTAAGTATCCAACATAAAACATGCATCGGAAATCGTAAAATCCAAGTAAGATTATAGAATGATTCCAAAGCATAAGGTTGTAGGTTATGTTGGAGCAAATGCATAAAATAGGGAAAAGCACAAACTTCTAATGGTGGGTTTTAAGTTCCACATTGCCTACACCAAGAAATGGGAAAGTGTTTATATAACGCTTACATCCTTCATTGCATTTAGTCCAAAGAAAGAGGATATGGTGAAACCAAACGGGCGCGCCGCCGCTACCGTGCCGCGTGTGCCTGCACCTGGAAACACGAATGCCGTTTTGATTTCACTTCATAAGGTTTCTAATAATCTTTTTACATAAAATTACTTTAATATATCACGAATGGTTTTTAGGAACGGGTGCGACTGTTGGAAAATAACCGTTGCAAATTGAACGGTTACGACCGTTGAAAAATGACAGTTGCAAGTTGATCGGTAGAGATATGACGGTTATCCGCGGTTGCAGATGGAACAGTTGCAATCATTACAGTTGCCAGTGGTTGTGGATCGAACGGTTACGAAGGAGCAGTTGTGAACGAACGGTTGTGAACCGTTTTGGGAAGCAATAAAAAGCCATTCCTTAAAGACTTTGAGACATTCCCCCAAAAACCAAAAACCAGAGCATACAAATTCTCTCTCTTCTTCTTCTTCACTGCATTCACAGTATTCGAACATCTAACTGCGAAACAGAAAAGAGTATTAACACTAATTCCGGCGACTTGTGCAAGCCGGATTACCAGAAGGACTGGGGGAGTTGTATCTTGGAATTGAATCGCCGCTGTAAACCTGCCAAGAGGGAGGCGATATTTTTCTTAGGTCAGTGCACTCAAATGCATATCTTTTTCTCATAAACTTCATGAAAGTATTTCTTAGTATCTCTACTAGGTTTCAATGAGCATCAAGTATGCAATTTAAAAAATTTAGAGGTTAAGTATACTAAATAAGAATCGAACTAGAAAATTAGGGTTTTAAAGTTAAGCAAATAAGTTCTAAACTAAGTGAAGAGAGTCTACAACTTTTGTAGTCTAGTCCTTCACTTCTAAAACTCCAAGTAGTAGTCCCTAGAACTCTTCTTTAACTCCACTTGAAAGATAGGACGAGCATACTTGTAGTTTTCGTCGTCGAAGATGATCCACCTTGAGGCCATTCACTCAAGCTCACACTTCACTAATCAAGATATTAGTGAAATTAACAACCTAAACTAATTTGCTAGAGTGGTGTATGTTGATGAAGTAGGAATTTTGCTAACAAAAAATCTTTCTTTTCTTTTTCTCATCCTTGAAAAATCTAGTGAGGAGATGAAGAAGATGGACTTGGAAGTGAGTGTGAACTATGAGCTAAGATGAGAGCTAGAATATCATAAATATCAATGAATTAAACAAAGTGAGAAAATGAGTCATGGCTTCTCCAAGCATCCAAAACCATGATTCAATCTTCTTTTCTTTAATTCATAAATATAAATGATTATCTTCTCATCCTTACCTCTTGTGTGATTCTCACACATCCTAATTCTATATATCATCAACTATGATATATATATATATATATATATATATATATATATATATATCAAATTATTAAATCAATACTTGATTCAATAATCCGATTATATCATATATAATCCAGCTAATATCATATATATATATATATCAAATTATTAAATCAACACTTGATTATATATATATATATATATATATCAAATTATTAAATCAACACTTGATTCAATAATTCGGTTATATCATATATAATCTGGCTAATATCAAATATATAAACACACACACACACACACACATAAATCAAATCATTGAATTAACAATTGATTCAATAACCTGGTTATATCATATATAACCCAGTTGATATCAAAAACGCTAGATTAGAATACGGTATCATATACTCGTATTTGATCAAGCTCCCGTACATATCTCCATACGTGCCCTATTTCGTTTCGCTTGAGTTAAGAAATCTCTATGTAAGACTCTAAAGACTCGTCAATACGCCAGCAGTAGGTAATGATCATATCAGATACCCACAAGCCGTCAGCGGTACTAGCTGGATGTAACGGCTACTCAGGTATTGAACGGATAGAAGATCATCAAGAAAACTTGTCCAAATTCCTGGAGAGCCTATAAGCAATACTTACCATATAGTCCGGTCTTTTCGTCTGATATGTCGCATATCGAGTCTGGGGGGTGGAATCGTCAGACCCCAATAATTTGATAAGTCATGCCGATGTGTGGCCTATAACTTTTTGAGAAACTACTGATAACACTTATCAGTAAATCTCATCATCCCAGGCCAGGGACTTGCTGTTATAGCCAATCGAGCATAGCGCAATATCAATTCTCAATACCGGGAGAGACGAAACCCCTCCTATCGCTCACTGCCTCCATATGACTCGGGACTGTACCCAAAAACTATCTGTTTGCACGACTCATTTGAGCCGTGGTAGGGAGAACATCAAAGCACAGTGGGAACCACACAAGACACTATGACGATCTCGGGTCTACAGACTAACATGTACACGTATTACCAGAGAACTGCTATCTAACGATAGGTATGGTACCATCTAGGAGTTCTCGGCGAGTCATGCTCGGTGTACTCATTCTCCAATGAGCACCTGTGTACAATTTTTTATATCAAACACCAATGGTTATGGGATCAACCATCACCCCATACAGGGTCAAGAAACGTACACACAAGTCTACTCTGGAATATCGATACCCTGTCTTGTTATTCTCTCGACTAAGAACTGTTAATGATGTGCTTGTGGACTATACAAGCCCCACTAGTATGATCTGCATCATAGTCCTGCTAGTCAAGCCAACATCCTAAGGACTTTATCAATATGTATTAAAGAGACAGTAAACTAAAACAAATGCACATGTTAAGATAAAGAGCAACCAAATAACATACCATCATGTCGAGCAAGAAAGTCCTCTCTATATATGTCGAAACATCCACTATAATATACAATAATGGCCTCTATGGCATACATATTTCTAACAATCTCTCACTTGCACTAAGACCAGTTATTGTAGTATCGCATACCCAGCATCTTAAAAAGTCTCTCGAACTGTGTTTGGGGGAGGGCCTTCAGTGGATCCGACGTGTTGTCCTTCGTTTCTACTCTCCTGACCTCGATCTTACGGCGATCAACTATCTTCCGAATCAGGTGATACCGCCTCAGAATATGTCTGGATCGCTGATGGGACCGGGGTTTCTTGGCCAAATCCATAGCTCCATTTTTATCACGATACAAGGGTATTGGATGTACAATGGATGGAACCACTCCAAGTTCAATAATGAACTTCTTCATCCAGACAACCTCTTTGGTAGCATCATTGGCAGCGATGTATTCAGCCTCCATCGTCGAGTCTGCAACGGTATCTTGCTTGGAACTTTTCCAACATACCGCCCCTCCATTGAGGGTGAAGACAAAACACGAGATAGACTTGTTGTCATCCTTATCACTCTGGAAGCTCGAATCAGTAAAGGATTCCACTTGGAGTTCTCCGTTACCATACACCAAGAACATCTCTTTAGTCCTTCGTAAGTACTTAAGAATGTTCTTCACAGCTATCCAGTGTTTCTCCCCTGAGTCTGATTGATACCTACTTACCATACTAAGTGCGTAAGCTACATCCAGTCTGGTGCATAACATCGTGTACATGATAGACCCAACTGCAGAAGTATAGGGTATCGCGTTCATGCGAGCCCTCTCCAAATCAGTCTTGGGAGACATCTCTTTGAAGAGAGTGATTCCTGAACAAGCGAGTAAATTACCACGTTTAGAGTCTTCTGTTCATCACAGAAAACTGCATTTTAATACAGCTCATTCATTATCTATTTTGTGATATATCGGTGCTATTAATCAGTGTCTGCTCTGTAATTATAGTTTACAGGTATTCGTGATAAAATACGGGAAACACATTTAAAATCATGGATATATCGTCTGTGAGCCGATATTGCAACCGGAACTGGAAACCGACCGATATCCAAAGAGTTTTTGCAAATAATATGTGTGCACAATATTTTGGTCCAACACAATGCAAGTGCACACATACTCTTTGGCACTAGGACCATGTGGGGCTGCCCTTGGCACAATGCATGCAAGAGAGCACATGTATGGGTGTGATGTGCATTGATTAGGCAATAAATGCATAAAGTTTGGATGTGATGTATTGTCTCATGTTTCCCTCTAATTCTCTGCATACAAACCAGGCTTCAACTCATAAAACTAGCAGCACCAGAATGATATTGGGATGCACACATGACCACCACATCAACACGAGACCAAGTGTTCGGAATTTGGCCGAGCACATGGCTTCCAAAACTGGCCTGGCCGGCCCCACCATCTCCAATGAGCCCCAGTTTTCTACAGAGCCTCCCTTGATGCCACGTCACCACATTTTTATTGTTTGTTTATTTTCTTTGGTGCCTATAAAAGTAGAACCAGTGAGCAAGGAAAGGCTCTCTCTTATTCTCACATACTTCTATAGTTTTGTTAGTTTCTTTATTTTTGGTTTAGCTTGAGGGTGAGTGGGCTTCATCATTGGTTTCTTCTTCTTCTTCTTCTCTCTTGAAGCTTTCTTTGGAGAGTTTCATTAAGGAGGTTGAACAAGTAACCAAAATCTTGTAATCTCTTTCTTCAAGTGTAATAATATTTGTTTTTCTTTGTTTACTTGCTTCTTTTTTTTACTTGCTTTTCTTTTTATGATGCTTAACTAATCTTTCTTTGGTTATGGTAATGGTGAGGAAGTGAGATGAAAGGCTTTTGCCTCCTTCACCTCTTGTTTATATTTAATGTGCTTATCTACATGATTATAACTTAAAGATTGATTTATATATTGATGTGATATGGTATTTTGAAACCATGGTTACTTTGTAACCTCTTCATATACCATATTCACTCCCTTCCCCATTTCAATGTTTAAGTTAAAATCATTTTAGTGTTAAGATTGCTAGGTTTGGATATCGTATTTTGTGATTAAATGACTTGAAAAATCTTTCGGTTTCATATACGATATACCATCACAAACACCTAGCAAACTCAACACTAAAATCATTTGCTCTCACTCACCATTTTGTGTTTTTA
This sequence comes from Agapanthus africanus, assembly GCA_030015575.1. Lineage (NCBI taxonomy): Eukaryota > Viridiplantae > Streptophyta > Magnoliopsida > Asparagales > Amaryllidaceae > Agapanthus > Agapanthus africanus. The sequence continues at coordinate 398,012,563 of CM057338.1, read as the reverse complement.
TTGTTGTGGTATACTTGCTAACCCTTGTGTTTAGTATTGATACCCGAAGCTCGGACATACAAACGGTAAGTGATCAAAATGGATTAGTTTTGTGCTTTGCGGAGAATATTAGAATTTGATGATTTGTGCCTCGCAACCGCTTCGACAAGCCGTGTTTCATGCCGGGATCAACGCAAGAACGGACAACTCATGATCAAGAGAGCGTCGAGAGAATCGTCGCAATTCAACCTTCCGAACCAAAGTCACGACCATTCTTTCTTAACTTGTTTTCTTGCTTTTCTTTGTTTTTCGTATTCTTTCTATATTTTTTGTGACAAAACCAATCATTCATTAATTTGTTGAATCTTAAACGACAAGACTTAATACGCAATTCCCTGCGGATCGAGCCGTGCTTGCTGGCTCGCTACAATGCGCCGTGCACTTGCAGTTATAAATTTTAAAACGAGAACGATCTCGCGTGCGCATTCCGTTTCCTTAAAAGTCATATCTGTTTCAAAACATACGCGTTTGCGCGCGCGGGTGAAGTCCCAAAAAGTTTTTGGCACCGTTGCCGGGGATTTGGTAGTATTAGGAATTGTTATTTCAGGTTCTTACTAACTCATTAACTACTAACTCAATTTTTTTTCTCGAAAACTAACAATACGACATTCTTTCTAACTTGTTCTCTGTCTTTACTGTCTGCTATCACTCTATAATCCAACTTAAAATTCAAGTTATATCATAAGAGCACTTAGCCTGCCTAGAGAACCCACCAAAATTTCCAGCACTTAGCTCCTAAACAAAACCGGCGACATCCAAGGGAAATCCGAGCTCGCCGTCCTGTTTGGGAGATTTTGGGTTTTTTCTTTTTTTGTGATCTCCAGTGCAGTGTTTTTACTCTATTGGTATTGCTTGATTTTTATAATTTTGTGTGTGCAGGAATTGGAGCATGTATATCGCTTTTTGACACTAAATATCGTATTTTCCGACATTTCAGGTTTGTCACGGAATTACAACCAGTGATCGTGTAGAGCGGGTTTCAAATTCAATTTCAAAACGTTAGCAAAGTATAGTGCCAAAGATCCGGGTAGTTGACCCGCGCAAATGAACATTCAAATACCCGCAATCACTTCAAAGGTAACCCAAATCGCATCGGTACGTATTTTTTAACACATTCTTCTCGAATCCGACGCATTCCAATATTTCTATCTTATACAGGATTTTTCGCACAATTTTGCCACCAATTGAAAAAAGAACTAACCGTATTTTTTGCAGCGCTTAAATTTAAAACGAAAAAGAATTGCTTAAATTGCTTGATTTTTTGAATTCTTTTATTGATTGCGCATTTGCATCTTAATACGGATTTAAGGGCAAAAAGACCAAACAAGATACGGTAAAGGATTTCATCACTTTTTCTCCGTAGCCCAAAAATCATAAAACTGCATTCTTGCATACCCACAGTAATTTAAAATCAACTGGAACTTTGACTTTAACGACTTCGCACTCATTAGGAGAAGTTAACTGTGTTTAGAATACCGCTTAACGGTATATCGTTCACGTGGTGTCTGGCAAGTGTTCAAGAGAAAGGGTTATCTAATTAAGGAACTTCGCGAAAGCGTTGGAAAACCCCCCTTCTCTCTTGCACTTACCTGGCTTCGTGATCCGTATATCTTGAGCCCGTTTCTCGACACAGTTTTATTTCGACAATCAGGTTCTTGAGCAGGTCTAGTTGACTTAGCATAACATAGACTGCTAGGAGTATGATGTTCTTTATTTTTGTGACATTTGTGAATTCTTGTTAATATGGGTGACACACAATTCAATTCGATTTTTCATGATTCTTATTCATTTGTTTATACTCAGTCCCAATTCATTAGTTCAAATTGCCATGATTATTCCCACATTCATGAAAATTGTCCTTTTCTAGGGGGTGATCAACCGTCCCAAATTTTTGATAACGGTCATCCACCTAACACTCTTGAACCCAGTACCACTTCAACTAGAAACCTAATGATTGAGGATTTAGAGAAAGAGGTCAACAGATTGACTGCTCTAGCATCACTACCATCACAACCCCTCCAACCCGAAACAATTGAACCATCATTAGGGAATGATAGTGAGATGGATGCTAGGTTGACCACTTTAGAGAAAAGTATTAAAGTGATGACTGCAGTTGAGAATCAAACAGCTGCAACGCTAGCCCTGTTCATACAGCGGTGTGAGCAATTATTTCTTGCTCAGGCCCAATCTTTGGCTAGCATTGAGGAAGAAGTGAAATATTTAGCTGAAAGGATTCTAAGGAGTGAGCACAGTCAATTGGAACCCAATAATGTTAACGTCTGTCATCTATGAAGTCACCCAAGTGAGATAAAAGATCAATTGAATTTTGATAATTTCATAGATGATGATACGATTGAATTGACTGAGTGTTACCAGGACACCCAAGAAAAACCTCCGACTGATTTTTACAGCCCAATTTTTGAGAAGGAATCTTGTGATTTTGACGGGTATGGTTTGGATAAAGTGTTAGAAGAGATCAATGATCAGGAACCCACGATTTTTGTATTACCTAGTGATATTGTTTCGGAAGAAACATTAGGGTGGGAACCTATTTTTTTAGATGACATGAACCTACCCAGGTATGAATGTGATGAGGAAGAAATTTTATTGGGAGAGTCTATGAGCTATAGTGATAAGAATAGGATCGAGAAAAATCATAGGGAAGAAGACAACATTGAAAAATATTCTTTCATATCGAGTTTTGAGAAAATATTTGCGGATGAACTAGATATACTTGGTGAGTTTGAGTCAGGATCTATTTGGGAACATCCTAAGAACCTTTCTTTTGCCGAACTTTTTGCAGATGAAATCTAGTTTTTGAACGAACCTGACTTTGAAACTCCACATATACTTCTTGAAAATTCAATTCATTCGAACAATAATTCTTTTTCCTCTTCAAAACTTCGTCTTCACCTTCAGCGTCTTCCGATCCCTACTTTTACACGCCCATGCCTTTCACTAACATCTAACATATATCTTTTCTTTTTCTTTTTCTTTTGTATATACATATTCTTTTACCAGCCATTGCACTATATAGACAAAATCTTTAAATGGATGGTATTAATTTCTGGACTAACCCATTCGTTTAAATTGTGAATATTGTAATTAGTCTTAGATTTTTTCTTTTTCTTTGAATAAAATTCTCACCCTGATGTCTAAGTCTAGCTACCGGAGACGTAGGCAACAATGAGGACATCGTAAAACTCAGGTTTGGGGGTGAGCACTGCGTTTATTTTTGCTGCATCATATGTATATTCTGCATTGCATACATATTAAAAAACCTATAAAAAATAATTTTTTTTTTACAAAATCATAAAAACTTTGTCGTCAAGTTAGCTAGTAGGGTAACTTAGATTGTTATTCCGAAAATTTAGTTGATATATTAGAAGTAATTAAATCCTAGGCTTAGGAATTGAAAACCTTAAAAATAACCCTCATTCTGTTTAACCTTGATAATTATACGTGCTTACAGTTTTTTTTTGAGAAATAGGTAATCTTGAGTTCAGTTCTTTAGTTAAGTCGAGATGAAGGGAGAGTATTGAAGCTTTACTAAAAGATAAGTCTGAAAAATAGTTTCTATTCTTGAGTCCAAATTTAGAAAATATATACCCTACAAACTGCACATACACGCAACTTGAAAGTTGGGATAGTTGACCAAGAAATACTCTTGCCTGAAAGCCTAGCATGAAAGAAAAAATTGTATTTAAAGCTAACCACCATAAGAGCATCATTGAAAAATATATCCGGTCTTAAAAAGAAAAAGAAAAATAAAAGAAAAAAATAAATAAAGTCAAGACCTGGAAACTGCTATTTACGCTTTAAGCTCATACTTTCAGTAATCGGCTGTTAGTGCCTCAAGAAGCATTAATAATCGCATGAAAGATGTGTGAGCAAAACCGTCCATCCATTAATGAAAAGAAGTAGTATTAGGTATTAAGGCAAGGGTACTATAGCTTGAATTGAATTCTTAAGTGTAAGGGTGAAAATTTACACACACGTAGGGTTATACAATCGATGTTTGGAGGAAAGATAGGGATGAAGAATAAGACTTATGTTTTCTGTAATGATGATGAAAATCCCTGATTGGAGACCGCACTTTAGAAGGAAAATTCAGGAGATACCGAGATCTTTCTAAACTGTAAAAATGTATAGGATCTGGGGTTGAATAAATAGGAGGTGTGAAATATAAGGGTTGAATATTTCCAACTTAGGATGATAGAATTTCTAACTTAGATACTAAACTGTAGGAGTAGAATCGACGTTAACTTATGAAACTAACTTGACTGGATTTTGTGGATGTAATCCGCTGAAAACCCTCATGAGATAACACTCCTCCTACTAGAGACACCTAGAGGTTTAACGGCTTGTTGCAGATACTTAGTACAATCGCGTGCCCTGTGAAAGTGAGGCTAGGATTTTTTGTATTGCTCGGGACGACTAATAGATAAGTTTGGGGGGTATTTGTTTATCATAGAAAACTGCATTTTAATACCGCTCATTCATTATCTATTTTGTGATATATCGGTGCTATTAATTAGTGTCTGCTCTGTAATTACAGTTTACAGGTATTCGTGATAAAATACCGGAAACACATTCAAAATTATGGATATATCGTCTGTAAGCCGACACTGCAATCGGAACTGGAAACCGACCGATATCCAAAGAGTTTTTGCAAATAATATGTGTGCACAATATTTTGGTCCAACACAATACAAGTGCATACAAACTCTTTGGCACTAGGACAATGTGGGGCTGCCCTTGGCACAATTCATGCAAGAGAGCACATGTATGGATATGATGTGCATTGATTAGGCAATAAATGCATAAAGTTTGGATGTGATGTATTGCCTCATGTTTCCCTCCAATTCTCTGCATACAAATCAGGCTTCAACTGATAAAACTAGCAGCACTAGAGTGATATTGGGATGCACACATGACCACCACATTAACACGAGACCAAGTGCTCGGAATTTGGCCGAGCACATGGCTTCCAAAACCGGCCTGACCGGCCCCACCATCTCCAATGCGCCCCAATTTTCTACAGAGCCCCCCTTGATGCCGCGTCACCTCATTTTTATTGTTTGTTTATTTTTTTTTGGTGCCTATAAAAGCAGAACCAGTGAGCAAGGGAAGGCTCTCTTTCATTCTCACATACTTCTATAGTTTTGTTAGTTTCTTTATTTTTGGTTTAGCTTGAGGGTGAGTGGGCTTCATCATTGGTTTCTTCTTCTTCTTCCTTCTTGAAGTTTTTTTGGATAGCTTCATTAAGGAGGTTGAACAAGTAACCAAAATCTTGTAATCTCTTTCTTCAAGTGTAATAATATTTGTGTTTCTTTGTTTACTTGCTTTCTTTTCATGATGCTTAACTAATTTTTCTTTGGTTGTGGTAATGGTGAGGAAATGAAATGAAAGGCTTTTACTTCCTCCACCTCTTATTTATGTTTAATGTGCTTATCTACATGATTATAACTTAAAGATCGATTTATATATTGATGTGATATGGTATTTTGAAATCATGGTTTCTTTGTAACTTCCTCATATACCATATTCACTCCCTTCCCCATTTCAATGTTTAAGTTAAAATCATTTTAGTGTTAAGGTTGCTAGGTTTGGATATCGTATTCTGTGATTAAATGACTTGACAAATCTTTTGGTTTCATATACGACATACCATCACAAACACCTAGCAAACTCAACGCTAAAATCATTTGCTCTCGCTCACCACTTTGTGTTTTTATTGTTGTGGTATGCTTGCTAACCCTTGTGTTTAGTGTTGATACTCCAACCTCGGACATACAAACGGTAAGTGATCAAAACGAATTAGTTTCGTGCTTTGCGGAGAATATCGGAATTTGATGACTTGTGCCTCGCAACCGCTTCGACAAGCCGTGCTTCATGCCGGGATCAACGCAAGAACGGACAACTCATGATCAAGAGAGCGTCGAGGGTCGCGATCCAACCTTCGGAACCAAAACCACGACCATTCTTTCTTAACTTGTTTTCTTGCTTTTCTTTGTTTTTCGTATTCTTTCTATATTTTTTATGACGAAACCAACCATTCGTTAATTTGTTGAACTTTAAACGACAAGACTTAATACATAATTCCCTGTGGATCGACCCGTGCTTGCCGGCTCGCTACAATGCGCCGTGCACTTGCGGTTATAAATTTTAAAACGAGAACGATCTCACGCGCGCATTCCGTTTCTTTAAAAGTCATATCCGTTTTAAAACATACGCGTTTGCGCGCGCGGGTGAAGTCCCAACATCTTCCATGCTAAATCTCTTTAATATGGTGTCTATGTACCAGGATTGGAACAATCCCAACATCTTTTTAGATATATCTCTATAAATCTTTATCCCTATGATGTAGGATGCATCACCCAGATCTTTCATAAAGAACTTTTGTGATAAGAAGTGTTTGACTAAGTGAAGTATAGGAACATCATTTCCTATCAAGAATATGTCATCCACGTACAATACAATGAATACAATCTTACTCTTTACCATCTTTTTATATATATACATGGTTCATCAAAACAAATGTTCCAACTCCGCGACACCTGCTTTAATCCGTATATTGATTTAAGCAGCTTGCACACCTTTCCGCTGCTCTCACTGTCTACGAAGCATTCTGGCTGTGTCATATACACGTTCTCTTTTAAGTCACCATTTAGAAAAGCGGTCTTGACGTCCATCTGCCAGATTTCATAGTCATGGTATGCGGCAATGACAAGTAAGATCCTGATGGACTTAAGCATAGCCACTGGAGAAAAGGTCTCATCATAGTCGATACCAGATCGTTGACGAAAACCTTTTGCTACAAGTCTTGGTTTGATGGTCTCAACCCTTCCATCTACACCAATTTTTTTCTTGAAGATCCACTTGCTCCCAATGGGTTTTACCCCTTCAGGAGTAACTTCTAAAGTCCATACTTTGTTGGTTTACATGGATTCCATCTCAGATCACATAGCATCCATCCATTTCACAAAGTCCCTACTTGTGATGGCCTACTCGAAACTAGCCGGGTCATCATCTTTCATGATGCAATCTTCGCTCCCACTGTCTATAAGAAAACCGTATATCTTTCAGGTGGATGAGGAACCCTACTAGATCTGCGGAGTAGTATTCAGTCGAAAATACTGCATATTTGATATAACATTTTCTTTACTTTTCTTAGATATTTAAAGGTGTTTATTATAAATATGAAACATATGAGGGTTTATCTGCAAAATATCTATTTTCATATGTTTATATATTATAATTAATATTATGAAGGAAAATGTATGCATATAATATTTATATAGTATTTTGATAATTTAAATATGCATATCATATCAAATATCCTTAACCAATATTCTTAAAGTATAATATCGTATCAAATGGTTAGGATAATATCTCAAAAATACCAAATATTACTAACATTATTCATTGAGATATTGTGCAAGTTTTAGTTTAGGTCAGGAAATAGAGATGTTGAGATATCGGGAATCAAAAATCTGCCGATGAAGTTAGATAAAATCGAAGAATCAATACTGGCAGAGACTCAGGAAATATTTTCAAGTTCCAGACATCAGCTAAATCTCCATGTGTCACAAGAATAAAGCCCCAGAAATTTGCAGCCAAGATCCCACCAAACAGCTGCAGATCCACGGCCAAACCATTAAATATGCGGCGGATCCGCGGCTGATTCACCGAGTCAGGAGTTAGGATTTTTAGGTTGGATTTGCTACAACTAACCCTTATTCTTGGGATTTTTAGTTTCTGGTTTTGGGGCTATATAAAGGACCGAGGGCTAAACCTAGAAATTATCAAACCGAAGAGATCGCGAAGTTCAAGTTGACTCACGCATCCAAGTTGATCAATCGGCTGTTCAGTTACCTCCTTCAAGATAGATCGAGAAGCAAATTAGGGTTTTGTATTCCACTTTCTAAAGGAACAAAAAGTGTAATTGATCAAGTTGATTAATAAAGGTATTTGTTTTATTCTTATTGCATTTATTTTTTATTTACATCATGATCTTTATCCGTTCTTCTATCTCAATCATGCGCGAGCAATTCACTACTTGATAGGGATCGTAGGATTAGGGTAGATCAATGGAAGATGAAGAATTTCTTAACTTCTTTTAAGTCTTATGAAGTTTATAAACTTTAGCAAAATAGATGTTAACATCCTAATCGGACACGCTATCAATTTATTGATAGTTTTGACCGCGATTTGAGATTAGATTAACAATTGTTTTGTTAAGGGCTAGACATGAATAGAGATCAATGAAAGAACAAGGGTCGATAGTGTGGAAAAACTAATTTCTTCCAAGAACCCTAATCCTCATTCATCACTATCAATTTAGTTTTAAATCTATTAATAGATAAAAGGAGTCATTTTTATTAATTATCCATTACTACTAAATCCCAACGAACCTTACAAGCCCTCTTCTGATATAAAATCTACACCCGTCTTTAAACTAGATCTATTTTCTACATCTGTATTTTGACGTAGATCTAGAAACTATTCTCTACTATTCTTTAATCTTCTATTCTTCCTCTTTTTTTTCAACACGTCTAATGTAAGATTGAAAAATTCAACATTTCCCTGAGAACGACCCGTACTCATCTCGGTCTAGCTACACGCGACACCGTTATTGATTGCGGTTACTACACTTCTTTAAAATATAGAATCAATCAAATGGCGCCGTTGCCGGGGATACGTGCGTAATTTTTTTTATTCTTACTATTCGTGTTGAATTCTTATTCGATCCATATCATAAATAAAACAAAACAACAAATTGTGTATTTAACGATTAGTATGCGATTTTTGCAAGAGAATCTGAAGACGATAGAACGAGGAAACAGAGATTCAGAGACTTCAGAGAGGACGATAGGAGCACAGAAGGCCACAGTACAAAAAAATTTCAAGCGATCTCTCAAATCCGCGGTGGAACCACGGCAAGAAGTGCGCTTTGGCGGCGGAACCGCGGCCGAGTTGGGGATCTAGGGCTTCATTTTTCTCTGGTAACTTCCTTTATACTTCCTCTCTCCTCTAAAATTATCCAATAATATATTTTTTGCAGGATTCTTTGCAAAATATTGCCGCTAAAAAAAATCTTTTTGCATGTTTTGTAATTGGTTTGTGCATATTTTAATATGGACATTAAGAGGTAAAGACCAAATTCAGATTAGGTGGGGATTTCATCACCCTTCCTAGGCCTCACAAATAACAAACGAGCATCCGCATCACCCTACATTAATTAAAAAAATATTTAGACCAAGACTCTAAAGACTGTCGCGCTCATTAAGGATAGAGCAAGGTCGTGGGTAATCTATCGCTTATCCGCACTACTTTTGTGGTGTCTAGGCAAGTGTATCTAAGACAAGTGGTTACTTAATTAGGTCCGCTATTTTCGGTGATTCGTATAACGGATACCTCCCACTTACCTGGCACTTACCTGGCTAAAAGAGCGATAAAGAGGTGGTAGAGAATTGATCCCGCGGCTTGTCCTTTGGAAGTCTAGGAGATGTCTAGAGACTTGACCTATGTAACCTTAGTTCTACGGTTGATTGTGCATTTTTGTGTGATTTGTCTCACGTCTGACACTTCTCAAAACAAACTAATTTTAAACCACACACTGTAACAACTCCAATTCTTGTGTACATAAATTTGATTAAAAGTTAATGTATACTTGGGGTATTTACATTTCCTGTGAGTACTATAAATATTTAATTTACTTTTGGACAGCAAGTAAGAGCTTGTAGTTCATTGGTAAGACCTTGCACTGCTGAACCAAAACACCAGAGTTCAAATCCCATCAGCCATATTATTTTTTAATTAGTTTTCTTTTAATCTTTTTAGAAGCCCAAGAGTCTACACATGCATAACTCGTAAAAACCAAGAGTCACACATAAAACAAACGGGTCCACGAGTCAAGACACAGCATAAGGGGACGTGGCAGCTTGACTCGGCCCGACTCGGCCAACTCGGGCCGGCGGAACGGGCGACTCGGCCGGCGGCGCCGAGTTAACTCGGTCTAAACCCATTTTTTTCAACTCCCAGAGACCTTTGGCCTACTCCACTCCCCCTGCACTATTTAAAATCTCTGAAATTAAACAGAGAATTTAAAACTCCCTTTTTAATTTTTTAAATGCAAAATTAAATACAATTTTATCACACTCTTTCATCTATCCTAAAACCTAATTTTTCCTATAAATACCACACCTAAACTCACCCCTCCTCACTTCTAAATCTCTGTCCAAACTCTCAAGAAAATTCTATAGACTTTTTGTGTGCAAGTGGAGTTAGCAAAGGGCGAAACTCCGGCGAACTTCCGACGACGATACGAGGAGATTACGGCGACGAAACGATGCACCGGCGCATCCCACTTCTTCTTTTTCCTCTTCTCTACACTAAAAAACCAGTAAGTTCCTTGTCCCCCTTCTTTTTACTATTCTAAAAACTTAGAATTCTAAAACCCGACGGAAGCGGAGTTAATCCGACTTCCGATTCGGTTTTTCCTTAAAAATCATATTTTTCTTAAGAACAATAACACCAAACTCTCACATCATGATCATTAACTATTAACAAAATATCCTGACAAGTTTCAAATCAAAAGAATTTATATTTCAATTTTTATAGTACTTTTACAGAAAAATACCATATGGTTTAGTTTCGACATAAAACATCATTACCTTTGCTATACCTTTAGATAGTTCACGAGGTAATGACCTACCTCCTCACAACACTCATATGTAACATAGCACGATGATCTTTAGGAACATACTTTTCGGAAAATACGATTTTACACAAAACTACCTCAAACTTATAAAAATCTTTTTCTACAAGATATATATTTTTAACAAATCTTTGCAATGTGCCGCTACAACTCATTTTGGGGAAACCGTTCGGGATAGTGCGGATTATCGCACATCCTCGGGCTTAGTAGTGCGAGATGCAGACCTCCGCATGGAGCATACGGTCTCAAAAGATTTAAAAATACAAACATCTTAAGAAAATAAGATTTCTAAAAAAATAATAAATTTAATTATTTTATATATGTGTGTGTGTGTGTGTGTGTGTGTGTGTGTGTGTGTGTGTGTGTGTCTATTATCAAAATATCTATTTTTGATATAGTATAAATATTCCAACTTTTCTAAATAAAAAAGAATCACTTTACATAAAAATACCATGCAATTCCATACAAGTTCAATACTTTACAATTAACCATATATTATGAAAAATAGGTTTTATTCACTAGAAATGTCACAATGATAAAATATATATCAATGAAAACTTTAAAGACGATAATAAAATACTTTAGGTGTATTTTGAAAATTATAAAAAAATTATTTTTATATAAAACCCCCTCAAGTTCTATAAATTACCCTAAGGACCCTAGTAAACATAGGTTTAAGCGGGACCGGTTTCTTGAGCCTCGAGGAGCCAGAGATATGGGTGCTTGCCTATTTAAGATAGACAACTTAACAAACGGTGTTATCAACACGGTAATCGTCTTTGAAAAAGACACAAATCCCGCCGCCCATGTGCAGCGGTTACCGATAACACCAAAAACCTAATTCAGGACTTCAATTTCTGTTCTAATTGTTCTGACTCAGACTGAGTCTCATTATAAATAATCCGACTTTAATATGATTCAAGTACAAACTACAATTCAATATGAATCCATGAATCCATATAATCAATCTGTATTGACCGAACCGAGGATATACTTCCATCTACATGATTCTCCACTTACATCTATTTGCTGATATCATGGTTTCGGCAAGTCATCCATCTATATAAGATAATACAATTTACAATATAATGCAAACAATACAATCAAGATATCGCGGGGTTTAAGGGGTAGATTGGTATGGAAGGTGTTAGAAGTGGCACGAGACAACCACCATTAAGACACCTAACTTGTATTCAATTGCCATTGTACCGTTGCTGAATGGTTCCTTGTACTTTCCGTCCACCTTAGTCTCTGGTCCACTGAGACTCCTCTCGTATACACTAGCCTCTTCTGTACCAAGTTACAAACAACAGCGTTAATAATATAATACAACTTTAAAAGCTACATTCTCTCTCTGTCTATTCTACTTCTCATTTATCTTTAGGACTTACTGAGCGATTGTTCGTTGACGACATTCCTTCCCTTTATTCTTTGGAATGTTGTCAGGTGATCTGGACCTTCAGGAAATCGAGCCCACCAGCGAGGACATGAATCAGCTAGCTTACGACCCAGAGCTTTAGATTCTTGTACACATTTACATTCTGTATTTTTCATTTCTGTTATGCCACTGTTTAGGCATTGCTTTCCATTCCATGTATTTACTTTTCAGATCCATTGTACAAAAGAATATTAATAAATAAAGTTGTTGTTCAATTATATCTATTGTCTTTGTCTCTTGTGCATTTTTATTTATATTGCTTAGATACGCTTAGCGTATTTACTTCAGAGTAAAGACGTAGCGGCCAGTCGTGTCCTCTGCCCGTATACTGGGAAGCGGGGCATGACAGGTTTTGTTGGTGGCCCATGCAGGTCGGAGCTGTATGGAACACTACTATGCAGTTCTGTTCTGCGTGGACAACCTAAACAATATAACACAAGAACCAACAACTGAAAACATTCTTTACAATTCATACTTCTTGAATCTCATCATTTCATATACTTTAAATATGTTCTAACCTAAATTTTTCATTCAAGGTTATGGATTCCCCGAACAACACCAGCTCCAATGTCAACAACACACCTCCACCACTACCACTTACACCTACCGTCCCTGCCTTAATCAACGAGCAGACGGTTCTGCTTGAGGCGATCCGCAACCTCCTGGAAGGACAGCAGCAGCAGACTGCTATCCTGATGAACCAACCAGAGGCAGAAGCACCTGGGGTGAAGCAATTCAGGGCTTTGCACCCAAACAGTTTGCAGGAAAAGAGAGCCCTCTAGAAGCTGAGGAATGGGCTCAGAGCATCGAAGATGATCTGGCAGCATCACAAGTGCCAGAAATAGCTTGGGTTCGTGTTGCGAAATTACAGCTCACGGACAATGCACGGGTTTGGTGGAAGGCGGAAGAAAGCCGTCTTGATCAACCCATCGAATGGAAGACTTTCCGCGACATGTTCGACGCAAAGTACTTCCCTGAGACTGCCAGGTTCGACATGGAACATCAGTTCATTCACTTACAACAGGGTTCAATGTGGACCAAATCAGTAGATGAATAAGATGCTGAGTTCACCATGCTCAGTCGGTAAGATATGTCTTAATAATTCGATTTTTCAATAAATCACTTACTACACAGCTAATACAATACTTTAACATATTTGCGGCACACCTGATACCGACGGATGAGATCAGAGCCCGTCAATTTCAACAAGATTTAGATTCGGAGATCCAGGCTGCACTGGCCACAGGAGATTTTCCGACTCATGAATCGGCTCTGAAAGCTGCCTGCCTTATGAGGCAGTGGTAAAGATGAGGGGCAGATCTCAATCTGCTGGAGTCAAGCGCCCTGCCAACCAGATGGCAGGAGGAGCCTCGTCAAGATCACCATTTGTTCCTAGGAGACCGGGAGTACCAATCAACCGGCCCAGCCCAGCATTTTGCACATACTGAAGAAGAGATGGGCATCTGATGAAAGACTGCTGGAGTGCAAATCGTCTTTGCTTAGTCTACGGCTCAGCTACTCATGATATTGGGTCTTGTCCCATAAGACACAACCCAATTGCTGCACCCAGGCCAGCAATCACTTATCATTAGAGATCAGCTCTTCAGGCACCTACTCCAAGACTCGCTCTCCCTACTCCACCACCTAGAGGCCCACCGACTGAACCTCCTCCTCGCCAGTTCAATCAAGCTCAACGGAACATTCCGAGGAATGCTCCTCCGGCCAGGAAGAATGTACCATGACGACAGGCTTTCACGATGACCGTGGAAGAAGCTGAGGCCACTGACCAAGTCATCATTGGTAACCCTTCTTCTCAAGCTTTTCTTTCAGTCTTAACACCTACCTACATATTTTTCCTATACCTGAAACATATCCCACATACCTTAGGTACAATCTTAGTAGCCTCACTTCCCGCACTAGCACTATTCGATACTGGAGTATCTCACTGCTTTATGTAGCAACGGTTCGTTCGAACTCATACGATTCCAGTCACTCCGCTTGTATCCAGTTGGAATGTCAGTTTAGGAAATGGTGTTCTAAAGGCAACAATGGGATATAACTTGTGTCCAGTAGTCTTCTGCAGCAGAGAATTCTATGCTGACTTCAAGGTGCTGGACATACCGAACTTCGATATGGTTCTAGGTATGGATTGGCTCGGAACATTTTATGCTACCATTGACTGTCGTCAAAGGAGGGTAGTATTCAAGATTCCAGACCATCCAGTCTTCTATTTCAAAAGTGGAGACCGTACCCTGGATCCATGTACTTACAAGGCGAAACCAAAGATGGAAGTGATTGCAGCAATTCTAGCGGAGGAAGGATCAAAGCCAAAAGTGGTTCGAGAGTTCGACGATGTGTTTCCTGACGATATATCAGGTTTGCCTTCCGATCGAGCTCTTGAATTCAGTATTGATTTAGTATCAGGAGCACAACCGGTAATCAAAACACCTTATCGATTAAGTCCGGAAGGTTTTAATGAAGTCCGAACTCAGTTGGACAAATTATTGGCGAAATGATGGATTCGTCCCAGCACTTCAAGTTGGGGATCACCAGTACTGCTTGTGAATAAAAAGGAAGGTTCATACAGAATGTGCATCGATTATAGATCCTTGAAAGAAGTAACGATAAAGAACATGTATCCACTCCCGCGTATCGACGATTTATTCGATCAACTAAGTGGATCTTGTGTTTTCTCTAAGCTAGATCTTTGTTCAGGTTATCATCAGATGAAGGTCAAGGAAGCTGATATTCATAAAACAGCATTCAAAACTCGTTATGGACATTACGAATTTCTTGTGATGCCATTTGGAGTGACCAATGCACCAGCAATACTCATGAACCTGATGAATCAAGTTTTCCGGGAGTATTTAGACAGGTTTGTTGTCATCTTCATCAACGACATGCTGGTGTATTCTAAGAGTCGGAAAGAACACGCCGAACACCTACGAATTGTCCAGGAAACTCTACGACAACATCAACTCTACGCCAAGTACAGCAAGTGCGAGTTTTGGCTAGATCAAGTTGGTTTTCTTGGACTTAATGTATCAGGTGAAAGAATCTCTGTGGATCCAACGAAAGTTTCAGCAGTAAGCGAATGGCCGACACCAAAGTCAGTGAAGGACATTCAAAGTTTCTTGAGTCCGGCTGGATATTGCAGAAGGTCATTGAAGGCTTTTCTAAGATAGCAATACCCTTGACCAAGCTCACACGTAAAGATGGAGACTTTGTGTGGTTAGAAGCATGCGAGCACACTTTCGTAGAACTCAAGTCAAGGTTGACATCAACGCTTATTCTCGTTATACTGGACCAATCTGGAGGTTTCGAAGTGCATTGCGATGCATCCGGTAAGGGATTAGGATGTGTTCTACATCAGCACGGTAACGTTGTGGCTTATGCTTCAAGACAACTGAAGATTCATGAGCGCAATTATTCGACGTATGATTTGGAATTGGCAGTGATATCTTTGCTCTTATGATTTGGCACCATTATCTTCTTGGTGAGCGAGCGAATATATACACAGATCACAAGAGTCTGAAATATGTGTTTACTCAGAAGGAACTTAATATGCGGCAGAGACCATGGTTAGAACTCATGGCGGACTTTGACATCAACTTGTAATATCACCCAGGAAAGGTGAATGTGCTACATGATGCCCTTAGTCGCCTACCATTATCGATGAATCTTACCGCTCAGTTGAAGCTTCAGTTCGATGGAGATCCGTCCATCGTGGTGGATGTGGTGTGTGGTGAGGAAAAAGAAGATGTAGAAATACCGACTTCGGAGTCGATAGGAGAAACGCGGATAAGACGGGCACTAGAATCCCGTGTCCAGCCGAGCATGCACTAAATGGTTTAGCACAAGTGGCAGCGTTTGTGATAATTAGAGAAAATGATTTTGGTTTGTTTTGAAAGAAGGACAGATTTTGAAAAATCACACAAAAAATGCACAAGCAACCCTAAATCTAATGGTCGCCTAGGTCAAATCATTAGACCACTCCTAGACTTCCAAAAGACAAATCGCAGGATAAATCCTCTACTGCCTCTTTATCCCTTCTGTGGCCAGGTAAGTGCTAGGTAAGTGAGAGGTTATCCACTACGTAAGTAGTGGGCCTGATTAAGTAACCACTAGCCTTAGACAAACTTGCCTTAGACACCACAAAAGAAATGTGGATAAGCAATAGATTACCCACAACCTTCTTCTGTCCTAATTGAGCGCGACGGTTCTTAGAGTCTTGTCTAGATATTTTTTAGTTAATGAGGGTGATGCGGATGCTAATTTTGTGATTTTTGGGGCTTAGGAAAGGTAATGAAATCCCTACCTAATCTGAATTTGGTCTTTACCCCTTAATTTCCGTATTAAAATATGCAAACAACCAATATCAAAACACGCAATAGATTTTTATTTTAGCGGCGCTGCGAATTTTTGCAAAGAATCCTGCAGAAAATGGTTATTGGACAAGAGCAGTGAAGAGATAAGAAAGTTAAGAATATACCAGAGGAAATTGGAGCTCCAATTCGACTAAATGGCCGCGGTTCCGCGGCGGATCCTTGCTAATGGCCGCGGTTCCGCGGTCAGTTCACAAGATCTCTGCACTAAAATTTTCCTAGTGCTCCTGTTGCTTCACTGGCCTTCTTTAAAGCTCCAGAATCTTGATCTCAATGCTCAAATGAATCCAGATTCCCTTGCAAAATTCACAACTAATCGTTAAGCGCTTGATGCGATTTTGATTTAAAATTCTGATGGAATAATAAAATTTCAACTCAAATAACAAGAACGAACAAAATAGCACGGATCCCCGGCAACGACGCCATTTGATTGATCTAAAGTTTCGGATCGTGTTTTGAACATATAATCACAACCAAAGAATTTATACCGCAATCAATTAACGGTATCGATATAGCTCGTTAATGAATACGGATCGTTCACTGAGATTCGTGAATTTGTTCGATCTTGCTTTAGATGAATTGAAAGAAAATATAAAAGAAAATTCAAGAAAGTAATTCGCGATTTAATTGT
Source organism: Agapanthus africanus (assembly GCA_030015575.1). Lineage (NCBI taxonomy): Eukaryota > Viridiplantae > Streptophyta > Magnoliopsida > Asparagales > Amaryllidaceae > Agapanthus > Agapanthus africanus. Next base: position 397,995,347 of record CM057338.1, on the reverse strand, counting down.
GTTGTCATATCAAGAAAATCAAGAATATATTCAAGAATTAGAAATCAAGAAAGTGTCCAATATCAATTTGAATTATCAAGAATATGAAGAATAGCTTGTAGGAATCGATCAAATTAGTAGAAATGATGAATACTAAAAATAACGAATCTTATTTATTGAGGAATTGTAGCTAGATCGATGATGATGAATGAAGATTAGGGATCTATCGAAAAAACTAGGGTTTCTCCTTCACCATCCCTTGTCTTTTCATGGATCATCATTCAAATCTAGACTCTAGTAAAGAGAATCATCAATTATTTGATTCCTAATTTGCAACGAAATAATCAAGAACGTGATCTCGCTCCAAATTAGGTCATCGATGATTCTTTTTCCTAAAGTTCACAATCCTCATAAGACTTAAGATTAGTTTAGGATTTCATCATCATTAGATCTACCGATTCTCTCGATTCCTTCATAAGCGGAGATTTCACTCACGCATCATGAAAATTAAAGAATCAAGAATTAAAAATTTCATAATGCAAGAATGTAAAGAAAGCGAGAATTACAATTATCACCTTTATTAAATCTCCTTCAAATTACACCTCTCAATTCGAGGTACAAGACTAAGCTCTCGATCACTCCTTTGAAAGGGAATTCATCGTCGATCTTTGCTCGGCTCGATCTTCGTAAGACGTGAATCGATTGCAGATCTCTTGCTCTTGATGATGATCGTTGCAATAAAGGATCTTCGATTGTCGCTTGATTTTGCTCTCAATGGATCTTGATTTGATTGGATTTGGATTGGATCTCAAGTTGTGTCACTCAACTTATGTGTAAGAATGTGAAATTATTGAACAACTAATCAATAACCTTTGAAATGTAACCCTAGGTCTCCTTTTATAGTTCTCTCAATCTTCCACTAGAAACTAGGTTTATCTTCCACTAGAAACTAGGTTGTTATGAAGCTTGGCTATTGTAGGGAAGCTTCTGGAGAAAGCTAGGGAGTTCGAAGCGTCTTGAAGAAGCTAGGAGGTTACAAGGGAGCCTCTGGAAAAAGTTCGGACCGCCGACGAGCCAACTCGGCCGTGGATCCGCGGCGGATCGGCCTGGATCGGCTGCGGTTCCGCGGCCATTTGAGGAGATCTCTGTATCATTTTTATAGGGTCTTCTGGTGTTGGTATTTGGGTCTTAATGTGACATCTGGAATCTTATTATCCTTTCTGAATCTCTACCAGATTTTATTTCTTTGACTTGCTGCGTTTTATCGGCAAATTTTGCGATTCCAGTTTTTTTGACCTAAATAATTTTCTGCACAAAATCTCACTGAAAATTGTTGAGATATATAATATCATGCATAAAGTAATAAACATATAATTTCCTTTAAAGAATGTTGAATATATATATAATACGGGGTATTTGGTATTTTGCAGATGAATTTGTAATCCGTGTTACATTTACAGTAAACACCCTTAGATGATTAGAATAATGAGGAAATTGTTATGTTACAGAATGCAATATTTTCGACTGAACAAATTCCCCCAAACTTAATTTTGATCGTCTCGAGTAAATCTCTTTCATTCAAGAGAAGGAGAAAATATATGGGGAAAAAACTAACTAGCACACTTTCATAGGCAACACGATTGTACTGAGCACGTGCAACAAATCTTTAAGCCTCTAGGTGTCCCTAATAGAAGGAGTGTTGTCTCCTGAGTGTTTTCAGCGGATTGCACCCACAAAATCGTATAATAAAAGGAAGATTGTGAAAGTTACATGTAAAGATAAGAATTGTAAAAGAAGGACTTTGAAAATTAGAGTTTCCAACTATACTAACTTTTCGGTTGTCATGAGCCCTATCTTAATAGTCATGAAAAGATGTTAGAAATCACATCATCTCTCAATAAAACATCATCTTTATTTTTCATTCCTACCTTTCTTCCAAACACTGATCATATACCCCTACGTGTGCGTAAAGAACATCCCTATACTCGGAGAATTCAATTCAAGCTATCATACTCTTATCCATCTACCTCAGTACTTTTTAACCAGTGAATATTTAGATGGATTTGCTCACATATTTTTTATGCGGCCGTTAATACTTCTTGAGGTACGAACCGACCTATTACTCATATGCTTGCTTATTAGGTGTAAATAGTATTTTCCTCGTCTTGCAACACCTAAGGCTTAGCAGTGACTCCCAAACCAGTTGGTCTAAGGCACTAGGTGATGAAGCACCCTCGCTATATTTTTTTATTGTTGCCTTGGTGACTAAAAAACCAGTGTTCATGTTTCTACACCATTTTATATTTTTATTCTCCATTTATTATTTCCTTCATACTTGGGCTTTTAGACAAGAGCATTTTAAGGTATCCTCTACTATCCCGAGTTTCAAGACGTGTGAAAGTGCATATAGTAGGGTATCAACGTTCACATGTTTGGCTTTCAGAATAGGAACTATTTTTCAGATTTATTTTTAGCCTCAGATTAGTGACTTCCTTCATCTTACTAACCCTTGGGACAACGGCTCATAACTACTTATTACTAGTTTCGTTTAAGAAAACTTCTAATTTTCATGGTGTTCTTAAATTTTTCCAATTTTTTAGATGTAATTTTTCACTTTCTAATATTTTATTATAAAAGATTAAATATTATATATATATTTTTTATATTTTTAATTTTTTTTTATGTTTTGTGCTTATGCAAAATATGATGCAAATTGATCCGTAAATAAGCACAACCTCCCCCAAACTTGTTTACAACAGTGTCCTCACTGTTGCCATATTTTAAATTTCAGAAACCTGTAAACTTGGGAGGAAAAATTTATTAACGGAGACATGAAATATGATCGTGAAAATCTCCCCCAAACTTATTTTTTTATTTATGTACAATTTATTTATATATATATATTTTTATTTTTATATGTATGTACAAGTTGACTCACCTCCATTCTAAAAGATGAGACAATATTACCAAGACATGGAGGTGAGGTGGAGGAAAATCAATCATTATAAAACGGCTCCTGTAAAAACAGGAGCTCCTTCGAGGGGTCAGTAGAAAAATACAGTTTAAGTCTATGCCCATTCACTTTGAAAATTGAACCGTTTTTAACATTTTCAACCTCAACTGCCCCATGCGGGTATACATACCGCACAACATATGGTCATTTCCAACGAGATCGTAGCTTTCCTGCATGAAGATGGAGACGTGAATCGTAAAGAAGGACTTGTTGACCTGGGGAAAAAGTTTTTCTGAGAATGTTTTTATTGTGAAATACCTTAGTCCGATTATTTACAATTACAGCATTATCGTAAGCTTCATCGCGGAGTTCGCTTAGCTCGTTTAATTGCAGCTTCCGAAAGTTCCAGGCTTGATTTAAGTCAAAGTTCAGTTCTTTAATGGCCCACATTGCTTTGTGTTCAATCTTGACTGGAAGGTGGCAAGCCTTACCAAACACTAGACGATAAATAGACATGCCTAGATCAGTTTTATATGCAGTACGAAATGCCCAAAGAATTTCCGTCAATTTGGTTGACCAATCTTTCCGGTTTTTAGAAACAGTTTTTCTTCAAAATTTGTTTGATTTGTCTGTTGGAAACCTCAGCTTGCCCACTCGTTTGGGGATGATAGGGTGTCTAAAGTTTGTGGTTGATTGCATATTTCCGCATCAAAGTCTCGAAAGACCGATTACAGAAATGTGTCATGTTATCGCTAATGATAGCACGAGGGTGTCCAAATCGCGAAAAAATATTTTCTTTAAGGAACTTAATGACAACCTTGTTGTCATTAGTACGACAAGGAATAACTTCCATCCATTTCAAGACGTAATCAACTGCAAGCAATATGTACAAATTCCCAAAAGAGTTGGGAAAAGGACCCATAAATCAATACCCCAAACGTCGAAAATTTCAACCACCAAGATCGGTTGAAGTGGCATCTCATTTCTCCGAGAAATCCTACCCGTGTGTTGACACTGTGGACAGATTTTGCAATGATCAAATGCATCTTTGAATAATATCGGCCGGTAAAAACTGCATTGCAAAACCTTCTCCGCCGTCTTTCGAGGACCAAAGTGACCTCTACATGCCTGATCATGACAGAAAGATAGAACGCTCTTGAATTCATCATTGGGGACACATCTGCGAATGATATGGTCAGGACAATACTTAAACAAACAGGTTCATCCCAGTAAAAGTGTTTTACTTTGGATAGAAATCGATGTTTGTCCTGTTTTGACCATTCGCGGGGAATAAGTCCTATTGCAAGATAATTCACAATATCCCCGAACCAAGGTTCGGTGGATACGTTCAAGAGTTGTTCGTCCGGAAAAGAGTCATTAATTGGCAGGGTCACAGGTGAAGAAGAGATGCGCGAAAGATGGTCGGTTACTACGTTTTCACATCCTTTCTTATCTCGAATGACGAGATCAAATTCTTGTAATAGAAGGATCTAACGTATTAACCTATCTTTAGCATCTTTCTTCGATAAAAGATGTTTTAAGGCGGAGTGGTCAGTGTACACAACAATTGGTTAGCCAATCAAGTAAGGCCTGAATTTTTCTAATGCAAATACAACTGCCAAGAGTTCTTTCTTGGTAGTTGTATAATTAATTTGAGCATCATTCAGGGTCTTAGTTGCGTAATAAATCACGTGTAGCATCTTATCAATGTGCTGTCCTAAGACTGCACCAACAACAAAATCCGATGCATCACGCATTAGCTCAAACGGGTGGTTCCAACCAGGAGATGATAGAACAGAAGCTGTAGTGAGGAAATTCTTAACCGAGTCAAATGCAGCCTCACAATCCGAGTCAAAGTGTAATGTGGTGTCCTTGGCCAAGAGAAGAGTTAAGGGTCTAGCGATTTTGCTAAAATCCTTAATGAATCTCCTGTAAAAGCCTGCATGGCCAAGAAAAGATCGTATATCTTTGATGCATTTAGGATGAGGAAGGTTATGAATGACATCTATTTTAGCTCTGTCAACCTCAATGCCTTTCCGTGAAATGACATGTCCAAGCACAATTCCCTCTTGGACCATGAAATGGCATTTTTCCCAATCCAAGGTTAAGTTCTTCTCTTTACAACGAGTAAGAACAGCGTCAAGATGAGATAGGCAGTCATCAAAAGAATATCCGAATATCGAGAAATCTTCCATGAAAATCTCCAGAAAATTCTCGACCATGTCCGAGAATATCCCCATCATACACCGCTGAAATGTAGCGGGAACATTGCATAACCCAAAGGGCATGCGTCTATAAGCAAAAGTACCGAAAGAACAAGTAAATGTGGTTTTATCTTGATCCTTTTCGGCAATAGGGACTTGGTTATAACCAGAGTATCTGTCCATGAAACAATAATATTCACTTCCAGCTAAGCGTTTTAACATCTGGTCAATGAAAGGTAGAGGAAAGTGGTCTTTTCTCGTTGCAGCATTGAGTTTTCTATAATCAATGCATACACGCCACCTAGTTTGAGCGCATGTCTAAATTAACTCATTAGTCTCATTTGTTATGACCGTGATGCCAGATTTCTTAGGGACTACATGAATAGGACTTACCCATTGGCTATCAGAGATTGGGTAAATGATACCACTGTCAAGACATTTGACGATTTCTTTCTTTACCGCCTCCTTCATGACGGGATTCAACCTTCTTTGTGGTTCTTTGGTTGGCTGGATTCATCCATCAGATGTATATGATGTTCAACAATCAAGAGACTAATCCCTTTGATGTCAGCCATTGTCCAACCAAAAGCCTGCTTATTAGATCCCAAGACCATTAAAAGAGCTTTCTCTTACTCTAGGGCTAGAGAAGCTGATATGATCACAGGTAAAGACTCATTCTCACCTAAATATGCATATTTAAGATGAGAAGGTAGCAATTTGAGATCTAATGTCGACGGAGAAACAATAGAAGGTAGGTAAGAGAATGACATTCAGATTCATGAAGATGCTTATAGCCTGCAAAGGATACAGACTCAGAAAGTGATGAGTCAAAAGTTTCAGACTCAGGAGTGGACTCATCAAAAGTGTCCTCACTAAGATGTGCAAGATCAAATATTGATGTGCTAATGTCGTCGAGATCATCAAAGCAAAGTTCATCAACCTTGCAGCTTTCAGAAGCTATCTCGTGGACAGAACAGACATCAAGAATGTGAGCAGAGGGTTCAGATGGCTGACTTCCAATCTTTTAAATGTTCAGCTCAATTTACATCTTCCCGAAGGATAGGGTCATAGAACCGTTTCGACAATTAATGACAGCATTGGAAGTGTCTAGGAAGGGTCGGCCAAGAATTACCGGAATTTGGTTCCGCGGGTTCGCTACAGGCTGTGTATCAAGAACATTAAAGTACACAGGGAATATAAATTCCCCGACTTTTATCAACACATCCTCTAGTTCACTCCTAGATTTGGTGATTGATTGGTCTTCCATTTGGAGAGTACAATGAGCAGGTTTCAACTCCCCAATCCCTAACTGCTCGTAAACAGAATATGGAAGCAGGTTAACACTTGCGCCAAGGTCAAGTAAAGCACGGTTAATGTTTTTACCCCCAATAGATATCGAGATTGTAGGATAGCCAGGGTCCTTACGTTTCTTTGGTAACTGTGGGGTAAAAGCGGTGCTAATATTATTTTTCATGAATATCTTTTTGGGCACTTGAGTCTTCCTCTTCCTAGTGCACAAGTCCTTAAGAATTTTCGCATAAGACGGGACTTGTTGTATAGCATCTAGGAGAGGGATATTGATATTAACCTGTTCAAACATTTCCATAATCTTCTCCAAATGTGGACTCGGTTTGTTTCCCTTTAACTGATTCAGATAAGGAGCTTTAGCAATAATAGCTGGGTCCAACATTGGAGAAGGTGGTGTGTGGAACAAATCTCAGAATAGAAGTGGGGATCGTCTTTGGTGGACTAGAAGAAGTGTGCTGAGGGTTCGAGCCTTGAGGAAAATGAAGAATAGGCTCGCAAGAAGGTGGTGGGGTAGACGAACAAGGGTCAGAAGTGGAAGTAGAAGTGGAAGTGAAAGCCGGAGTGTTATTGATAGATTCATCATTATTATCAATCTCTTCACCGACTTGATTATTCAGCACTCTTCTGGATCTCACCGTTGTAATGACATTCACATTATAGTGTTGTGAATATCCAGGATTCGGTAGGGGTTGAGACGGAAGTTTCCCTTTCTCTATAGCACTCATTTCGGCATTCAATCGTGCAATTTGTGCTTCCATCAATTTAATACTCTCACCTTGGGAGGCGGAGTTTTTCTTTATATCATCGATAGAAGTCCTTATATTAGCCGACACTTGGATGGATTGTTTCATAAACATTTCCAAGGTTCGTTCGAGTGAAGAAGAGTTATCGGTATAGGTCAATTGCAAAGAATTATTAAACGGTGCAGAAGTGTTGACCGGGTTTTGAAAATTTTGTGATTGATAGGGGTGCTGACTCAGTTGTAGTGGTTGCTGTTGTTGTGGAGGGACCCTTTGAAAGTTCTTTTGGTTTGGAACCGTGTTTTGAATTTGGTGTTGGTTCCAAGCAAAATTAGGGTGATTCCTCCAACCCTGATTATAAGTGGAAGAATATGGATCGTTTCTAGGTCTTTGCTGGAAAGCAGTATTAGTATGCTCTTGACCTTGAAACGGAGAATTCAATAGACATTCTTTCGTCAAATGTGATGGATCAGAACAGCATCCACAGACAGTTTTGGGGAGTGTCATTTGATTTAAGGCGGCTAACAAAAATTTGTGTTCCATAGCTTCAAGCTTCTTTTGCATTGCTGCCATTTCAGTTTTAACTGCTATGGAAATATTCAGTTGATGGATACCACCCCTAGACGATGATTGACTTACACTCTCCCATTGCAAAGTTTTTTCAGTGAAATCTTCTAAAAATTTTCAAGCTTCACCATCGTCTTTAGACATGAAGTTGCCTTGACATATGGATTCAAGCACCTGTTTTGTTGTAAGATTAATGCCCTCATATATGATTCTGCAAAGATCCCATCGATGGATTCCGTGATGAGGACATTGAACTAACAAATTCTTGAAGCGTTCAAAGCACTTCGAAAATTATTCATTTAGAAGCAGGGTAAATTGATTTATTTCGCTACGGACTCGGGCTGTCTTATGATTGGGGTAGAATTTCTTAAGGAAAGCTATGCCGAATTCATCCCAGTTTGAAATAGAATGTGCAGCTGTGTTATAAAGCCACTTCTCGGCTAAATCGCACAAAATGAACGGGAGAAGACGTAGGTGCATAGCATCCACAGAAAGCTGTGAAGTACCCATCATAGCACATACGTTTTCAAATTTGGTAATAAAAACGCATGCGTCTTCAGACTCGAGACCGTGAAATTTGGGTAAAAGATTGATGTATTGAGGTTTGATTTCGAAATTGTCTCCATTGGCTGGTGAAATGGAAAGACAGGTAGAAAGAGGACCTCGAATAGGGTAGCATCTCTCTTAGAGAGAGATGTGGGGTGGGGTCTGCGCATCTGCGGATGGTGGCAGAGTAGTGTTATGAAAGTTCGATGGAGATCCGTCCATCGTGGTGGATGTGGTGTGTGGTGAGGAAAAAGAAGATGTAGAAATACCGACTTTGAAGCCGATAGGAGAAACGCGGACAAGACGGGCACTAGAATCCCGTGTCCAGCCGAGCATGCACTAAATAGTTTAGCACAAGTGGCAGCGTTTGTGATAACTAGAGAAAATGATTTTGGTTTTGGCTTGTTTTGAAAAAGGACGGATTTTGAAAAATCACACAAAAAATGCACAAGCAACCCTAAATCTAATGGTCACCTAGGTCAAATCACTAGACCGCTCCTAGACTTCCAAAAGACAAATCGCAGGATAAATCCTCTACTGCCTCTTTATCCCTTCTGTGGTCAGGTAAGTGGGAGGTTCTCCACTACGTAATTAGTGGGCCTAATTAAGTAACCACTTACCTTAGACACACTTTCCATAGACACCACAAAAGAAATGCGGATAAGCAATAGATTATCCACAACCTTCTTCTGTCCTAATTGAGCGCGACGGTCCTTAGAGTCTTGTCTAGATATTTTTTAGTTAATGAGGGTGATGCAGATGCTAATTTTGTGATTTTTGGGGCTTAGGAAGGGTAATGAAATCCCTACCTAATCTGAATTTGGTCTTTACCCCTTAATTTCCATATTAAAATATCCAAACAACCAATATCAAAACACGCAACAGATTTTTATTTTAGCGGCGCTGCGAATTTTTGCAAAGAATCCTGCAGAAAATGGTTATTGGATAAGAGCAGTGAAGAGATAAGAAAGTTAAGAATATACCAGAGGAAATCGGAGCTCTAATTCGACTAAACAGCCGCGGTTCCGCGGCGGATCCTTGCTAATGGTTGCGGTTCCGCGGTCGGTTCACAAGATCTCTGCACTAAAATTTTCTTAGTGCTCCTGTTGCTTCACTGGCCTTCTTTAATGCTCCAGAATCTTAATCTCAATGCTCAAATGATTCCAGATTCCCTTGCAAAATCACAACTAATCGTTAAGCGCTTGATGCGATTTTGATTTAAAATTCTGATGGAATAATAAAATTTCAACTCAAATAACAAGAACGAACAAAATAGCACGGATTCCCGACAATGGCCCCATTTGATTGATCTAAAGTTTCGGATCGTGTTTTGAACATATAATAACAACCAAAGAATTTATACCGCAATCAATTAACGGTGTCGATGTAGCTCGTTAATGAATACGGATCGTCCACTGAGATTCATGAATTTGTTCGATCTTGCTTTAGATGAATTGAAAGAAAATATAAAAGAAAATTCAAGAAAGTAATTCGAGATTTAATTGAGTTGTCATATCAAGAAAATCAAGAATATATTCAAGAATTAGAAATCAAGAAATTGTCCAATATCAATTTGAATTATTAAGAATATGAAGAATAGCTTGTAGGAATCGATAAAATTAGTAGCAATGATGAATACTAAAAATAACGAATCTTATCTATTGATGAATTATAGCTAGATCGATGATGATGAATGAAGATTAGGGATCTATTGAAGAAACTAGGGTTTCTCCTTCACTATTCCTTATCTTTTCATTGATCATCATTCAAATCTAGCCTCTAGCAAAGAGAATCATCAATCATTTGATTCCTAATTTGCAACGAAATAATTAAGAACGTGATCTCGCTCCAAATTAGGTCATCGATGATTCTTTTTCCTAAAGTTCACAATCCTCATAAGACTTAAGATTAGTTTAGGATTTCATCATCATTAGATCTACCGATTCTCTCGATTCCTTCACAAGCGGAGATTTCACTCACGCATCATGAAAATTAAAGAATCAAGAATCGAAAATTTCATAATGCAAGAATGTAAAGAAAACGAGAATTACAATTATCACTTTTATTAAATCTCCTTCAAATTACACCTCTCAATTCGAGGTACAAGACTAAGCTCTCGATCACTCATTTGAAACGGAATTCGTCGTCGATCTTTGCTCGGCTCGATCTTCATAAGATGTGGATCGATCTCGGATCTCTTGCTCTTGATGATGATCGGCGTTGCGATAAAAGATCTTCGATTGTCGCTTGATTTTGCTCTCAATGGATCTTGATTTGATTGGATTTGGATTGGATCTCAAGTTGTGTCACTCAACTTGTGTGTAAGAATGTGAAATTATTGAACAACTAATCAACAATCTTTGAAATGTAACCCTAGGTCTCCTTTTATAGTTCTCTCAATCTTCCACTAGAAGCTAGGTTTATCTTCCACTAGAAGCTAGGTTGTTATGAAGCTTGCATGAGAAGCTTGGCTATTGTTGGGAAGCTTCTGGAGAAAGCTAGGGAGTTCGAAGCGTCTTGAAGAAGCTAGGAGGTTACAAGGGAGCCTCTGGAAAAAGTTCGGACCGCCGACGAGCCAACTCGGCCGCGGATCCGCGGCGGATCGGCCTGGATCGACCGCGGTTCCGCGGCCATTTGAAGAGATCTCTGTATCATTTGGTGTTGGTATTTGGGTCTTCATGTGACATCTGGAATCTTATTATCCTTTCTGAATCTCTGCCAGATTTTATTTCTTTGACTTGCTGCGTTTTATCGACAAATTTTGCGATTCCATTTTTTTGACTTAAATAATTTTCTGCACAAAATCTCAGTGAAGATTATTGAGATATATAATATCATGCATAAAGTAATAAACACACAATTTCTTTTAATGAATGTTGAATATATATATAACACGGGGTATTTGGTATTTTGCAGATAAATTTGTAATCCGTGTTATATTTAAATTAAACACCCTTAGATGATTAGAATTATAAGAAAATTGTTATGTTACAGAATGCAATATTTTCGACTGAACAGTGAGAGAGTGAATATATACACAGATCACAAGAGTCTGAAATATGTGTTTACTCAGAAGGAATTTAATATGCGGCAGAGGAGATGGTTAGAACTCATGGCGGACTTTGACATCAACTTGCAATATCACTAAGGGAAGGTGAATGTGGTACCTGATACTCTTAGTCGCCAACCATTATCGATGAATCTTACAGCTCAGTGGAAGCTTCAACAAGACTTGCATCAAATGGAGATTGAAGTAGTCATGTCAGGTAACACTTCAAGTTTGATGAATTTACAAGTTTAATCTACCATTGTCAATCAGATCAAAGCACCTCAAGCAAGTGATGCTAAGTTGCAAAAGATCAGAGAACAAGTAGAGAATCGACTCAGAACATACTTCATCATCCATGAATATGGATTTTTGAGATACGGCAGCAGATTATGTGTATCAAAAGGTTCTGTTCGGGAAGAGTTAATGAAAGAAGCTCACAGTTCTCCCTATTCAGTACACCCTGGAGGTACAAAGATGTACAAAGATCTATGTCAAAATTACTGGTGGCATGGAATGAAGCGTAAAGTAGCCAGAAGCGTTGCTAAATGTTTGGTGTGTCAGCAAGTAAAGGCTGAACATCATAGGACTGCTGGATTACTTCAACCATTACCTATCCCAGAATGGAAGTGGCAACACATCACGATGGATTTTGTGACTGCACTCCCTCGCAGCACAAAGGGTAACGATGCGGTATGGGTTATTGTGGATCGATTCACAAAGTCGGCTCATTTCATCTTATTCCGAGTTGGCCAATCAACTGAGACATTAGAAAAGAAGTACATGGAGGTAAGAATCTAAGTAAAATTTAAACTCTTCAAATATGTACTATCTCTGATACCCATGAACTCATACAGGAAATTGTGTGACTTCATGGAGTACCGGTTTGCATTGTCTTCGATCGTGACACCAGGTTCCGATCACAATTTTGGCAAAGTCTGCAAGCAAGCTTGGGAATAAGTCTGAACTTCAGCACGGCTTATCATCCATAAACTGATGGTCAGTCTGAGCGAACTATTCCGATCTTAGAGGATATGCTTAGAGCGTGTATGCTAGACTTCGGAGGATCATGGGAAGATCACCTACATCTTGTGGAGTTTTCATACAACAACAGCTACCAAGCAAGTATTAGAATATTATCTTTTGCAGCGCTTTATAGAAGAAAGTGTCGATCGCCATTAAGCTGGGACTATATCGGTGATAAGGAACTCCTTGGACCTGAGATGATAGTAGCAACTGTTGATATGGTTCGTACTATCAGAGAAAGAATGCGCATAGCCCAAGATCGACAGAAGCACTGGGATGATGCGAAACGACGTCACTTGGAGTTCCAGCCCAGAGTTCACGTATTATTAAAGATATCTCCGAACCGTGGAGTGATCTATTTTGGAAGATGGGGTAAGCTTATTCCAAGATACATTGGACTGTTCGACATACTCGAATGAGTCGGTGAAGTGGCATACCGCTTGGCACTTCCACCTTCATTGGAAGGAGTGCATAATGTGTTTCACATTTCTAACTCAGATGGTATGTGAGTGACCCCAACCATATTCTCGATCATTCCGAGCTCACTTTACAGCCCGACTTATCTTGTGAATAACAACCAGTCGAGATCCTGGACCGGAAAGTGAAGTCACTTCGGAACAAGGAAGTCAATTTAGTTCGAGTGATGTGGAGAAAAGACACTTCAGGAGAATCGACATGAGATAGGAAGATGAGATGCATGCAAGATATCCCCACTTATTTGTAAATTAGTCCTTAAAATAAATTGTAAATTTCGAGGACGAAATTTTTGTAAGGGGGGTAGACTGTAACAACTCCAATTCTTGTGTACATAAATTTGATTAAAAGTTAATGTATACTTGGGGTATTTACGTTTCCTGTGAGTATTATAAGTATTTAATTTACTTTTGGACAGCAAGCAAGAGTTTGTAGCTCATTGGTAAGTCCTTGCACTGCTGAACCAAAACACCAGAGTTCAAATCCCATCAGCCACATTATATTTTAATTAGTTTTCTTTTAATCTTTTTAGAAGTCCAAGAGTCTACACGTGCATAACTCGTAAAAACCAAGAGTCACACATAAAACAAACGGGTGCACGAGTCAAGAGACAGCATAAGGGGACACGTGGTAGCCTGACTCGGGCCGGCAGAACGGCCAACTCGGGTCGGCGGAACGGACGACTCGGCCGGAGGCGCCGGGTTAACTCGGTCCAAACCCATTTTTTTTCAACTTCCAGAGACCTTTGGCCTACCCCACTCCCCCAGCACTATTTAAAATCTCTGAAATTAAACAGACAATTTAAAACACCCTTTTTAATTTTTTAAATGCAAAATTAAATACAATTTTATCACACCCTTTCATCTACCCTAAACCCTAATTTTTCCTATAAATACCACACCTAAACTCACCCCTCCTCACTTCCAAATCTCTGTCCAAACTCTCAAGAAAATTCCATAGACTTTTTGTGTGCAAGCGGAGTTAGCGAAGGGCGAAGTTCCGACGAAATTCCGACAACGATACGAAGAGATTCTAGCGACGAAACGACGCACCGGCGCCTCCCACTTCTTCCTTTTCCTATTCTCTACACTAAAAAACCAGTAAGTCCCTTATCCCCTTTCTTTTTACTATTCTAAAAACTTAGAATTCTAAAACCCGACGGAAGCGGAGTTCATCCAACTTTCGATTCGGTTTTTCCTTAAAAATCATATTTTTCTTAATAACAATAACACCAAACTCTACCATAATCATCATTAATCATTAACAAAACATCCTGACAAGTTTCAAATCAAAAGAATTCATATTTCAATTTTTATAGCACTTTTACAGAAAAATACCATATGGTTTAGTTTCGACATAAAACATCATTACCCTTGCTATACCTTTAGATAGTTCACGAGGTAATGACTTACCTCCTCACAACACTCATATATAACATAGCACGATGATCTTTGGGAACATACTTTTTGGAAAATACGATTTTACACAAAACTATTTCAAACTTATAAAAACCTTGTTCTATAAGATATGTATTTTTAACAAATCTTTGCAATGTGCCGCTACAACCCATTTTGGAGAACCCATTAGGGATGGTGCAAATTATCGCACATCTTCGGGCTTAGTAGTGCGAGATATAGACCTCCGCAAGGAGCATATGGTCTCGAAAAATTTAAAAATACAAACATAAATGAGATTTCTAGGAAAATAATAAATTTAATTATTTTATAAATATATATATATATATATATATATATATGTATATATATATATATGTATATGTATGTATGTATGTATGTATTATCAAAATATCTATTTTTTTATATAGTATAAATATTCCAACTTTTCTAAATAAAAAAGAATTACTTTACATGAAAATACCATGCAATTCCATACAAGTTCAATATTTTACAATTAAATACCATATATTATGAAAAATAGGTTTTATTCACTAGAAATGTTACAATGATAAAATATACATCAATGAAAACTTTAAAGACGATAATAAAATACTTGAGGTGTATTTTGAAAATTATACAAAAATTATTTTTACATAAAACCCCCTCAAGTTCTATAAATTACCCTAAGGACTCTAGTAAACATAGATTTAAGCGGGACCAGTCTCTTGAGCCTCAGGAAGCCGTAGATATGGGTGCTTGCCTATTTAAGGTAGACAACTTAACAAACGGAGTTACCAACACGGTAATCGTCTTTGAAAAAGACACAAATCGTGCCGCCCATATGCAGTGGTTACCGATAACACCAAAAACCTAATTCAGGACTTTAATTTCTTTTCTAATTGTTCTGACTCAGACCGAGTCTCATTATAAATATCTGACTTGAATATGATTCAAGTACAAACTACAATTCAATATGAATTCATGAATCCATATAATCAATCTGTTCAATCTATTCAATCTGTATTGACCGAACCGAACCATGGATATGCTTCCATCTATATGATTCTCCAGTTACATCCATTTGCTGATATCATGGTTTCGGCAAGTCATCCATCTATACAAGACAATACAATTTACAATACAATGCAAACAATGCAATCAAGATATCGCGGGGTTTAAGGGGTAGATTGGTACGGAAGGTGTTAGAAGTGGCACGAGACAGCAATAATTAAGACACCTAACCTGTATGCAATTGCCGTTGTACCATGGCTGAACAGTTCCTTGTACTTTCCGTCCACCTTAGTCTCTGGTCTACTGAGACTCCTCTCGTATACACTGGCCTCTTCTGTACCAAGCTACAAACAATAGCGTTAACAATATAATACAACTTTAAAAGCTACATTCTCTCTCTATCTATTCTACTTCTTCCTTATCTTTGGGACTTACCTAGCGATTGTTCGCTAACGACATTCCTTCTCTTTCTTCTTTGGAATGTTGTCAGGTGATCTGGACCTTCAGCAGATCGAGCCTACCAGCGAGGACTTGGATCATCTAGCTTACGACCCAGAGCTTTAGATTCTTGTACACATTTATATTCTGTATTTTCCATTTCTGTTATGCCACTTTTTAGGCATTGCTTTCCATTCCATGTATTTACTTTTCAGATGCATTGTACAAAAGAATGTTAATAAATAAAGTTGATGTTCAATTATATTTATTGTCTTTATCTCTTGTGCATTTTTATTTATATTGCTTAGATACGCTTAGCGTAATTCAGAGTAAATACGTAGCGGCCAGTCGCGTCCTCTGTCCGTATACTGGGAAGCAGAGCGTGACACATACACGCTGCCACTTGCGCTAAGCCCGCTTAGTGCATGCTTGGCTGGACACGGGATTCTAGTGCCCGTCTTGTCCGCGTTCCTGCTATCGACTCCGAAGTCTGTACTTCTTCATCTTCTTTTCCCCCTTCCACCCACCACATCGACCGAAATGGACAGTTCTCCATCAGATTATAACACTACCCTGCCACCACCCGTCGGTGCACAGAATCTACTGCCCATTTCTCTCCAAGAGAGATGCTACCCTATACGCGGTCCCTTTCTACCTGTTCATCTATTCCACCAGCCAATATGGATAATTTTGAAATTAAACCCCACTTCATCAACCTATTGTCCAAATTTCACGGGCTTGAGTCTGAAGACGCATACGTTTTTATCACTAAATTCGAAAATGTGTGCGCAATGATGGGTACGTCACAACTGTATGTGGATGCTATGCGCTTACGTCTTCTCCCTTTCACTTTGTGCGATTTAGCAGAAAAATGGCTTTATAACACTGCCGCACACTCTATTACCAATTGAAATGAATTCGTGATAGCATTCCTTAAGAAATTTTACCCCAATCATAAGACCGCCCGTGTTCGGAGCGAAATCTATCAGTTTACCCAACTTTCCAATGAACCATTTTGAAAGTGCTTTGAACGGTTTAAGGATCTGCTTGTTCAATGTCCTCATCATGGAATACATAGATGGGATCTGTGCTGAATTATATATGAGGGCATTACTCCAGCGACAAAGCAGATGCTTGAAACCATGTGTCAATGCAATTTCATGTCCAAAGATAATGGTGAGGCTTGGAAATTTCTGGAAGATCTCGCTGAATACACTTTACAGTGGGAAAGTGTTAGACCATAATCTAGGGGAGGTATCCATCAGCTCAATATTTCGATCGCAGTATAAGCCGAAATGGCAGCAATGCAAAAGAAATTCGACGCTATGGAGAACAAATTCTCATCAATCTCCCTACACCAGATTACGCTTCCCAAGACCGCGTGTGGTTGCTGTTCCGATCCATCACATTTGATGGAAGAATATCCTATGAATGCACCGTTTCATGGTCAAGAACACACTAATCTACTTTTCAGCAGCGACCTAGAACCGATCCTTATTCTTCCACGTACAATCAGGGATGGAGGAATCATCCTAATTTTGCTTGGAACCAAAACCAAACCCAAAATCAAAACCAGTTCCAAAGCAATTATCAAAGACCTCCTCCACAGCAGCAGCAACCATACCCACAGAGTCAGCACCCCTTTCAATCGCAACCTTTTCAAAATCTGGTCAACAATTCGACACCTTATAATAATTCTTTCTAAACGGCCGGTACCGAAAACTCATCTGCACTCGAACGAAGCGTAGATATGTTTATTAAACATTCCATGCAATCGACGGATGAAATAAAGTCTTCTATCCGATCATTAACACAGACCACCATCTCCCACGGTGAAAGTATAAAATCAATGGAAGCACAACTTGCACAAATAAATGCCGTGATGAGTGCGAGAGAAAAAGGAAACTTCCATCTCAATCCCTACTGAATTCTGGCCACTCACAAAGTCATAATGTGAGTGTCGTTACCGCGTTGAAATTGGGAAGAGTGTTGAACAATCAAATGGGTGAACAGATTGATGATGAGGAATCAATTGAAACCCCGGCTTTCACTTCTTGCCCTAATTCGTCTAGTCTCCTACCTTCTTCCAAGCCTATTCTCCGTTTTCCCCAAGGTTCGAACACTTCACCCACTTCCTTGAATCTACCTAAAACGATCCCCACTCCAATTCTAGGATCGATTCCATCCCCACAAACTTCTTCACAAATGTTGGACCCAAAACTTATTGATAAAGCTCCATTTCCAAACAGGTTGAGGGCCAACAAACATAATGCACAAATAGAGAAGATTGTGGAAATATTTAAGCAAGTTAACATAAATATCCCTCTCCTAGATGCTATTCAACAAGTTCCGTCTTATGCAAAAATCCTTAAGGACTTGTGTACTAGGAAGAGAAAAACTCATGTGCTTAAAAGGTATTCATGACAAGTAACGTGAGCACAGCTTTTACCCAACAATTGCCTAAGAAACGTAAGGACCCCGGTTGTCCTACAATATTTATAACTATTGGGGGTAAAAATATCAATCGTGCTCTACTTGATCTCGGCGCTAGTATTAACTTGCTTCCATATTCCATCTATGAGTAGCTAGGTATAGGAAAGTTGAAACCTGCCCACTGCATTCTCCAGATGGCAGACCGATCTATCGCCCAACCTAGGGGTGAACTAGAGGATGTATTAATCAAAGTCGGGGAATTCATATTCCCTGTGGACTTTATTGTTTTAGATACACAGCCTGTGGCAAACCCACGCAACCTAATCCCGGTGATACTCGGTCGACCTTTCTTAGCAACTTCCAACGCTGTCATTAATTGTCGTAATGGATCTATGAACTTATCCTTCGGGAAGATGACAATTGAGCTTAATATTTACAATCTAGGAAGTCAAGCATCTGAACCTTCTGCTCATTTAATCGATGTCTGTTCCATCTACGATATAGCTTCCGACAGCTGCGAACCTGAATTACTTTGCTATAATGATCTCGAAAACACTAATGCGACATTGTTTGATCTGGCAAATTATTATATGAGGATATATTCGATGAGTCCATCCCCGAGTTTGAATCTTTCGACTTGTCGCAAAAGTCAGTAGCGTTTTCCGATTCAATATCCTACGCAAGTTATGAAGCTCTTAGGGAGTCCGAGTATCATTCCCTTACTCCACCTTCTATTGTCTCTCCGCCGATACTAGATCTCAAACCGCTACATTCTCATATTAAATATGCATATTTAGGTGAGAATGAGTGTTTGCCCATGATCATATCCGCTTCTCTAGCTTTAGAGCAAGAGAACACACTTTTGGTGGTATTGTGATCAAATCGGCAAGTATTTGGTTGGACAATGGCTGACATCAAAGGGATGGCTGACATCAAAGGGATTAGTCCCTTGATTGTTGAACATTATAAACATCTGATGGATGAAGCCAAACCAACCCGAGACCCATAAAGACGGTTGAATCCCGTTATGAAGGAGGCGGTAAAGAAAGAAATCGTCAAGTGCCTAGATAGTGTTATAATTTACCCAATATCTGATACAATGGGTAAGTCCTATTCATGTGGTCCCTAAAAATTCTGGCATCACGGTCATAACAACGAGGCTAATAAGTTGATCCAAACACGCACCCAAACTGGGTGGCGCGTATGTATTGATTACAGAAAACTCCATGCTGCAACAAGAAAAGATCACTTCCCTCTACCTTTCATTGACCAAATGTTAGAACGATTAGCTGGAAATGAATACTATTGTTTCTTGGACGGATGCTCTGGCTATAACCAGGTCCCTATCGCCGAAAAGGATCAAGATAAAAAAACATTTACTTGTCTTTTCGGTACTTTTGCTTATAGACGCATGCCCTTTGGGTTATGCAACGCTCCCGCTATATTTCAGTGGTATATGATGGGGATATTCTCAGACATGGTTGAGAATTTTCTGGAGATATTTATTGATGATTTCTCCATATTTGGGGACTCCTTTGAGGAATGCCTACGTCATCTTGACGCGGTTCTTACCCACTGTAAGGATAAGAACTTAACTTTGAATTGGAAAAAATGGCATTTCATGGTCCAAGAAGGTATTGTCCTTGGACATATCATTTCACGAAAAGGCATTAAGGTTGACAGAGCTAAAATTGATGTCATCCATAATCTTCCTCCTCCCAAATGCGTTAAAGATATACAATCTTTCCTTGGTCATGCAGGATTTTATAGGAGATTCATTAAGGACTTTAGCAAAATTGCTAGATCCTTAACCCTTCTCTTGGCCAAGAATATAATATTTCACTTCGATTCGGATTGTGAGGCTGCTTTTGAATCGCTTAAAAGATCTCTCACTACAGCCCCCGTTCTATCATCTCCGGATTGGAACCATCCGTTCGAGCTTATGTATGATGCATCAAATTTTGCTATTGGTGCAGTCTTAGGACAACACATTGATAAGATGCCATATGTAATTTACCATGCAAGTAGGACCTTGAATGATGCACAAATTAATTACACAACTACCGAGAAAGAACTCTTGGCAGTTGTATTTGTATTAGAAAAATTCAGGCCCCACTTGATTGGCTCGCCAATAGTGGTTTACACCGATCACTCTGCCCTACGACACCTTTTATCGAAGAAGGATGCTAAGGCCAGGCTAATACATTGGATCCTGTTGTTATAAGAATTTGATCTTGTCATACGAGACAAGAGTGGATGTGAAAACGTTGTAACCGACCATATTTCACGCATCAATTCTTCACCAACGTTGACCGTGCCAATAAACGACTCCTTCCCTGACGAACAGCTCTTGACCGTATCCTGCGAACCATGGTTCATGGATATTGCGAATTATCTAGCGACGGGACTTATTCCTAGCGTTTGGTCGAAATAAGACAATTTTCGATTTCTATCCCACGTAAAACACTTTTACTGGGATGAACCTTATTTGTTTAAGTATTGTTTCGATCAAATCATTCGCAGATGTGTCCCTAACGATGAATTCAAGAGTGTATTGTCTTTTTGTCATGATCAGGCATGTGGCGGTCATTTTGGTCCACGTAAAACGGCGGAGAAAGTTTTGCAATGTGGTTTTTATTGGCCAACATTATTTAAAGATGCCTATGATCATTGCAAAACTTGTCATCGGTGTCAACACATGGGTTGGATTTCATGAAGAAATGAGATACCGCTCTTACCTATATTGGTTGTGGAGATATTCGATGTTTGGGGTATTGATTTTATGGGCCCTTTTCCCAACTCTTTTGGGAATTTATATATCTTGTTAGCGGTTGATCATATCTCAAAATGGGTGGAAGCAATACCGTGTCGCACTAATGATAACAAGGTTGTTATTAAGTTCCTTAAAGAAAATATCTTTTCGCGATTCGGGCACCCTCGCGCTATAATTAGAGACAACGGGGCGCATTTCTGTAATCGGTCTTTTGAGACTTTGATGCGGAAATATTCAATCAACCACAAACTTTCTACGCCCTATCATCCCCAAACGAGCGGGCAAGCTGAGATTTCCAATAGGCAGATCAAGCAAATTTTGGAGAAGACGGTTTCTAAAAACCGTAACGATTGGTCAACCAAATTGACGGATACTCTTTTGGCATTTCGTACCACTTATAAGACCAATCTTAGTATGTCTCCATACCGCCTACTGTTTGGAAAGGCTTGCCACCTTCCTATCGAGATCGAACATAAAGCAATGTGGGCTATTAAAGAGCTTAACTTCGATTTTTATCAAGCCTGCAGCTATCGGAAGCTGCAATTAAATGAGCTAAGCGAACTTCGGGATGAAGCTTACGATAATGCGGTTATAGTAAAGAATCGGACTAAAGTGTTCCACGATAAAAACCTTTATAGAAAAACCTTCACACCGGGACAACTAGTCCTTCTTTACGATTCCCGTCTCCATCTTCATCCGGGTAAGCTAAAATCTCGTTGGAAGAGACCTTTTGTGGTGCGATATGTATATCCGTACGGGGCAGTAGAAGTTGAAAATGTTAAAAACGGTTCAATTTTTAGAGTAAATGGGCATAGATTGAAACCGTATTTTTCTGCTGACCCAGCGGAGGAGCTCTTGTTTTTACAGGAGCCGCTTTATCATAACTGAATTTTCTCTGCCTCACCTCCATGTTTCGGTAACATTTTCTCATTTTAATAATGGAGGTGAGTGAAAAAGGACTTAACTGAATATCTGTGCATGCCAAAGTACAAGTTTCGGGGTAGTTTTCATTTGACTATTATTTTACCCCTCTTAATTTCTCTCCCCAAGTCTACAGGCCTATGCATTAAAAGATGACATCAGTGAGGACACTGCTGAAAATAGGTTTGGGGGGAGGTTTGTATTCATTAAATTATCTTTTGGCACTTGGCATTATACAAATTTTTTTTGGATAACAAAAAAGTAGAAAGTGAAAAATTACATATGAAAGATAGGAAAAGTTTAAGAAAAGTAAGAAAGTTAGATGTTTTCTTAAACAAAACTAGTAATAAGTAGTTACGAGCCGTTGTCCCAAGAGTTAGTAAGATGAAGGAAATTACTAATCTGAGGAAAAAAATAAGTCTGAAAAATAGTCCTTATTCTTGAGGCCAAACATCTGAATGTTGATACCCTAGTATACGCACTTGCACACATCTTGAAACTTGGGATAGTAGAGAATACCTTGAAATGCTCTTGTCTAAAAGACTTAGTATGAATATATATATATATATATATATAAGTGGTGGAGAAAAAAAATGAACACTGGTTTTTGTAATTACCAAGACAGCATAAAAAAATATAGCGAGGGTACTTTATCACCTAGTGCCTTAGACCAACTGGTTTGAGAGCCACTGCTAAACCTTAGGTGTTGCAAGACGAGAAAATTACGCTTAAATGCATGATCACGTTTTGTAATCGGTCGGTTAGTACCTCAAGAAGTATTAACGGTCGCATGAAGAATGTGTGAGCAATTTTATCGAAAATATTCACCAACTATAAAGTACTTTGGAAGATGGATAAGAGTTTGATAGCTTGAATTGAATTCTCTAAGTGTAGGGATGTCTTTTATACACACGTAGGGTATATGATCAATATTTGGAAGAAAGATACGGAAGAAGACTAAAGGCGATATTTTATTAAGAGTTGATGTGATTTCTAACATTTTTTCACAATCATTAAAATAAGGCTCATAGCAATTGAAAAGCTGGTATAGTTGTAAACTCTTCTTTTCAAGTTATTTCTTTTATAGTTCTTATTTTTATATGTAACTTTCACCATCTTTTTTCTATTATAGGATTTTGTGGGTGTAATCCACTGAAAACCATCAGGAGACAACACTCCTACTAGGGACACCTAGAGGTTTAACGGCTTGTTGCACGTGCTCAGTGCAATCGTGTTGCCTACGAAAGTATGCTACTTAGTTTTTTCTTTTTCTTTTTCTCCCTCTCTTGAATAAATAGTTTGCTCGGGACGATCAAAGTTAAGTTTGGGGGTATTTATTTAGTCGAAAATACTGCATATTTGATATAACATTTTCCTTAATTTTCTTAGATATTTAAAGGTGTTTATTTTAAATATGAAACATATAAAGGTTTGTCTTCAAAATATCTATTTTCATATGTTTATATATTATAATTAATATTATGAAGGAAAATATATGCATATAATATTTATATAATATTTTGATAATTTAAATATGCATATCATATCAAATATCCTTAACCAATATTCTTAAAATATAATATCGCATCAGATGGTTAGGATAATATCACAAAAATACCGAATATTACTAATATTATTCATTGAGATATTGTGCAAGGTTTAGTTCAGGTCAGGAGATCAAGATGTTAAGATATCGGGAATCGGAAATATGCCGATGAAATTAGATAAAATCGAAGAATCAATACTGGCAGAGACTCAGGAAATATTTTCAAGTTCCAGACATCAGCTAAATCTCCATGTGTCATAAGAATAAAGCCCCAGAAATTTGCAGCCAAGATCCTACCAAACAGCCACGGATCTGCGGCCAAACCATAACATGTGCGGCGGATCCGCGGCTGGTCACTGAGTCAGGAGTTGGGATTTTCAGATTGGATTTGCTACAACTAACCCTTATTCTAGGGATCTTTAGTTACTGGATTTGGGGCTATATAAAGGACCGATGGCTAAACTTAGAAATCATCAAACCGAAGAGATCACGAAATTCAAGTTGACTCACGCATTCAGGTTGATCAATCGGCTGTTCAGTTATCTCCTTCAAGGTAGATCGAGAAGCAAACTAAGGTTTTGTATTCCACGTTCTAAAGGAACAAAAAGTGTAATTGATCAAGTTGATTAATAAAGATAGTTGTTTTATTCTTATTGCATTTATTTTTTATTTACATCATGATCTCTATCCGTTCTTCTATCTCCATCATGTGCGAATAATTCACCGCTTGATAGGGTTTGTAGGATTAGGGTAGATCAATGGAAGATGAAGAATTTCTTAATTTCTTTTAAGTCTTATGAAGTTTATAAATTTTAGCAAAATAGATATTAACATCCTAATCGGGCGCGCTATCAATTTATTGATAGTCTTGACCGTGATTTGAGATTAGTTTAACAATTGTTTTGTTAAATGCTAGATATGAATAGAGATCAATGAAAGGACAAGGGTCAATAATATGAAAACACTAGTTTCTTCCAAGAACCCTAATCCTCATTCATCACAATCAATCTATTTTTAAATCTATCAATAGATAAAATGAGTCATTTTTATTAATCATCCATTACTACTAAATCCTAACGAACCTTACAAGCCCTCTTCTGATATAAAATCTACATCCGTATTTAAACTAGATCTATTTTCTCATCCGTATTTTGACGTAGATCTAGAAACTATTCTTCACTATTCTTTATTCTTCTATTCTTCCTCTTTTTTTCAACACGTCTAAAGTAAGATTTAAGGATTCAACGTTTCCCTGAGGATGACCTGTACTCATCTCGGTCTAACTACATGCGACACCGTTATTGATTGTGGTTACTACACTTCTTTAAAATATAGAATCAATCAAGTGGCTGAGGTTCATCTGGGACTATTGAATTCTCTGATTCTACTAAATCTTCTATTGCGGTTTATGTATCTGGAACTTCTTCTAGATTTACCTCATTACCACTAATTTTTTACAAGAAATTCCTTTTCTAAAAAGATGGCATGTTGAGCAACAAACACCTTTTGTTTCTCAATGTGATAGAAGATATACCCTCGCGAATGTTTGGGATATTCAACAAACTTACATAAAACAGATCTTGCCTTGAGTTTATCCAGATTTTGCTTTTTGATATAAGCCGGACAACCCCATATCTTAATGAAATTAAGACACGGTCTCTTCCCCTCCCATATCTCATATGGAGTGGTAGGCACAAATTTAGTAGGAACCCTATTTAATATGTATGCAGTTGTCTCAAGTGCATAACTCTAAAAGGAAATAGGTAATTCAGCAACACTCATCATAGAGCGCACCATATGTAATAAGGTGTGATTCTTCCGCTCCAATACACTATTGTGTTGTGGTGTATACGGAGGAGTAAGCTGAGAGAGAATCACATTACCTTTTAGATAATCTCGGAATTCCATGCTTCACTATTCACCTCCTCGATCGGATCGAAAGATTTTAATACTTTTACCCGTCTGGTTCTCCACTTCGCTCTTATATTCCTTGAATTTCTCAAAAACTTCAGATTTGTGTTTCAACCGGAACACATGTCCGAATCTTGAGAAATTATCGATGAATGTAATGAAGTACAAGGAACCATTCCTGGCATGTGTAGATATAGGACCGCAAACATCACTATGTATCAGACCCAAGAGTTTAGTAGCTCTTGATCCGTGTCCCGTAAATGGAGTTTTGGTCATTTTTCTTTTGAGACATGACTGACAAGTTTCATAAGATATAAATTCGAACGGATTCAAATATCCATCTTTATGCAACTTAGCTAGTCTGGTCACATTAATATGACCAAGTCTACAATGCCACAAGAAGACTTCATTCATTTCTGAACTTTTCCTCTTATGTGTGTTCTGTATGTTTAGAACTGTATTTTGATTTAGAACATATAAATCATTACACAACGTATCAAACCCAATCAACACTTGATTTAGAAAAATGTTCATAACATTTTTCCCTAATGCAAAATTATATCCTTCTTTATCTAATAAAGATATGGATATTATATTGCACATCATCGACGGTACGAAATAACAGTCGTTCAAAATCAACGTATTACCATTTGGCAATACTAGGTGATATTCGCCGACAGCTCGGCAGCAACAATTGTTCCATTCCCTACTCTGAGAAATATATCACCATTTCCCAGTTCTTTACTTTTCTTTAACCCTTGTAATAGATTACAAATGTGGGATCCTGATCCGGTATCCAATACGCAGGATGTAGAGCAGACTAAGAAACGGTTCTCAATAACTAACACATCCGAAGAAGATATTTCATAATGCTCCTTCTTCATTAGGGTTGCGTAGAAATCCTTGCATTCCCCTATCCCTAGCCTAGACTTAAGACAGTTGTCATAAGATAGAGCGGAACCAACGTTCCCCATCCTGGTATAATAAGTGAGTTCGATCAATACATCCATATTATTATCTTAGTTAAGACGTGACATGGTCGCTACCTGGAGAGAGACAAGAAAATACTTTAGTGTTCAGTCGAAAATATTGCATATTTGATATAATATTTTCCTTACTTTTCTTAAATATTTAAAGGTGTTTATTGTAATTATGGAACATATGAGGATTTATCTGGAAAATAGTCTTTATCATATGTTTATACATTATAATTAATATTATGAAGAAAAATATATGCATATTATATTTATATAATATTTTAGTAATTAAAATATGCATATCATATCAAATAATTTTAATCAAATTTCTTAAAGATTTATTACCATATAAAATGATTAAGATTATATCTCTAATATAACAAATATTACTAACATTATTCATGGAGATATTGTGTAGATTTAGCTCAGGTCAAGAGATCAAGATATTCAAGATGTCAGGATCAAAAATCTGCTAAAATCGTAGAATCAATATTGGCAGAGACTCGGTAAATATTTGAAGAATCCAGTCTTGGAAAAAATCTCCACGTGTCAACATGTAGAAGCCCAAGAAGTTTGGAACCCTAACTCCCCCAAACCGCCACCTTACCGCGGCCAAAGTGCCATATATACGGCGGATCCGCGGCCAATTAATGGTCGTAGGACCTGTGATTTTGGAAATTGGATCATGATTGCATATTTAAACCTATGAGGTCTAGGGGTTCTGATTTGAGGGCTATATAAAGGACCGAGAGCTAAAATTAGAAACCATCAACTTTAACATGAAACAAATCACCGTAAAAAAAACAAGTGATCCACGCCAGGTCTGTGATTCAACGTTATAGAGCAACATGAATTTTGACGGAGCAACTACTTCCTACGAGGCAGAGATCGATAGCAACTTCTTCCTCTTGTAATCTAAACTCGAAGGGTTTGTACTTGTAACTTTGATTAATAAAGGTAGATCGTTTGTAATTATTTTGCATTTATTTTCTGCATTATGATTTCTTTATCTATCATTTCTTCTTCTTCTCAAAACATGCGTGAGTAATTCTCCGCTTGATAGGGTTCTTAGGATTATGATAGATCAATGGATGATAAAATCCCTTAACTTTTTTTACATCTTATAAAATTTATAAACTTTGTCAAAAGAATCGTAAACATTCTAATCGGGCGCGCTATCAATTTATTGATAGTCTCGACCGCCATTTGAGATCAGATTAACAATTGTTTTGGTAGATGCTAGACATGAATAGAGGTCAATGAAAAGATAAGAGTTAAGAGTGGGAACCCTATTCCCTCCAAAAACCCTAATCTTCATTCATCACTATCGATCTATTTTTAAATCTATTAAGAGATAAAAGGTGTCATCTTTATTTAATCATCCATTACTACTAAATTTTAATGAACCCTATAAGCTCTCTTTTTATATATTCTACATCCGTGTTCAACATAGATCTAGAATCACTCTCTCCTATTTCTAATCAACTCGTCTAAAGTAAGATTAAAAGTTACACGCATCTCTGCGGACGACCTGTACTCATCTCGGCTAGCTACTCGCAACACTGTTATTGATTGTGGTTACTACAAAAACACTCTTTTCACAACCAATCATTTAGCGTGCGCACTTATAAGATTAGGCTGGTTCTTATCTTATCTAATTAGGTTGGCTCGCACTGTTTTTATCAAATCTTCTTTCAAACCCTAAAAGGTAAGATTAGCCGGGATTAATTAAACCCTACAAGTTCGCTAATCGGTCAGTCAAGCTGGTGTTGGTACTCCGAGGGAGTCTACCCATATTTTCGCATGGAACTAATTAAATAACATCATTTCCGTAGGGGCATAACCCTGTTAACACTTTTCTTAGACACCTGCTGGATTTGCTAATTGTAAAGTGGAAAACTCTCCCAAGAGTAATGCTTACTCGCAGTGGGTATCAAGATCCAACTATCACATAGAAGGTATGAAATCTCATTGCAAATTTCAACACTTGAAATTCTCGATAATTATTTTTACCCCATGAAGTTTATGACCTTGACAAGGTCAACAAACCATAAACCGCAAGTCAAGTTCAACCCGTTATTTCGTGACTAACTTAGACCCACCCGCACGACCCTTGACAAGGTCAACAAAGCCGTATGACTACCCTAACCAATCGCATCATTATGCGGCAGAAAAACACTAATCAGCAACCGAACACCACACCTCGACAAGGTCGACAAACGCAGCACGAATACTAAACAGTACCTATCTGAAATGACGGAGGGCTACGACTGGTTTTAAAGAAAACGTTTAACGTAATGAACTTAATATCGTTGTAGAATCTAGTGATTTGAAAAGGAGTGGTTTAAGCTCCGCTTTAAAAATCGAGTAGCTTTCAAAACAAACCGAGTAGGTTGTAGCATATGCTAGTTTTTGCTAAAGAGATCATTCCCGGTGAAGGGATCTAGGCTCTTTCCTCATCGAATGAGGTGCTAGATATTCATAATGGAATACCGCTATGCAAAGCAAGAAATAGAGTTACCTTTTTGAAAAATTTGATTCTACAATATCTTTTAACTTTCTTTTCTTTTCATTAATCTTATTAATAAAATCCCATCAATTATGTTTCCTAAACATTATAGAAGAAACGAAAATAAAACACACATATATGCCATCCGCATTCTCCATAGGGACCCGAGTCTTCACCGTAAGATTACTTAACTTACGGCAGGACGGGGTCAGGACCAGCGCGGATGCAAAACATATATAGTGTCTACTAATATATCATATATATATAAGTAGCATTCGTCTCACACGGTTATATGATCACATCACATCTCAGAATAGCATAAGCAAATATATGAAATATAGGATATACTAGGAGGTTCGTGTTTTAGATTAAGCCAGTAACGAAAAACACGGATTTCACGGTCGTGATGAATAGCCAAGCCCACACTCCTAGACCTTTACAAGAGAGGCAAGCATCCCTGTCAATTCTAGAGTTAGGCGACCGGTCTCGACTCCTCGAGATGGCCTTCCACTGGAGTCTAGAACCCGGTTACTTGTGCTTTCTTCCTTAGGTCTATCCTAATGTGGTAAAGTAAATAATATACATCGAATGGAGACAACAAGCTCAACCCGGAAGTGTCCCAATAAAAGAATATTACATACAAATATTTATATGAATGTAAATTGAAAAACTCTCATCTCACATAAAACCCCCGGCTATTCAATCACGACGATCCAATATAATATATCGATAGCAACAAAATAATATCAAATGTTATCAACATAAGTAAATATGTGTATCATTAATGTCATTGTTGTAAAGCAACGAGATCGGGGATACCAACACATATTAAATTTACGGTCGCAGAAAAGAAATGAAAACTACAATAATTAGAATCTGCATCTGTAGACATCATAAACCCGGATTATCATATATTCTGAATTTCACGCCTAACCCTATAAACATCATGTTTAAGCCTCGAATTGAAAACCCTTTTCAAAGTGTAAGCCGGGCAATTCAACAAGATTCCTGATTAATAATTTGAAGGATAGTCGGGAACTTTAGTGGATGGCCGCACCCTGGAGGCCGTCAACAAAGTGGACTTGGGTGGAACACCATGGCCACGAGCACCCGAGTGGATGCGCTTGGCCACAGGGTTCTCCTAGTCACTTGGTCGGGGCTGTCTACTAATGTCTCCCGGCGAATATTCGCGTACGATACGAGATTACAACGGAGTTTCGATCCAAATCCAAAATCCATGGTAATCCATTATTTGAGACTAAAATGCGAGATTTACAAATCGATAACTAGTTTTCGCAAAACTAATCAATGTGGATTCTAAAAAATTGTATCTCATAACCAAAACAATATAGACGATATTAAACATTTCGATCGATATTTCAAACAACAATAATTCACAGAGACCCCAACCACTTGTGCCTCTTTAAAAATATCCAGAAAATCTAAAATATCAAAATGAAGCAGCACAAGAAAAACGAGCTCCTAATTCCACTATTGTGCGACGGAACCACGGCCAATACATGGTATAGACAGCGGTTCCGCGACCAAGTGGTGGAGTTACGTGCTCGTATTTTTTAAGCCTTCATAATTTTACCTGCACAATTTTATGAGCATTTTTAATTTTGAAAAATATGAAGTTTCAAAAATTGGACAGAAACCAGAAAAGTTCGTGTTTTAAAACGTCGATCAAACACTTTAATTTCGTCTAAGCTACTTCTAAACCTCTAGCTTGGCTCTGATACCATGAAAGCATTTCTTAGCGCCTCTACTAGGTTTCAATGAGTATCAAGTATGCAATTTTAAAAATATAGAGGTCTAAATATACTAAAGAAGAATCGAACTAGAGAATTAGGGTTTTAAACTTAAGCAAACAAGTTCTAAACTAAATGAAGAGAGTCTACAACCATTGTAGTCTAGTCCTTCACTTCTAAAGCAACAAGTAGTAGTCTCTAAAACTCTTCTTTGACTCCACTTGAAGAATGGAATGGGCTTGGTTGTAGTCGTCGTTGTTGAGGATGATCCATCTTGAGACAACTCACACTCAAACCCACACTTCACTAATCAAGGTATTAGTGAAGTTAACAACCTAAACTAATTTGCTAGAGTAGTGTAGGTTGATGCAGTACGAATTTTGCTCACAAAAAGTCTTTCTTTTCTTTTCTTTTTCTCACCCTAGAAAAATCTAGTGTGGAGATGAAGAAGATGAACTTGGAAGTGAGTGTGAACCATGACCTAAGATGGGAGCTAGAATATCATAAATATCAATGAATAAAACAAAGTGAGAAGATGAGTCATGGCTTCTCCATGCATCCAAAATTACGAATCATTCTTCTTTTCTTTAATTCATAAATATAAATGATTATCTTCTCATCCTTACCTCTTTGTAATTCTCACACATTCTAATTTTATGTATTATCAACCATGATACAATATATATATATATGTATATACATATATATATATATATATATGTATATGTATATATATATATATAAAGTAAAGAAAATCTTAAATGAGCTTAATATTAGTTAATATATATATCAAATTATTAGATCAACACTTGATTCAATAAACCGGTTATATCATGTATAACCTGGCTAATATCATATATATATATATATATATATATATCAAATTATTAAATCAACACTTAATTCAATAATCCGGTTATATCATATAGAACCTAGCTAATATCAAATGTATAAACATATATATATATATATATCAAATCATTGAATCAACACTTGATTCAATAATCCGGTTATATAATATAACCTGGCTGATATCAAAAACGCTAGATTAGAATACGGTATCATATACTCGTATTTAATCAAGCTCCCGCACATATCTCCATACATGCCCTACTTCGTTTCGTTTGAGATAGGAAACTTCTATGTGGGATTCTAAAGACTCGTTGATACGCCAGTAGTAGGTAATGATCACATTAGATACCTATAAGCCGTCAACGGTACTAACTAGACGTAATTGCAGAGTTCCGTAGGGCGGCAGTAAGGTTTCGGGAGGCATCGTCCATGCCAATTTCAAATTTTTACCGTTCTAAAGAACCCTGACCCTATAATCTTAACTAGAGATTTAGACGAACAAGCAATGCAAACAACTTTACATCTATGTGAATGAGGAATATAACCTTTGTAGACCGGTCCTTCACTTCTAAAGCTTCGTGTAGTAGTCCCTTCGCTCCAAGTAGTAAACATCCGAACTCTAGTAAGGGTTCACATGAAGAAATGAACAAGCTTGCTCGAAGTCTTCGAGGCTGAAGATGATCTACGTCGAGGAGACTCAAGCTCATGCTACCTCTTCACTAAATTAGGGTTTAGTGAAGCAAACACCCTAAACTAAATGGCTAATAGTAGAGGATGATGAAATAAGAAATGGGCTCACTTTAGATTTTATTTTCTCACAATATTTTCTCACTTAGAAAAAGCTAGCAAGCTTTTTCTCATGAAGAAGAAGATGAAGTGATGAAGATGAGAGAATGAACTCATGAGGTGAGAATAGCAACCATGGGTGAGTTAGTGTCATACACTAACTCATGTAGAGAATAAACCATGGGTAAACAATAATGGTTGGGTTAATAAATATCTTCAAGTAAAACAAAAAGAGTGGACTTGGTCAATGGTTCTACAAGCTTCTACAAGCTTCAACCATGTGACAATTTCCAACCAATTTTGATTAACTTTAAATAAATAAAAACTCATCATTATTATAAGCATGGTGTGAGTCTCATACACCCATGTTGCATGTGGCATCAAGCATGACACATAAATAATGTACATTAATATATATCACATATATACTAAATGTACACAAGTGAGAAAAAGAATTCTTAAGTGAGCTAATATTAGTTAATGTAAATTAATATATCACATATATAATTATACATCAAATTATTAAATTAACACTTGATTTAATAATCTGGCTATATCACATACAACCGGCTAATATCAAATGTAACAACTTATCGAATCAACACTTGATCCGATAACCCGGCTATATCACATATAACCGACCGATATCACATATTGCGAGAATAGAATGCGGTATCACATACGCGCATTAATCTCGGTCCCGCACATATCACATATGTGCTCCTACTTCCTTTCACATGAACCAGGAAACCTCTGTGTAGGACTCTAAAAACTCGTCAATACGCCGGCAGTAGGTGATGATCATATCAAACACCCACAAGCCGCAAGCAGTATGCTAAACGTAACAGCCACCCAAGTATTCAGCGATCAGAAGATCAACAAGCAAGCCTGCTCGTACTCCTGCGAATCCAATCAGTAACACTGTCGTACAGTCCGGTCTCTTCGTCAGATATGTCGCATATCGCAGCCTGGGGGTGGTAAACGTCAGACCCCAATAGATGCAAGGTCCAGAACGGTTCAAGAAACTACTGATAACACTTACCAGTAGATCTCAGCAACTCTGGCCAGGGATTTCATGTTATGGCCAATCGAGCATAGCGCAATACCGGGAGAGACGAATCCCCTCCTATCGCTCATTGCCTCCATGTGACTCGAGACTGTACCCAAAAACCACCTTTTTGTACGATCTCTTGACCGCGGTATGGTGGAAATCAAAGCACAGTGGGAATCACACAAGACTCTATGACAATCTCGGATCGACAGACTAACCTGTACAAGTGTCCCTAGAGAACTGCTATCTGATGATAGGTATAATACCATCTAGGAGTTCTCGGCGAGTCCGTCCAGTATACCCAGTCTCCACTGAGCACCCGTATACCATCTTTGATGTCAACCACCAATGGATGTGGGATCATCCATCGCCCATCATATGGGTCAAGATGCGTATACGCTAGTCTACTTTGGAATATCGATGCCCTGTCTCGTATACCCTCGATTAGGAACAATTATAGGGTGTACTTGTGGACCACCCTTGGCCCCACTAGTATGATCTCCATCATAGTCCTGGTAGTCAAGTACACATCCTAAGGGCTTTATCAACACGTGAGAGCAAGACAGTATCACTTATACAAGTCAACATGTTAAGATAAAGGACAACCAGATAGCATACTATCATGTCGAGCAAGAAAGTCCTCCCTATATATGTCCAAGCATCCATTATAATATACATCTCATGTACAATAATGGCCTCTAGGGCATACATATAACTAACAATCTCCCACTTGCACTAAGGTCATATGTTGTAGTATCCAATACCCAACAATATAGCAGTGGTTATAGTATCCCATACTCAACCATCCCAAAATCTCTTAAATAGTATTTAGGGAAGCAGGCCTTGGTGAGTGGATCTGCCGTGTTATCCTTCGTGTCAACTCTCCTGACCTCGATCCGTTGGAGATTAACCATCTCCCTGATCAGGTGATACTAGCCTTAGAATATGTCTGGATCGCTGATGGGACCGGTGTTCCTAGGCCAAAGTCACAACTCCATTATTATCACAATAACAATTATTGGACGCTCAATGGTAGGAACCATGTTCATCTCATGAACAAGAAATGCCCAGACAGCCACTTTGGCAGTATCCTTAACAGCAATGTATTCAGCCTTTATCATCTAATATGCCACGGTATCTAGCTTGGAACTCTTCCAACATACCATCCCTCCACTGAGGGTAAAGACAATGCCTGTGACTGACTTTCAGTCGACCTTATCACTCTGGTAGCTCGAACCAAGAACATTCTTTTAGTGCTTCTCAAGTACTTAAGAATATCCTCCACAGCTTTCCAGTGATTCTCCCAAAATCCGATTGATTCCTGATCACTACACCTAGTGAGTTATCTACATCTAGTCTGGTAGATAACATCACATACATGATAGAGCCTACTGCGAAAGCATAGCGTATCTCTTGCACGCGATCTCTCTCCAAATCAGTCTCGGAAGACTTCTTTTTGGAGAGAGTGATTCCTGAGTAAGTGGGCGAACCACCACGCTTATAATCATCCATACTAAACCCCTTTAGTACGGTGTTAATGTACCTAGATTTGGGACACTCCCAATATCCACTTAGATCTATCACCATAGATCATATTCCACAAGATGTAGTAGGTATCATCCAGATCTTCCATGAAGAATTCTCGTGATAAAAGGAGCTTGACCGAGTGTAGCATAGGAAACCATTTCCTATCAAGAGTATGTTATCTGCGTACAATACATAGAGGACAACCTTACTATTTACAACCTACTTGTATATACAAGGTTCATCTATCTTTTTGATGAAGTCAAACTCTTTGACTGTTGTAGGGTGTTTTTCGTTACCCCATTGAGATGGGAATACGCGCGCGATTGTCAGGCATACTATAGATTCCCCCTGTCTAGGGTAGGTTGGGGTTTATTGATTATGGGGATTCCAATCTCCGGCAGCTGCGGACTAAGCTGGCGTTAATTACCCCTCGACTTTTGAGCGAGAGAACCTCCGATTGACGGGTCAAACAGATCATGGGAACTCAATATGCAGTGTTGTGTTTTGAAGGGGTTTTGGATATATCGAGGGCCCCGCAGAGTTTTTACGGGGGTCGTGGAGTGTGTGTTTCTATATATATATATATATATATATGGGAAAAAGCGTCCAAAGGATGCGTGGGGGCAGCGCCTCACGTGCTTGGCACGTAGGCGCTAGCGTACTGGGCGCTGGGCACTGGGCGTCTAGCGCCCCACATACTTGACATGCGGGCGCCAGCGCCCCACGTGCTTGGAACGCGGACGCTAGGCGTCAGCATGAAAAGGGACTTGGTCCCTGCACTGGGAGCTGTGCTCCCGATTTGACTTTTGGAGTTGAACTCCCAGAAGTTTTGATTTGTGGAGTTAAACTCTAAAAAATCTTTGTAAATGCTCAAGGGGACCCCTTTCTTCTCCCCTGAGTCTTGGATCTTCCCCCAAAATGGGGTCTTTGGAGATGGATCTCCTTCTTCCTCCTGTGTTGGCCGGATCTTGAAAAACAAGAAGTATGAGATTTTAAAAATCTCTTATTTTTGAGATCTGATGGAAGATCTGAGTTCCCCTTTGTGGGTTTTGCGGTGGAAAACTATTTATTTTTGAGAAAGAAAGAGTTAAACTCTTGATTTAATTCAAAATGTTGAAGAACGTTTAGAACCTTCAGGAAGGAGAAGGAGGCACAAAAACCCTAGATTTTGAGGGGAATGAAAAGTCTTTTTTCTTTCATCATGTTTCCTTATATAGGCTTACAAATTTACATATAGCCTCTTAGGCTTTTACAAAATGACATTTTGCCCATCCCATGCCTTATGTGCTCTTTTCTTTTGCCCATGAGCCATGGGTTTTACAAAAATTCGGCTTCATGCCCATTTTCTTACATTCATGCATAAAAAAATTACATCAAAATTATTTATTACATGATTTTCTATTTTGGCATGGGGGAGGCCGGCCGCGGGACTCGACTTAGGCATGGGCCCACTTGCTTGGGCTTGGGCTCGCTTACTTGGGGTTGACCTTGACTTTGACTTGGTCAACTGGGGTGCAAATTTTGACCCCAATAACTGCCACATCAAAACAGATATTCCAACTCCGCGATGCCTGCTTTAAATCTGATGGACTTAAGCATAGTTTTGAAAGTCTCAACTTTTCCATTTACACCATGAATCTTCTCAAGATCCGATTGCTCCCGATAGGTTTTACCCCTTTAGGTGCAGCATTCAAAATCATACTTTGTTGGTGTATATGGATTCCATCTTTGATCGCATAGCATCCAGCCATCTCACAGAGTCTCCACTTGTGATGACTTTCCTGAACCTAGTTGGGCCATCATCTAGCATGATGCAATCCTCGCTCCTACTGTCACCGAGAAGACCGTAGTATCTCTCAAGTGGATGAGGAACTCTGCTAGATTCGCGGAGAGGCTGAGGTTCGTTGGAGACTATTGAATCCTTTGGTTTGACCAAATCATCAGCTGTTAGTTTTTCTAGCTGGAACTTCTTCCAGTTCTACCTCCTAACCACAAATTTCTTCACAAGAAATTCCTTTTCTAAAATGGTGGTATGCTGAGAAACAAAACACCTTTTGCTCCTCAGTGTGGTAGAAAATATTCCCTCACGAATGTTCAGGATATCCAACAAACTTATACAGAACTGATCTTGTCTCGAGCTTTTCCGGATTTTGCTTTTCAACACAGGCCGGACAACCCCATATCTTAACTCGTTTAAAACATGGTCTCTTCCTATTCCATATCTCATATGGAGTAGTAGGAACTGATTTGGATGGAACCCCATTCAATAGGTATGCAGCTTCTCAAGTGCATAACTCCAAAAGGAAATAGGTAACTCAGCAGTACTCATCATAGAGCGTGTCATATCTCATAGGGTGCGATACCTCCGCCCCGATACACCGTTGTGCTGTGGTGTACTCGAAGGAGTAAGCTGAGTGAGAATCACATTCTCCTTTTAGAAACTCCAGGAACTCCATACGCAAGTATTCGCCTCCTCTATCACATTGAAGGACTTAATACTTTTACTCGTCTGGTTCTCAACTTTAAGCTTATATTCCTTGAATTTCTCAAAAGTTTCAGACTTGTGTTTTAACAAGAACATATGTTCGAATCTTGAGAGAAGATCAGTGAATATAATGAAGTACGAAGAACCAACCTTGGCATTAGTAGACATAGGACCGTATATATCATCATGCATTCATCCTAAGAGTTCAGCAACTCTTTCTCTATTTCCAGTAAACGGAGTATTGGTCATTTTACCTTTGAGACAAGACTGGCAAGTATCATAAGATGAAAATTCGAACAAATTCTTATATATGCAACTTAGCTGGTCATGTCGCATTAGTATGACCTAGTCTACAATGCCATAAGAAGGATTCGTTCATTTCTGAACTACTCCTCTTGTGTGTGTTCTAGATACTTTGAACTGTGGTTTGATTTAGAACGTATATGCTATTATATAACGTGCCTGATCGAATCAACTCTTGATTCAGAAAAATGTTCACAACATTATCCCTAATAGAGAATCTTATTCTTTTTTAACTGATGTAATATTGTATATCAGGTTCGGCATGTAATAACATTTGTTCAGAATCAATGTATTTACTATTTGGTAATACAAGGTGATATTTGCCAACTGACTTGGCTGCAACAATTGCACTATTCTCTAACACATAGAGACATATCACCCATTCCCAGTTCTCTACCTTTCTGTAGCCCATGTAACATATTACATATGCGGGATCCTGATCCGGTATCATATACCCAGGACGTAGAGGATACTGAGAAGCAGTTCTCGGTAATGAACACACCTGAAGAAGATGCATCAACATGCACTTTCTTCGATTGGGTGACATGGAAATCCGGATATTATCCTATTTCCTGCTCGGACTTATAACAATTATAAGATAGAGCGGAACCATCGTTCCCCAACTCAATATATTAAGAAGGTTCGGTCAATGCATCAATATTATTATCTTGATTAAGGCGTGACATGGTTGCTACCAGGAGAGAGATAAGAAAACACTCTTCGTGCGCTCTTGCAAGATCAGATTGGTTATTTATTTTATCTAATCAGGATGACTCCCACTGGTTTTATCAAATCTTCCTTCAAACCCTAAAAGGTAAGATTAGCCGGGATTAATTACACCCTAAAAGTTCGCCAATCTTTCGGCAGGCCAGTATAGGTACTTTGAGGGAGGTTCCCCGTGCTTTCGCACGGACATAATTAAAATAAATCTCGTTTCCCAGGGGCGTAACCCTGTTAACACCTTTCTAGACACCTACTTGATCGAATAATTGTAATATATAAAACTTTCCTACGAATAACTCTAACTCGCGGTGGGTATCGGGATCCAACTATCTCATAGAAGGTATGCAATCTCATTGCATATTTCAACACTTGAAATTCCCGATAATAGTTTTTACCCCTAGTGTCCTATGACCTTGACGAAGGCCAAACTACCTATAGGGCACTAGTCAAGTTCAACCCGTTCATTTCTTGATTGAATTAGACCGACCTGCACGACCCTTGACGAAAGCCAAACTTCACCGTATGAATACCCTAATCCAATCGCATCTCATGCTCTAGCAGATAAGCACTAATTTGCTACCGCACACTACGCCTTGACGAAGGACAAACTACCATAGCACGAATACTAAGTAGTACTTATCTGAAATGATGGAGGGCTACGCAGGTTTTTAAGAAAATCATGAGCGTAATGAACTTGATATCGTTGTAGAATCGAGTGATTTTGAAAAAGGAGTGTTTTTGAGACTTTTACCAGTTTTGCTAAAGAGTCCACTCCCGGTGAAGGGATCTCGGCTCTTTCCTTATCGAATAAGGTGCAGGAAGCAAAAACTATAGAAGAAATCAAAAGACAAACCGAGTGGGTTGTAGCATCTGCTAGTTTCGCTAAAGAGGTCACTCCCAGTGAAGGGATCTCGGCTATTTCCTTATCGAATAAGGTGATGGATATTCTAAAAGGA
Organism: Agapanthus africanus; assembly: GCA_030015575.1. Lineage (NCBI taxonomy): Eukaryota > Viridiplantae > Streptophyta > Magnoliopsida > Asparagales > Amaryllidaceae > Agapanthus > Agapanthus africanus. The sequence goes on along the minus strand of CM057338.1, from coordinate 397,956,154 downwards.
ATACTGCTATGCCAAGTAAGAACTAGAGCTACCAGTTTTTAAAACAAATTTCTACAATATGTTTAGGTTTCTTTTTCTTTCATTAATCTCATTAATGAAGTCCCATCAAGTTTATGCTTCCTAAGCATCACAGAAGAAACGAAAACATCAATATTTACTATATATCATCATATATATAATATAAGCATTCGTCTCAATATATAATGTGATCACATCACAGAATATCAGCAGCAGAAGTCAACATATGGAATATTGGATATATTAGGAATTCCGTGTTTTAATTAAGCCAGTATAAAACACGGATTCCACGGCCGCGATGAATAACCAAACCCACATTCCTAGACCCCTACGAGAGCGGAAAGCAACCCTCTCAATTCTAGAGTTAGGAGACCCGGTCTCGAATCCTCGAGATGGTCTCCTACTGGACTCTAGAAGCCGGTTACTTGTGCTCTCCTCCTTGAGTCTATTCTAATGCGGAAAAGTAAAATAATATACATCAATGGTGATATCATCCTCAATCCGGAAGTGCCCCGATAAAAGAATATTACATACAAGCTTTTACATGAATGAAAATGAAAAACTCCCATCTCACATTAAAAAAAACCCGGCTATTCAAAACACGACGATCCGATATAACATATCACAGCAACACATAACATCACATGTCATCAACGTAAGTAAATATGCGTATCCCAATTGTCGTTGACATATAGCAACGAAACCGGCGATACACCACATATTACACTTACGGTCGCAGAAAAGAAAGTGAAAAACTACAACAATTGGAATCCGCAACCACCTTAGACATCATAAACCCAATGTATTTCATACTTTGGATTTCATGCTTAACGAAATGAATTCCTTTGACATCATATGCCTAACAATTATAAACCCCGCATTTTAGTCTCGATATTGAAAACACTTTCCAATAACCTGTCGGGTAATTCAACAAGATTCCCGATAACCAAATCGAATGCTCGTCAGAAACTTTAGTAGAAGGCCGCACCCCCGATACCGTCGACGAAGTGCACTAAGGCGGAACACCGCAGCCACGAGCACCCGAACGGATGCTTTTGGCGACGGGGTTCTCGTACAGTCACTTGGTCAGGGCTATGGGGCGTAGCTATCTAGTAAGGTTACCCGGAGAATATTCGCGTACACTACGTAATTGCGATAGACTTTTGATCCACATCAAAATTCTGTGGCAACTGATCAAATGAGACTAAACCGCTAGGTTTATAAAATTCAAACTAGTTATCTCATAACTAATTATGTGGATTCTAAATATTGTATCACAATCACAGATTGCTAGACGAAGTTAAACTTTTCGAACGAATAAGCAAGCACCCAAAATTTCCCAATAAGCTCAACACTTGAGCGGAGTTCAAAAAGTACCCAGAAACTGCCACAGCTCCTATGAACCATCCATAGAAGGGTCGACCCATGCCTCACTCATGTCGCCATAGAACTGCGGCAAACCCTAGGATACGACCACGGTTCCGCGATCCAAATAGTCGAGTTTGGGTATCGTTCTTCTAGAGGGTCCACATAATCGCTTGCAAGATTTTTTGAAGATTTTAAACTCGGAAAAATTCCAACTCTTGAAAATTTCCAGCGAGAGAAAATATGTGTTATTGATATCCGTTCGAACTTTTTAATGTCATCTAAATAACCCGAATACATGTTAGAATTACGACTACGAAACACTCCGAATTACCTTTGCATAAATTTAACATCACATGCAAATTTAGCAAAAACAAACAACACCTGAAACACCAAAACCCAAAGACTGGAACACAATAAAAAATTCAACCCATTTCCTCATATTTGGGCTGAGCAGGCCGGTTTTCTTGTAGGGTTACTAGGCACACGCACAAGGGTCTATAAGGCATCAACTATGCCCGATTTAAAATTTAGCCGTGCCGAACAACCCTAAACCAAGATCTTAGACTAGAGATTAGGCGAAATAAAGCATGTTAAACACTTTAACAACTAAGAGTTTGGGATTACAACCTTTGTAGTCGGTCCTTCACTTCATAAGCTCCATGTTATGGTCCCTTCGCTGCGATCATCAAGTTCCGGACTCTCGAGAGGCTCCACGAAGAGAAAGATACAAGCTTGCTTCCAATTTTCGATAACAAAGATGATCTATCTTCAAGTTTCATTAACACAAGCTCTCACTCACTAAATGAAGTGAACACCCTAATCTAAATGGCTAGGATAGATTAGGATGATGAAGTAGGATTTTAGCTCTCATTTATTATCTTAATCTCACTCATTTTCATCACTAATGAAAAAGCTAGAAAGCCTTTCCATCAAGAACTCAAGGAAGAAGAAGAAGAATCCTTTTGTGATGAATAATGAATAACTCAAGTGTAAGGTTAGAAATGCAACCATGGTTTATGTGAGAAGAACTAACCCTTGTAGAGATTGAATCATGGTTAAAGGTTTGGTTGGGTTAAACAAATATCTATGCAAAATATCAACACAAATATCTTTGCACAAAACAAAATAAAACCTTCTAGAAGGTTCTAGAAAAGATTAACCCAAATCAAACCCTAACCATGTTTAATCTCCACTAAACATGTTGCATTAATAACCCTAACATGTTACAATATTATATATCATATATACAATATTTATTGTAACAAAAATAAAATAATACAATTAACATATATCGCATATATATCAATGAATTACCCGAGTGAGAAAAAGAATCTTTTAGTGAGCTTATATCAGTTAATATAATTTAATATATCAAATATATAATTATACATTAAATTATTGAATCAACACTTGATCCGATAATCCGGCTATTTCACAAATAACCGACTAATATAATCTGTATCAGTTCATCGAATCAACACTTGATCTGATGACCCGGCTATATCACATATACCTGGCCGATATCTCAAGTCGCGAGAATCTAATACGGTATCACATACACGTATTGTTCTCGGTCTCGCACATATCACAAATGTGCTCCTACTCCGTTTTGCATGAGCCAAGAAACCTCTGTGTAGAACTCTAAAGAATCGTCAATACACCGGCAGTAGGTGATGATCATATCAAACACCTACAAGAAGCAAGCGGTGGGCTAAACGTAACAGCCACCCAGGTATTGAGCGCTCAGAAGATCAACAAGTAAGCCTGTACATTCTCCTGTGAATCCAGTCAGTAACACTCACGTACAGTCCGGTCACTTCGTCTGATATGTCGCATATCTCGCCTAGGGGTGGTAAACGTCAGACCCCAGTAGCTTGATAAGTCGTGTCGATATGAGGTCTATAACAGTTCGAGAAACTACTGATAACACTTACCAGTAAATCTCAGCAACCCTGGCCAGGGATTTCTACTTATAGCCAATCGAACACAGCGCAACATCAACTCCCTATACCGGGAGAGATGAATCCCCTCCTATCGCTCATTGCCTCCATGTGATTCGGGACTGTACCCAAAAGCCACATTTTTGCATGCCCTCTTGGACGTGGTATGATGGAAATCAAAGCACAGTGGGAATCACACAAGACTCTATGACGATCTCGGGTCTACAGACTAACCTGTACCAGTGTCACCAGAGAACTGCCATCTGACGTGAGGTATAATACCATCTGAGAGTTCTCGGCGAGTCCGTCCAGTGTATCCAGTCTCCACTGAGCACCCGTATACCTTCTCTGATGTCAAACACCAATGGATATGAGATCAACCATCGCCCATCATATGGGTCAAGAAGCGCATACGCTAGTCTACTCTGGAGTATCGATGCCCTGTCTCGGTACTCCCACAACTAGGAACATTTGAAGGATGTACTTGGCGACTACACTGTCCTCACTAGTATGATCCGCATCATAGTCCTGGTAGTCAAGTACTCATCCTAAGGGTTTTATCAACATGTAACATAGAGACAATCAGAGTATATGTTAAGATAAAGAGCAACCAGATAGCGTACTATCATGTCGAGCAAGAAAGTCCTCCTTATATATGTCCAAGCATCCACTACAATATACATCGTATGTATAGTACTGGCCTCTAGGGCATACATATAACTAACAATCTCCCACTTTCACTAGGGTCATCTGTTGTGGTATCGCATACCCAACAATCAGCTGTGGTTGAAATATCTCATACTCAACCATCCTATAAAAGTTTCTTCTGGGAAATAGGCCTTTGTGAGTGGATCCGCGCTGTTGTCCTCTGTGTATACTCTCCTAACCTCGATCTCCCTGGAGATCAACCATCTCCATGATTAGATGATTCTGCCTAAGAATTATATCTGGATTTCTGATGGGACGAGGGTTCCTTGGCATAAGCCACAACTCCATTATCACACAATGGTAGGAACGAAGTTCATCTCATGAACTTACATATATCCAGACTGCCTCTTTGGTAGCATCCTTGGTAATGATGTATCCTGCCTTTAATCGTCTAGTAAGTCACGGTATCTAGCTTGGAACTCTTCCAACATACTGTCCCTCCACTGAGGGTAAAGACAATGCCTGCGACTGACATTCAATCGTCCTTATCACCCTGGAACCTTTCTAGTGATTCTCCCCAGGATCCATTGATACCATCTCACTACAACTAGTGAGAATCCTAACATCCATTTAGATCTATCTCATAGATATAAAACCTAGGATTTAGGAGGTATCATCTTGATCCTATGTGGAGAATCCTTGTGATAAGCGGAGATTAACTGAGCATAGCATAGGAAACTCCTTCCCTATCAAGAGTATGTCATCCACGTACTCTACAAGGATCACCACCATACTCCCTACTACCTTTCTGTATATACAAGGTTCATCTACCATTTTGATGAAGTCAAACTCTTTGACTACCATATCAAAACAGATGTTCCAACTCCGCGATACCTGATTTATCACATAAAACATCTTGCACACGTTTTCTCTACTCCCACTGTCTACGAAGCCCTCTGGCTGTGTACTTATAGACGCTCTCTTCCAAATCATCATTTAGAAAAGCAGTCATGACACCCAACTGCCAGATATCGTAGTCATGGTATGTAGCCGTGCCAAGTAGGATCTGGATGGACTTAAGCATAGGTTTGAAAGTCTCAACTTTTCCATGTACACCAAGTAATCTTCTCAAGATATACTTGCTCCTGATGTGAATTTAACACTTCAGATAAAGCAACCAAAGTCCATACTTTGTTGGAGTATAAGGATTCCATCTCAGATCGCTAAGCATCCAGCCATTCTTACAGAGTCCCACTCCTGATGGCCAGCTCGAAACTAGTTGGGTCATCATCTCATGATGCAATCCTCGCTCCCACTGTCATAGAGAAACCGAAGTATCTCTCAGGTGGGTGAGGAACCCTACTAGATCGGCAGATAGGCTGAGGTTCGTTGGTTACTATTGAATCCTTTGGTTCTACCAAATCATCAGCTACAGTTTGTATAGCTGGAACTGTTTCCAGTTCTACCTCATGACCACTAATTTCTTCCCAAGAAATTCCCTTTCACAAAGGTGGCATGCTGAGAAACAAAACATCTTTTGTTCCTCGGTTTGGTAGAAGATATTCCCTTGCTAATGCTTGGGATATCCAACAAACTTCCACAGATCTGACTTTGCCTCGAGCTTGTCCAGATTTTGCTCTTTAGACATAGGCCGGACAACCCCAAATCTTAACTTACTTAAGATATTGGCTCTTCCCATTCCATATCACATATGAAGTGGTAGGCAACTGATTTGATTGGAACCCTATTCAATAGGTATGCAGCTTCTCAAGTACATAACTCCCAAAAGGAAATAAGAAACTCAGTAGTACTCATCATAGAGCACACCATATCACATAGGGTGTTATTGCTCCGCCCCGATATACCATCGTGTTATGGTGTATACGGAGGAGTAATGCTGAGAGAGAATCTCATTCTCCTTTAGAATAGTCCAGGATTTCCGTGCTCAAGTATTCTCCTTCTTGATCTCATCAAAGGACATAATACTTATACCCGTTTTTGGTTCTCTACTTCTAACTCATATTCATTGAATTTCTCAAAAGGTTCAGACTTGTGTTTCAACAGGAACATATGTCCGAATCTTGAGAGATAATCAGTGAATGTAATGAAGTACAAAGAACAGGTCTTGGCATGTGTTAGACAAGGGACTTTCATACATCAGCATGTATCAATCCCAAGAGTTCACTAACTCTTTCTCTATTTCCAATAAACGGAGCTGTGGTCATCTTATCTTTGTGACATGATCGGCAAGTTTCACAAGATGTAAATTCAAACTAATTTAAATATGCATCTAAATGTAACTTCAGCTAGTCGGGTCGCATTGATATGACCTAGTCTACAATACCTCAAGAAGGATTTGTTCATTTATGAACTCTTCCTCTTGTGTGTGTTCTGTACGTAAAGAACTGTGGTTTGATTTAGAACGTCTATGTTTTTAGATAACGTGCCTGATCCGATCAACTCTTGATATAGGAAATGTTCAAAACATTATCCAACAATACAAAATTATATCCTTCTTTACTAATAAAGAGACTGATATGATGTTGTATATCAGGTTCGGTATCTAATAACATTCATTCAGAATCAATGTATTCTGGTAATACAGGGTGATAACTACCAACAGACTTGGCTGCAACACTTGCACCGTTTCTATCTTATGAAACTTATCACCTGTTCTCAGTTCTCTACCTATCTGTAGCCCATGTAACAAATTACATTTTGTGGGATTCTGATGCGGTATCTCATACCCAGGACGTAAAGGATACTGAGAAACAGTTCTCTGTAATGAACACACCCGAAGAAGATGCATCAACATGTACTTTCTTCGTTTGGGCGGCACGGGAATTCTGGTAATCCCCAATTTCCTGCTCTGTCTTATAACAATTATAAGTTGGAGTGGGACCAACGTTCCCTGGCACAGTATAACAAGCGGGTTCGGTCAAATACATCCGTATTATTATCTTGATTAAGGCGTGACATAGTCGTAACCAGGAGAGAGAGAGAGAAGAAAACACTCAGCGTGCACTTTTACAAGATTAGATTGGTTATCAATTTATCTAATCAGGATGTCTCCCACTGTTTTAGTCAAATCTTCCTTCAAACCCTAAAAGGAAAGACTAGCCGGGATTAATTACACTCTACAAGTTCGCCAATTTTTCAGCCAGGCCAGTGCCGGTACTTTGAGGGAGGTTCCCCACGCTTTCGTACGGACCTAATTAAAATAAACCTCATTTTCCCAGGGGCGTAACCCCGTTAACACCTTTATAGACACCTACTTGATCGGCTAATTGTAATGTGTAAAACTCTCCCAGGAGTAACTCTTACTCGCAGCGGGTATCGGGATCCAACTATCTCATAAAAGTTATGCAATCTCATTGCAAATTTCAACACTTGAAATTCCCAATAATATTTTGCCCCAAGCGTCCTATGACCTTGACAGAGGTCAACAAACCATAGGCTGCTAGTCAAGTTCAACCCGTCATTTCCTGATTGAAGTAAACCCACCCGCACGACCCTTGACAGAGGTCAACAAGGTCGCACGACTACCCTAAATCAATCTCATCATATGTTTATACGGATAAGCACTAATCAGCTACCGCACACTACGCCTTGACAGAGGTCAACAAACGCAGCACGAATACTAACTATTACTTATCTGAAATGACGGAGGGCTACGACAGGTCTTTAAGAAAACCCTTTGCGTAATGAACTTGATATCGTTGTAGAATCGAGTGATTTTAAATGGAATGTTTTTGAGGCCTTTTCTAGTTTCGCTAAAAAGGTCACTCCCGGTGAAGGGATCGTCGGCTCTTTCCTCATCGAATAAGGTGCAGGATATTTCACAAATATCACTATGCAAAGCAAAAACTATAGAAACAATCAAAAAACAAACCGAGTTTGTAGTATCTGCTAGTTTCGCTAAAGAGGTCACTCCCGGTGAAGGGATCTCGGCTCTTTCCTTATAAAATAAGGTGCTGGATGTTCTATAAGGAACACCGCTATGCAATGCAAGAACTAGAGCTACCAGTTTTTAAACAAGTTTCTACAACATCTTTAGGTTTCTTTTAGTTTCATTAATCTCATTAATGAAGTCTCATTTTATTATGCTTCACAAGCATCACATTTGAAACGAAATCTGCAATATAATATATATCTCATATATATAATATAAACATTCATCTCAGGCAGTAATATGATCTTGTAACGCTTCGAAAATCGTTTAGGCAGTTTTTCGGTAATCGGCAAAATTAGCAGCCTTTTCCGTAAAAAGTCAAAATAGGTTTTTTTTTCATTATAGACCTAATTATACAAAATTTAGATAAGATATTACTATAAATTGGTCACTAAAATGTTACTTAAAATTTTCTAGTTAATTAAAAAAAATTCCTTAATTAATTATTTTTAATATTATTTTAAGCTTTTAAAAATACATTAAATTAGTGATAAATACAAATTTAATTAGGTAAATTACACACTTAGGAACCATTATAAACTAAAATATAGTAGTAACAAAAATTTTACCAAAACTTTCCAAGAATTGTGGTTTTATGGTGTAAAAAATGCATTAAAATAGGTTTTTTTGTAAAAAGTTGATGTAACATTCATTAATTGATCTTTGAAGAAGCTTTTTGTGCAGAATTTTTCACACAATTCTCTCTCACTCTCCTCCTCCACCTCTAGGTCATGCAACCTGCAGCAAACCCCCTCCCATTTCCCCCATTTTGTTTAGCTCAAAATTCTTGCAAAAATCCTCCGAAATCCACAAAAATTCACACTTTTCTTCACAAATTCAAACCATAATCCTATTCCACCTCTTTCCAACCTTAATTTGCTTTAAAACAAGGTGAAAGGAGGCACCTTTCAAGGTCAAGTGCAAGTTAGGGTTCAACTTGTAAGGTATAATTCTTATCTAATGTTCAAATTGTGGTTTAAATTTACTAGATTTAGTAGTTTTAGCGTGTAATTTGGTTATGAATTCTTGTTTAGGAAATTCTAGTAAAAGTTTGGTGCTGTAATTAGGGTTTGTAGCATGGTTAATGGATTTAAGTTAGGGTTTTGGTTATCTAGTTGGTTAGAATGGTTGTTTGTGCGATGTAGCGATCGCTACACCGTTAAATTGCGATAATTGCATCGATATTTCTATGCTAATGCTTACTAGATTTTTATAAAAATTAGGAGGTGATATTATTACGATATATGGGCTATATTTATATCATCTCATGCGACTTTTAGGGTGTGCGAATGCGGATTTTGATTTAGTCGGGTTTCAGTTTTGACGGTTGCCCCGAAACGGCGATTTTAGTTAAGGTTTTTGCGATTTTCGTGTGTTTTCCGCGTACCGAGTGCACGTTGTCATTAATTCGAGAGCGCCGATCTTTTCATATTGTGATTTGCATCATTTCAGGAATCTGTAATCTTATATTGTGTGTTATGCAATTCTAGGAACGGTTGCGGAAACATCAGACGCGGCGCGCAAAGGCAAGGCGGTGGTCGGATCGGATTAGCGAGGCATTCAGGTGAGTAGATGTATTCATCTATGGGGGAATCGTCTGGATGGCGTGAGGTGCCCCTTAGTTAGAATTACCTTATTTCTTGCTACATATGCATTGTTAGTTAGCTAACCCCCCTCATTCACATTTCATACAATTATAGCTTTTCGTCTGCAAGATTTGCATAGGATATCCATATACATATGTGCGATATCACTTCGTAGGACACGTACACCATTACCATTGGCTCCTGTTGCACGCGCACTATTCATGTGACACACACGCCTTTGGTAATTTCCATGCCACGAGCACCATAAAACCTGTTTAGCCTAGTATCATTACTTGCATCATACAAGATATATGAAATCGCATAGCATGTATATACCTCGCATCATCATCATACTTACATAGATTTCTAGACACAAATCACATCGCATACCTTGATATCATAGACATTTATCATATACAACATGTTGGGTATTATGATTTTCTTGAGGATTTCAGTATTGCTGCGATTTCTGGATTTTGGGGAAAACTGCAAGAATTTAATAAAAGCTTATATTTATCATTTTTTAAAACAAAGTTGCGGTTTTCTCATGATGTATGTGTCGTACACCATGAGTTTTCATGTTTTCTGTTGGATTTCGAGACCCGATTCGAGGAGTGGATGAACCGTCTCGGGTACATGGTGGGCCCGGTATGGTACCCCGGGGCAAGAAGATAGAGTTGTAGACGATGAGCCTGGCAGGGGAAGACTACCTACCGGTGATGTCTGGCGCGGCGGATATCCGGAGGATACCGACCGTTGTCGTGAGATTTGATGATATGGGCCGATCCGGACTGACGGAGCCCGATGTATTAAGACCTTGATACAGTGAGACATTGAGATAGATGTGTTTTCATATTTGGTGTCGATGCTTGACACGGGTTTCAGATGATTTCTTGATGGTATTTAACTATTATACAGTTATTCTTTTTCTAAAGTTAAGAATGCAGAATCATAGCATTTAAAACACTTGAAGATTTAGTATTGACATTGCATACATGTGCATGCATACTAGAGGTACTACATCACATCTGGACATACATGCTGTGACCCATTTGCGTGCATTCTTACGATTGCCTTACTAGATGTTATATTCTACTCACGAGCTGGCAACTCACCCCCGTTATGCCACAGTGACTTGCAGGTCGGACTCATCAGCCTAGTAGCGGCGGCTTATCTTGTTAGTGACTTCTTTTGATTAGACTCGCGACATTGCTCGTAGGTAGGTTGCGATAGCACTTTTATCTCTTTTTGTACTATTTTGTATATAGTATTCTCCATCTACCACTTCTTATGTGTATATGCGATCTAGTGATGAGACTGAGAGATTTGTGTATATGTGGTTTCTTTTGGGTCGAGCTCACTTGAGCCGATGTTGTGTTTTTCTTATTTTTGCATTCCTTTACGCTCTTTTCTTGAGATTATATATATATATATATATATATATATATATATATATATATATATATATATATATATTGCATGTGGTTGTGATCCGCCTTGGGCGAAGAGCTAGCTCCCGCTTGGGGATGCCATTTTATGATTACAGGTTGTATATCTTGTTGTACCCATTTTGGGGGATAGAATTTACAAAGGAGACTCTGCCGAAATTTTCGGAAAATTTTTGAGGTTTTTTAAAAGGGGTTCAATGCAACTTAATTGATTTCAAAGTCATTTTCATGAATGGTTTCCTTCACTCTTTTGATTTTCGTTTAGATTTTTCTGGGCTTTGGCTGACTTAGGTTACGTTACGCCTTTAGACGTCTCGTAATCTAAGTGCCAGTCACGTTCCGTACTTTCGGGTCGTGACAGATCTCATCACAGAAAATTGCAGCAGAAGAACATATATGAAATACTGGATATACTAGGAGGTCCGTGTTTTCAATACGAGCCTGTATAAAACACGGATTCCACGATCGCGATAAATAGCCAAACCCACATCCCTAGACCCCTACGAGAGCGGCAAGCAATATTGCCAATTCTAGGGTTAGGAGACCCAGTCCCGACTCCTCGAGATGGTCTCCCACTGGACCCTAGAACCCGGTTACTTGTGCTCCCCGTCTTGGGTCTACCTAATGCGGAAAAGTAAATAATATACAAGGGTGGCATCATCCTCAGCCCGGAAGTGCCCCAATAAAAGAATATTACATACAAATGAATTTTAGATGAATGAAAAAGAAAAACTCTCATCTCACATAAAACCCCCGGCTATTCAGAACGCGACGATCCAATATAACATATCACAGCAACACATAATATCACATATCAACAACGTAAGAAAGCATGTGTATCCCGATTGTCGTTGATGTATAGAAACGAAGCCGGCGATACACCACATACTACGCTTACGGTCACAGAAAAGAAAGTGTAAAATTACAACAGTTGGAATCCGCAACCTCCTTAGACATCGCATGTCTAACCAAATGAATTTCTTAGACATCGCATGCCTAACAATTATAAACCCCGCATTTTAGTCTCATTATCAAAAACTCTTTTCAATATCAAGTCGGGCAATTCAACAAGATTCCCGACATCCTGATCGAATGCTCGTCGCAAACTTTAGTAGACGGCCGCACCCCCGGTGCCGTCGACGAAGTGCACTAAGGCGGAACACCGCTGCCGCGAGCACCCGAACGGATGCTTTTGGCGACGGGGTTCTCCTACAGTCACTTGGTCGGGGCTATGGGGCGTGGCTGTTTATTAAGTTTACCCGGCGAGTATCCGCGTACGCTATGTGATTGCGACAGACTTTTGATCACATCAAAATTCCGTGGCAACCGATCATCTGAGACTGAACTGCTAGATTTATAACATTCAAATTAGTTATCTCATAACTACAAGTGGATTCCAAATATTGTTTCACATTCCAGATAAAAAGACAGTGTTAAACTTTCCGATCGAATAATCAAACACCCAAGATTTCCCAAATAGCTCAACACTTGAGCGGAGTTCAAAAAATATCCATCACATGCCACCGTACCAATGGTCCAGCCGTAGAAGGGTCAAGCCAACGCCTCAAATGTGGCAACGCCGTATTGCCCCAAACCCTAAGATTCAGAGACGGTTCAGACGGTCACATAATCGAGTTAAGGTTTGTGTTCTTCTAGAGGGTCCACCGCGTTACTTGCATGATTTTCCGGAAGTTTTAAACTCGAGAAAAAATCCAACTTTTGAAAAAATTTCTGACAGGGGAAAAAGTGAGATATTGATATCCGTTCGAACTTTTTAACAGTTTCTAAAATTATCCGGAAAAAACTTAAACGAAGTTAAATTATCCGATCGAATCAACGAGTCTCCAATACAACCTAGAAAACTCAACACTTGAGTAAAAATAAAAATTCCCAGAAAAATCAGGAAGTAGATACGGATTTAACTGTGCAAAAATAAAATAATATGCCCACTGTACGACCGCGGAACCGCCGCGCAAGCCGTGTTATTGCCGCGGTTCCGCGGCTGTTTAATTGTATTAAATTATCGTTTTTTACAGTAATTCCTAAAATACCCTGCTGATTTTTTTGAGTATTTTTAATATGAAAAAATCAACATTTTTACAAAATTTACAGAGAAGGGTATGTTATGGGGTTTCGGGGTTCGATCGGACTTTAAACTTCGTCCAGACTTCGCCTAAAACTCTAGCTTGTCTCTGATACCACTGTAGGGTTACTAGGCACATGCACAAGGGTCTATAAGGCATCAACCATGCCCGATTTAAAATTTAGCGGTGCCGAACAACCCTAAACAAAGATTTTAGACTAGAAATTAGGCGAAACAAAGCATGTTAAACACTTTAACATCTAAGAGTTTGGGATTACAACCTTTGTAGTCCGGTCCTACACTTCATAAGCTCCGTGTTGTGGTCCCTTCGCTGCGATCACCAAGTTCCGGACTCTCGAGAGGCTCTACGAAGAGAAAGATGCAAGCTTGCTTCCGATCTTCGATAACAAAGATGATCTACCTTGAAGTTTCATTAACACAAGCTCTCACTCACTAAATGAAGTGAACACCCTAATCTAAATGGCTAGGATAGATTAGGATGATGAAGTGGGATTTTAGCTCTCATTTATTATCTTAATCTCACTCATTTTCATCACTAATGAAAAAGCTAGAAAGCTTTTCCATCAAGAACTCAAGGAAGAAGAAGAAGAATCCTTTTGTGATGAATAATGAATAACTCAAGTGTAAGGTTAGAAATGCAACCATGGTTTATGTGAGAAGAACTAACCCTTGTAGAGATTGAATCATGGTTAAAGGTTTGTTTGGGTTAAACAAATATCTATGCAAAATATCAATACAAATATCTTTGCACAAAACAAAATAAAACCTTCTAGAAGGTTCTAGAAAAGATTAACCCAAATCAAACCCTAACCATATTTAATCTCCACTAAACATGTTGCATTAATAACACTAACATGTTACAATATTATATATCACATATACAATATTTATTGTAACAAAAATAAAATAATACAATTAACATATATCGCATATATATCAATGTATTACCCGAGTGAGAAAAAGATTCTTTTAGTGAGCTTATATCAGTTAACATAATTTAATATATCAAATATATAATTATACATTAAATTATCGAATCAACACTTGATCCGATAATCCGGCTATTTCATAAATAACCGACTAATATAATCTGTATCAGTTCATCGAATCAACACTTGATTCGATGACCCGGCTATATCACATATACCCGGCCGATATCTCATATCGCGAGAATCTAATACGATATCACATACACGTATTGTTCTCGGTCCCGCACATATCACATATGTTCTCCTACTCCGTTTTGCCTGAGCCAAGAAACCTCTGTGTAGGACTCTAAAGAATCGTCAATACGCCGGCAGTAGGTGATGATCTTATCAAACACCCACAAGCTGCAAGCGGTCAGCTAAACGTAACAGCCACCCGGGTATTGAGCGCTCAGAAGATCAACAAACAAGCCTATACATTCTCCTGTGAATCCAGTCAGTAACACTCCCGTACAGTCCGGTCTCTTCGTCTGATATGTCGCATATCTCGCCTAGGGGTGGTAAACGTCAGACCCCAGTAGCTTGATAAGTCGTGTCGATATGAGGTCTATAACAGTTCGAGAAACTACTGATAACACTTACCAGTAAATTTCAGCAACCCTGGCCAGGGATTTCCAGTTATAGCCAATCGAACACAGCGCAACATCAACTCCCTATACCGGGAGAGACGAATCCCCTCCTATCGCTCATTGCCTCCATGTGATTCGGGACTGTACCCAAAAGCCACCTTTTTGCAAGCCCTCTTGGACATGGTATGATGGAAATCAAAGTACAGTGGGAATCACACAAGACCCTATGACGATCTCGGGTCTACAGACTAACCTGTACCAGTATCACCAGAGAACTGCCATCTGACGTTAGATATAATACCATCTGGGAGTTCTCGTCGAGTCCGTCTAGTGTACCCAGTCTCCACTGAGCACCCGTATACCTTCTCTGATGTCAAACACCAATGGATATGAGATCATCCATCGCCCATCATATGGGTCAAGAAGCGCATACGCTAGTCTACTCTGGAGTATCGATACCCTATCTCGGCACTCCCACGACTAGGAACATTTGAAGTATGTACTTGGCGACTATACTGTCCTCACTAGTATTTTCCGCATCATAGTCCTGGTAGTCAAGTACTCATCCTAAGGGCTTTATCAACATCTAACATAGAGACAATCAGAGTACATGTTAAGATAAAGAGCAACCAGATAGCGTACTATCATGTCGAGCAAGAAAGTCCTCCCTATATATGTCCAAGCATCCACTACAATATACATCGTATGTACAGTAATGGCCTTTAGGGCATACATATAACTAACATTTCTGAGCTGGCAGGCTGGCCAAATTCTGGAGAGGAGGGGTAAATTTTATACTGTGTTTATGTTATATCACATACAACATTCTGCAATTGCTAAAAAATTTTTTAGAGCCCGTTTGAAAATCGACAGAAACTAGGTTATCGTGTTTCAAGTTTCGGAGTCGTTTTGGTTTTGTAATCTAACAAATATTGTTTAAATCTCTAGCTTGGCTCTGATACCACTGCAGGGTTTCCTAGGGCGGCAGCAAGGTTTCGGGAGGTATCGTCTATGCCAATTTCAAATTTTTGCCGTTCTAAAGAACCCTAACCCTATAATCTTAACTAGAGATTTAGATGAACAAGCAATGCAAACAACTTTACATCTATGTGAATGAGGAATAAAACCTTTGTAGACCGGTCCTTCACTTCTAAAGCTCCGTATAGTAGTCCCTTCACTCCAAATAGTGAACAACCTAACTCTAGTAAGGGTTCACATGAAAAAATGAACAAGCTTGCTCGAAGTCTTTGAAGCCGAATATGATCTACGTCGAGGAGACTCAAGCTCATGCTACCTCTTCACTAAATTAGGGTTTAGTGAAGCAAACACCCTAAACTAAATGGCTAATAGTCGAGGATGATGAAGTAGGAAATGGGCTCACTTTAGATTTTATTTTCTCACAATATTTTCTCACTTAGAAAACGCTAGCAAGCTTTTTCTCATGAAGAAGAAGATGAAGTGATGAAGATGAGAGAATGAACTCATGAGGTGAGAATAGAAACGATGAGTGAGTTAGTGTCATACACTAACTCATGTAGAGAATAAACCATAGCTAAACAATAATGGTTGGGTTAATAAATATCTTCAAGTAAAACAAAAGGAGTGGACTTGGTCAATGGTTCCACAAGCTTCTACAAGCTTCAATCATGTGACTATTTCCAACCAATTTTGATTAACTTTAAATAAATAAAAACCCATCATTATTATAAGCATGATGTGAGTCTCATACACCCATGTTGCATGTGGCATCAAGCATGACACATAAATAATGTACATTACTATATATCACATATATACTAAATGTACACAAGTGAGAAAAAGAATTCTTAAGTGAGATAATATTAGTTAATGTAAATTAATATATCACATATATAATTATACATCAAATTATTAAATCAACACTTGATTTAATAATCCGGCTATATCACATACAACCGGCTAATATCAAATATAACAATTTATCGAATCAACACTTGATCCGATAACCCGGCTATATCACATATAACCGACCGATATCACATATCGCGAGAATAGAATGCGGTATCACATACGCACATTAATCTCGGTCCCTCACATATCACAAATGTGCTCCTACTTCCTTTCGCATGAACCAAGAAACCTCTGTGTAGGACTCTAAAGACTCGTCAATACGCCGGCAGTAGGTGATGATCATATCAAACACCCACAAGCCGCAAGCGGTCTGCTAAACGTAACAGCCACCCGAGTATTGAGCGATCAGAAGATCAACAAGCAAGCATGCTCGTACTCCTGCGAATCCAATCAGTAACACTACCCTACAGTCCAGTCTCTTCGTCAGATATGTCGCATATCGCAGCCTGGGGGTGGTAAACGTCAGACCCCAATAGCCTGATAAGTCATGCCGATGCAAGGTCCATAACGGTTCGAGAAACTACTGATAACGCTTACCAGTAAATCTCAGCAACCCTGGCAAGAGATTTCATGTTATGGCCAATCGAGCATAGCGCAACATCAACTCCCAATACCGGGAGAGACGATTCCCCTCTTATCGCTCATTGCCACCCGGGTATTAAGCGGTCAGATGATCAACAAGCTAGCCAGCTCACACTTCTGTTAATCCAATCAGTAACACTATCGTACAGTCCGGTCTTTTCGTCTGATATATCGCATATCCAGTCTAGGGGTGGTGATCGTCAGACCCCAGTAACCGATAAGTCATGCCAATGTGAGACTCATAACGGGTTGAGAAACTACTGATAAAACTTACCAGTAGATCTCCATATCATCCTTGGCCAGGGACTTCCTGTTATAGCTAATCGAACACAGCGCAACATCAACCCCCAATACCGGGAGAGACGACACCCTTCCTATCGCTCATTGCCTCCATGTGATTCGGGACTATACCCAAAAGCCACCGTTTTGCACATTCTCTTGAATGTGGTAAGGTGGAAATCAAAGCACAGTGGGAATCATACAAGACTTTATGATGATCTCGGATCGACAGACTAACCTTTACCAGTGTCACCTGAGAACTGCTATCTGACGATATGTATAATACCATCTAGGAGTTCTCGGCGAGTCCGTCCAGTATACCCAGTCTCCACTGAGCACCCGTATACCATCTTTGATGTCAAACACCAATGGATGTAGGATCATCCATCGCCCAGCATATGGGTCAAGATGCGTATACGCTAGTCTACTCTGGAACATCGATGCCCTGTCTCGATACACCCTCGACTAGGAACAATTATAGGGTGTAGTTGTAGACCACCCTTGGCCCCACTAGTATGATCTCCATCATAGTCCTGGTAGTCAAGTACATATCCGAAGGGCTTTATCAACACGTGGATGCAAGACAACATCACTTATACAAGTCAACATGTTAAGATAAAGAGCAACCAGATAGCATACTAGCATGTCGAGCAAGAAAGTCCTTCCTATATATGTCCAAGCATCCATTATAATATACATCTCATGTACAATAATGGCCTCTAGGTCATACATATAACTAACAGTAATGGCTATCCAGGTATTAAACGAATAGAAGATCAATAAGAAAACTTGTCCAAACTTCTATTGAGCCTATAAGCAATACTTACCATACAGTATGGTCTCTTCGTCTGATATGTCGCATATCGATTCTGGGGGGTGGAATCGTCAGACCCCAATAACTTGATAAGTCGTGTCGATGTGTACCCTATAACCTTTCGAGAAACTACTGATAAAACTTATCAGTAAATCTTATCAGCCCTAGCCAGGGACCTACTGTTACAGCCAATCGAGCACAGCGCAACATCAACTCTCAATAACGGGAGAGACAAAACCCCTCCTATCGCTCACTATCTCCATGTGACTCGGGACTGTACCCAAAAACTACCTGTTTGCACAACTCATTTGACCCGTGGTAGGAAGAAAATCAAAGCACAGTGGGAACCACACAAGACACTATGACGAT
Organism: Agapanthus africanus; assembly: GCA_030015575.1. Classification (NCBI taxonomy): domain Eukaryota; kingdom Viridiplantae; phylum Streptophyta; class Magnoliopsida; order Asparagales; family Amaryllidaceae; genus Agapanthus; species Agapanthus africanus. The sequence goes on along the minus strand of CM057338.1, from coordinate 397,937,601 downwards.
CTCGGGTCTACAGACTAACCTGTACAAGTGTCACCAGAGAACTGCTATCTGATGATAGGTATGGTACCATCTAGGTGTTCTCGATGAGTCATGTTCGGTGTACTCATTCTTCAATGAGCACCTGTATATAATCTTTGATGTTAAACACCAATAGTTATGGGATCAACCATCGCCCCATACAGGATCAAGAAACGTACACATTAGTCTACTCTAGAATATCAATGCCCTGTCTCGATATTCTCTCGACTAGGAACTATTAAGGATGTGCTTGTGGACTACACAAGCCCTACTAGTATGATCTGCATCACAGTCCTGGTAGCCAAGCCAACAATCTAAGGGTTTTATCAACATTTATCAAAGAGACAGTAAACTAAAAAAAATGCACATGTTAAGATAAAGAGAAACCAGATAGCATATTATTATGTCGAGCAAGAAAATCCTCTATATATATGTCGAAACATCCACTATAATATACAATAATGGTCTCTAGGATATATATATTCCTAACACTTCATTTTTCAAATTTGTGATCTACAAAGGTTTGAAATTGTTTATTCAATTATTTAATTTTTTTTCCAGATATATAACGTATTAAACAACAAAATTTTCCAACAATTTAAGAAAGATAGCCATCTGTTTAATACGTTTTATTTTAATTCTAAATTGTTTAATCTATTCTATAATCTGTTTAGTATTAATTTACTTAATTAATTGCTATTGTGTGTGTATTGTAATTGCACCAGTATACCGATTGGTCTAGTTTGTTGGGCATGTTTCCTCAAAGGTTACTTTACAGATACTGATTGCGCTATACCGATTGGTCTACTTTGTCAGACATGTTCCCCTCAAAAATTACCCTACGGATATTAACCGCACTATTTTATTATTACTAGTAATTATAAATTAAAAGTGAATATGAATATTAAGAATTAGTTTAATTGTTAAAATCATACCGAATATTCATATTTATATTTTTAAATTCTAACACATTTTTATTATCGATCAGTTGATATATTATGGCAAAGGGCAATGACTTCAGTTCCATAAAACCCGAAAAGTTCAATAGCCAAAGTGATTTAAAACTTGTAAAATCCAAGTCGAGTATTGGCTGACTATATTAAGATTAATCCTTGCAATCAAAAAAAGTCCTATCACTTCTGTATCTGTTGAATCTGTCCTTGAGAAAAATCCAACCAATAAGAGTGGGAGTACTGATGCACCCACTCCTTCCGCGGACAAAACCAACTTTAAGTGAAAGTGTTTGCTAGCACCGTGACGGGGTTTAAACGTGCATCACACATGCAATTTTCAAAAATTCATGGTGCTAAGGAACACTAACCAAGATCTTAACTAGAATATTAGGGTTTACTATGTGATGATATGAAAACTAAGAGAAAGGAAGGAGGCTACAACCTTTGTAGACCGTGTCCTTCTTTTCAAATGCTCCGTGTAATAGTCCATGTGACTCCACTAGGCTCCACTTTAAGAATGAACAAGGTTCCTCCGATGATCTTCATGCCGAAGATGATCCATCCGAAGTCCGCCAATCCAAGCTACCTCTTCACTAAACTCTTTAGTGAAGGAAATACACTACACTAGAGTGCTAATGATGTGTAGGATGGTGAAGTAGAGGTTTTATATGCTCACTAGGGTTTCAAGCTCTGTGGTTCACATCACATGTGAGGGTTTAGAGCTTGAAGTATGAGATGAAGAAAAATGGAGAATACTAGAACTCATCTCATGAGCTCAAGAAGGAGCTAAAGGAAAAATAACTCAAATGAAGGATCAAGTGTAGAATGGAAACCCCCTTGACCTCACTTATTCAAGTATGGAATAAATTGCAATAAAAAATTGCAACCATGATTGAACAGTGAGTCAAGAGTAATAAACAAATGATAAAACCCTTGCTTGCCCATTCTACAAATATCTCCATATATCACACCTCATTTTCTATTTTCTAAAAAAAATAGAAAATCCATGCCAAGCTTCATATAATATATATATGTATCATATATATTAATATATATATAATGAAGAATAATTAGTGAGCTAATAATATTAGTTAATATATAATTATATCAAATATAATATATATCAAATTATTAAATCAACACTTGATCTAATAATCCGGTTATATCATATATAACCGACTAATATCATTTATCTGTATATCACATTATCAAATCAACATTTGATTCGATAATCTGGTTATATCATATATAACCTAACTGATAACAAATAACCGCCAGATTAGAATACGGTATCACATACTCGTATTTAATCAGGCCCCCGCACATATCAACATATGTGCCCTACTTCGTTTCGCTTGAACCAGAAAACTTCTATGTGGGACTCTAAAAACTCGTCAATACGCCAGCAGTAGGTAATGATCACATCAGTCACCCACAAGCCGTCAGTGGTACTAGCTGGACGTAACGGCTAACCAGGTATTGAGCGATTAGAAGATCAACAAGCAAGCTTGTCCAAACTCTCATGAAGCCTATAAGTAACACTTATCGTAAAGTCCGATTTCTTCGTCTGATATGTCGCATATCGAGTCTGGGGGTGGAATCGTCATACCCCAATAACTTGATATGTCATGTTGATGTAAGGCCTATAACTGTATGAGAAACTACTGATAACACTTACCAGTAAATTTCATCAACAGCCCTGGCCAGGGACTTACAGTTATAGCCAATCGAGCATAGCGCAATATCAACCCCCAATACCGGGAGAGACGAAACCCTTCCTATCGCTCATTGCCTCCATGTGACTCGGGACTGTACCCAAAATCCACATGTTTGCACGACTCCTTTGAGCCGTGGTAGGGAGGAAATCAAAGCACAGTGGGAGCCACACAAGACTCTATGATGATCTCGGGTCTACAGACTAATTTGTACCAGTGTCATCAGAGAACTTCTATTTGACGATAGGTACAGTACCATCTAGGAGTTCTCGGCGAGTCCTGTTTGGTGTATCCATTCTCTAATGAGCACCTGTGTATAATCTTTGATGTCAAACACCAATGGATATGGGATCAACCTTCGCCCCATACAGGGTCAAGAAACGTACACACTAGTCTACTCTGGAATATCGATTTCCTGTCTCGATATTCCCTCGACTATGAACAATTGAAGGATGTGCTTGTGGACTACCAAGGTCCTAGTAGTATGATCCGCATCATAGTCCTGGTAGTCAAGCCTATATCCTAAGGGCTTTATCAACATGTATATGATAGACGGTATAATAATACCAGTGAACATGTTAAGATAAAGGAAACCAAATAGCATACTATCATGTTGAGTAAGAAATTCCTCTATATATATGTCGAAGTATCCACTATATCAAACAATAATGGCCTCTAGGGCATACATATCACTAACACTAAGTACTCCTCTCCCGAGGAGATAGATTACCATTGTAAGTTCCGAATACTTAGTTGTAACAACTCTGTTTCAGTGTACAGAAAATTGTTTATAAGTTAATGTACAAATATAATATTTGCAATCATGTGTATGCTATAAGTATTTAAATTGCTTTTGAACAACAAGAAAGCAGGTATAGCTCATTGGTAAAGTCTTGCACTGCTGTGACATAGCCCATGTGTTCGAATCCCCCCAGCCACATATATTTTTGTTGATTTTCTTTTAAACTTTTAGAAGCTCAAAAGTTTATATGTGCAAAACACGTAAAATGAAAAGTCACAACAAAATCAAACATGTGCACTGAGGTATATGATACGACTAGGACACGTAGCCAAGATCCAGAGCCCAACCCACCGGTTTGGACCAGCGAGATTATGCTTAGGGCCGGCGTCGTCGGCCCCCCCGTAACTAATGCTCCAATTTCTTTGCCCTAGTCTCTTGGCCTTCCCCCCTTAACTATCATTATGTTTGTTTACTCTGCAATTATCCAGAAAATTAAAAATCACCATTAAACCAAATTTTAATGCATTTTTAATTCTCAATTCATCACCCTAAACCCTAATTTATCCTATAAATACCCCCTACCCTTTAGCTCTCTTCATTCTGAAATTTAGTATCAAAACTCTCTAAAAATTTCAAGTCCAAGAAGTTGTACAAGTGGAGTTAGCCAAGGTCGAAATTCTGGTGACGTTTCGAGGCAAAATCCGGTGATGCTGTAAATCCCCGTTTCCTTTCTACATGAAACTTCTTATTTCTGAATCCTAGTGATTAACTTATTCTTGACTTCGTATATTTTTAGTTGGTTGTTTAAACCCTATTTTTCCAATATTTTTAGTTGGTTGTTTAAACCCTATTTTTCCAACTCTTTTGGAATTATAGTCCAAACCCTAAAAGTCAAAACCCAGAATTTAAAACCAAAAAAAAAAACTAACACAAATAAAACCAATTTAATTCAACCATTATTTTTCCTAATCCCTCAGCCCACACTAAATAAATTCTGTTAATTTTCATCAGCCCATTCGATTTTAGCAAAATCCCTTTTATAAAATCCCAGCCCGTTCCCTTCTCTGCAGCCCACTTTGGGAATTAATTGTTTTTTTTAAAAACCCGGCCCGTTTCTTTCTGAAGCCCACGAGATTTATAAGGGAAAAATGAATTCCTTTCATAGCCCGGCCCACTTCCATCAACCCAAGCCCGCTCACTTACCCTTCACTGTTCTTCTTCCATTCAAATTTTCTCCCAACGGCTACACCCCCGTAACGCGCGCGCGCGACACGCCTCCCCCGCCGTCGCCCTACCGTTGCCCCCACGTTGTCAAACTCGTCGCCCTCATCTCTCTCGTACTCACAAACTCCTCCCCTCTCTTCTCTACATTCACCGAGCCCAAAAGAAAACCCGAACACCCAAATTCCTCTCGAACCCATTTTTTTTGCCGACCGCTCGACGCCCCATCGACGGCGACCACACCTCGACAACACCTCGACAACCACCGACGACCCTCTCTCAGCCTCCCTCCTTCACCCTCTACAACTCCACCATTCTTCAAACCGAGCCCTCTCAATTATCCCCTGCACACAACCATTTCAGCCGAGCTCGAGTCATCACCTTATACCCTCGACGCCGGCGAACTCCCCACCACATCGCCGACCTTCCCACAACATCCACACCCTCAGCATCACCCTCACCTCTCCAGACCCGACCCCCACTGCTCCCCATCTCTCCAAATCTCAAAACCCATTTCTATTTTTCCCTCACTGTGAGCTGCTCCGTACTCGCTGCCGGAGCGACGCCGTCGACCGTCGGCAACTCCAATACACTCGCTGTGAATCATCAAACATCCATCAACGTCTAGTGGCTGTGCAGACGACTCCGGGAACTCCGACGTATAACCCGTTCTCGATCGGGGCTCGCGCGAATAGATTCCACGGCGTACAACGCGTGTTCGCTGCATCGTTGCTGCCGTGTGATCCCGAGTCATCTTCCAGGCAAGTGTTTACTTGCTTCATGCTATTATAGTCGTGTTACACACCTAGATCACCTAGTTTACGAACTTAATGATTATATATATATATATATTGACCAAGGTGTTCGATGCTAGTCTCTCATGGATATAGCTGTTTAATTTGACGGAAACTGATACCTTCTGTTGGCCCATATAATGTTAAATATAGTGTATGAATCTCGCTGGAAAATACGAATGTTTGTAACGAAAACTGATACCCCCAAATATGCCGTTAAAACTGGAATTTTCTCGTGCCTGAAAACGAATAAAATCACCATAAATCATATGTATACTGGATTGAGACGTTCGAGGGCTTAAATCGAAGACGACTTGATGAACTTTAACCCTATGGAAAATCCTAATGAATCCTGTTCTGTAATCATGATGATAACTGGGTCGGAACACGACTCTGGACTGCAGTCCAGAGCGTTTCTGATTAGTGTGTTCTGTCTAAAGTCCTGCGTCCCCGTGTTTCTTGAAATCGTGTGATACGGAACCTTACAGTAGTTATAAGATATTCCTGTTAGTGAAAGAAAACAAGTGGTTTCATTCCGATTCATCGCAGTTTGTTATTTTAAACTATATTAAAAAGGATGGAATGTAAAGCTGTTCAGAACAATTTCTGAAATGACATTTGAGATTGAACCGTATATAACTTTCAACGTACAGATGCGATTATGGATCCGTCTGTTGCGTTGAATACTTTATCGAAAACCCTAAATTTCATATAACTGTGACATCGCTAAATTCTGAGCCCAACTGGGCGAAATTCGTGTCGCGAAACAGACGTTCAGTTCTGAAATTGAAATTTCAGCCGCGAACACTTAAACTGAAACAGTTATATCTTGAAAACCGAAACTCCGATTGAACTGAAACAAATTTTGATGGATTCCTGACTGGTTGTTCTATATATCTTACCTACATCATTTTTGCTGAATTCGTAACATATTAATCTGTGCAATTTATTTTAATTCATGACATGCATGCTAATTCGTAACATACCGTGTTTATTGGTAGCATACAATACGTATATCATACCCTTGTCATTTACTCAGTGTTAGTGCGTGTGGACATTGCATTATCGTGCGTGATAGATGTTGATTTAGGAGTGACGAGTCCACCAATGGAAAGTGAATATTCGTGACAGTGATTGATACAGTGGATAGTGATGAAACCGTGCCATTGGTATACTCGTACACAACTAGATCAATGTCTTAAATAGTGTAACCTGGGGGAAAAGGGGAAATCAAAGTGGAAAGAGTATCGTATTTAGCGGGACCGTGTTTAGAGGATGATCATTCGAACTGTGATACTTATACGTGTAGGACAGGATCTAGCGATCCGGCTGACAGGGTTATGTCCCGGGCATGTGGGCCGTGGTCTCGGGTATGTACGAGACTCCTGTTAAACATGATCCTCCTTCCACTATGTGATTTCAAACATGACTTAGAGACCGATAGGGACACATAACATATTCTGCATGATATTGTGACATAGTGGTCACTTGCATTATTCTCATATCAGTATTACCTCATTTACCTGTTGCACCTGATTATAATAATATTATTATTTGTGTCGCTCTGACGACCTGAGTATGCATGCTCAGATTCCGCGGGAGGACCAGTACAGGAGACAGATCTATCCTTTGAGCTCACGGAGATATAGTTGGTGTACCTACTTCATTTATTTCTTTCCATAGAAGAGATTGTGAGATTGAACTTGGTTAGTTATCGTTTTTATTATCTGTAATCTGTGAACAATGAAATCTTAATGTAATAAATTAGTGATGTGATTCCTTTAATACTGTGCTTTGTTACTGGTTACCATGTAGTGCTAGAAGCCGAAGTGCGACTACGGCGGGACGATTCCTTGACCGTAGGAGCATGGCTGGCCTAGTCATACCTCGTATTCCGTATTTTGGGAAGCGGGGCGTGACATGGTTTAGTTGGTATCAGAGCCTGTGTTTAGTATCAAGGGATAACATTAACTATGCAATATTACGTTATTCTTGTTTCACTACCCTGATTTCTATCCTTGAATCTGAACCTATTCTTTTGAATCTTCCAGTGATATGACGTCCCCGAACGACCCCTCCTCGGACTCCAGCTCTCAGGATCGCACGGAAAGAATACTCAGTGCACTGACCACTCTCGCGGAAGCTCAGGAGAGGAAGACAGATTTGCTTACTGAGGGACTCAGGGTGATTACCGCTGCAGGAGGACCCTCCGCACTGATTACCACCTCCGAGGGCGCTACTCCACCAGCTTATCAGGCTAGGGCCGGTACTGTGTCAGACTTCCGACGGTTACACCCAGCTGCGTTCACAGGGCTAGCTGAACCACTTGAAGCTGAGCAATGGCTGGTAAACATGGAGAATTTATTGGCAGCCGCCAGGGTTCCAGAGGAAGACAGAGTGAATGTGATAAAGATACAATTAGAAGACGAGGCTTGTACATGGTGGTCGGTAGAAGAAAGCAGACTTGAAGAGCCGATTGAATGGGACAAGTTTAAGGAGTGCTTCTTAGATCACTATTTTCCTCCCACAGCCAAGGCAGAAATGGAGGAAAGGTTTATTCTTCTGAAGCAGAATGGACGCCCAGTGGACGTTTATGCGGCAGAGTTCAACCGTCTGAGCCGCTTTGCTCCATACATGGTCAAATCAGAAGTCACCAGGGCTAGGCGTTTCCTTCAGGGGTTAGATTTTGAGTTGCAGCAGCTGATTGCATCGTTAGATCTGCAGACTTTCGCACAGGTACTCAACGCGGCGAGAGTTCAGGAGCAATTGATTAACAAGTTCAGAAGACCCCCAGTCGTTCCAGCACGTAACCACGCGCCTCCTCGAGGAGCCATACCGGTTCACAGAGCAGGGACGACGCAAATGAAGCGCCCTTTCGTACCACAGCATCGCCCCCAGAGGCAGGGCGTAACTTGCGGATATTGCGGTAGAGGAGGACATACCCAGAAGGACTGTCGCCGTGCTAAGGGACAGTGTCTGATTTGCGGCTCTAGTCAGCACAGGATTAACAGTTGTCCTGAGCGAGCAGAGATACAAGGAAGTTCTGGACCGCCACAGCAGAGGCCGCAGGAACAGAGACAGCCATTTACAGGTCGCGGTCAGGGACGGGCTTTCACCTTGACCGCAGAGCAGGCAGAAGCGTCAGGAGATGTGGTTACAGGTACTCTACTTGTACATTCCTTGCCAGCTAGAGTACTTTTTGATTCAGGAGCATCGCATTGTTTCTTGTCTGAGCATTTCACAAATACACACTCAATACCACATGAACCACTAACCAAGGGATGGGAAATTCATACGGGTAATGGCATCATAATATCTAGTCGAGAATGTAGATTATGCCCGGTTGTAGTGTGTGGCAGGGAATTCTATGCGAATTTCCTCCTGATCGGGACAGGCAGTTACGACGCAATCCTTGGGATGGATTGGATGAGCACTTTTCATGCAGTTATCGATTGTCGTGCAAAGAAGGTGATCTTCCGCATTCCCAATCACCCGGAGTTTGTTTTCGAGGGCGGAAGCGAATGTTTGGAACCAGCTAAGTACAGAGCAAAGCCTAAGGAACTGACAGCCATGGAGATTGATAAGAGCCCAGCCCCAGAAATTGTTCGGGACTTCCTAGACGTATTTCCTGAAGATCTACCAGGTCTACCACCTCCTCGAATTTTGGAGTTCTCGATCGATTTGATTCCAGGTACCGCCCCAGTATCCAGGGCCCCCTACAGGATGGCACCAGTGGAGTTGGCAGAATTGAAGAAACAGGTTGAAGAATTATTGGAGAAGGGATTTATTCGGCCAAGCGCTTCACCGTGGGGTGCACCAGTTCTATTGGTAAAGAAGAAGGATGGATCGTTGCGAATGTGCATAGATTACCGGGAGCTGAACAAGGTCACAATAAAGAACAAATACCCAATCCCGCGTATCGATGACCTATTCGATCAGCTAAGTGGAGCCAAGGTTTTCTCGAAGTTGGATCTCCGTTCTGGATATCATCAAATCAGAGTAGCAGCCGAGGATGTATGCAAGACGGCTTTCAGGACCCGATACGGACATTACGAATTCCTTGTGATGCCGTTCGGTGTTACAAATGCCCCAGCAATATTCATGGATTTAATGAACAGGGTGTTCGCAAAATACTTGGACACGTTCGTCGTTGTGTTTATCGACGACATACTTGTCTACTCGAAGACCTGGGATGAGCATGCTGAGCATTTGCACACGGTTCTACAAATTCTTCGGGAAGAGAAGCTGTATGCGAAGCTGAGCAAGTGTGAATTCTGGCTCGATAAAGTTCAGTTTTTGGGACATATTGTTTCGGGCGAAGGCATCTCGGTGGACCCGGCAAAGATAGAATCTGTCAGAGATTGGCCGACGCCAAAATCAGTAGCAGAGATCAGGAGCTTTCTGGGATTGGCAGGTTATTATCGAAGATTCGTCCAAGATTTCTCCAGAATCGCGGAACCATTGACGAGGTTAACACGGAAGGACGTGCCGTTTACATGGACAGAAGAGTGCTCTCAGGCATTCGACACTCTGAAGCAGAAGTTAACCACAGCACCTATACTTACAGTACCAGATAATTCCGGTGGTATGGTGATACACAGTGATGCCTCGGGGAAGGGTTTAGGCTGTGTTTTGATGCAGCACGGCCGAGTGGTTGCTTACGCCTCTCGACAACTGAGAAACCACGAGAAGAACTACCCTACGCACGACTTGGAGTTAGCTGCGGTAGTTTTTGCATTAAAGATTTGGAGGCACTATCTTTTGGGTGAGAAAGTGGAGGTATACACGGATCACAAAAGTTTGAAGTATGTTTTCACCCAGAAGGAACTGAACATGAGGCAGCGCCGATGGCTAGAGCTAATGGCAGATTATGTTCTGGACCATTCAGAATTAGTTTTGGGGACCGATCTGTCTTACGAGGAGCAGCCTACTACCATCCTCGACCGCAGAGAAAAGGTGCTGAAGAATAAAGTCATTCCGTTAGTCCGAGTGTCTTGGGGCGGTCGTTCCCCAGGGGAATCCACCTGGGAGCGGGAGGAAGATATCCGTGATCGTTATCCACATCTTTTTGTTTAATACATTGTTCTTGTATCTTTGGTAAATTTCGAGGACGAAATTTTCGTTAAGGGTGGGTATGATGTAAATCCCCGTTTCCTTTCTACATGAAACTTCCTATTTCTGAATCCTAGTGATTAACTTATTCTTGACTTCGTATATTTTTAGTTGGTTGTTTAAACCCTATTTTTCCAATATTTTTAGTTGGTTGTTTAAACCCTATTTTTCCAACTCTTTTGGAATTATAGTCCAAACCCTAAAAGTCAAAACCCAGAATTTAAAACCAAAAAAAAAAACTAACACAAATAAAACCAATTTAATTCAACCATTATTTTTCCTAATCCCTCAGCCCACACTAAATAAATTCTGTTAATTTTCATCAGCCCATTCGATTTTAGCAAAATCCCTTTTATAAAATCCCAACCCGTTCCCTTCTCTGCAGCCCACTTTGGGAATTAATTGTTTTTTTTAAAAACCCGGCCCGTTTCTTTCTGAAGCCCACGAGATTTATAAGGGAAAAATGAATTCCTTTCATAGCCCGGCCCACTTCCATCAACCCAAGCCCGCTCACTTACCCTTCACTGTTCTTCTTCCATTCAAATTTTCTCCCAACGGCTACACCCCCGTAACGCGCAGCGCGCGACACGCCTCCCCCGCCGTCGCCCTACCGTTGCCCCCACGTTGTCAAACTCGTCGCCCTCATCTCTCTCGTACTCACAAACTCCTCCCCTCTCTTCTCTACATTCACCGAGCCCAAAAGAAAACCCGAACACCCAAATTCCTCTCGAACCCATTTTTTTTGCCGACCGCTCGACGCCCCATCGACGGCGACCACACCTCGACAACACCTCGACAACCACCGACGACCCTCTCTCAGCCTCCCTCCTTCACCCTCTACAACTCCACCATTCTTCAAACCGAGCCCTCTCAATTATCCCCTGCACACAACCATTTCAGCCGAGCTCGAGTCATCACCTTATACCCTCGACGCCGGCGAACTCCCCACCACATCGCCGACCTTCCCACAACATCCACACCCTCAGCATCACCCTCACCTCTCCAGACCCGACCCCCACTGCTCCCCATCTCTCCAAATCTCAAAACCCATTTCTATTTTTCCCTCACTGTGAGCTGCTCCGTACTCGCTGCCGGAGCGACGCCGTCGACCGTCGGCAACTCCAATACACTCGCTGTGAATCATCAAACATCCATCAACGTCTAGTGGCTGTGCAGACGACTCCGGGAACTCCGACGTATAACCCGTTCTCGATCGGGGCTCGCGCGAATAGATTCCACGGCGTACAACGCGTGTTCGCTGCATCGTTGCTGCCGTGTGATCCCGAGTCATCTTCCAGGCAAGTGTTTACTTGCTTCATGCTATTATAGTCGTGTTACACACCTAGATCACCTAGTTTACGAACTTAATGATTATATATATATATATATTGACCAAGGTGTTCGATGCTAGTCTCTCATGGATATAGCTGTTTAATTTGACGGAAACTGATACCTTCTGTTGGCCCATATAATGTTAAATATAGTGTATGAATCTCGCTGGAAAATACGAATGTTTGTAACGAAAACTGATACCCCCAAATATGCCGTTAAAACTGGAATTTTCTCGTGCCTGAAAACGAATAAAATCACCATAAATCATATGTATACTGGATTGAGACGTTCGAGGGCTTAAATCGAAGCCGACTTGATGAACTTTAACCCTATGGAAAATCCTAATGAATCCTGTTCTGTAATCATGATGATAACTGGGTCGGAACACGACTCTGGACTGCAGTCCAGAGCGTTTCTGATTAGTGTGTTCTGTCTAAAGTCCTGCGTCCCCGTGTTTCTTGAAATCGTGTGATACGGAACCTTACAGTAGTTATAATATATTCCTGTTAGTGAAAGAAAACAAGTGGTTTCATTCCTATTCATCGCAGTTTGTTATTTTAAACTATATTAAAAAGGACGGAATGTAAAGCTGTTCAGAACAATTTCTGAAATGACATTTGAGATTGAACCGTATATAACTTTCAACGTACAGATGCGATTATGGATCCGTCTGTTGCGTTGAATACTTTATCGAAAACCCTAAATTTCATCTAACTGTGACATCGCTAAATTCTGAGCCCAACTGGGCGAAATTCGTGTCGCGAAACAGACGTTCAGTTCTGAAATTGAAATTTCAGCCGCGAACACTTAAACTGAAACAGTTATATCTTGAAAACCGAAACTCCGATTGAACTGAAACAAATTTTGATGGATTCCTGACTGGTTGTTCTATATATCTTACCTACATCATTTTTGCTGAATTCGTAACATATTAATCTGTGCAATTTATTTTAATTCATGACATGCATGCTAATTCGTAACATACCGTGTTTATTGGTAGCATACAATACGTATATCATACCCTTGTCATTTACTCAGTGTTAGTGCGTGTGGACATTGCATTATCGTGCGTGATAGATGTTGATTTAGGAGTGACGAGTCCACCAATGGAAAGTGAACATTCGTGACAGTGATTGATACAGTGGATAGTGATGAAACCGTGCCATTGGTATACTCGTACACAACTAGATCAATGTCTTAAATAGTGTAACCTGGGGGAAAAGGGGAAATCAAAGTGGAAAGAGTATCGTATTTAGCGGGACCGTGTTTAGAGGATGATCATTCGAACTGTGATACTTATACGTGTAGGACAGGATCTAGCGATCCGGCTGACAGGGTTATGTCCCGGGCATGTGGGCCGTGGTCTCGGGTATGTACGAGACTCCTGTTAAACATGATCCTCCTTCCACTATGTGATTTCAAACATGACTTAGAGACCGATAGGGACACATAACATATTCTGCATGATATTGTGACATAGTGGTCACTTGCATTATTCTCATATCAGTATTACCTCATTTACCTGTTGCACCTGATTATAATAATATTATTATTTGTGTCGCTCTGACGACCTGAGTATGCATGCTCAGATTCCGCGGGAGGACCAGTACAGGAGACGGATCTATCCTTTGAGCTCACGGAGATATAGTTGGTGTACCTACTTCATTTATTTCTTTCCATAGAAGAGATTGTGAGATTGAACATGGTTAGTTATCGTTTTTATTATCTGTAATCTGTGAACAATGAAATCTTAATGTAATAAATTAGTGATGTGATTCCTTTAATACTGTGCTTTGTTACTGGTTACCATGTAGTGCTAGAAGCCGAAGTGCGACTACGGCGGGACGATTCCTTGACCGTAGGAGCATGGCTGGCCTAGTCATACCTCGTATTCCGTATTTTGGAAAGCGGGGCGTGACAGATGCCGTGACTCCACAACACTTTCAAAAACTCCCTCTATCTTCCCTCTCCTCTACAAACTTGTAAGTCCCACTTTCCCGCTTCTCCTTCTATTAAAATGAATTCTATTTTCAAAATTAGTCAGAAGCGGAGTTAATCCAACTTCCGTTTCTAATTTAACTAAAAACACCATTTATCTTAATAACACATTTACGATCTTTTTGTATATTGTTTAGCAATCATAAACAAACACATTAGAACAAGTTTCATCTCAAAATAATATGTATTGCTACTTTCATTTCAGTTTTACGGTAAAATACCATCATGTTTACATACGACATTGCTTATCCAATTTGATCGTATTACCTTTAGAAAACTCACGAGGTAATGACCTACCTCATCACAACACTCATTCTTGACATAGCACGATAACTTTTGGAACATTAGTTTATGGGATAAATACGAGTTTACATTTAAATACCATAAACATTCAAAAACCCGTTTTCTTTAAAAGTGTATTATTTAATTCTTTGCAAATGCGTCTCTACAATCCATTTTGGGAAACCCCGATCGGGATGGTGCGGCTTATCGCACGTCCTCGAGCCTAGTAGAGCGAGATGCAGACCTCCTCACGGAGCATCCGATCTCAATGGAATTTTTAATGTAATTTTTAAGAAAATGTGATTTCTATTTAATAAATAAGTTCTATTTTTATAAATATATATATATATATATATTATCAAAATATATAATTTAAATATATATATATATATATTCCATGTTTTCTAAATCAAAGGAATCGCAAATTTCATAAAACTACCATTTACAAATCAATACAATTCCAACATTACACTAAAATACCATATACAATAAAATCTAGGATCTATTCAATAGAAAACTTCATTTTATAAAAGCTACATCTATGAAAACTCTAAAGACGATAAATAAATACTTGAGATTTATTTTGAAAATATATCAAAACTATTTTCATAAACCCCCTTAAGTTATATTAATTTACAATAAGGACCCTAGTAAATATAGGTTTAAGCGGGACCAATTCTCTTGAGCCTCAGGGAGCCGGAGAATATGGGTGCTTGCCTATCTAAGATAGACAACCTAAAAACAGTGTTATCAATACGGTAATTATCTTGGAAAAAGACACAAATCCTGTCGTCCATGTGCAGCAGTTACCGATAACATCAAAACTAGTTCAGGATTTCAATTCATTTTAAAGTGTCTGACTCAGACAGAGTCTCAGTCCAATCTAAAATCAATCAATCAATCTATCTATCCTTGAATATGATTCAAGATAACTCCATTTCAACATAAATCCATTTATACCAGAATTCAATTTATATCAATATGACTCGATCGAACCGAACCATGGACATACTCTGATTAGATGACTATCCATTTATATCCATTCCGTTTACATGATATCATGGTTTCGGCAAGTCGTACATTTATAAAACAAAACAATACAAAATACATTACGGGGTTTTAAAGGGGTAGACTGGTATAGAATGTGTTAGAAGTGGCATGAGACGGTCATTTTAATACACCTAACCTGAATATCCATTACTGTTGTACCGTGGCTTAACGGTTCCTTGTGCTCCGTATACCTTAGTCTCCGGAATAGTGGGACTCCTCTCGTATACACTAGCATATTTTGTACCAAGCTACAAACAACTGCGTTAACAGAACAAAAAATAGCAAATATACCAGTTATATTCTTATCTGTTTATTCTTACCTATCTTTAGGACTTACCGAGCGATTGTTCGCTGACGACTTTCCTTTTCTTCTTTCTTTGGAACGTAGTCAGGTGGATCGGACTCTCTAGAGGTCAAGTCTAGTACTGAAGATTTGGAGCAGTTTTCCATTGACCCAGAGCTCTAGATACTTGTATATATTTTCTTTTCAGTTCATGTCATTGTTTAAGCATTGCTTTCCATTTCTGTATTTACATTTTCAGTTGTACTTGTAAAGAAATGTTTAATAAATAAAAGTTGCTATTCATTTACACTTCATGTCTCCTTGTGTATATTTACATTATATTGCTTAGTACAGCTTAGCGTGTTTACTTCTGAGTAAATACATAGCGGACCTCGTCGCGTCTTCTTACCCGTACACTGGGAAGCGGGGCGTGACATTAGTGCCTTGGAAGGTTCACTTTACCGTGCTTTCCTTCCCTTTAAAATGGCTAAGAAACTTTGGTTCGCATTAGAACAAAGATATGGTAATGATAATGCTGGGGTAGAGAGATTTAGCATATCTTCCTTTAGGAATTTTATCGTTAAGGATTAAAAGCCTATAAATAAACAATTTCATGACTTTCAGAAGTTAGTTACGAAAGTGATTAATTCTGGAACTATACTTTCAGATCAATTTCAAGTGGCTGTTTTGACTGATGTTATTCCCCCGGAAGCCTTTGCAAACCAATTTCGGATGAACCAAAATTCACTCACACTCCTTGATGTCATGAATTCCATTAGAATTGAGGAGTAAAGAAGGGTTGTCCTTAATCCTAATACCAAAAACTACAGTAAAGTCAACCTGACTGAAGGTTCTAATAAAATTATTCCTAATATAAACCGATTTAGATCTAAGAACAATAAGTACAAAAGGAAATAATTTAAGAAAGGTATAAACCAAAACAAAAGTCACAAGCCAACGAACAAAGAAAAATTATGTTTCGTATGTGGGAGAACCAACCATATCTCTACCAAATTCTTCTTCAAGAAAACCGAACCATTTAGAAAACCTGCAAGTATTAACAATGCAAATGTGAATGTGGTGGAAATGGGTGAAGGTTCCTCTTTCAAGTATATTTCCCATACTGTAAACCTTATCACATCATCTAATGATTGGTGGTTAGACAGTGGTGCTAATGTGCACGTATGTTCTAACAATAAATGGTTTACTTCATTTCAGAATGAATATGGGGGAAGTGTAACATTTGGAAATAATACGACATCACCTGTGAAGGGAAAGGGATCCATTAGGCTCTCTATGACCTCTGGAAAATGTTTACCATTAAGTGATATTTTGTATATTCCTGGTGTAAGAAAGAATGTAATAAGTGCTTCTCTACTTTCTAAAAGAGGTTACAAAATTATATTAGAAAATAATCAAATTGTAATCTCCAAAGGAAGTATGTTTATTGGTAAAGGTTATGTGTGTGATGGATTGTATAAATTAAATGTTGCTTGTAATAATAATATGAAATAAATAAAACTAGTCCCATTGTTTTAACCTTTTCTTTTTGTGATATATAGCATAGTAGATTAGGACATGTTAATCATCAAATTTTAAATAAAATGATGCGCTTAAATATGATTTCTAAAAGTTCTATTGACTTAAAATCTAAATGTGATATTTGTGTCAAGGCTAAGTATACTAGAGGTACATTTAAATTTGTTGATCGCTGCACTCAAACATTATGTTTAGTACATTCTGATGTATGTGATTCCTGCAAACAATCAACTGGAAGTGGAAATAAATACTATGTTATATTCATCGATGACAATACAAGATATTGTTATGTATATTCACCTCCAACCAAGAATGAAGTGTTTAATAGATTCAAAGATATAAAGCCGAAGTAGAAAACTACCATGAAAGAAAAATCAAAGTTCTTAGAATAGACCGTGGAGTGGAGTATACTTCTAATATATTAAATATGTTCTGTCATGAATATAGAATTAAACATGAATATTCTCTCCCTTACACTTCTGAATCTAATGGTATAGCAGAACGTAAAAATAGAAAATTAATGAATATGGTTAATTTCATGTTACTTAGTTCTGATACTCTTGAAAGTTTATGGGATGAAGATATACTATCAACATGCTTTATACTAAATAAAATATCTCATAAAACTACAAATAAATCTCCATTTAAATTATGGTTTGAAAGAACACCTAGATTAGACTACCTTCGTGTTTGGGGTTGCCTCGCACTTGTATGTATTCTTTCTCACAAAAGAAACAAAATAAGTCCTAAAACAGTAAATGCATTATTTGTAGGATATTCGCTCGACGGTAACACTTATAGATTTATTGTCTTAAAATCTGATATTACTGATATTAAAGTTAATACCTTAATCGAATTTAAAAATGCTACTTTCTTCGAAGATAGGTTTCCTTACATAACTCAAATTTCTAAATAAGTAGATGATTATATTTCTAATCCTGACATAGCTAGTACATCTAATAATAACGAGTTAATTCAAAATACATTTTTCTCAGTTCCAATATCCGAATCAGAATTAAAAAGAAGTGATAAGCTAAAAAAAAGAAAATACTCTCTGATGATACTTACTACTATTACCTAATAGAAGGAGATCTTTCTTCCTATGAAGATGCATTGGCGCCTTCTGATTCTAAACATTGGAAAAAAGCTATTCAAAATGAGATTGACTCAATCCGGAATAATAATACATGGGTTCTAACAATCTTACCTCCTGGTAGTAAAGTAATAGGATATAAGTGGATCTTTAAAAAGAAACTAAAGGCTGATAGTGTTAGTTATATGTATGCCCTAGAGGCCATTATTGTACATGTGATATATATTATAGTGGATGCTTGGATATATAGAGAGAGGACTTTCTTGCTCAACATGATAGTATGCTATATGGTTGCTCTTTGTCTTAACATGTAGATTAGTATAGTAATATTGTCTTGCTCTTACATGCTGATAAAGCCCTTAGGATGTGTACTTGACTGCCAGGGCTATGATGGAGATCATACTAGTAGGGCCAAGGGTAGTCCACAAGTACATCCTATAATTGTTCTTAGTCGAGGGTGTATCGAGACAGGGCATCGATACTCCAGAGTAGACTAGCGTATACGCCTCTTGACCCATATGATGGGCGATGGATGATCCCACATCCATTAGTGTTTAACATCAAAGATGGTATAAGGGTGCTCAGTGGAGACTGGGTACACTGAACGGACTCGCCGAGAACTCTTAGTTGGTATTATACCTATCGTCAGATAGCAGTTCTCTGGTGACACTGGTACAAGTTAGTCTGTAGACTCGATATTGTCATAGAGACTTGTGTGATTCCCACTGTGATTTGATTTCCACCTTACCACGTTCAAGAGAACGTGTAAAACGGTGACTTTTGGGTATAGTCCCGAATTACATGGAGGCAATGAGCGATAGGAAGTGTTTCGTCTCTCCCGGTATTGGGGGTTGATGTTGCGCTGTGTTCGATTAGTTATAACAGGAAGTCCCTGGCCAAGGCTGATATGGAGATCTACTGGTAAGTGTTATCAGTAGTTTCTCAACCCGTTATGAGCCTCACATCGGCATGACTTATCGGTTACTGGGGTCTGACGATCACCACCCCTAGACTGGATATGCGACATATCAGACGAAAAGACCGGACTGTACGATAGTGTTACTGATTGGATTAACAGAAGTGTGAGCAGGCTTGCTTGTTGATCTTCTGATCGCTCAATACCCGGGTGGCCGTTACATTTAGCTGACCGCTGACGGCTTATGGGTGACTATATGATCACCACCTACGGCCGGCGTATTGACGAGTCTTTAGAGTCCTACACAGAGGTTTCCTGGCTCAGGAGAAACGGAGTAGGAGCACATACGTGATATGTGAGGGGCCAAAATTAATACGTGTATATGATACCGTATTCTATTCTCGCGATATGTGATATCAACCGGTTATATGTGATATAGCCGGGTTATCGGATCAAGTGTTGATTCGATGAAATGATACATATTATATTAGTCGGTTATATGTGCTATAGCCGGATTATTAAATCAAGTGTTGATTTAATAATTTAATGTATAATTATATATTTGATTTATTAAATTACATTAACTAATATATGCTCACTTAAGTAATTCTTTTTCTCACTTTTGATACATTTAACATATATGTGATATATGTTTAATGTATTGTTTTCTTTTATCCACAAATTATATATGTGATATATAATATTGTGACATGCTAGGTTATACATGCAACTTGGGTGTATGAGAATCATACCATGCTATATGATAATGGTTAGGTTTTTATTTATATTAAATAATTCAAATAAACTTAGAATTAGTCATGGTTGAGCTTGGATGAAGCTTGTAGAACCATTGACTAAGTCCACTTGTTTTGTTTTACCTAAGATATTTATTAACCTAACCCTAATCAATTTTCTATGGTTTAATCTCTACATGAGTTAGCCATGGCATATACTCACCATGGTTGCATTTCTAACCTCACTCTCATTCTTTTTCCATTGATCATCTCCTTCATCTCCTTCAAGCTTCATTCTAGGCTTTGAGGAGATAAAGAAAAATAGTGAGAAATTAAATTCTAAAGTGAGCAAAATTCCTACTTCATCATCCTCTTCTATACTATCCATTTTGATTAGGGTGTTAACTTCACTGATTCCATATTAGTGAAGTGATAGCTTGAGTCCGTGTTTCCTCGAAGTAGACCATCTTGGATTTTGAAGACTTCAAGTAAGTATGCATCATTCACCTTGTGGAGCCACTCAAGAGTCCGGGAGTTCGATGATCGCAGCGAAGGGACTACAACAAGGAGCTATTGAAGTGAAGGAACGGATTACAAAGGTTGTAATCCTAACTCACTTAGATGTAAAGTTGTTTACATTTGGTTTTCGTATGATTCTCTAGTTAAGATTCTAGGTTAGGGTTCTTTTAGCATGCCAATTTTTTTTAATTTGGCATGGATGATACCACCCAAAACCTTGTTGTTGTGCTTAGGAACCCTACAGTGGTATCAGAGCCAAGTTAGAGAATTAGACGGATATTGTAGGATTACGAAACCGAAACAACTCCGAAACACCCGATTTAAAACCCTAGTTTCTGTTGAATTTTTTAAGGTGTCAAAAAATTATTTTAGCAACTGCAGAATATTGTATGAGATGCAACATGAACACAGTGAAAAATTCAGCACCCCTCGCCAGAATTTGGCCGGCCACATCATTAGGAAAACCGGCCTGCTCAGCCAAAATGCAAGGTTTTGGGTTGAATTTTCAGTGTGTTCCCGTCTCTGGGTTTTGGTATTTCAGGTGTTGTTTGTTTTTGCTAAATTTCCATGTGATGTTATCTTTATACAAAGGCAATTCGGAGTGTTTCGTATTCGTAATTCTAGCTTTGTTTCGGGTATTTTAGACGGTGTTAAAAAGTTCGAACGGATATCAAATATCTGTTTCCCCCAATCAGAGAGCAAAGCTCTATTCAAAATTTGAAATTTGAAATGAGGCGGCGCCTCATGAGAGCGCTCGCGCCAAGAGCGCCAGCGCTAAGAGTCAAAGACTCTGAGGCAGTGCCTCACGTGCAAAGCACGAGAGCGCTAGCGCCAAGAGTCAAAGATTATGAGGCAGCGCCTCACGTGCAAAGCACGAGAGCGCCAACGCTAGAACTAATTGTTCTCCACCCTTGGATCAAAGATCCAACAAAGATGATAAATCATCAAATTATCATAATATAATTCTGTTGAGGGAATACTTCTCAAATCTTTCCAAACAAGAAAGATTGTGCTCTGTGAATCAGAGCACCATTGGATCAAAGATCCCATGGTGATTAAAAATCACCAAGATACAGAAAAAGTTCTGTATGGGAAAATATTTTCCCAATCTTGTTAAAAACAAGAAAAATGTCTTCTGTAAAACAGAAGCTCTTTGATCAAACGTCCAATGGTTGGAAACATCCCCAAATCAATCAGAGATCTCTCAATGAGAGATTTCCTTAACTGATTCAACAAATCAGCCTCCCCTATATAAAAGACCCAAGACTTCAAGTCTTAGACAGAAGAACCTCCCCATAAGTTTTAAGAAACTTCAAAGATGAGAGCAATTTCTTCTCAAGGTAAATAGCAAGAAGAGATATCATGGCATCTCCTCCATACTTGAGAGTTTAACTCTCACATCAGAAGAACTTAGTTCTTTTTCAGATCACAGATCCATGAGACAAAGTCTCCCATAAATAAAAACAAAAGTGTTCATAGCATCTCCTCATAAAAGAAGAACTCAGTTCTTAGATCCATGAGACAAGGTCTCTTATAAACCGAGAATTTAATTCTCAGAGCATAAAACAGATCAGAACTGCCAAAGAAGCGCCTTAGTGCTCCAATTTAAAAGAAGCGCTTTAACGCTCCAAGTCTGGCGCTAAGCGCTCCACGTACTCCTTACGAGGGTGCTATTTTATAAGAAGCGCTTTAGCGCTCCAAGTCTGGCGCTCAGCGCCAAGCGCTCCACGTGCTCCTCACGAGGGCGCTATTTTATAAGAAGCGCTTTAGTGCTCCATGTCTGGAGCTCCACGTGCTCCTCATGAAGGCGCTATTTTATAATAAGTGCTTTAGCGCTCTAAGTCTGATGCTCAGCGCCAAGCGCTCCACGTGCTCCTCACGTGGGTGCCATTTTATAAGAAGCGTCGTAGCGCTCCCAGTCTGGCGCTCAGCGCCACGCGCTCCACGTGCTCCTTACGTGGGCACTAAGGAATTACAAAGCGCTCTGTAAATAAGTCCCCAGCGCTATAGAAAGTGCTCAACACTCAATAAAAGACAAAAAGAAAAAAGGGTGTCAGAACCCAAATCAGTATTCAGCATTATTGAATAAAAAGGGGCTGAGCCCAAACAAATGTTCAACATTTTATTCAAAATGAGTGGACTGAGTCCAAACAAGTGTTCAAACACTTTATTCAGAACTGAGTGGACTGAGCCTAAGTTGGCCACAAGTCCCTAATTCAAATTAACCGAGCCTATGTGCTCACAATCTTTTTAATTGGTCTTAGTCCCAAACCTGACTATAGATCTCCCAACCAATATTGGTTCAAGGGTACATCTCTTCATACCTCTGATACATGTCGTTGTAATTCTTCAACATCTTCAGAGAGATGGGGGGTCTCAATAACCAATAACTTTTGGTGCATCCCCAAACGGTTAAACCAAAACCTTACAGACTATGATGTCTTTAAACCATACAGACTATGATGTCTTTAAACCGTACAGACTATGATATCTTTAAACCGTACAGGCTATGATGTCTTTAAACCAGACTATGATGTCTTTAAACCTCATAGACTATGATGTCTTTAAACCAGACTATGATGCCTTTAAACCATACAGACTACGATGTCTCTAAACCTTACAGACTATAAGGTCCTTAAACTCATGGACTATGATGTCTTTAAACCTAATGGACCGCAATGTCCCTAAACTAAAATGATAGAGTCTGAATACTATTTCGTTGGATCTAAATGATCCCAAAATCCTGTTAAGTAGATCTTAGTCTAAAATTAGACTAACGTATCCTTAACAAGCATTTAAGTTGATCTTAATCTCAAATGAGGTTAACAATCCTTAGAACAAACCCAAACCTAAATCTAAGAAAATACGGATTTGGACTTATCCACGCCCTATGGGTGACAACATAAATTAGTCTCCGTATACAATCCACGGGCAACCAAAAATAAAACAAACACACACGACACGAAGTGAACATCTGGAGAAGGAGAATGTGGTTACCGTGAGGTGGTAGCGTAATTAACTGCAGGGGCTTGTGCCTACAGGAAAGAGCGTCCCCACAATCAAAAACCCCTCACAATGAGGTGGAATCTGACGAAGTCTGCTACAGCGGCCGTATCTGTCTAAACCTCCGATATACGGTACCATAAATCAACTTGGTATCTTCGGAGAGGTGGACAGATAAAACCAAATAGGATCAGCCCCCAAAATTCAGGCCAGACATCCCAACATCCCGGTCGCGTATTTCGGCGGAGAACAGATTCTGGCACGCCTGGTGGGACCTTTTTCACTTTCCACTCCACACTTCATGTGTCGTGTTTCGTGAACAAATCGCGGTCTGCTATGGTTGCCTATGGATCGAGGTACTAAGATTTGGTGTCTTGCTCCATGCAGAAGGGAAGATGACGTCAATGACTTCCAACTGCACCAACTGCAACAACAATGCCCGCTCCGCCCCGTCTGAAGGAGTAACTTATGGGCCCCAAGCGGCCTCCATTTTTGCAATGCCGGTGGAACAGGTGACACAGGCCACCACTGGGTTTTTCTTTGGGACCATGCTCCCACCAATCAGCTTCAACGCTCCGGCGCCATCACAGGAAGCTTCGAAAAAAGTCGGTCTTTGATCGGCTTACCACTACCACGGCCCTTCTCAACGGGTCGTCTAAGTCCAGTGCCTCGGTCTTTAACAGACTAGGCCAAAGCTCAAGCGGGCCCGTGAAGAAGCCTGCAATACCCGAAGGAGCTATCCCGAAGCGGATAGCCATTCCAGCTCCGGTAAAATAAGTCATCAGAGGGGCTTCTCCTTCTAAGGGGTCGGTCTTCGTAAGTCTGGCCGTTCCAACTCCCGCTGCGAGAGGAGTCGTCCAAACTACCTCCCTTGCTCGAAAGTCGGTCTTCGATAGATTAGACGTTCCCCCTCAACGGACATCAGTCTTTGACAGGCTGGCACCAACAACAGCCTCTCCTCAAAGCAGGGGGCATGATGGAGCCACCCCCATGACTGAGCCAGTACCATCTGCAAGACGCGCTCGACGTCGCCACTGGCGCCGAGTAAGGAAAGCTGAGGGCAGTTTCCCTTCTGGACTTACCCCACCAGCTCCAATGGTAGAAATCGATACTGCTGTTCCAACTGGAAACAGCTTTGAGCTGCTCAGGAGGGTGCGCAAGAATTCTCTAATTGCGGGGATAAAAAGGTCTCCTCCGCCCGCTGAAAATGTCACAAAGGCGAAGCCGGAGCAGCCCCCTCAACGGCTGTCCTCCAAAATCCACAGGGTCTGACGAAGAGTCCAAGACTCTGTAGTTGACCAAGACTACTCCCGCCGATAGAAGAAAATGAAGGGTCGACAGGAGGGGACCATCTCGCCGCCATGCCACGGAAGGTATCGTCTATATGGGTGCTCGCTGCAACAGTCCCCTCAACTTCGACCGTCCATAAAAGGAGAAGGCCGGAGAAGATCCTTGTGTCTGCGACAAATCTCAAGGGTGCTGAATCTAAACGCCCTAAGTCTGGGGGCATGGTAGTGCACACCATCTACATGGCTTCCGGGAAAGAGGATAGTCATATCTCCACGGGTCATCGACCACTCACCCGGCTCTATCAGTAGCCAAGGAAGAGACCATCTCCAAAGCCGCCCTTGACGACTATATAGCTCAACAGATACGAGCTCACCAGGCGAGCGAAGCCGCTGGCCAAATCGTTAAGACTGGATGACCCTATCCGGGTTGGTACGATCAAATAAAGTACCCGCCGGGATACACGATCCCTAAATTCCATGTGTATAAGGGGACGGGTAATATACACCAGCATGTTGCTCAATTCAGGGCTTTGTGCGGTAATACTGGGGATGATGACAAACTGCTGCTTCGCCAGTTTGTTGGCTGCTTTTCGGAGACAGCATTCGAATGGTATTCCGAGCTCCCGAATGACTCTGTCAAGACTTTTGAAGAAATGGAGCTACTGTTTAAACAAAGGTTCGCAAGCACCAGCGAACGTACCCCAATCACGGCATTGATCAATGCCAGAGTGAAGCCGGGAGAGACATGGGTTCAGTATGCAATTCGATGGCGGAATCTATGGTCGAAATGTGAACACGCATAGAGGAAGCTCCTACCGTGGGCATGTTTGTAGGAACCCTCGATCCTCAGGCGACCATATCCCAATTCATAATGTTTTTCAAGCCGACCACCTTCCAGGCCTTGATCGACAAGCTCTCCCTAATGGACCAGATGGTCCATAAGCCGTCCTCGTCGAAAACGGTGCTTCGAAACGAAGGGGGTAAAGGGAAAGCTACCTTCGTCGCCAACGCTCAACAACAGCCGAGTGATCCGAGGCCAGCTGCTTGCTAAGGCAACAAATCGTGATTCCTCGACGAGAAGTTAAGATGTCCTTACTCGTTTCCACGGGATAAAACGAGGAGACTGTTTGAACTAGCAGTGCGCAACAAGCTCAACAACCTGCTAGATCCGAAGCGCCCACTGCATCCCGGTGACGTCAATAATCCCAACTACTGCCCATACCACCGAATGTTGGGCCATCCGATCGAAGATTGTTTTGTCTTCAAAAGCTGGATTGAGGACCAATACCAGCAAGGCAAATTCGCGCTGTCCGAAAACTGGAGGGTGAACCCACCACAACCGCACGCTCCGAAAAAGATGGACACACCGGGGACATCATGCTCATTTATAGAGGAAGCTCCATGGGAAGTTGTTCTCTCGGCAAAGACTAAGAGAATGCTAAAGGATCTTCAAGCATGTCCGGTGATTAGGTGGAAGAGCCCGTTGGAGCCTGAGATTATTGAGGGGATGCTGAACCCGCACCCAACGGTGAAAGTTGGTGATGGTGGACAGAGCCTTCAGGCCAAGCCACCGAAATCTTTAAAGAAGAAGAAGAAGGCCAAGAAGCCCGTCCAACCTGACGATAACCGTACAGGTCTGCAGAAATACATCGATGCACTGGAAGAATATAACCAGAAGGCACGGACCCCAATTACATTGGATGAATTCTTCAAGCATGTTCTTGAGAATGAAGACGATAACGCTGATGAGGGAGACGATTCTTCAGAAGGGCCAAAGGATTATGTGGAGAGCTGCCACATGATCTCTCACTCATCAATAAAGGGCAAAGAAGCTCCTGATGCAGAGAAACTGGGAGCAGATCCAGAACCAGAACTCTTGGAACCGTCAGATGAGATGATCGACATGCTATTGAACGAAGCCCGTCAGAAGAGCAAAGCCGATCAAGAGCGTGAAATGGCCATATTCGAAAGAGCCAGGCGTCGGCATCAAGCTAAAGAAGTCATGGCGGGGATGAGTCGCAAAGCGTTCCAACCAGATCGAAGCACGATCGCGACAGACAAAAGCAAGTTTAAGACAAGGAAATGACTCGCTAAGGCCCTGTCAATAGGAATGAAGCTGCCATCTCCCAAAGGAAATACTCCTGGCAGTATACACCTTAACGAAGTGGATGCACACCCTAACTGCTGCTTATACTATCAGAGGACTACACACCCTACCGAAGAGTGCATGGCCTTTAAAAACTGGTGGCAGGGGTATGTTGCCCACTGACAACAGTTCAAGCGGATGAAGCGCAAAACACGTTGGGAGCAGAGAAGCACGACGGATGAGCGTAAAAGAACTGCCGGCAACTGTCACATGGTTGATGCTGGGGGATTGCAACTTCTCACCTTCGGGAGCGATTCTGATGAAGAAATAGCTCTCGGCCCTCTCTTCAAAGAATCCATCTCAGGAAAAGAAGAAGAGACGAAGAACTGTGAGAATATTCAGCTGCGCAACCGTATGTTGCCCGAAAAGAATCTCGGACCTACAAACAAGGGATCGAACAAAAAAGATAAACGGAAGGAAAAGGTCCCCAAGGATATCGCTCTCGATGATCGAGTCGTCGAAGAGCTCACAGCCAAGGACTTGCTCAAGAAAAATAAGGTGGATTACAACGTTCTGGCATACGTGAGAAAGATACCCTCACGGCTAAGCATTCTTAATGCTCTTCTGTTGTCTAAAGAGGCGCGAGATTCTCTGATCAAGGCACTACAAGAGCCCGACCAGTTTCAAGCTTTTCTGGCCGAAGAAAAGATGAAGGACAAGCTCGAAGAGGTTCACACAGCTGACATCACTTTCGGCGATGAAGATCTTCTCCTCGGAACGTGCGACCATAACCGTCCCATGTATGTCACCGGGTACTGCCATGACATCAAGATAGGGAAGATCTTAGTTGACAATAGGTCCTCTGCCAATCTCCTGAATGTGAGGGTGCTAAAAGAAATCTGCATGAGCGTTCAACACCTCGCTCGGGATAAAATCACTATCTCCGGATTCGACTCCCAGTCATCACGGACGCTCGGGTCTGTGATTCTGACGTTACGCTTTGGGATGCTCATCACTGACATCAAATTTCATGTCATTGACGCCAAGACCTGCTACAACGCCTTGCTCAGCAGGCCTTGGTTACACGAGTGCAACATCATCCCTTCTACACAATATCAGTGTATGAAGTATTTCAAAGATGGTCTCGAGCACACCGTAACGGGGGAGCTAAACCCATTCTCCGTGAATGAAGTCTGCAAATACGAGGATGCAAAGTGTTTCCTACCAGACTTTGAAGACACGGAAAGATGTCATAAACCGGAGAATAAGCAAAAAGCTATCACCACTATTCCGGTCTTCGGGAGAGATACCGAGGAGGAAGAAGAGATAGTCTATTCGGGGCCGCCCCAATGCAACAATCTGGGATCATCTACCCCTATTTTGGTTTTTAGCAGTGACTCTGAAGACAAAGTCAACGCAGTGTTCTCGGTCCGTCCATCAGTGCAAGCCCTCACTGTAGATGATCAGAGTTTGCATATCGCCATGGTTCCGCGGCAGCCCTACAGAGAGCTTGATGCGCTTGAGACATATAGTGTGCAAGAGCTACAGACATTCTATGCCCCTCCCAGGCGAAGAGGTGAAAAGACGATCCTATTCTATCGATCTACGGAGACTAAAGTCGAAAGAGAAGTCTGGCGTGGTACCGAACCTACGCTTGACAGGCTCCAACCCATCCGTCTTCCCAGATACTACGCAGAAGGATTGAAAAGGTTATTGAGAATCTAAGACGTATCCTTTAAGCAAACTGCGCGATAAGCTCAGTTCTACAACAGAATTTGGAACACCCCAGAAACGCAGCTAAAATTGCCCAACAGAAAAATGGAGACGATCGGGCTCGGATATGTCCAGTCCAAGAAACGGGAGCAGTTCCATGGCTGCCATGTCATAAAGGACCTTGATGAAGAAGAGGATGCACTTTTAAAATACGTTAACCCTGAATCAGAACGCGGTTCTGCCATAAAAATACTGAGTCCGTCGTTTGAAGAACAAATGGATAAGCTAATAAGGGAAGCAAGTCAAAAGGTTCGGAACGACTACAGTCGCGAAATGGCCATTTACGAGAAAGCTAAGACGCAATGTCTCCTTCAGCAGGCTACGGAGTATGACAATGCCCTTCGCCGTCAGCCCGCCATGCATTCCCAAGATAAGAAAAAAGCCCGACACAGAGGAAAAAACAAGTTAAAGAACGGAAAAAACGTTCGGCAACGGCAAAACGGATCCAAAAGACCACGCGATCGAGAAAAGGTCAGCCGGAATCCGTCTCTAACGAAAAAGATGGGTCGAGCATATTCCTTCCTTCAAAACAAGACAAGGAAGATATTCGACCTCGTCATGAAACATCAGATGATGACACTCCCGGAGTCTCGGCACCCCGATCAAGCAAACGAAGTTTATCATCCGGATTATTGTTCCTATCACCGAGTAATAGGACATCCTCTTGAAGACCGCTTCACCGTCAAAAACTGGGTTGAAGACCAATATCAACTCAGCAGGTTCGCTCTATCTAATAGTTGGAGGGTGGTCCCACCACAAAGGCATGTGCCAAAAGCAACGTATATAGTAGGAGTAGAACCAGATCAATATCAGTCTTGGAAACGATCTCGTACCTGTCAAGTGATAACGCTGTCAGAAGAAGGAGTGCCCAAGAATATGAATGACCTCTCCTGGTGCTTCAAAAATGAGGATGAAGATGAGTTGGTCTCAGAATTTCCACCGGCGCCAAAAGAATTGGAAGATGGAATACACACTACTGCAGACAACCTAAGGAAAATCGATTTGGGGACGGCAAACGACCCGCGGCCTATGTTCGTCAGCGAGCTGCTGTCTAAAGAATAGGCGGTTACGTTAAAAGACGTGCTCATGCAGTATAAGGACTGCTTCGCGTGGAACTATTCCGATATGCCGGGGCTAGATCCGGAAATAGCTGTGCATAAATTGGCGATATCTCCGGATGTCAAGCCAGTTAAACAAGCACCAAGAAGAATGTGGCTCGAGCTTGAAATGAGCATCAACGCCGAAGTTAAGAAGCTAATTGACTCCGGCTTCATCCAAGAAGTTCAATACCCTGACTGGATCGCCAACATTGTCCAAATGATGAAGAAAAATGGGACGGTGCGCATCTGCGTGGACTTTCGGGACCTCAACAAAGCTTGTCCGAAGGATGATTTTCCCGTACCGGTTACCGAGTTGATGATAGATAACACGTCCACTCACGAAGTCTTCTCCTTCATGGACGGGTCATCAGGGTACAATCATATAAAGATGCATCCCGAAGGCCAGAAGTATACTGCTTTCCGGACTCCTCTGGGCATATTCTGCTACAAAGTGATGCCTTTCGGTCTGAAGAATGTCGGCGCTACCTATCAGAGGGCCATGATGAAGATCGTCGATAACCTCATACATGAAATCGTCGAATGTTATATTGACAACCTCATGGTGAAAAGCAAATCATATGAAGAACACTGGGAGCATTTGAAAATAGTGTTCCAGCGTCTTCGGAAATACAATCTGAAGATGAACCCTCTCAAATGCGCATTCGGAGTTTCCTCGGGCAAATTCATAGGGTTCATCATCCGACACCGGGGCATCGAAATAGACCCGTCAAAGATCAAGGTGATTATGGAAATGCCTCCGCCAAGAACTTTAAAACAATTGCGGTCTCTACAAGGGAAGCTCGCGTACATCCGACGTTTCATAGCTAACCTCTCCGGAAAATGCCGTCCCTACAGTTACCTGATGAAGAAGGGAACCCCGTTCGTTTGGGATCGTAAATGCCAGGGTGCACTGGACGAAATCAAGCAATACCTGCGGAATCCGCCGGTACTGACCGCTCCAGTCAAGGGAAAGCCCCTCATTCTATACACAACAGCCTCGAAGGTTCGTTAGGCGCGTTATGGGCATAAGAAAACGACCAAGGGAAAGAGAGAGCTCTCTACCATTTAAGTCGAGTTCTCCTGGGGGCAGAAAACAACTACTCCCCCATCGAAAAACATTGCATGGCGTTAATATTCGCGATAACGAAGCTCAGACACTATGCGTTGGCGCATGAGGTCCATCTCATATCAAAGGTGGATCCTCTCAAGAATATGATGTCAAGAGCCATATTAACGGGGCGGCTCGCTAAATGGGCCCTACTCTTAATGGAATCCTCGATAACATACCGACCTTTTAAGGCAGTGAAAGTCAAGGCCATCGCCGACTTCCTCGCTAAGCATCTGATACCTGCCGATTCACCCCTAAATTGTGAATTGCCAGACGAGCACGCGTTTGACACGATCGATAGGGAGAGAGATGTTGGAGATAGTGCCCTCAGAGTCAATTATTGGATCACAGGCACGTGATTGCAATGATTGAGGGAGGACCTATCCCGGTAGGACAGTCTTACTCGAGATGATAGTATGCTATCTGGTTTATCTTTATCATCGTGTACTGCTTTAGGTGACCTGACATGTCGCTATTACACGTTGATAGAGCCCCTAGGATTCTTGCTTGACCACCAGCAGTATGAGGGCGATCATATAAGTAGGAGCTGGGGTCTATAAGCACATCCTTAAAAGGTCCCTAGTCGTGGGAGTTTCGAGACAGGGCATCGATACTCCAGAGTAGACTAGTGTGTACATTCGAGACCCCGACGAGGGGCGGTGGCCGGTCTCACAAGCCACTGGTGTCAGTTAGTTCACCTAAGATGTATACAGGTGCTCATTGGGTTATGAGTACACCGGACAGGACTCGCCGGGAACATGCTAGTTGGTCTTATACCTGACGTCAGATAGCAGTTCCCTGGTGACATGTGTACAGGTTAGTTCATCGACCTAGGGATCGTCATTTGTCTCGTGTGAGTTCCCACTGTACTTTGATTACAACCCTACCACGCTCAAAGGAGACGTGCAAACAGGTTTTAGTTGGGTACAGTCCCGAGCCACATGGAGGCAGTGAGCGGATCTTCAGGGGTTCGTCTCTCCCGGTATTGGGGGTGAGGTCGCGCTGTGTCTAGGAGAGCCATTACACGAAGCCCTCGGCCGAGACAGGAGATTTACTGGTAG
This sequence comes from Agapanthus africanus, assembly GCA_030015575.1. Lineage (NCBI taxonomy): Eukaryota > Viridiplantae > Streptophyta > Magnoliopsida > Asparagales > Amaryllidaceae > Agapanthus > Agapanthus africanus. The sequence continues at coordinate 397,905,880 of CM057338.1, read as the reverse complement.
GTATTCCAGTAGTATCTCAGGGTGTTCTGGGCTACACTCCGACACGACTTGTACCGCTATTGGGGGTCTGACTTTTACCAACCCTCTAGGCCCGCCATGCGATACTCATAGACGAACGGACCGGACTGTACGGATATTGTCACTGACAGGCTCAGTAGGGTGTCAGGATGAGTTCGCTCATCGACGTCCCTTTTGGTCAATAGCTGGTAGCCCGTTACGTATGGCTAATACCTCTGACGTGCTAGTGGTTAAATCCACAGCCATAGTATTGACGAGTCTTTAGAGTCCACCACACTCAGTTACTCAAGTTTCGAGCGAAACGCTGTAGAGACCGTATGGAGATATGGCAGGGTTCGATCAGATACGTGCGGTATTGCACGGATCATGATCGGACGGTTTTTACTAGCCGGCTTTGGCTTAAGCCGGATTCTAGTATTAGATAGTGTAGATTTTGTCTCTTTGCATTTGTATTTAGTGGGAATACAAATGCGGGCATGTATATGCAGTAGCGGGGTTTTCCTATAATTTATTACGGGATCAGTTTTCTGAAGTTGCCAGTTTGCATTCCGTTCCAGCCGGTTTTCCTTTGTTCTTTCCCAGCCGGACTTTTCCAATGGAGGGGGTTATTTGCAAGTTTGCAAATAACTTATTGTGGAGGGGTTTCTTGCAATTTGTGGCATCATGATGGTTCTTTAATCATTAGATTCCATTTGCATCTTATCCTTTGATTAGAATGGATTAGAGTTGATTTGAATGGAAATGACATTGTTATCATTGCCTTTTTGATATGGTCACCCCTTTTGCTTTTACTACCATCACCTCCCTTCTTGTTATTGATTCATTCCCTCCACCATTTCATGAGAGAAGGGGCCGGCCACAATTGGAGAGGGAAATGAGAGAGATTCATTTTGAGGGTTAGCAATTTTCTTCATCTCATTTTCATGCAAGGAAAAATGAAAGCACCATATTTCCTTGTCTTCATTCCTCCACATCCATGGTAACTAAACCCCAAAAGAAAAACTACTACACTATTCTACAGCAAATCTTGGACGTGTCGGCTAGCCAACTTCGCGCCCGAGTTGCCTCGGTCAAGAGGTGGGAGCCCGTAAAAGATTCCGGCTACGTGGTGCCCTTTCCGACGAGGAGAAGATGAACGGATTTTCCGCGGGAGATCGGAGTGGAGACGAAGACCGAAGGACACGGATCGCTTGGTATACTTCTCTACCCACCTTGTATTTTGCTAGTAGCTAGGTTAATGGCCCGATCCGGGATAAAAGTGCGCGGTGGTGCCGGTTTGCTAGTTTGCAAAGTTTTTATTTCCGCATTTCCGGCGTCGGATTGACGGCCGGGGCGCCCCCGCGGACTTACATTGGTATCACAACCACGCCATTAACCATGCCTAGCTTGCTCTAGTATGTTTAGAACTCGATCGAACAAAAATCCCCAAAAACCGTATTTTCACATGCTCAGTTTCTGTCGAATTTTTTTTTAGCTCCAAAAATTTTTCAGGTTGTCTCAGAATACTGTGCATGGATATAGAAGCAATCTGTGAAAATTTGGTCGCGCGATCTCTCCATACCGCCGCGGAACCGCGGCCAAACCCATGCTTGGGCCGCGGTTCCGCCGCGCTTTTGATTGATCACTTGATCAAAATTTTGCAGATTGCTTCTGAGTTGGAAATAGGGGTTTTGGGATATTCTGTTTGGGCCCAGATTTTCTGTAAGTGCTACAGTACTGCTTGGGGCCCATTTCGGTAAATTTGTTCGATCGGATATTTTAAACACATTAGTTCACAGTATTTACATTATATCTGCGACCGTGAATGTCACTTGATCGGTAAATCCTGTCTAACTGCTATAGCCCGGTTAGACGGATTTGCGAACGTGACCTTCACGTTGATGTTCTGTGTATTGCTGTGATGTTGCGGATCGGTCGTGGGGATAGCCTGGTAGCAGTGGTAGTACAGTTTTGTTGTATTATGTACATTTGATATTGCGGGGCGAGCGTCCGACATGTGGACTGCCGTCACTGTCTGTTTGTATTATTATTTTGGGGCACGACCAGGTTGCGGTCGATGTACCCGTTGTATGTATATTTTACTTTCTGTACTAGGATTACCCCGCGGAGGGGTGCACGGATAGCCGGGTTCTAGAGGGCAACGGGCCCGCATCTCATGGCATTGAGACGGAGGGGGCTTCACTCTAGAATTGGCGGGCTATTCGCCGCACTCGTAGGGGTACAGGTTGACCCAGGAGGGGTGCCCAAGTTACCGGATTCCGTGAAGTGCTGGGTGGTCCATTCACGTTGCTGAAGGGGGCTGCCTCGCTTTAGGTTTTGGCGGGTAACTTGCCGCACCCGTAGGGGTCTAGGGTTTTCATTGCACAGGCTATCCACACGACCAGGGGAACATCGGGTTTCAGTAGTAGCTCTGTGAAACCCGGGGATCCCAGATATCTGTATTGTTCTGTGATGCTGTACATTTCTGTGATGTTGCATTTTATCACGCCTTGAGCGAAAATTATATATTACATATACGTAGATGTTGTATATGTTTTGCATCCGCGCTAGTCCAATCCCCGCTCTGTCGTTAGTTAGCTAACCTAACGGGTAATGACGGGACCCAGTGGCGAATGCGGATGGCATATACGTACATCAGTATATTTTCGTTCTTTGTGGTGTGATCAATTGATGGGACTGCGTTGATTCGGATCAATGCAAGTTAAAAACAAACCTAATCTGATGTTGTTGGAACATTTTTCAAAAAGCTGTTTTTGCAAGGACGTTCACTTTTTTTTTGCATCGTGGTATTCAGTTAGAATATCCTGCTCCTCAGTCGACGAGGCAAGGGCCGAGATCCCTTCACCGGGAGTGACCCCTTGGACAAAAAGTTTGCGTCAGGGCATTAACTTCACTATAACCGATTACTTTTGCTTTGCACCGTGGTATTCAGTTGGAATATCCTGCACCTCATTCTACGGGGAAAGAGCCGAGATCCCTTCACCGGGAGTGGCCTCTTTAGCAACAGTTTTCGTCACTATATTTTTAAAAAAAGCTATCCGTTCCTTCAACGATATCAAGTTCATTACGTTAAAGGTTTTCGCCAGAAACCATTCGTAGCCCTCCGTCATTTCAGTTAAATATTCGGTAGTATTCAAGCTATGTATTTTGACCTCACGCCAAGGCATAGTGATTGGTAGCTGCCGGGTATTTATCTGTTGCATAGATAGATGCGTTGGTTTGGGAAAGTCGTACTACTATTTTGGCCTACGTCAAGGGTATGTACGGGTGGGTTCAAATTAACCTGGACAATGACGAGTAGAACTTGACATGTGACTTATGATATTTTGACCTCACGCCAAGGTCATAAGAGCATGGGGCAGAAATCACATCGGGAGTTTCTAAAAAAACTGAAACTTGCCAGATATGCGCATACCTTCTGGAGTGTGACACCATGAGCGGATTCCGTCACGTTATCATGTAATGATAGTTGGATCCCGATTCCCACTGATGAGTTAGTTTACTCTTCGGGTGACCCCAACTAATTCTTCTTTCAGGTTTGGAGGAGAATTTGACGGTACAGTGGGAGGTTTCCAGATTAGATAAATTGGTAACCATTCTGATCTAGGTTAGAGTGCACGCTGAGTGTTTCTTTTCTCTCTCTCTTCGGCAGCGACCATTGACCCGACCCTAAGACTATGACTCAGAGACCAAATTGACCGAACCTTCTTAAACACTGGCTTTTGGATTGTCAGAGTTGCAAACCTCATTGCCACTCCTACTTTTACCCTTTTCTCCGGGATACCCCGTATTACTACGAACGTCCACTTCCATTGGACAAAACCATCGTATGGTTATATACGAACTCGAAGGATTTTATTCGAGGATGGTTTCCGGTTCTGGAGAAAACGAATAGGACTATTCAGTTGTCTTTTCCTTTCACCTTCTCTCATTGCGAGTACTCCTTGGTTTAGGAGATAGTACACCAATTACGCAAATTGGATAGTCTTCTTCCAAACCATAGGCAGGTGCCGACCGATAGGGAATGAAGAAAACCAATTAGCCTAAACGGTGTACAGAAGGTATTAAGTTAAGACAAAGAAAGGGATTAGTAAAAGGGCAAAGTAAATTGCGACTGCTATTCACGACCAAACCAAGTATTTCTTCGCCAATCCTAAATCACCTTTGTATTTCTCCAGGACACTCCGTATCACTACGAAGATCCCAAGTTTATTGGATAATCCATCGTATGGTTATATACGAACTCGAAAGGAACTTGTTCCAGTTCGGGGATGGATCCTGGTTCAGGAGAAATAAGAATTAAGTTCATTCGGTTGTCTTTTATCTTCACCTTCTCTCGCATTGCGAGTGCTCCTAGGATTAGGACAGTACACCCATTATGCTTATTGGATAGTCTTCTTCCAAACCATAGGCTGGTGCCGAACGGTAGGGAAGGAAGAAAACCATTTGGCCTAAGGGGTGTGCAGAAGGTAATGACTAAAGACATATAAAGGGATTTGGAGAGGTGGCAAAGAATTATACGGTTACAGTCGTGAATCTGGAAGAGGCATTACTAGGAATACCGGCATACCCCATCGAAACATTTCAATGTTTCAGTTTCACTGTGTACTGTTAAAGAAAAACTGATTTCCCAATTAGTCCTTACTCCAGGGTATGTATTTACCAGGTATGATTCTCACATCTGTATGGTTTTACAGATGATGAGTAGGAGTAGGTTAGTGGGAATTAGGTGATCATCCTCATTATATTGGGATTCGTTGTAATCGGTGATATTTGAGGAAATCACCTGGGCTGTTTGCCGGTCGGCGAATATTTGGTTTTGAATATCCGCTGTTATGCACCAATTTCAAATTGATATATCTGTACGTCTATTTTCATAGAGTGAGATATACCTTTTTGAAATTATGTTTATGACATTTACCTATATCAGTGGATGGTTAGGTAAGGAGTATTGAACAACGGTGTAATTCTTCTTAACCATAAGTACAGTTTTCAACCTACGACACACAGGGATTGAGTTATCAGACTCAAGGGACTTATACAGAGTATTGTATGTTGTCCAGCGTCCATGAAGACAGAGGGATTGGTTCTCGTACTATATTAGGTTTACTTATGACTTCTCTAGTTTTTAGACAGGTGTTTCGTGGAAACACAGGGTCCGAATTTTGAGAAGTTATACGTATTTGAATAAAGTAGAGAACCAGATATTGCAAGTATCGGGATTCTTCAAAGTGATCGGAGATGTAGATACTTGAGTATGGTGTTCAGTTGATAGTAATGATTAAGAGAACTTGCTTCTCTTTCAGGTTACTCATAATTGGAAGCATTCCTAAGTTGAGTAACGCTGATCGGCCTCCTTCCATTTAGTAGACATGCACTGGAGACAGCTGCATGATTTGAATCTGGTTCAAATAAATCAGTGCCTCTGGTTCTATATTGGATATAGAACAGTTCATATCTTAACGATGTTAAGGTACGGGGAGTTTTCCGTCCTATGCTTAAAACCAGACTCTGGATAACTCAAGGCACGTTTCTGTAATGGCTGTTTGTGGGTTAACCCAAGCTATGACGAGGGTTGACTTTCTACCATCTGGAAGAACAATAGCAATATTGTTCTAGACTCGCCACAGTTTTAAATAAAATGGATTTTTCAAAAAACAGTAGTGGGAGTATGGTAGAACTGGAAGTGATTCCAGAACCACAAACGATTACTGAAGATTTGATAGGAACCTAAAGATTCAGTCTAGCTTGTCATTCCATTGGCCACTCCGCAGATAAGGTGGGTAACTTCAGGCACCCGAGAGGTACTCCGATAGCATCAAGGACGGTGACAGGGAAATTCTTGTTAACCCACACTTGCCATTGCTGTTGTTCCAGGCTGCGAGACCCGGCAGGAGGATGAGTATATCGTCGTTCTAAACTAGCTTTAGAAGTGTACGTGTATATGACTCTGTCAGAGGGTTGTCGTAGTCAGTGGGAGCAGCGGAAGCATTGGTGCACAGGTGGCTTAAGTCTATTTATAGACTAAAGCAGATGTAGCGAAGATAGATCATCAATTTCTGATGTGACAGTCATAGGTTTGACTTCATCAGAATAGGGGATGGATCTGTTGAGAAGGTAGTAGGGTGTGATGTCATGGTATTTGGATGACATACACAGAGTAGGAAGTGATATTCCTATACTACGATCGGTTATACTTTGGTCGTCACACAGTGGTTTCTCCACATGGGACTTGGACATTATATCAGACATACTGGTTACTAGATCTATGGTTTTAGATCTAGATTTGGGTGGTTTCCCAATCAGGAAACTTAGACAGCATTCTAAGAGTATTTAGAATGGACGACTCCTGGCACGGTAGCGTACCTGCAGGTAATGGAGTCACCCTCTCTAAAGGTGTCTTACAGACTAAAGGGGAGAGGATGTGCATGATTGGCAGATCACTTGCTCAGGCAATTGAGTCAATCATGAGATGTCAAGTACCACACCAGATGTTGTTCTTGCAGTAGATGCAATAAGTTGATATTGATCCAATCCTGGAGAAACAATCGGAAGCGGCTTTAGAACATAAGTGGATGTTCTAGGGATATGATAACGACAGCCTCATTCAGGAGATAGTTATCATTCCAGGCTTCCAAGGTGACCTGGACGACAAGGAGGTTGTCAGAGTTATAGTTTTTCCTTCTTACGAGGGGCAGTATTTTAGACAGGTGGTCCAAGGCAATACTGAGGGAGGCATAGCGCAGCATACTGATTAAGTTCAGTTGACGATACAGTCTAAGAAGTTTGGATTTGGAGTTCATTTATGAGCTAGGTCCCATCAGACATCCAGACACATTCTAAGACAGGTATTGCTCATTTCGGGAGATGGGTTTCTCCGCGAACTTGAGATATAGAGAGACATAGAAAGAAACATCAAAGCGGATCCACTCACTAAGGCTATTCCTCGAACGCAATAGTTTCGCAAACGAGCTTTGTGAGACTGACTAGTAGAGGAGTTGGGTGTTCAGTATCACACGGGCTGTGAGTATGCGACATCGCAATAATTAGCCTTGAGTGCAAGTGGGAGATTGTTGGAGATAGTGCCCTCAGAGTCAATTATTGGATCACAGGCACGTGATTGCAATGATTGAGGGAGGACCTATCCCGGTAGGACAGTCTTACTCGAGATGATAGTATGCTATCTGGTTTATCTTTATCATCGTGTACTGCTTTAGGTGACCTGACATGTCGTTATTACACGTTGATAGAGCCCCTAGGATTCTTGCTTGACCACCAGCAGTATGAGGGCGATCATATAAGTTGGAGCTGGGGTCTATAAGCACATCCTTAAAAGGTCCCTAGTCATGGGAGTTTCGAGACAGGGTATCGATACTCCAGAGTAGACTAGTGTGTACATTCGAGACCCCGACGAGGGGCGGTGGCCGGTCTCACAAGCCACTGGTGTCAGTTGGTTCACCTAAGATGTATACAGGTGCTCATTGGGTTATGAGTACACCAGACAGGACTCGCCGGGAACATGCTAGTTGGTCTTATACCTGACGTCAGATAGCAGTTTCCTGGTGACATGTATACAGGTTAGTTCATCGACCTGGGGATCGTCATTTGTCTCGTATGAGTTCCCACTGTACTTTGATTACTACCCTACCACGCTCAAAGGAGACGTGCAAACAGGTTTTAGTTGGGTACAGTCCCGAGCCACATGGAGGTAGTGAGCGGATCTTCAGGGGTTCGTCTCTCCCGGTATTAGGGGTGAGGTCGCGCTGTGTCTAGGAGAGCCATTACACAAAGCCCTCGGCCGAGGGAGGAGATTTACTAGTAGGTATTCCAGTAGTATCTCAGGGTGTTCTGGGCTACACTCCGACACGATTTGTACCGCTATTGGGGGTCTGACTTTTACCAACCCCCTAGGCCCGCCATGCGATACTCATAGACGAACGGACCGGACTGTACGGATATTGTCACTGACAGGCTCAGTAGGGTGTCAGGATGAGTTCGCTCATCGACGTCCCTTTTGGTCAATAGCTGGTAGCCCGTCACGTATGGCTAATACCTCTGACGTGCTAGTGGTTAAATCCACAGCCATAGTATTGACGAGTCTTTAGAGTCCACCACACTCAGTTACTCAAGTTTCGGGCGAAACGCTGTAGAGACCGTATGGAGATATGGCAAGGTTCGATCAGATACGTGCGTTATTGCACGGATCGTGATCGGACGGTTTTTACTAGCCGGCTTTGGCTTAAGCCGGATCCTAGTATTAGATAGTGTAGATTTTGTCTCTTTGCATTTGTGTTCAGTGGGAATACAAATGCGGGCATGTATATGCAGTAGCGGGGTTTTCCTGTAATTTATTACGGGATCAGTTTTCTGAAGTTGCCAGTTTGCATTCCGTTCTGGCCGGTTTTCCTTTGTTCTTTCCCAGCCGGACTTTTCCGATGGAGGGGGTTATTTGCAAGTTTGCAAATAACTTATTGTGGAGGGGTTTCTTGCAATTTGTGGCATCATGATGGTTCTTTAATCATTAGATTCCATTTGCATCTTATCCTTTGATTAGAATGGATTAGAGTTGATTTGAATGGAAATGACATTCTTATCATTGCCTTTTTGATATGGTCGCCCCTTTTGCTTTTACTACCATCACCTCCCTTCTTGTTATTGATTCATTCCCTCCACCATTTCATGAGAGAAGGGGCCGGCCACAATTGGAGAGGGAAATGAGAGAGATTCATTTTGAGGGTTAGCAATTTTCTTCATCTCATTTTCATGCAAGGAAAAATGAAAGCACCATATTTCCTTGTCTTCATTCCTCCACATCCATGGCAACTAAACCCCAAGAGACAAACTACTACACTATTCTACAGCAAATCTTGGACGCGTCGGCTAGCCAACTTCGCGCCCGAGTTGCCTCGGTCAAGAGGTGGGAGCCCGTAAAAGATTCCGGCTACGTGGTGCCCTTTCCGACGAGGAGGAGATGAACGGATTTTCCGCGGGAGATCGGAGTGGAGACGAAGACCGAAGGATACGGATCGCTTGGTATACTTCTCTACCCATCTTGTATTTTGCTAATAGCTAGGTTAATGGCCCGATTCGGGATAAAGTGTGCGGTGGTGCCGGTTTGCTAGTTTGCAAAGTTTTTGTTTCCGCATTTCCGGCGTCGGATCGACGGCCGGGGCGCCCCCGCGGACTTACAAGAGAAGAGGGTGATACTCGATGGGAACTCTACTTCGATGGGGCATATTCCATGAAGAAAAGAAAGCACACCACCCTTATAATCAAATCGGGGGTAGGCCTTATCTTCGTGACCCCGCAAGGAGGGATAATACGCTTTGCCTTTTCCTTAACAGAACCAAGGACAAACAATGAAGCAGAATATGAGGCTTTAATAGAAGGTCTCGAGATCGCTGTCAACATGGGAATTGAAGACCTCATATATGGAGAATCCCAGTTGGTCGTCAGTCAAGTAAACAGCGACTACTAAACATGCAAACCAGAGTTGGTAAAGTACGGCGAGAGAGTGCAGCAACTGCTGACTCAAATTCCCTCCTACATTCTGGAAAGCATACCACGTACAGAAAATAGCAAGGCGGATGCATTAGCCAAACTCGCTGAAGAACTGACTGACGAAAACCTCGATGACATAAGGATCATTGTACAAAGCCGTCGGGTTCTTGCACCAGCGGAAATATCTCCGGAGTCGTCTGAAGAAAAGGAAGCGACCATGCAAACAGCCCTACAAATAGAAGATCAGGAAAAGGCTAAGGATTGGAGAGAAGTCTTTATAGACTACTTCAAGTCCCATCGAACACCTGAAGATGCATCCTCAAGACATCAGCTCATGAAACGAGCTCTGTCTTTCGCCTTCGTCAATGATACTCTATATAAGAGATCATTCGACTTCCTATGGCTGAGATGCCTGGGACTAGAAGAAGCAAGGAAAGTCGTCCAAGAAATTCATGACGGACTCTGCGGTTCCCATCAGGCCGGACCAAAGATGAAGCTGAAAATCAAAAGAATGGGTTACTACTAGCCCACGATGATCCAAGACTGCCTCGAATATGCGAAGCCGTGTCACTCGTGCCTAATTCATGGGGACTTCATCCACCAGCATCCAAATCCGCTCCACCTGACAGTAGCCAGCTGGCCGTTCGAAATATGGGGAACCGATATAATTGGTCCCATCGAACCGGCATCCTCCAAAAGACATCGGTTCATACTAGAGACGACCGATTACTTTTCTAAGTGGGCAGAAGCAGTGCCGCTAAGGGAAGTGAAGATGGAGAATATACTCCATTTCTTCAAGACTCATGTCATCTACCGGTTCGGTATTCCACGACGAATTATCTCGGACAACAGACCGGCCTACAGAAGTCACAAAATCATCCGCTTTGCAAAACAGCATAACATAGACTGGTGATACTCTTCAGTTTATAATCCCCGAGCTAACGGTCTAGCTGAGGCTTTCAACAAGACCTTGATGAAGATCATAAAGAAGACGGTGTCCAAAAACAAAAAGGACTGGCATGAGAGACTGCATGAAGCTCTCTGGGCTTACCGAACCACGTTCAAGACGGCCACGAACACAACGCCATTCGCGTTGGTATTCGGCACTGAAGCAGTACTCCCTTGGAGATAGAGCTACCCTCTCTACGAGTGGTGGTTCATTACGAGCTAACAGACGAAAAGAATGCTCATCTTCGGCTTGAGGAGCTTGACGCCCTCGATAAAACTCGTCTCATGGCGCAGCGAAACTTAGAGGCTTACAAAGCAAAGATGACACGCTCATACGAGAGATTGACCAGGCCGAGGACATTTGCCAGGGCGAACTCGTGCTAGTGGTCAAGAGACTTATGATTCCCAATCGTGCCAAACGGGGGAAATTCGAGCCGAACTATGAGGGCCCGTACATCATAGACAAAGTCTACCAAGGTGGGACTTACTTGCTCATGGATATGCATGGCGAAATACCCTTCAGGCCAATAAACGGCCGGTTCCTGAAAAAATACTACGCCTGATGAGTCACGGCCTAGGTCAACGATAAATGACGACGCCTATGTCCGCTCGCTATCTTCCCAAGCCCAAACTCTATAAATAGTATCCAGCGAAACCGTTATCTCCGAAATGGCAACAATGGACCGAAGCGTCCCTAAAACTAACAATGGACTGAAATGTCCCTAAAACTAACAATGGACCGTAATGTCCTAAAACTAGCGACGGACCGTAATGTCCTAAAACTAGCGACGGACCGTAATGTCCTAAAACTAGCGACGGACCGAAACGTCTCTAAAACTACTACAAACCGTAGCATCCTTGGGCTGACGCAAAAAAAAGGGTACATCTATAAGCAAAATGAGCACGGATGAAAACCCGAAAGGGCTCCGTGAGTAAAGATAGCAGGGCTACCGGCGAGTTTGTGAAAACCCGAAAGGGCGCAGACTCGTTAAAATTCATGCACACTTGTAAGGTCCTCTCGACCCTGTAAGGAGAAAATACCTGCGTGAGATCCTTACGACTCACAAGAAAGCAACACACTTAGGGATCCTCACGATTCCTGAGGAGAAATTACACTTACGAGATCCTCACGACTCGTAAGGAGAACCCTCTTATGAGACCCTCACGGCTCATAAGATTCGAAAGCCTTAAGCTATAAGGATATGAACCTGTTCTTAAGCCATCACATTTCCCAGACTGCCCTACAAGCGGTTCAATACAGACCCTTGTATACAATCCACGGGCACAAATAAACGTCTCCCCCACCAAGTTCCACCGATGGCACGAAATGTCCTTACTTGGTAAACAGACACATGTAAGTCCTCTCGACTTTTAAGGAGAAAATATTCTTATGAGATCCTTATGACTTATAAGAGAGAATACCACTTAGAAGTCCTCACGACTTCTAAGGAGAACATGCACCTATGAGATCCTCACGACTCGTAGGAAGGAACACCTTTATGAGACCCTTACTGCTCATGAAGTCAAAAGCCTTAGTCGACAGGATCCTAACCCTGTTTGCTAAGACGCCTTTGTTCGAATCGACAGAGGCAAATGATGATTCGCTCCTGGCAATGTCCCAGTTGTAGCGATGCTGATGCCTAAATCGGTAACAAATTCCAAGTCTTTTCACGGCAAATGATGATTCGCTCCTGGCAATATTCCAGTCGCAGTGATGTTGATGCTAAGATTGGTATCAGATCCCAAGTTCCATACTCACGGCGAAAAGTCAGCGAGCCATAAATGCATACAAAAATAGTCGAAATGATTGGGCAACTCGCAATAAAAAGCAGCGAGTAAAAAGAAAAATAGCCGAAATGATCGGGCACCGCGAAAAATAGCCGAAATGATTGGGCAATCGTGACTTTCGCGATATAAAAAGCTGAAATGATAGAGCATCGCAGAAAGAAATAAAAAAAATGAAAGAATGAAACTTTTATCCTGCGGGTAAGTCCATACTGACCCCTGTATACAATCCATGGGCATAAACGAAAAGGGAACCACATGTCCCAACAAACTTTGTCAAAGGGAAAGTCGGATCTCGATGGCAACATCTGCATCCCAGAAGACCAACAACGGTGTTCCTCCTCATTCCAGCCAGATTCGGACACGACATCACCAATCGGAGCCACGGTAAAGTCCTCGGTCCCAAGTCTCTACGGTTCATGGACAACCTAGAGCCGGAAAATGACCCCGTCACGGAAATACGTCATCCAATGACCCCGTCTCAGAAATACGTCAACAAAGGACCTCCGTCTCAGAAACATGTCAGCAAATGACCCCGTCGCGGAAATACGTCAGCAAAGGACCTCCGTCTCGGAAATACGTCAGTAAATGACCCCGTCACGGAAATATTTCCGCGACGGGGTCATTGGATGATGTATTTCCGAGACGGAGGACGTTTGCTCCAATGACCCCGTCGCGGAAATATATCATCAAATGACCCCGTCTCGGACATACGTCATCAAATGACCTCCGTCTCGGAAACAAGTCAACCCACCAACCACTTACGAGTCCTCTCGACTTGTAAGGGAGAGAATTTTCTTGTGACATCCTTATGACTCTTAAGAGAAAACGCACTTAGGAATCCTCACTATTCCTAAGGAGAAAATGCACCTACGAGATCCTCTCGACTCGTAGGAAGAAAAGTCTTTATGAGACCCTCACGGCTTATAAAGCTGAAAAGTCTTAGGCAGCAGACCTGAACCTGCTTCCTATACCATCGCTACCCTACAAAGAGTTTAAGATGAATTATTAACTATCATCTACAGGCTACACTTGCTAGAGAAACATGCCAACAACACAGCAGAGAAAAGAAAGCGATAATAGGGGATAAAAAAAATGTGTCTTTTATTCATGAATTCAACCGAGTACAAGATATATCATATAAAAGAATAAAAAATGAATAAAAGCATGTTGTTCATAAATTGCAAATTTTGATCGATACAAAGATGGCTAGTGAGAAGGAGGAGTTTTTAGCAAATCAGCAAGCCGCTCTCGCACTCCTCTCAATTCCTTTTCACGGTCAGCCGCCGCGGCCAACTCCGCTTCAATTCGAGCCCGTTGCTGCAAATAGGATGAAAGCTTCCCATCGATTTCCTGCTGAGCGGCTTCCTGACTCTGCGTAACCTGCTCTGTGAAGTCAAGTTTTTTCCTCAGCACTAGCCCGTCAGAAATACATCGTTGGAGGTTTTCAAAAATAGCCTTCAACTGTGCAGCGTTCGCTTTGACCTGGGTACGCAATTGGACAGACTCGGTGGAAGTCTCCTCATGTTCCATTCGCTTTAGGGTCGCCTCTTGTTCAAAATGGCGAAGAAAAGGAGCACTCTGCTCAACCCATGCAGCTCGCTGGGAGTTCAAAGCCGATACCTCCGGAGCGGGACGCTTGAGCTCAATCTCATGCTGGCAGGCCTCGATCTTCCTGCAGTAATTAACCCAAGACTCGACGACGCCTTCATCATGAAAGTTTATGAGCGTCGCCAGCATGGGATTAACCTCAGCACCAAAGTCTGATACGAGGGCTTCAGCGTCAAGATCCTCGACGAACTCGCTCAACATTCGCAGGCTCATCGTAGCGCCTCTGGAAGATGGACGCCTAGAAAAGGGCCCTACCGGCATTAAGATGCGAGTCTCAAAGGGAGCTGGAGCTGGTGCGATTGCTGCAAAACAAGTTATGGTTAAATGTCGGCTCAAGAGATAAAGAAAATGCATCAGTGATGGAGTCTACTATACCGGCTGCGACAGGTGGCAAAGTTGGGAGTACCGGAAGCGCGGCTATTCTCTCGTCCCCTCCTCCAATCTGTAACGTTGCATTCAATTCAAAGAAGAATTAGCAACGACATGGTTGCCCGTAAAAGAAAGGAAAGGACATCGGTTAAAAACTATACTCGCCGACACCAGCAGGCAGGACGATTTCTGACTGGAAGGAGAAATGTGGGTTCAACACCTGATACAGATGGTCGAAAAAGACTCCTACAGAATTGCGACAATATACTGTCAATACAAAGAAGATGGTATCCACAATTTAAATTAAATGAATCATAAACCCATACCTTCCAGCATTTGAGAGGATACGAGAGAAGGCGAAGAGACGGCGACCGTTAAAGCGGCAATTGGTGATGCTTCTTTGGGTGGCACAACCTCAGCATTCACCACACCTACACTCAAAACGAACAAAATGTCATCAGAGGGGACTGAAAGGGATTGCGAAATAAAAAGTAAACAGTGGCCCAAGACCTACCTGATAGGTCATCAGCCAAAACCGCGACGGAAGCATCATCAGGCACAGCGGCTTCTTCGCTCTCCTTCAGTGGAATAGTTTCGGTGCCCATAGCTTCATCCCCTGATTCGACGAAGGCCGTCGTGACACTCGCAATGCCCACCGATAACAGGGAACAACAAGGAGATAGAGCGGCGGTTTGAGCAGTCCCAGACTCCTGAGAGAGAGTAGCCACTTCGGGCTCTGTGGTCGCCATCGTCTCGCCTGCCATCTCATCGCCAGGACTTGGCCCTGCAGGATATGGTATATAAGAATTTGAAGATCAAGTTCTAATAAAAGACTCAACGTTACGTTACCTTCGGGCAGCTTTTCGGATTTTTCCTGAGCCGCGTGCGCGACCCGTCTATGGGCGGTAGACAGGGCAGCTGGAGTATCCTCTGGAATAGCGACAGACGGAGTGGTGCTTGAGCCTGCACCTATAGCCAAAGCGGCATCATGTTCCTTCGCTGCGCGCTTCCTGCGTTTCTTTTCGGTCTGAGCGGTGAGAAGCGATCTCCTCAAGACCTCTGTCAAAGGGACGTCATCGTCCGAACCAAGATCTGCCTCTGGAGCCGTTACGGCGTCCGTCATCGGCTGCTTAAGTGAAGCCTCCTGCGGTACTGTCGGGGGAGCTGGGGCCACAATAGCCGGCTCTGAAAGCGCCGCTGCATCACCACTCACGATCGGTACCGCACTTGGAATAACCCGAGTCAAGGTAGTCCTTGCAATAAAATAAAAGATAGGGTCAAACCACAAATAAATAAAAAGGGAATGAAGGCATAATGAGCCGAAGTATACTAAGGCCTAAAGAAGTATGAAGCCTCTCTTCCTCTTCAAATGTCTTGAGGGAAGCCGCGAGAGCCTCTTCGGCAGAGATACCTGTTGAGGAAGAAAACGTCAGTGAAAACATAATAAAAAAAAGATAACCATGGAGAGATACGACTGAAGTCTACCTGACTGTGTGATAGTGATTAGTGCCGCTTCATCGCGATCCAGTCGCTCGGAAGCCACAAGGGCAGCTTGAAGATCAGTATCATCCGCAGGCACGATAAATTAACCCTCATTGGTGCCATACTCACTTAAGCCTTCGCTGTAGGGAGCATGAGGCTCCTGGCCGAACACAACGTCGGCAGAAAATATCAACTTCTTCTTCTTTTGCGAGTGAGCACCGGCAGCCGCTGATAGGAGTTTGCGCTTGGCAGGCAACTTTGGGCGACGAGTCCCGATCTTCGTACCCACGCCAGACTCGAGAGACGCTGCAGTCACCGCTTCTACAGGCACACGAGGTAGAGGCTTATCAGGAAAAGCGCGCGGGACCACAACCGCAGCAGCTTCTCTTAGGAAAGGACAAACGATCGTCCGTCGCTTCAAGGGAACGGCTGAATTACCAGCTGGGACAGCACCCTTGCGATCAAGCAATAATCTTTTTTCTTCCCTGATAACAGCACCCATCACATGCTGGTACCACGCCACTTATACGTTCAAGACTTTCGGAACGTAGCTCGACTCGCTGATAAAGAAGTTAGACCCGGTGTTTAGCCGCATGAAATGGTGCAGTGCACTACGGATACCTTCCTCTGTAGCAGCAGGCTCAGCTAAAAAGGCCTCAAGCGGGACACCCTAATTGTAGCTTGATTGTTGAGCAAAACGGTGCGGGCTGTATCTCATGAATAGCGCCGAATCGTTCTGCCCAAACACTAAAAATCCCGGCCTGATTGAATATAAGTGAAGAATCTTCCGAGCTTTCAAGGTAGAAACCCCATCTTTGAAGGTGTCCAGCAGCGGCTGCACCGTCTTAGTGGATTCCTTGCCGATAGTTAAAACCTTATCGACAAATCTCATGCTATCTCTAACTGTACGTGGGCGAAGAACCAGACCCCGAGCCTCTCGCTGAGTCGGTTCCAAAGCGGAAGCGTCAACTAGCCGCATAACCCGAGAAAAGTTATAACTTTCGCAGAAACGGGGCCTCTTGTGGACTCCAAAAGCATAGCACATGCAGCTCGAGCCACGAAGTGAAATAGTGCATCGGGAAATTTACGGACTACACCCCCGGTTGACTGGTGTCTGCCGCCAAACTAAGGCCATGATACAAGTGAGCCAGCCCAGCGACCCCGATGGCCACTCGCATCCCAACAACCATTCGGTGAGTCGGGTAGAAGACGGATGGCCTCATATGGCGAGGGTGCATTGGGAGCACAAACCAACTTAACCATTGGCCGAGAAACCCCAAAAAGAACGCCTCCTCATCAATGTCTGAAGCTGCAAGCTCTGCAAAGGGGACGACCGGGGTATCCGGGAGAAAGAAATTCCTTTGATCGGCCTCCGCTGTTGGCTGGATGTCCAAGCCAAAACCAAATGGGTCGTCAAGCTTGGCGATTTTCGCTGCTTGTTTTGATAAGACTTCCGGGCGAAGAAAGCGAGCAATGAAATCCACAAAGCTGACTCCGTGTCCTCTGGATTCGAGAAACAAACTTTCGTAAATTTTCAACACCTTAATCAGACTTGGGAATTGATGTTGAATGGCATTTTCTGGGGTAAGACCCATCACCATTGATTTGGTAGCAAAGATGTACTCGTCGGGAGGAAGTAGCTTCTCGTAATGTTCTCCCCTGACAGGTAAGCCGGAGATCTCCGCAAACTCCTCCAGAGAGATGGAAACTTCCCGATATGATAGAAGGAAAGTGTGAGTCGATACATTCCATTGTTCCAAGAAAGCTTTGACCCACCATACAGGGGGCATGGAATACTAGAAAAGAGACGCGTAAACTGCGGGGTACAACCCAAGCTTTAGCAGAAGTGATTTCTTGGCCGACAAAATGTATCGAGCACACTGCAAGTACCCGGCTGGATGGCGAGGAGTCAAGCCTATCATGTACGGCTATCCCCATGGGCGCGACTCGCCTTGACATATACGCCTCCCTAGAATATCCAAAGCCATCGGCGGCTATACGGGTATCGCAGCCATAGAGGGCTGAAGACAACCCTCTGAAGTCCAGTTGACCTCCTCTACGGCATAGTTCACTGAGGGTGAGTCGGCGTAGTGGATCACCGAAATGGGCTCCGAAGGCACCGCACAAGAGAAGCTGTGTCGACTCCGAATGATTTGATTGTACCACGACCCCCATAAATGAAGAGAATTTTGCTCCGGGTCGTGATCTTTGATCAGCGCGAAGACTTCCCTATCCACGGGCGCGTCAGGGAATGCGCTTTCCGGAAAAACAAATGGGAAAGAAGTGTCAAAAGATATAGTACCTGCGCGAAAAAGAACAAGAGTTAGCTGTCAAGGCTACAGTTGAAATTCTGACACTTGGTACTTAAAATTTTGTACCGCACTGCAATGCAGTGGAAAGGGACCAGAGGGGACCCACAAAATCAAGATGACGGCTCATCATTGATGAGTCAGTCACTCATTAAATAGAAAATCCTAAAAGGATTCTCATTTAATGAGAGGCCCCTCAGTCCAAGGAGTTAAACTCCCTCAAGAGCAACACTCTGCAGACAGGAGTGACATCTGTCAACTCTAATCATGAGAGGAATAAAATTCCCTAAAAATTTCAAGAGCTATGCTCTGTGAAGACGATGGAATCATCTATCAAAACCCTAAAAAAGCAAAGATTTTGCAGAGTAAAAACTCCAAGATCTTCAAGATATATGAACGAACTCTAAGATTTCTTCATGGAAGATGAACAGTGTTCCAGTTCATAAGTAAAAATCATCCTAAAAAGATTATATCTTGAAGATCTATGATCTAAAGATGAGCACGGCTCTGTTAATGGGTAAAACTTTATAACATTTTAAGATCTACGATCTGAGAAGAGCAAAGCTCTGTTAATAAGTTCAATCCTCACCAAATTTGGGCAGAGTTTTGACTCTAAGAAATTTCTTAAGGCAGAGAGCTTAGCACTGAAGGAGAATTAAATTCTCAAGAACAAGAAAACAAGAAGATGAACAAGCAGTCATCTCAAGGGCCAAAGGCCCTATTTATAAGCGCTGGAAGTCGATTTAACTTCCAAGTTGATCCAACGGTGGAAATGCTGCCACCGCTGCACTCACGTGTAAGCCACGTGAGCGCAATGGTAGGGGGGCATTTGTTTCCCCCAATTAGAAAGCAAAGCTCTCAAAATTTGAAATTTGAAATTTGAAATGAGGCAGCGCCTGATAAGAGCGCTCGCGTCAAGAGCGCCGGCGCTAAGAGATCATAGCATCTCCTCATAAAAGAAGAACTCAGTTCTTAGATCCATAAGACAAAGTCTCTTATAAACCGAGAATTTAATTCTCAGAGCACAGAACTGATCAGATCTGCCAAAGAAGCGCCTTAGCGCTCCAATTTAGAAGAAGCGCTTTAGCGCTCCAAGTCTGGCGCTCAGCGCCAAGTCCTCCACATGCTCCTCACGAGGACGCTATTTTATAAGAAGCGCTTTAGCACTCCAAGTCTAGCGCTCCACGTGCTCCTCACGAGGGCGCTATTTTATAAGAAGCGCTTTAGCGCTCCAAGTCTGGCGTTCAGCGCCAAGCGCTCCACGTGCTCCTCACGAGGGCGCTATATTATAATAAGCGCTTTAGTGCTCCAAATCTGGCGCTCGGCGCCAAGCGCTCTACGTGCTCCTCATGTGGACGCCCTTTTATAAGAAGCGCTGTAGCGCTCCCAGTCTGGCGCTCAGCGCCAGGTGCTCCACGTGCTCCTCACGTGGACGCTAAGGAATTACAAAGTGCTCTGTAAATAAGGACCCAGTGCCATAGAAAGTGTTCAACACTCAATAAAAGACAAAAAGAAAAAGGGGTGTCAAAACCCAAATCAATGCTCAGCATTATTGAATAAAAAGGGGCTGAGCCAAAACAAATGTTCAACATTTTATTCAAATGAGTGGACTGAGTCCAAACAAGTGTTCAAACATTTTATTCAGAACTGAGTGGACTGAGCCCAAGTTGGCCACAAGTCCCTAATTCAAATTAACCGAGCCCATGTGCTCACAATCTTTTTAATTGGTCTTAGTCTCAAACATGACTATAGATCTCCCAACCAACATTGGCTCAAAGGTACATCTCTTCATACCTCTGATACATGTCGTTGTAATTCTTCAACGTCTTCAAAGAGATGGGGGGTCCAATAACTAATAACTTTTGGTGCATCCCCAAACGGTTAAACCAAAACCTTACAGACTATGATGTCTTTAAACCAGACTATGATGTCTTTAAACTACACAGACTATGATGTCTTTAAACCGTACAGACTATGATGTCTTTAAACCAGACTATGATGTCTTTAAACCATACAGACTTTGATGCCTTTAAACCGGACTATGATGTCTTTAAACCGTACAGACTATGATGTCTTTAAACCGTACAGACTATGATGTCTTTAAATCAGACTATGATGTCTTTAAACCGTACAGACTATGATGTCTTTAAACCAGACTATGATGTCTTTAAACCATACAGACTATGATGTCTTTAAACCGTACAGACTATGATGTCCTTAAACCAGACTATGATGTCTTTAAACCTCACAGACTATGATGTTTTTAAACCAGACTATGATGTCTTTAAACCATACAGACTGCGATGTCTCTAAACCTTACAGACTATGAGGTCCTTAAACTCATGGACTATGATGTCTTAAACCCAATGGACCGCAATGTCCTTAAACTAAAACGATAGAGTCCAAATACTCTTTCGATGGATCTAAATGATCCCAAAATCCTGTTAAGTAGATCTTAGTCTAAAATTAGACTAACGTATCCTTAACAAGTATTTAAGTTGATCTTAATCTCAAATGAGGTTAACAATCCTTAGAACAAACCCAAACCCAAATCTAAGAAAATACGGATTTGGACTAATCCACGCCCTACGGGCGACAACATAAATTAGTCTCCGTATACAATCCACGGGCAACCAAAAATAAAACAAACACACACGACACGAAGTGAACATCTGGAGAAGGAGAAAATGGTTACCGTGAGGCGGTAGCGTAATTAACTACAGGGGCTTGCGCCTGCAGGGAAGAGCGTCCCCACAATCAAAAACCCCTTACAATGAGGGATAATCTGATGAAGTCGGCTACAACGGCCGCATCTGTATAAATCTCCGATATACGGTGTTATAAATCAACATGGCATCTTCGGAGAGGTGGACAGATAAAACTAAATAGCATCTGCCCCCAAAATTCAGGCCAGACGTCCCAACATCCCGGTCGTGTCTTTTGGCGGAGAACAATACCCACTTTAACCCTCGCTGGAAATTTTCCAAGAGTTGGATTTTTTTCAAGTTAAAGAACATTCTAAAATCATGCAAGTAATGCGGTGGACCCTCTAGAAGAACGAAACCCTAACTCGATTCTTTGACCGTAAGAACCGCCGCCAAACACTAGGGTTTGCGGTAGTTCCGCAGCACCATAGGTGAGGCAAGGGTTGACCCTTCTATGGTTGGTCCATATGTACTGTAGCATGTATTGAGTATTTTTAAACTACGCTCAGGTGTTGAGCTCTTTGGGTAATTTTGGGTGTTTGTTGATTCGATCGGAATGTTGAACATCGTCTGGTTTTTTCTGGAATGTGATACAATATTTGGAATTCATATTGTTAGGCATGAAATGTGAAGTATGTGATATTTCGGATTTATGATGTCTAAGATGATTATGGATTCCAAATGTTGTAGTTTGACATTTTCTTTTCTGCAACCATAAGTGTAATATATGGTGTATCGCCGGTTTCGTTACTATATGTCAACGACAATTGGGATACGCATATTTACTTACGTTGATAACATGTGATGTTATGTGTTACTGTGATATGTTATATTGGATCGTCGTGATTTGAATAGCCGGGGTTTTTATGTGAGATGAGAGTTTTTTATTTTCATTCATGTAAAATTCATTATGTGTAATATTCTTTTATTGGGGCACTTCCGGGTTGAGGATGATGTCACCATTGTTGTATATTATTTATTTATTCTCATTAGGATAGACCCAAGGAGGGGAGCATAAGTAACCGGGGTCTAGAGTCCAGTGGGAGACCATCTCGAGGAGTCGAGTCCGGGTCTCCTAAGTCTAGAATTGATAGGATTTCTTGCCGCTCTCATAGGGGTCTAGGGATATGGGTTTGGCTATTAATCGCGCCCGTGGAATCCGTGTTTTATAGTGGCTTAAAACAAAACACGGAATTCCTAGTACATCCAATATTTCATATGTTATCTTCTGCTGCTGATATTCTGTGATGTGATCACTTTATATATATCTGAGACGAATGCTTTATTATTATATATATGATATATAATAAACGTTGCTTATATTTTGCACCCGCGCTGGTCCTGTCCCGCTATGTCGTTAGTTAAGTAACCTAATGGTGCATAACGGGACACTGAGACGAATGCAGATATCATAAGCGTACGTTGTATTTTCGTTTCTTCTGTGATGCTTAGGAAGCATAAATGATGGGACTTAATTAATGAGATTAATGAAACAAAAGAAACCTAAAAGATGTTGTAGAATCAAATTTTCAAAAAGGGTAGCTCTAGTTCTTGCTTTGCATAGTGGTATTTGTGAAATATCCTGCACCTTATTCGATAAGGAAAGAGCCAAGATCCCTTCACCGGGAGTGACCTCTTTAGCAAAAGCTAGCAGATGCTATAACATTCGGTTTTATTTTTGATTGTTTCTATAGTTCTTGCTTTGCATAGTGGTATTTGTGAAACATCCTGCACCTTATTCGATACGGAAAGAGCCGAGATCCCTTCACCGGGAGTGACATCTTTAGCGAAACTAGTAAAACCCTCAAAAACACTCCTTTTCAAAATCACTCGTTTCTACAACAATATCAAGTTCATTACGCAAAAGGTTTTCATAAAAACCTGATATAGCCCTCCGTCATTTCAGATAAGTAATATTTAGTATTCGTACTACGTTTGTTGACCTTGTCAAGGCGTAGTGTACGGTAGCTAATTAGTGCTTATCTGCTAAAGTATGAGATGTGATTGGATTAGGGTAGTCGTACGACCTTGTTGACCTTGTCAAGGGTTGTGCGGGTGGATTTAATTCAATCATGAAATATACGGGTTGAACTTGACTTGCGATTTATGGTTTGTTGACCTTGTCAAGGTCATAGATCGCTTGGGGCAAAATGATTATCGGGAATTTCAAGTGTTGAAATTTGCAATGAGATTGCATACCTTCTATGAAATAGTTGGATCTCGATACCCACTATGAGTAAGAGTTACTCCTAGGAAAGTTTTACACATTACAATTAGCCGATCAAGTAGGTGTCTAGAAAAGTGTTAACGGGGTCATGCCACTGGGAAAACGAGGTTTATTTTAATTAGGTTCGTGCGAAAGTACGGGGAACCTCCCTCAAAGTACCAACACTGGCCTGGCTGAAAAATTGGCGAACTTGTAAGGTGTAATTAATCCCGGCTAGTCTTACCTTTTAGGGTTTGAAGGACGATTTAATAAAAACAGTGGGAGTCATCCTGATTAGATAAGATAATAACCAATCTAATCTTGTAAGAGCATACGCTAAAGTGTTTTCTTCTCTCTCTCCAGATAGCGACCATGTCAGGCCTTAATCAAGATAATAATATGGATGTATTGACCGAACCTGCTTGTTATACTGAGCAGGGGAACGTTGGTTCCGTTCTTTCTTATAATTGATATAAGACTGAGCAGGAAATATGGGAATATTTGGATTCCCACGCCATCCAAACGAAGAATAAGCATATTGATGCATCTTCTTTGGGTGTGTTAGTTACCGAGAACTGTTTCTCAGTTCACTCTACGTCCTGGGTATTAGATACCGGATCAGGATCCCACATATGTAATATGTTACGTGGGCTAAAGAAAGGTAGAGAACTGGGAATGGGTGATCATTCCGTAAGAGTACGGAATGATACAATTGTTGCAGCCAAAGCAGTTGGCGAATATCACCTTGTATTACCAAATGGTAATACATTGGTTCTGAACGAATGCTTTTACATACTGACCCTAATATGCAATCTTATATCAATTTCTTTATTAAGTAAAGAAGGATATAATTTTGTAGTATAGGATAATGTTATGAACATATTCCTGAATCAAAAGTTGATTGGATCAGGCTCGTTAAATAATAGCATATACGTTCTAAATCAAACTACAGTTCTTAATGTACAAAACACACACAAGAGGAAGAGTTCAGAAATGAACGAATCCTTCTTGTGGTATTGTAGACTAGGTCATATCAATGCGACACGACTTGCTAAGTTACATAAGGATGGATATTTGAATCCGTTCGAATTTTCATCTTATGACATTTTCCAGTCATGTCTCAAAGGCAAGATGACCAAAACTCCATTTACTGGACACGGAGAAAGAGTTACGAAACTCTTGGGACTGATACATAGTGATGTATGCGGTCCCATGTCTACACATGCCAGGAATGGTTCCCCGTACTTCATTACATTCACTGACGATCTCTCAAGATACGGACATGTGTTCCTGATGAAACAAAAGTCTGAAGCTTTTGAAAAATTCAAAGAATATAAGCACGAAGTCGAGAACCAAACGGTTAAAAGTATTAAGATCCTTCGATCTGATCGAGAAGGAGAATACTTGAGCAATGAGTTCCTGGACTATCTAAAAGAGAATGAGATTCTCTCTCAGCTTACTCCTCCGTATACACCACAGCACAACGGTGTATCGGAATGGAAGAATCGCACTCTATTAGATATGGTGCGCTCGATGATGAACACTGCTGAGTTGCCTATTTCCTTTTGGGGTTATGCGCTTGAAACAGCAGCATACCTATTGAATCAAGTTCCATCTAAATCTGTACCTACCACACCATATGAGATATGGAGTGGGAAGAGACCGTATCTTAAATGTGTTAAGATATGGGGTTGTCCGGCCTATGTCAAAAGGCAAAATCCGGACAAACTCGAGGCACGATCAGTTCTTTGTAAGTTTGTGGGATATCCAAAGGATTCATATGGATATTTTTTCTACCACAGTGAGGAACAAAAGGTGTTTGTTGCTCAACATACCACCTTTTTAGAAAAGGAATTTCTTGTAAAGGAAATTAGTGATAAAGAGGTAAAGCTGGAAGAAGTTCCAGCTACACAAACTACAACTGAAAATTTAGTGGAACCAGAGGATTCGATAGTACCCAACGAACCTCAGCCTCTCCGCCGATCTAGTAGGGTTCTTCATCCACCTGAGAGATACTACAGTTTTATCATTGATGGTGGGAGCAAAGATTGCATCATGGAAGATGATGACCCAACTAGCTTCGAGCAGGCCATCACGAGTGGGGACTCTGTGAAATGGCTGGACGCAATGGGATCTGAGATGGAATCCATGTACACCAACAAAGTTTGGACTTTGGAAGTTGCTCCTGAATGGGTAAAACCCATTGGGAGCAAATGGATCTTTAAGAAGAAACTTGGTGTAGATGGAAAAGTTAAGACTTTCAAATCTAGACTTGTTGCAAAAGGTTTTCGTCAACGACAAGGTATGGATTATGATGAAACCTTTTCTCCAGTGGCTATGCTTAAGTCCATCCGGATCCTACTTGCCATTGCTGCATACTATGACTATGAAATCTGGCAAATGAATATTAAGACCGCCTTTCTAAATGGTGATTTAGAAGAGTGTGTGTACATGACTCAGCCGGAGGGCTTCGTAGATAGTGGGAGCAGTGGAAAGGTGTGCAAGCTACTTAAATCCATCTACGGGTTGAAGCTGGCATCGCGGAGTTGGAACATCTGTTTTGATGTGGTAGTCAAAGAGTTTGACTTCATCAAAAACGTAAATGAACCTTATATATACATGAAGGTGGCAGAGAGTAAGGTTGTCTTCCTCGTATTGTACGTGGATGACATACTCTTGATAGGAAATGATATTCCTATGCTGCACTCGGTCAAGCTCTTCTTATCACAAAGATTCTCAATGAAAGATCTAGGTGATGCCTCCTACATCTTGGGAATTAAGATCTATAGAGATAGATCTAAACGGATACTGGGATTGTCCCAATCCAGGTACATTGACACCATACTAAAGAGGTTTAGTATGGAAGAATCCAACCGTGGGAATTTACCCACGATCTCAGGACTCACTCTCTCCAAAAAGATGTCTCCCAAGACTGATTTGGAGAGAGCTCGCATGCAAGGGATATCCAATGCTTCAGCAGTAGTCTCTATCATGTACACGATGCTATGTACCAGACCCTATGTAGCATACTCACTAAGTGTAGTGAGTGGGTATCAAGCAGATCCTGGAGAGAGTCACTGGACAGCTGTGAAGAACATTCTCAAGTACTTGAGAAGGACTAAAGAGATGTTCTTGGTGTATGATAACGGAGAACTCCAAGTGGAGTCCTTTACCGATTCGAGCTTCCAGAGTGATAAGGACGACTCTAAGTCGGTCTCGGGATTTGTCTTTACCCTCAATGGAGGGACGGTTTGTTGGAAGAGTTCCAAACAGGAAACTGTGGCAGACTCGACGATGGAGGCTGAATACATCGCTGCCAAAGATGATGTCTGGATGAAGATGTTCATAACTGAACTTGGTGTGGTTCTATCCATTGAGCGTCCAATACCTTTGAATTGCGATAACAATGGAGCGGTGGCCTTGGCCAAGGAACCCAGGTCCCATCAGCAATCCAGACATATTCTGAGGCGGTATCACCTGATCCGGGAGATAGTTGATCGCCGGGAGATAGTTGATCGCCGGGAGAGTTGACACAAAGGACAACACAGCGGATCCACTCATGAAGACCATACCCCAGATACAATTTGAGAGACTCTTCGGAATGTGGGTATGAGATACTACAACACATGGCCTTAGTGCAAGTGCGAGATTGTTAGTTATATGTATGCCTTAGAGGCTATTATTGTACATGTGATGTATATTATAGTGGATGCTTAGATATATATAGAGAGGACTTTCTTGCTCGACATGATAGTATGCTATCTGGTTGCTCTTTATCTTAACATGTAGATTAGTATAGCGATACTGTCTTGCTCTCACATGTTGATAAAGCCCTTAGAATGTGTACTTGACTGCCAGGACTATGATGGAGATCATGCTAGTGGGGCCAAGGGTAGTCCACAAGTACACCCTATAATTGTTCCTAGTCGAGGGTGTATCGAGACAGGGCATCGATACTCCAGAGTAGACTAGCGTATACGCCTCTTGACCCATATGATGGGCGATGGATGATCCCACATCCATTGGTGTTTGACATCAAAGATGGTATACGAGTGCTCAGTGGAGACTGGGTACACTGAACGGACTCGCCGAGAACTCCTAGTTGGTATTATACCTATCGTCAGATAGCAGTTCTCTGGTGACACTTGAACAGGTTAATCTGTAGACCCGAGATCGTCATAGAGTCTTGTGTGATTCCCACTGTGCTTTGATTTCCACCTTACCACATTCAAGAGAACATGCAAAACGGTGGCTTTTGGGTACAGTCCCGAATCACATGGAGGCAATGAGCGATAGGAGGGGTTTCATCTCTCCCGGTATTGGGGTTGATGTTGCGCTGTGTTCGATTGGCTATAACAGGAAGTCCCTGGCCAGGGATGATATGGAGATCTACCGGTAAGTGTTATCAGTAGTTTCTCAACCCGTTATGAGCCTCACATCGGCACGACTTATCGGTTACTGGGGTCTGACGATCACCACCCGTAGACTGGATATACGACATATCAGACGAAGAGACCAGACTGTACGGTAGTATTACTGATTGGATTCACAGGAGTGTGAGCAGGCTTGCTTGTTGATCTTCTGATCGCTCAATACCCTGGTGGTCGTTACGTTTAGCTGACCGCTGACGGCTTATAGGTGACTATATGATCACCACCTACTGCCGGCGTATTGACGAGTCTTTAGAGTCCTACACAAAGGTTTCCTGGTTTAGGCGAAACGGAGTAGGAGCACATACGTGATATGTGCGGGACCAAAATTAATACGTGTATGTGATACCGTATTCTATTCTCGCGATATGTGATATCGGCCGGTTATATGTGATATAGCCGGGTTATCGTATCAAGTGTTGATTCGATGAAATGATACATATTATATTAGTCGGTTATATGTGATATAGCCGGATTATTAAATCAAGTGTTGATTTAATAATTTAATGTATAATTATATATTTGATATATTAAATTACATTAACTAATATATGCTCACTTAAGTAATTCTTTTTCTCACTTTTGATACATTTAACATATATGTGATATATGTTTAATGTATTGTTTTCTTTTATTCACAAATTATATATGTGATATATAATATTGTGACATGCTAGGTTATACATGAAACTTAGGTGTATGAGAATCATACCATGCTATATGATAATGGTTAGGTTTTTATTTATATTAAGTAATTCAAATAAACTTGGAATTAGTCATGGTTGAGCTTGGATGAAGCTTGTAGAACCATTGACTAAGTCCACATGTTTTGTTTTACCTAAAATATTTATTAACCTAACCCTAATAAATTAGCCATGGTTTAATCTCTACATGAGTTAGCCATGACATATACTCACCATGGTTGCATTTCTAACCTCACTCTCATTCTCTTTCCATTGATCATCTCCTTCATCTCCTTCAAGCTTCATTCTAGGTTTTGAGGAGATAAAGAAAAATAGTGAGAAATTAAATTCTAAAGTGAGCAAAATTCCTACTTCATCATCCTCTTCCATACTAGCCATTTAGATTAGAGTGTTATCTTCACTAATTCCATATTAGTGAAGTGATAGCTTGAGTCCGTGTTTTCTCAAAGTAGATCGTCTTAGATTTTGAAGACTTCAAGTAAGCATGCATCATTCACCTTGTGGAGCCACTCAAGAGTCCGGAAGTTCGATGATCGCAGCGAAGGGACCCCTACAAGGAGCTATTGAAGTGAAGGAACGGACTACAAAGGTTGTAATCCTTACTCACTTAGATATAAAGTTGTTTACATTTGGTTTTCGTATGATTCTCTAGTTAAGATTCTAGGTTAGGGTTTTTTTAGCATGACAATTTTTTTTAATTTGGCATGGATGATACCACCCGAAACCTTGCTGTTATACTTAGGAACCCTACAGATAGTAGTATTGACAAATATAAAGTCAGGCTAGTAGTTAAAGGTTTTTCTCAATGAAAAGGTACCAATGATACTTATGTGCCTTGATTGATCGTGAAAGGTGTGTTGTTGTAAATACCGCAATCAATAACGATGTCGCAGTAGCTAGCCGATAGTGAGTACGGGTCGTCCACAAGGAAATTGTGAATTGCTTATCTTATTTTAGACGAGTTGATAGAAGAAAGGTGAGATTTTTGTTGTTTTATACTAGAAAGGTTGGAAAAGTTTATAATAGAAATGCTTATAGGGTTTATAGGGTTTATAGGATTTAGTAGTTTAATGGATGGAGTTTTAAAAATACTTCTTTTTATCTTTTAATTATTTAATATTAGAGAAATAGCGATGAATGTGGATTAAGGTTCTTGGAGTGAATTAGGGTTTTGCACTACTGACCCCTGTCATTCCATTGATATCTATTTATCTCAAGCCCTTAACAAAATGACTATTAACGAATCTCAAATCGTGGTCATGACTATCAAGAATTAATGTCACGCCCGATAAGAGAGTTAACATTCATTTTACTAAAATTTATAAAAATTAAATTTTAAAAAGTAGTTAATGATTTTTTCATCCATTATTCTACCCTATCCTACAAATCCTAACAAGAGAGAATTTACTCGCTCATTAAGATCAACGAAGTAAAGAAAAGGTTGAAAATGAATACGGAACCCATAAAAAATAACAGAATTAAAAATTGCAGAAAAGAGAATGCAGAAAGTAAATGCGGAAAGTAATTGAGACAAAAATTAAAAGAAAGAATTACCTTTTATTGAATAACTATTGCATTACAAAATTTGCTCGCTGAAAAAGTAAATTACAAAACCTAATTTTCTCTAGATTGCTGGATAGATCTAAATCGATCGATGGATAGATGGATTCTTCTCCTTGAATAGATAGCTCTCGGTCCTTATATAGTCTCTGGACTAGAAACCCTAGATGTAATAAATAAGTGTGTGAAATTACGATCATGACTCTGAAGTTTCAGATCCTACGGCCACCATAAGACCGGGTAACCGTCGTCCATAATGCCCTTTGACCGTCGATCCGCCGTCGTATGGTAGGTTGGAGCTTCCAAATTTTTCGTGCATTTTCTTTTCGATATTTGGAGATCTTTCTGATAAAAATATTCTGAATCTCTTAGTCTCTGTTGTTGCTACATTCTTTAAT
The DNA here is from genome assembly GCA_030015575.1 of Agapanthus africanus. Classification (NCBI taxonomy): domain Eukaryota; kingdom Viridiplantae; phylum Streptophyta; class Magnoliopsida; order Asparagales; family Amaryllidaceae; genus Agapanthus; species Agapanthus africanus. The sequence continues at coordinate 397,875,854 of CM057338.1, read as the reverse complement.
TTGCTCCTAATATTTGGAAGATTTGGTTTGATATTTCGATTTGTTATGGATCTCCTACTCACAGTTCAGACCTGAGCTGATCTATTATAATACCTGCACAATATCTCAAATCATATTGTTAGTAACATTTGTTTTATTTGAGATATTATTCTAACCAATTAATAGACATGATATCTTAAGAATATTGGTTAAGAATATTTGATATGATATGCATATTTTAATAATAAATATTGTCATGGATATTTTATTTAAACATGATATGCATATATTTCCCTATTTATTAATTATAAATTAAGAAACATATGACAATGGTCTTTTTATAAACAAACCCACATATATTCTTTATTTACGAATAACACATTTTAGTAATTAATAATAATGGGGAAAATGTCCATACAAATATGTAATAAATTTGACTGATCAAATACCTCCAAACTTATTTTTGATCGTCCTGAGCAAACTATTTATTAAAAAGAAAAAGAAAAAACCTAACACACTTTCATAGGCAACACGATTGCGTTTAGCTCGTGCAACAAGCCTTTAAACCTCTAAGTGTTCCTAATAGGAGAAGTGTTGTCTCCTGAGGGTTTTCAGCGAATTACACCCTCAAAATCCAAAAAGAAAGAGAACAAAAATTACATGCAAAAATAAGAAACATATATAAGAAAATACTTGAAAAGAAGAGTTTCAAATTACACTAACTTTTTAGTTGTCATGAGCCATATCTTAATGGTCTTGAAAAGATTTCGGAAATCATATCCTCCCTCAATAAAGCATCATCTTTAGTCTTCCTTCCTATCTTTCCTCCAAATATCAATCATATACCCCTATGTGAGTGTAAAAGACATCTCTTCATTTGGAGAATTCAATTCAAGCTATCATACCCTTTGTTCATATTCCTTAGTACTTTTTAGTCGGTGATATTTTAGATGTATTTGCTCACGCATTCTTCATGCGACCGTTAATACTTATTGAGGTACTAACCAACCGATTACCGAATGTGCTTACTTATTAAGACATAATTAACAATATTCTAGTCTTTCAAAACTTAAGGCCTAGCAGTGACTCCCAAACCAGTTGGTCTAAGTCACTAGGTGATAAGGCATCCTCAATATATTTTTTTATGCTTCCTTAAATAATTACAAAACCAGTGTCCATTTTTCTTTTAAATTTTATTTTATTTGCCATTTATATTTTGTTGATTTATATATTTTTCCTTCATACTAAGGTTTTTAAACAAGAGTATTTTAAGATATTCTCTACTATCCCAAGTTTCATGATGTGTGCAAGTGCATATAGTAGGTGTAACACCCTATTTCGTTATACCATGCATGATTCGATTATTTTATTTATTCCGTGGCTATTTTCTTGTTTTTATTCGTTTGGGTGCGGATAGTGTTTTGGGTATCTGTGCTTGGTATCTGACCCGACCCGCATGCTTAAAACCCGTCTTGATTCATGTTTATGATTTATCCCTGCTTGTGCGAAGGATCCGTGCACTCTCGTGTTCCATATCCTGTATACCTGCTGTTGGGGCAAAAATTTACACCCCGGTTGACCAAGTCAAAATCAAAGTCAACCCCATGCCAGGTGGGCCCAAGCCCAGGTCAAGCGGGCCCATGCCCAGGTCGAGTCCGAACATGAAGCGGCCGGCCCTCCCCCGTGCCAAAATGAAATCATGTAATAAATAATTTTTATGTAATTTTTTATGCATGATTGTAAACAAAATGGGCATAAAGCCAAATTTTTTGTAAGCCCATGGCTTATGTGCAAAAAGAAATGGCACATGAGCCATGGGATGGGCAAAATGCCATTTTGTAGAGCCCAAGGGGCTATATGTAAATATGTAAGCCTATAAAAGGCAACATGATGATTAATAATGCATAGACTTTTCATTCCCCTCAAAATCTAGGGTTTGTGCCTCTTTCCCCTTTCTGAAGATTCTAAACCTTCTTCTTTCTTTTGAATTAAATCAAGAGTTTTACTCTTCCTTTTCCAAAACTAAATAATTTTTCACCATGAAACCTACAAAGGGGAGCTCAGATCTCCCATCAGATCTCAAAAAGAAGAGGTTTTTAAAATCTCACATCTCTTGATCTTCAAGATCCGGCCAACAGAGGAGGAAGAAGGAGCCCCATCTCCGAAAACCCCATTTTGGGGAAGATCCGGGGCTCTAAAGAAGAACTCCTTTCATCAACTCCAAAACATCTTAGGAGTTTAACTCCACTCTAAATCCTCTTGTGGGATTTTAAATCCTATTTTCCGGGCCTAGAAGCCCCTTTTCCTCGCCAGCGCCCAAGCGCCCGAGCACCAAGCGCCCGAGCGCCTAGCGCCCAGTGCCCACGTGCCGGGCACGTGGTGTGCTAGCGCTCAAGCGCCCAACACCCACGTGTCGGACACGTGGTGCGCTAGCGTTTAAGCGCACAGCGCCCACGTGTCGGACACGTGGTGCGCTAGCGCTTAAGAGTACAACGCCTAAGCGTACAGCGCCCACGTGTCGGACACGTGGTGCGCTAGCGCTCAAGCGCACAGCGCCTAAGCGCACAGCGCCTAAGCGCCCAGCGCCCACGTGTCGGACATGTAGTGCGCTAGCGCTTAAGCGCACAGCACCTAAGCGCACAGCGCTCAAACACCCAGCGCTCGCGTGCTAGGCACGTGAGGCGCTGGCCCCACGCGTCCTTTGGGCGCTTTTCCTCTTTTTATATATATGTATACATGTGTATATATATATATAGATACACACCCACTCCACAACACCGTCCTTGTTAGAAAAAAATTTCTAACGGGGCGCTGCCCCGCACCCCGCAACGGGGCTGCTAGCCCCCTTGACCCCCAACCCTATATCCGGGTAGCGGGACCCCCGTAAAAACTCTGTGTGGCTCCCGATATATCCAAGCCACCCCTCCAAAACACAACACTGCACATTAAGTTCGCATGACTAGTTTAACCCGTTAATCGGAGGTTCCCTAGCCCCAAAGGCGAGGGGTAATTAACGGCAGCTTAGCCCGCGGCTGCCGGAGATTTGGATCCCCACAATCAATAAACCCCCGCCTACCCTAGGCAGGGGGGAATCTGTAATACGCCTGACAAGCGCGCGCGTATTCCCATCTCAATGGGGTGACGAAAAACACCCTACAGATTCTGGCACGCCTGGTGGGACTTATCTCTCCTCCAATATTTCAGGTTAAATATCCATGCGAACTCAATCAACATATACATTGATTTCCTGTACTGAAACCATGCTTCTATTTGCAGGTTAACGACTTTCGACTGCAATCCTCGGACGCAACAAAATATCTCCAAGGGCAATCTCAGCTCTCGGCACAGCTCCCATCTCCTACACGATGAAGATGGACGCCAGGATGGTCCTCCCGGCCAGTCTTGGGCGACAATGGGAGGAGCTGCCGCTACCATTCTGCTCTATTATGTTCGTGTCGACTAATGCTATCCTGACACCTCAAGCTCCGGTAACCGACAAACCGGACTCGAAAGGCAAGAGGCCAAATGTGGTGGTCTCGAAGGCGCCCCAACCCAAACACAAATCGGTGTCTGAATGGCTTTCCATGGCCCCAGCTGGGGGCAAAGCCGTCAGAACAGAAGAGGTTGCCAGACGTCACGGGCAAGCCCAGGCGATGCCTTCGACGGACACGCGGGTGGATGTCTTCTCAAGCCTCCCCATCACTCGGCCTATGGCGGCTTCCCGGAGAGCAGAAGCCTGCCAAGCGCTCAAGGCAGAGAGGCTGAGGCAGAAGCGGCTCAGATACAGAGCCAACAAAAGGGCTAGGGCTCCAGCCATGTTAAAATTTATGAATTTCCAAAGCCTAGACCACTCCGCGAAACCAGCTACCAGTGATGAAAGGATGGCTGAATGTGTTATCCACACCGTCTACATAGTGGGCACGCGTCCCAGCGACAACCTTCGCAGCAAAAGCAAGGATGGGGCCACCACATCTCAAATCCAACCTAGTGTAAATATGGTTGTCACTTCTCAAAATCAGCATCCTCCGAAGGGTGATGAAAATCCTCCCAGTGAGGCTGATAGGAAGAGAGAGCCCTCGGTTCATGAGGAGTCGGGCTCGGAAAGCGAATAAGAGCTATCTTTCCAGCCTAAGACCGCAGTGCAGCAACTACTTCAAGAGCTCCGAAAACAGCTCAGAAGCAAAGACAAGGAGATGGCCAAGCTCTACTCAAAGATCGACGACTTGACAAACATCATCTTACAGCTCACGGCCCAACTTGCCTCTCAACCGCCCAACCAGGCGCATGGCTCTCATGAACCGGGAAATGGTGTCTTAAGGCAGCCGACGCCTATTCCCTCAAATCCAAAGGTGGGCGGACCGCATGAAAGTCAGTCGCATCCTATCTCGGGAAATGTCTTGGCTACCGATGACAGTAGCCCGCTAACTCAAGATCAAATCATGGATTTGGTTGCCAACAAAGTTAAAACATTGGTACCTGAAGCCGAAGAGCAAAAAGATATCAGCAGTAGTGGGAGACCATATCCTGCTCAGTATGATCTAGTAGAATTTTCTAGCGGCTATGTCATCCCTAAATTCGGAAGATTCGATGGGACGGGAAATGCGAATCAGCACGTCGCCCATTTTAAAGCTTCATGCGGGAATACTGGGGGCAATAATGTGCTTCTCCTCCGCCAGTTCGTTAATAGTTTGACCGATGTTGCTTTCGACTGGTACGCAAGCATACCGGATGGCTCCGTCACAACTTTCGTCCAAATGGAGTCTCTGTTTCGGCAGAGGTTCATGAGTGTCAGCGATAAGATCACCATCGCCGACCTCGTAAGGACCAAGCCAAAGAACTTCGAAAGCAGCACGGATTTTATAACCCAATGGCGCAATCTCTCCGTCAAATGCGAACCATCGATAGAGCAGGACCAATCTGTCAGTCTCCTCATCGGAAATCTTAACAATTGGATAGCCCCGTTTCTATGCACCACAGGTCTCAAAACATTCCAAGAGCTGACCAGGAAAGTTCAGATGCTGGAGCGCTCAAAGCAGGAGTTCTCCTCGGATTCCCAAAATAACAATAGGTCCTGGAGAAACCGAAAGGATGATAATCGTAAAGGCGGGATTTCCTAAGATTCTGAATCTTTTAACACTTCGGCTAACCGAAATAAGCAAGGGATGAGAAGGCCTAGTGCCAACCAGCCTCGGAAGCCAGTGTTCGAAGAGGGGGGAGAATCTCCACTGAAAGAGAAGCTAGATAAGGTCTATTCCTTCATAAGGGATAAAATCCGTAAAATATTCAAAGACGCCCTGAGGAACGGTCTACAACTGCCAGAGTCAAAAAGACCGCAGGAAGTGAATATTACCGAAGACCCCAAATACTGCCCCTATCACAGAGTGATAGGTCATGCCATTGAGGACTGCTTCGTCTTCAAAGATTGGGTCGAAAAGAAATATAAGGCAGGAGAGATAGAACTGTCTAAAGGCGTGTTAACAAACAGTCCAGCTGCGACCGCCAATTTCATACAAACGGAGACCGAAGTTCTTCGTGAAACTGATTCTCTCAGACATCTGCCTTTCTCTAAAAACAATCGACCACCACGTCATTAAACTGGGAACAGTAGACCTCTAAGTCTTTAAACTGGGAACCGATGACCACCACGTCGTTAAACTGGGAACAATCGACCTCTAAGTCGTTAAACTAGGAATGTAAAAAAAAGTGTAAATAAAAAAAAGGAATGCGTAAATAAATAAATAAAAAGAAAAGCCGAAATGATGGGGCAACTCGCAATAAAAATAAGCGAGTAAAAATAAAGATGAAAAATAAAGCCGAAATGATAGGGCAATCGCGACCTTCGCGATATGAAAAGCCGAAATGATAGAGCAATCGCGGTAAAAAAATATATATACAAAAACAAAAAAAACAAAAACAAAACAATGGCGAATAATGAGTCGCTCTTGGTACCATATTCCAGTGCAGCGATGCAGACGCCAACCAAAATCCAATTTCTCGAAATTTTTCCGGCCCTACGGTTGGTCCCCAAGTTGACTACCGTATACAATCCACGGGCTCAAATAATTCTCATCATACCCATGCCCCACCGTAATCACCAGTTACACGGCTGGTCTCCACCCTCGAAATTATGCTCCATTAGGAAGACCCACTCATGCGTCCTCACGATACATGAGGAGAACAAACCTTCGTGGGATCCTTACGACTCACGAAGGAAAAACACACTTGGGAGTCCCCACGACTCCTAAGGATAAAATACACCCGCGGGATCCTTACGACTCGTAGGGAGAAAATGCTTTTATGGGACCCTCACGGCCATAAAATTGAAAAGCCTTAGGTGATAGGGATCTAAACCTGTCTCCTAAGCCATTGCTTCCCAAATCCCAAGTGGCGAATGATGAGTCGCTCCTGGTACCATATTCCAGTGCAGCGATGCAGACGCCAACCAAATTCCAGATCCCATACCCCAACGGCGAATGATGAGTCGCTCCTGATACCATATTCCAGTGCAGCGATGCAGACGCCAACCAAGTTCCAAATCCCATACCCTAACGACGAATGATGAGTCGTTCCTGGTACCATATTCCAGTGCAGCGATGCAGACGCCAACCAAGTTCCAAATCCCATACCCCAACGGCGAATGATGAATCGCTCCAGGTACCATATTCCAGTGCAGCGATGCAGACGCCAACCAAGTTCCAAATCCCATACCCCAACGGCGAATGATGAGTCGCTCCTGGTACCATATTCCAGTGCAGCGATGCAGACGCCGACAAAGTCCCAAAAATTTTCCGGCCCTACGGTCTGGATCATACATCCTGCAAAACCGTATACAATCCACAGGCGCAAAACAATCCTAATCTCTCCCAAGTCCTACCGGTGAGACCACATTCAAAGTCCCACCAAAAATAATATAAAAAAAAACAAAAAAAAAATTTTAAATGGTATGTCCACAAGCAAAATGGGCACGGATGAAAACCCGAAAGGGCTCCATGAGTAAAAACAGCAGGACTACCGGCGAGTTTGTGAAAACCCGAAAGGGCGCAAACTCGTGAAAAAGAGATGAAATGCACTCATAAAGTCCTCTCGACTTTGTGAGGAGAAAATTCCCGCGTGAGATCCTTACGACTCACAAAGGAGCAACATACTTAGGAGTCCCCACGACTCTTAAGGAGAAAATATACCTACGGGATCCTTACGTCCCGTAGGGAGAAAATGCATTGTGAGACCTTTACGGCTCACAAAATTGAAAAGCCTTAAGGGATAGGGATCTAAACCTGTCTCCTAAGCCATCGCTTCCTAATAAGCAAACGCAAATGATGATTCGCTCCTGGTACCATATTCCAGTGTAGCGATACTGATGCCAAACCAAAAAAAAACAATTCCCAAATCCTCCCGGGGCAAATGATGAGTTGCTCCTGACATTATTCCAGTGCAGCAATACAGATGCCAAACAAAAATCAAAATCCTCTCAATGACAGATGATGATTCGCTCCTGGTACCATATTCCAGTATAGCGATGCTGATGTCAACCAAAATCACAATCAACAAGTCAACTTCAACTCCGATACCGCAGAAAGCGGAGCAAGTCAGAATCCAATCACGACACCGCAAGAAGCAGAGCAAGTCAAGTTCACCCCTGACACTGCGGAAAGCAGAGCAAGTCAAATAGAGTGTCAACCGTCCATGTCGCAAAAAAGGCAGTGCAGGCTTCCCACAAATCGGGAACCAAATCGCTCCGGATCAGAGCGTCAACCGTCCATGTCGCAAAAAGGGCAGTGCAGGGTTCCCACAAATCGGAAACCAAATCGCTCCAGATCAGAGCGTCGACCGTCCATGTCGCGAAAAGGGCAGTGCAGGCTTCTTACAAAGCAGGAACCAGATCACTCCAGGCCAGGGAAAAGTCTACCACGGACACTCCGTCTCGGAGACGCGTCGAACGTCGACCGTCCATGTCGCAAAAAGGGCAATGCAGGCTTCCCACAAATAGGGAACCAAATCGCTCCGGATCAGGGCGTCGACCGTCCATGTCGCAAAAAGGGCAGTGCAGGCTTCCCATAAATCAGGAACCAAATCGCTCCGGATCAGAGCGTCGACCGTCCATGTCAGAAAAAGGGCAGTGCAGGCTTCCCACAAATCGGGAACCAAATCGCTCCGGATCAGAGCGTCGACCGTCCATGTCACGAAAAGGGCAGTGCAGGCTTCCTACAAAGCAGGAACCAGATCACTCCGGGCAAGGGAAAAGTCTACCACGGACACTCCATCTTGGAGATGCGTCAAGCGTCGACTGTCCATGTCGCAAAAAGGGCTGTGCAGCCTTCCCACAAATCGGGAACCAAATCGCTCCGGATCAGAGCGTCGACCGTCCATGTCGCAAAAAAGGTAGTGCAGGCTTCCCACAAATCGGGAACCAAATCGCTCCGGATCAGAGTGTCGACCGTCCATGTCGCAAAAAGGGCACTGCAGGCTTCCCACAAAGCGGGAACCAAATCGCTCCGGATCAAAGCGTCGACCGTCCATGTCATAAAAAGGGCAGTGTAGGCTTCCTACAAAGTAGGAACTAGATTACTCCGAGCCAGGGAAACGTCTACCACGGACACTCCGCCTCGGAGACGCATCAAGCATCGACCGTCCATATCGCAAAAAGGGCAGTGCAGGCTTCCCACAAATCGGGAACCAAATCGCTCTGGATCAGAGCGTCGAACGTCCATGTCGCAAAAAGGGCAGTGCAGGCTTCCCACAAATCGAGAACCAAATCGCTTAGGATTAGAGCGTCGACCGTCCATGTCCCAAAAAGGGCAATGCAGGCTTCCCACAAATCGAGAACCAAATCGCTCCGGATCAGGGCGTCGACCGTCCATGTCGCAAAAAGGGCAGTGCAGGCTTCCTACAAAGCAGGAACCAGATCACTACGGACCAGGGAAACGTCTACCACGGACACTCCGCCTTGGAGATGCGTCAAGCGTCTACCGTCCATGTCGCAAAAAGGGCAGTGCAGGCTTCCCACAAATCGGGAACCGAATCGCTTCGGATCAGAGCGTCGATCGTCCATGTCGCAAAAAGGGCAGTGCAGGCTTCCTATAAAGCAGGAACCAGATCACTCCGGGCCAGGGAAATGTCTACCACGGACACTCCTCCTCGGAGATGCGTCAAGCGTCGACCGTCCATGTCGCAAAAAGGGCAGTGCAGGATTCTCACAAATCGGGAACCAAATCGCTCCGGAACAGAGCGTCAACCATCCATGTAGCAAAAAGGGCAGTGCAGGCTTCCCACAAAGCGGTAACCAAATCGCTCCGGATCAAAGCGTCGACCGTCCATGTCACAAAAAGGGCAGTGCGGGCTTCCTACAAAGCGGGAACCAGATCACTCCGGGCCAGGGAAAAGTCTACCACAGACACTCCGTCTCAGAGACACGTCAAGCGTCGACCGTCCATGTCGCAAAAAGGGCAGTGCAAGCTTCCCACAAATCGGGAACCAAATCGCTCCGGATCAGGGCGTCGACCATCCATGTGGCAAAAAGGGCAGTGCAGGCTTCCCACAAATCAGGAACCAAATCGCTCCGGATCAGAGCGTCGACCGTCCATGTCGCAAAAAGGGAAGTGCAGGCTTCCTACAAAGCAGGAACCAGATCACTCCAGGCCAGGGAAAAGTCTACCACGGACACTCCGTCTCGGAGACGCGTCAAGCGTCGACCGTCCATGTCTCAAAAAGGGTAGTGCAGTATTCCCACAATGTCACGCCCCGCTTCCCAAAATACAGAAAACGATGGATGACTAGGCCAGCCATGCTCCTATGGTCAAGGAATCAACCAGCCGTAGTCACACTTCGGCTTCTAGCATTACATGGTAATCAGTAAATAAAGCACAATAGTAAAGGAATCACATCACTAGTTTATTACATTAAAATCCATTGTTCACAAATTACAAATAACAAGAACAGTTATTAACCAAGTTCAATCTCACGATCACTTTTATGGAAAGCAGTAAAGAAAGAAAGTACACCAGACTATATCTCCGTGAACTCGAAAGGTAGATCCGTCTCCTGCGCTGGTCCTTCCACGGGATCTGAGCATGCATACTCAGGTCGTCAGAGCGACACAATAACAATATTATTATAATAAGATGAAACAGGTAAAAGAGGTAATAACACTGAAAGTACAATGCGAGTAATCGCTATGTCACTATATGATGCAAAATATGATCTGTGTCCCTATCGGTCTCTAGTTCATATTTGAAATCGCATAGTGGAAGGAGGATCATGTTTAACAGGAGTCTCGTACATATCCGAGACAACGGCCCACACGCCCGGGACATAACCCTGTCAGCCGGATCGCTAGATCCTACCTAATATATATATCGCTGCTCGAATGATCATCCTCTAAAACACGGTCCCGCTAAATACGATTCTCTTTCCACTTCGATTTCCCCTTCATCCCCAGATTTACACTATTTATGATCTTAATTTAGTCGTGTACAAGTATACCAATGGCACGGTTTTATCACTGTTCACTGTATCAATCACTGTCACGAATATTCACTTTCCATTGGTGTACTCGTCACTCCTAAACCAACATCAATCACGCACGATAATGCAATGTCCACTGACTTTAACACGCACTAACACTAAGTATATGGCAAATGGAGTATGATATATGTATGTATGCCATCAATGAGCTAATTATGTTATGAACCAATGTGCACGTCATTAACTTACAAAAATTGCATAAATTCATATGTTTAGAATTCAACCAAATGATACAAATACGATAAATAGAACACTCAGTCAGAAATTCATCAAAATTAGTTTCAGTTCAATCGGGTTTCCGGTATTCAAGATACAGCTGTTTCATTTTAAGTGCTCGCGACTGGAAATTCAGTTTCTGAACTGAACGTCCGTTTCGCGACACGAATTGTACCCAGTTGGGTTCATAATTTAGCGATACTACAGTTGAATAAAATCTAGGGTTTTTGATAGGGTATTCAACGCAATAGACGGATCCTCAATCGCGTCAGTACGTCGAAAGTTATACACAGTTTAACATTAGTATGTCACTTCTGAATCTGTTCTGGACAGTTATACGTTCTGCTCTTTTTATTTACAATTTAAATAGCAAACGGCAATGAAACGGAATGAAACCACTTGTTTTGTTTATCTAACAGATCCATATTTAATCTGCTGCAGAGTTCCATAACACACAAATTCAGGAAGCAAAGTGACACACATTTTGGGACAGTATACAGTAATCAGAGTCGCTCTGGACTGCAGTCCAGAGTCGCACTCCGATCTAAATATCGTCGCAGTTACAGTATAGAAATCATTAGAAGTTTACATAGGGTTAAAGTTCGTTGAGTCGTCTTCGATTTAATCCCTCGAACGCATCATTCCAGTATGTACATGATTTACAGTAATTTTAATCATTTTCAGATACGGGAAATTTCTAGTTTTATCGGTATATTTGGGGGTATTCATTTTAGGTACTAACATTCGTATTTTCCAGTAAGATTTTTACAGGATAATCATTACTACAAGAGCCAACACAAAAAATCTAATTCCGTCAACTTAGGCAAGTATTTTCATTGGGGCCAAGCATCGAACACATACGTCGTTTACTTCTATCGGGAAAAGAAATTTCATAACCTACATATTTGAGTTTGTAATATGGGTAAATTAGCATGTAGCAAGTAAAGTACTTGCCTGGAAACGTCTCGGGGTTGCACGGCAGCAGCGGTGTCACGAACGCGCGATGTACGGCGTGAAACGATTTGCGCGAGCTTGGCTCGCGATACGGATTTGATGTCGGAGTTGCCCGGAGACTTCTTGTGCTTGCTGGAAGCGGAGGGGGTGCTCTGTGGTTCACCTGAGAAGTGCTGGGGTCGCCGACAGTCGACGGCGGCGCTCCGGCGACGAGCGAGAGGGTGTCGGGTTCTTTGGGTTTTGTATTTTTTTTGAAGAGGGAGAGAGAAGAGAAGTGGTGGCTCGGGTCTGTTGTGATGGAGATGAGGATGGGGAGAAGAGAGTGTAGAGGTCGACGATGTGGTGTGGAGATCGCCGGCGTCGAGGGTGCAAGGTGGTGGTCGAGCTCGGCACAGGTGTGCAGGGGGGTTGGTGTGCGGGAAAGCTCGGTTGATGGAGGGAAAGGCTTGTGAGAAGTGAGTTGAGTGTGAGGGAGGAAGTAGGGGGTCGCCGAGGGGGTTGTCGTCGTTGGAGGGTCGAGCGAAGTTGGGTTGATGTGGGTTCGTGAGTTTTCGAGAGGGAGAGATGTGAGGAATTTGGAAAATGAAAGAGGAGCGAGGGTGTGAGGGAGAAAGGAAGCTACGAGGGAAGAGAGAGGAGTAACGTCGCACGACGTGAGCGTGGGCGCGGGCGGAGGCGAGGAACGCGGATCGCGAGCGGGGATTAAGGAGAAGAGCCGTTGGAGGAAGGAGGAGGAATAGAAGCGGGTCGGGTTGGCGTGGGTGCGGATGGGCTGACAGTTTATTTAAATTGCTTTTAGTTTAGAAGTTTTGCTTTAAATTTTAAGTTTAGTCTTAATTGGTTTTAAATCTTGGGGTTTGACTTTTAGGGTTTGGGAAGTTATAAATATTGGGATTTAAGCAAACAATTTCCCACAGAAAAATATACGAGGGGAAAAAAGAAACGGACATTCGGGGAAAAATTTGGAAAATTAGAAACTTTTATTGAGATGGGAATGGGGATTTACATCATACCCCCCTTACAAAAATTTCGTCCTCGAAATTTAACAAGGATACAAGGAAACAATGTACTAAACAAAGAGATGTGGATAACGAGCACGGATATCTTCCTCCCGCTCCCAAGTGGATTCTCCTGGGGAACGACCGCCCCAAGACACTCGGACTAACGGAATGACCTTATTCTTCAGCACTTTCTCTCTGCGGTCGAGGATGGTAGTGGGCTGTTCTTCGTATGACAGATCGGTACCCAAAACCAGCTCGGAATAGTCCAGGACATGGTTCTCATCCCGAACATAACGCCGCAACTGTGACACGTGAAAGGTATTATGCACACCAGCTAGCGATGGATGCAAAGCAAGTCGATAGGCCACCTCTCCTACTCGCTCTAGCACCTCAAAAGGTCCGATAAAACGGGGACTGAGCTTTTCCCGGCCTCCGAACCTGATAACAACACGAGTAGGGGAAATCTTCAAGAACACGTGATCTCCGACTTCGAATTCTAGTGCCCTCCGGCTGGCATCTGCCCAACTCTTCTGTCGATCTTGTGCCGTCTTAATGCGCTGCCTGATCTTTTGGACCTTGTCGACTGTCTGAACAATGAGTTCGGGGCCCAGTAATCTTCGTTCTCCCACATCATCCCAACATACTGGGGATCGACACTTCCGCCCGTAAAGTGCTTCAAAAGGGGCCATCTGAATACTAGCCTGATAACTATTGTTATAAGAGAACTCGACTAGATACAGATGGTCCTCCTAGGAACCCTGAAAGTCCAACATACAGGCTCTCATCATATCCTCGAGCGTCTGAATCGTACGCTCGGATTGTCCATCCGTCTGTGGGTGATAAGCTGCGCTGAATTTAAGGCGGGTACCCAAGCTCTCCTGTAAGCTCTTCCAAAAGTGCGACAAGAATCTGGTGTCCCGGTCTGACACAATGCTGACTGGAACACCGTGAAGTCGTACAATCTCCTGCATATATCTTTCTGCCAGTGATTCTGTCAACTGTCCCACTCGGAATGGTAGGAAGTGTGCAGCTTTTGTGAGGCGATCGACGATAACCCATATGGCGTTATTGCCCTTAGGGCTCCGTGGTAAGGCCGTCACGAAATCCATAGTAATGTGCTCCCACTTCCATTCAGGTATCGGCAGTGGTTGTAACAATCCTGTTGTCCTATGATGATCTGCCTTCACCTGCTGGCATACCAAACACCTGGATACGAACCTCGCAATTTCCCGCTTCATCCCGTTCCACCAAAAATGCTGCTTTAGGTCCTGATACATTTTTGTACCTCCCGGATGCACAGAATAAGCTGAACTGTGTGCTTCAGCTAAAACTTCTTCTCGAACATCTCCCTTGGGTACGCAGAGTCTGCTACCGAATCTCAGAGAGCCATCTTCATGTATAATCAAGTCCGTTCTCAGCCCGGCTTCCACTTGCTCTCTGAACTTTTGCAATCGGGGATCATCCGCTTGTGCAGCCTTGATGCGATCCACCAGGGAAGACTGCACCTGTAGTTGCCAAAGTTGACTGAGTGCGCCCGGTGTAACGACCTCAAGCTTGGGTCTCTGAAAGTCATCAATAATGTTCCTCTGACCGGTCAACATCATGACCGCTAGCTTGCGACTGAGCGCATCTGGTACAACATTCACCTTCCCCGTGTGATACTGAAGGTCTAAGTCATAATCTGCCATCCTTTCTAGCCATCAGCGCTGCCTCATGTTTAGTTCCTTCTGAGTGAAAACATACTTCAAACTTTTGTGATCTGTGTACACCTCCACTTTTTCACCCAATAGATAGTGCCTCCAAATCTTCAACGCAAAGACTACCGCAGCTAACTCCAAGTCATGCGCAGGATAGTTCTTCTCGTGATTTCTCAGTTGTCGAGAGGCGTAAGCTACCACTCGGCCATGCTGCATCAGCACACATCCTAAACCCTTCCCTGAGGCATCACTGTGTATCACCAAACCACCGGAATCATCTGGTACTGTAAGAATAGGCGCCGTGGTTAACTTCTGCTTCAGTGTGTCCAATGCCTGAGTGCACTCCTCTGTCCACGTAAACGGTACGTCCTTCCGTGTCAGCCTCGTCAATGGTTCAGCGATTCTTGAGAAATCTTGGACGAATCTCCGATAATAACCTGCCAATCCCAGAAAACTCCTGATCTCGGCCACTGACTTCAGCGTTGGCCAATCTCTGACAGATTCTATTTTTGCCGGGTCTACTGAGATGCCTTCGCCCGAAACAATATGTCCCAAAAATGGATCCTTGTCGAGCCAGAATTCACACTTGCTTAGCTTCGCATACAGTTTCTATTCCCGAAGAATTTGTAGGACCGTGCGCAAATGTTCAGCATGCTCTTCCCGGGTCTTCGAATAGACAAGTATGTCGTCGATAAACACAATGACAAATGTGTCCAAGTACTTTGCGAACACCCTGTTCATTAGGTCCATGAATATTGCTGGGGCATTGGTAACACCGAACGGCATCACAAGGAACTCGTAATGTCCATATCGGGTCCTGAAAGCCGTCTTGCATACATCCTCGGCTGCTACTCTGATTTGATGATATCCAGAACGGAGGTCCAACTTTGAGAATACCTTGGCTCCACTTAGCTGATCGAATAAGTCGTCGATGCGCGGGATTGGGTACTTGTTCTTTATTGTGACTTTGTTCAGCTCCCGATAATCTATACACATTCGCAGCGATCCATCCTTCTTCTTTACTAGTAGAACTGGTGCACCCCACGGTGAAGCGCTTGGCCGGATAAATCCCTTCTCTAATAGTTCTTCAATTTACTTCTTCAATTCTGCCAACTCAACTGGTGCCATTCTGTATGGGGCCTTGGATACTGGGGCCGTACCTGGAGTCAAATCGATCGAGAACTCCAAGATTCGAGGAGGTGGTAGACCTGGTAGATCTTCCGGAAATACGTCCAGAAAGTCCCGAACAATTTCTGGGACTGGGCTCTCATCAATCTCCATAGCTGTCAGCTCCTTGGGCTTTGCTCTGTACTTAGCTGGCTCCAAAGATTCGCTTCCGCCCTCGAAAATAAACTCCGGGTGATTGGGAATGCGGAAGATCACCTTCCTTGCACGACAATCGATAACTGCATGGAAAGTGCTCATCCAATCCATCCCGAGAATTACGTCGTAACTGCCTGTCCCAATCAGAAGGAAATTCGCATAGAATTCCCTGCCACACACTACAACCGGGCATGATCTACATTCTCGACTAGATATTATAATGCCATTACCCGTATGTATTTCCCATCCCTTGGTTAGTGGTTCATGTGGTATGGAGTGTGTATCAGTGAAATGCTCAGACAAGAAACAATGCGATGCTCCAGAATCAAATAGTACTCTAGCTGGCAAGGAATGTACGAGTAGAGTACCTGAAACCACGTCGCCTGACGCCTCTGCCTGCTCGGCGGTCAAGGTGAAAGCCCGTCCCTGACCGCGACCTGTAAAGGGTTGTCTCTGCTCCTGTGGCCTCTGCTGTGGCAGTCCAGAACCTCCCTGTATCTCTGCTCACTCAGGGCAACCGCTAATCCTGTGCTGACTAGATCCGCAAATCAAGCACTGTCCCTTGGCACGGTGACAGTCCTTCTGGGTATGCCCAACTCTACCGCAATAGCCGCAAACTACGCTCTGTCTCTGGGGGCGATGCTGTGGTACGAACGGGCGCTTCATTTGTATCGTTCCAGGCCTGTGAACCGGTATGGCTCCTCGAGAAGGCGTGTGGGTACATGCTGGAACGACTGTGGGTCTCTTGAACTTGTTAATCAATTGCTCCTGAACTCTCGCCGCGTTGAGTACCTGTGCGAAAGTCTGCAAATCCAGTGATGCAATCAACTGCTGCAATTCGAAATCTAGCCCCTGAAGGAAACGTCTGGCCCTGGTGGCCTCTGAGACGACCATGTATGGAGCAAAACGGCTCAGACGGTTGAACTCTGCCGCATATACGTCCACTGGGCGTCCATTCTGCTTCAAAAGAATAAATCTTTCCTCCATTTCTGCCTTGGCTGTGGAAGGAAAATAATGATCTAGGAAGCACTCCTTAAACTTGCTCCATTCAATCGACCCGTCTAGCCTGCTTTCTTCCACCGACCACCATATACGGGCTTCATCTTCCAATTGGATCTTTATCACGTCTACCCTATCTTCCTCTAGAACCATGGCGGCTGTTAGTAAGTTCTCCATGTTCACCAGCCATTGCTCGGCCTCAAGGGGTTCAGCTAGCCCTGTGAATGCAGCTGGATGTAACCGTCGGAAGTCTGATACGGTACCAGCCCTAGCATGATAAGCTGGTGGGGTAGCGCCCTCGGGAGTGGTAATGAGTGCGGAGGGTCCTCCTGCGGTGGTAATCGCCCTAAGTCCCTCAGCGAGTAAGTCTGTCTTCCTCTCCTGAGCTTCCGCGAGAGTGGTCAGTGCACTAAATATTCTTTCCGTGCGGTCCTGAGAGCTGGAGTCCGAGGAAGGGTCGTTCGGGGACGTCATATCACTGAAAGATTCAAAAGGATGAGATCAGATTCAAGTATGAAAATCAAGAGTAGTGAAACGAGAATAACGTAATACAGTATAGTTAATGTTATCCCTTGATACTAAACACGGCTCTGATACCAACTAAACCATGTCACGCCCCGCTTCCCAAAATACGGAAAACGAGGGATGACTAGGCCAGCCATGCTCCTACGGTCAAGGAATCATCCCGCCGTAGTCACACTTCGGCTTCTAGCATTACATGGTAATCAGTAAATAAAGCACAATAGTAAAGGAATCACATCACTAGTTTATTACATTAAAATCCATTGTTCACAAATTACAAATAACAAGAACAGTTACTAACCAAGTTCAATCTCACGATCACTTTTATGGAAAGCAGTAAAGAAAGAAAGTACACCAGACTATATCTCCGTGAACTCGAAAGGTAGATCCGTCTCCTGCGCTGGTCCTTCCACGGGATCTGAGCATGCATACTCAGGTCGTCAGAGCGACACAATAACAATATTATTATAATAAGATGAAACAGGTAAAAGAGGTAATAACACTGAAAGTACAATGCGAGTAATCGCTATGTCACTATATGATGCAAAATATGATCTGTGTCCCTATCGGTCTCTAGTTCATGTTTGAAATTGCATAGTGGAAGGAGGATCATGTTTAACAGGAGTCTCGTACATACCCAAGACAACGGCCCACACGCCCGGGACATAACCCTGTCAGCCGGATCGCTAGATCCTACCTAATATATATATCGCTGCTCGAATGATCATCCTCTAAAACACGGTCCCGCTAAATACGATTCTCTTTCCACTTCGATTCCCCCTTCATTCCCAGGTTTACACTATTTATGATCTTGATTTAGTCGTGTACAAGTATACCAATGGCACGGTTTTATCACTGTTCACTGTATCAATCACTGTCACGAATATTCACTTTCCATTGGTGTACTCGTCACTCCTAAACCAACATCAATCACGCACGATAATGCAATGTCCACTGACTCTAACACGCACTAACACTAAGTATATGGCAAATGGGGTATAATATATGTATGTATGCCATCAATGAGCTAATTATGTTATGAACCAATGTGCACGTCATTAACTTACAAAAATTGCATAAATTCATATGTTTAGAATTCAACCAAATGATACAAATACGATAAATAGAACACTCAGTCAGAAATTCATCAAAATTAGTTTCAGTTCAATCGGGTTTCCGGTATTCAAGATACAGCTGTTTCATTTTAAGTGCTCACGACTGGAAATTCAGTTTCTGAACTGAACGTCCATTTCACGACACGAATTGCACCCAGTTGGGTTCAGAATTTAGCGATGCTACTAAAATCTAGGGTTTTCGATAGGGTATTCAACGCAATAGACGGATCCTCAATCGCGTCTGTACGTCGAAAGTTATACACAGTTTAACATTAGTATGTCACTTCTGAATCTGTTCTGGACAGTTATACGTTCTGCTCTTTTTATTTACAATTTAAATAGCAAACGGAAATGAAACAGAATGAAACCACTTTTTTGTTTAGCTAACAGATCCATCTTTAATCTACTGCAGAGTTCCGTAACACACGAATTCAGGAAGCAAAGTGACACACATTTTGGGACAGTATACAGTAATCAGAGTCGCTCTGGACTGCAGTCCAGAGTCGCACTCCGATCTAAATATCATCGCAGTTACAGTACAGAAATCATTAGAAGTTTACATAGGGTTAAATTTCGTCGAGTCGGCTTCGATTTAAGCCCTCGAACGCATCATTCCAGTATGTACATGATTTACAGTAATTTTAATCATTTTCAGATACGGGAAATTTCTAGTTTTATCGGTATATTTGGGGGTATTCATTTTAGGTACTAACATTCATATTTTCCAGTAAGATTTTTACAGGATAATCATTACTACAAGAGCCAACACAAAAAATCTAATTCCGTCAACTTAGGCAAGTATTTTCATTGGGGCCAAGCATCGAACACATACGTCGTTTAATTCTATCGGGAAAAGAAATTTCATAACCTACATATTTGAGTTTGTAATATGGGTAAATTAGCATGTAGCAAGTAAAGTACTTGCCTGGAAACGTCTCGGGGTTGCACGGCAGCAGCGGCGTCACGAACGCGCGATGTACGGCGTGAAACGATTTGCGCGAGCTTGGCTCGCGATACGGATTTGATGTCGGAGTTGCCCGGAGACTTCTTGTGCTTGCTGGAAGCGGAGGGGGTGCTCTGTGGTTCGCCTGAGAAGTGATGGGGTCGCCGACGGTCGACGGCGGCGCTCCGGCGACGAGCGAAAGGGTGTCGGGTTCTTTGGGTTTTGTATTTTTTTTTAAGAGGGAGAGAGAAGAGAAGTGGTGGCTCGGGTCTGTTGTGATGGAGATGAGGATGGGGAGAAGAGAGTGTAGAGGTCGACGATGTGGTGTGGAGATCGCCGGCGTCGAGGGTGCAGGGTGGTGGTCGAGCTCAGCGCAGGGGGTTGGTGTGTAGGGGGGTTGGTGTGCGGGAAAGCTCGGTTGATGGAGGGAAAGGCTTGTGAGAAGTGAGTTGAGTGTGAGGGAGGAAGTAGGGGGTCGCCGAGGGGGTTGTCGTAGTCGGAGGTTCGAGCGGAGTTGGGTAGATGTGGGTTCGTGAGTTTTCGAGAGGGAGAGATGTGAGGAATTTGGAAAATGAAAGAGGAGCGAGGGTATGAGGGAGATAGGAAGCGACGAGGGAAGAGAGAGGAGTAACGTCGCACGACGTGAGCGTGGGCGCGGGCGGAGGCGAGGAACGCGGATCGCGAGCGGGGATTAAGGAAAAGAGCCGTTGGAGGAAGGAGGGGGAATAGAAGCGGGTCGGGTTGGCGTGGGTGCGGATGGGCTGACAGTTTATTTAAATTGCTTTTAGTTTAGAAGTTTTGCTTTAAATTTTAGGTTTGGTCTTAATTGGTTTTAAATCTTGGGTTTTGACTTTTAGGGTTTGGGAAGTTATAAATATTGGGATTTAAGCAAACAATTTCCCACAGAAAAATATACGAGGGGAAAAAGAAAGGGACATTCGGGGAAAATTTTGGAAAATTAGAAACTTTTATTGAGATGGGAATGGGGATTTACATCCAAATCGGGAACCAAATCGCACCGGATCAGAGCGTCGACCGTCCATGTCGCAAAAAGGGCAGTGCAGGCTTCCCACAAATCGGGAACCAAATCGCTCCAGATTAGAGCGTCGACCGTCCATGTCGCAAAAAGGACAGTGCAGGCTTCCCACAAATCGGGAACCAAATCGCTCCAGATCAGAGCGTCGACCGTCCATGTCGCAAAAAGGGCAGTGCAGGCTTCCAACAAAGCAGGAACCAGATCACTCCGGGCCAGGGAAACGTCTACCACGGATACTCCGCCTCGGAGACGCGTCAAGCGTCGGCCGTCCATGTCGCAAAAAGGGTAGTGCAGGCTTCCAACAAAGCGGGAACCAAATCGCTCCGGATCAGAGCGTCGACCGTCCATGTCGCAAAAAGGGCAGTGCAGGCTTCCTACAAAGCGGGAACCAAATCGCTCCGGATCAGAGCGTAGACCGTCCATGTCGTAAAAAGGGCAGTGCAGGCTCCCACAAATCAGGAACCAAATCGCTCCGGATCAGAGCGTCGACAGTCCATGTCGCAAAAAGGGCAGTGCAAGCTTCCTACAAAGCAGGAACCAAATTTTTCCGGATCAGAGTGTCGACCGTCCATGTCGTAAAAAGGGCAGTGTAGGCTTCCTACAAAGCGGGAACCAAATCGCTCCGGGCCAGGAAACGTCTACCATGGACCCTCCGCCTCGGAGACGCAAACGTCGACCGTCCATGTCGTAAAAAGGGCAGTGCATCCCAAAATTGGGAACCAAGGCAAGTCGCCTCCACGTGAAAGAAGATCCATCAATTTCATGCGCACGACTCACATATGTGGTGTGCATTTATTGATGGGGGGCAATTTTTTGGGGCAAAAATTTACATCCCGGTTGACCAAGTCAAAATCAAAGTCAACCCCATGCCAGGTGGGCCCAAGCCCAGGTCAAGCGGGCCTATGCCCAGGTCGAGTCCGAACATGAAGCGGCCGGCCCTCCCCCATGCCAAAATGAAATCATGTACTAAATAATTTTTATGTAATTTTTTATGCATGAATGTAAACAAAATGGGCATAAACCCAAATTTTTTGTAAACCCATGGTTTATGTGCAAAAAGAAATGGCACATGAGCCATGAGATGGGCAAAATGCCATTTTGTAGAGCCCAAGGGGCTATATGTAAATATGTAAGCCTATAAGAAGCAACATGATAATGAATAAAGCATAGACTTTTCATTCCCCTCAAAATCTAGGGTTTGTGCCTCTTTCCCCTTTTTGAAGGTTCTAAACCTTCTTCTTTCTTTTGAATTAAATCAAGAGTTTTACTCTTCCTTTTCCAAAACTAAATAGTTTTTCACCATAAAACCCACAAAGGGGAGCTCAGATCTCAAAAAGAAGAGATTTTTAAAATCTCACATCTCTTGATCTTCAAGATCCGGCCAACAGGGGAGGAAGAAGGAGCCCCATCTCCGAAAACCCCATTTTGGAGAAAATCCAGGGCTCTAAAGAAGAACCCTTTTCATCAACTCCAAAACATCTTAGGAGTTTAACTCCACTCTAAATTCTCTTTTGGGATTTTAAATCTTATTTTCTGGGACTAAAAGCTCATTTTCCTCGCCGGCACCCAAGCGCCCGAGCGCCTAGCGCCCGGGCACCTAGCACCCAGCGCCCACGTGCCGAGCACGTGGTGCGCTAGCGCTCGAGCGCCTAGCACACAGCGCCCACGTGTCGGACACGTGGTGCACTAGCGCTTAAGCATACAACGTCTAAGCACACAGCGCCCACGTGTCGGACACGTGATGCGCTAGCGTTTAAGCGCACAGCGCTCAAGCACCCAGCGCCCACGTGTCGGACACGTGGTGCACTAGCGCTCAAGCGCACAGCGCCCACGTGTCGGACACGTGGTGCGCTAGCGCTTACGCGCACAGCGCCTAAGCGCACAGCGCTCAAGCGTACAGCGCCTAAGCGCACAGGCATGTGAGGCGCTGGCCCCACGCGTCCTTTGGGCGCTTTTCCCCTTTATATATATATGTATACATGTATGTATATATAGATACACACCCACTCCACAACACCGTCCCTGTAAAAACTCTGCGTGGCTCCCGATATATCCAAGCCACCCCTCCAAAACACAACACTGCACATTGAGTTCGCATGACCAGTTTAACCCGTTAATCGGAGGTTCCCTCCCCCCAAAGGCGAGGGGTAATTAACAACAGCTTAGCCCGCGGCTGCTGGAGATTCAGATCCCCACAATCAATAAACCCCCGCCTACCCTAGGCAGGGGAGAATCTGTAGTACGTCTGACAAGCGCGCGCGTATTCCCATCTCAATGGGGTGACGAAAAACACCCTACACCTGCATCTATATTTTTTTAATAATACAAATAAATTCAAATGAAATATTTTTAAAATATCTAGCATGGACTGCATCATACCTCTAACCCTGTGGTAGCATCTGTGCATCGTGTTCTCGTCCTGTTCAGTGAAACGGACTCGTTTGGATCGCTACGTGCACGCTACGTATATCCGTTCTTGGGGGTATGCATTTTCGTTACCCGGATATCCTATTTTGGTTTTAGTTAATACATATATTATCCATATTTTCAAACTGTAATTTTAGACCCAATCCGGGCGTGTTTTGGACCATCTTTGTATTAGCCAAAAAACTCAAATTTAACTAATATTATATTCTTAAAATATATAACTGTCAATATAAATTTATTCATATTTTAAACAAAACGAATATTTCCAAATATTTGTAAAATCTACCCTATCTAAACCCACACTCTCCTCTATCCGTCTCTCTCCCTCTCTCCCTATATATATATATATATGTATATATATATATATGTATATATATATGTATATATGTATATATATATGTATATATATATATATATGTATATATATGTATATATATATATATATGTATATATATGTATATATATATATATATATATATGTATATATATATATGTATATATTTCTTTTATTAAACCCACAAAACCCATTCTTTTCTCCCCCACGTTAACTTTCACCGTCTCTCATCTGCTTCTTTTCCCGCCGCCTCACTCGTCACGAGAACCCTACCCACACCTTCACCCTCGCTTCACAGCCGTCGCCCTCAACCACTTCGCCTTCATCTCATCTTCCGCTCACCTCTCTCTCCTCCTTTCCCCGCTGCAAAGCCCGGCAACCCCCGACCACCACCAACCCGCAACAACCCAAGCCCTCATCGTCGCAACACCTCGCCACCGATCATCTCGTCGGCCTCACCCCATCACCACCACCTCCATCTTCTCCCCTCTCTTCTCCTTTCCCGAGCTCATCCCCTGCACACCTTACCCCGACCTGCAACCCATCACAACCACCCAGAACCCAAACCCACATACCTCGCCGTCGTCGCCGTTGCCTCACCGCCGGAGACCCCGACACCATCACCTTGCGGCCTCCACTGATCCCAAAGCACGAACCCAGAAAGTGCACCCCTTCTCTTTCTTCTTCTTCTTCTTCTCCTCTTCCCCTTGCTTCTTGGTTCTTGGTTTCCGGTGATCGCCGGAGTCGTGCCAGTCGCCGACAATCCGGGCGACCCAGTGGACATCCCCAGCCAGCGTGGTCGTGTTCTTGCTTTGCCTGGTTCTGTTCTGTACGTCCGCGTGTGTATCGCGACATTTACTGACGTCGGGCGCACCGTACGCACCCCGTATTGAGATCCGATCAGGCAAGTTTATCTTGCTACATACTATGCTACTATATTTGCATCCATATGAATAAATATCGCATGTTAATTTCATTGTGCATCCCATGTTACCGTTTTACTATTTTCCGATATCCGTATCAATTATTGCATATCTAGTTGCATGCCAGATCATATTATTACATGTTACTATTATGTTAGTACCCCATACTTGATAATGTGCATCATACGTAGTCATGGAGTTATAGATATGATCCCCGATAGATATTGTGCATCCGTGCTTTTACCGTGCTTCCATACTTGTTTTACTTTTGAGCATCCATGTGATATATATGCACTACCTAACATGACCTGATACACCACTGCTTGACTTTATTCCTGATCTTGTTACTAATACCGACAACCCTGACTTGTTGTCCCGGTAGACATATCGTGTTGTTTATTCAGACAAAACCTATACCTGCTTGATCCTGTGTTGGCATTAGCTTCATATTTATCAATACCTGACTTGAACACATAACTTGGGGGTATGGGGAAATCAATGATGAAACCAGACTTGTAACTTGACAGTTCGATACTTATACTGATCAGTTTTGGGGGATAGGCCAGTCCCAGGATGCTGCTGCTGACATCATTCATCTGTACATGTTTCCTGTTTAGTGCTTAGCGGCACGTCTCGGATTTCAGCCCAAGAATATGGACCGTGGTCCCGGTCATGCATGGGATACTATTGAATTACATCGACGATTCTATTAAATTGATTTCAAAGACTTGAGAGTGGATAACCCAATAATATAGTTTAGATTACTCACTGCACTTCACCTGCATATACGTATAAACTTCATAGTTCTATATCCGTATTTACTTATTTTACTGTTTATATTCATGCCTGCATATCTCGTGTATCCTGGTTATTTATTTGTTGTTGATATTATGACGCACTGATGTCTGGGTTTTGCATGGCCCAGTTTCTCCGTCCCTGTTGCAGGCTGACCAGGAGTACTTCAGCCATCAAGCCGAACAATGAGGAGCATGTTAGTGATAGTTTAGTTTAGTTTTCTTTTCGCGGTTTTATTTCCTGATGTAGGCCCGTATTTGGGACATATTTCCAGATGTTACTGTTCATTGGATTTATTGCTTCCGTATATATATTTCTTGACTCGTTTATTCTCGCAGATGGACATGTACTAGTTAGTTTTATTTTCTACTGTTTTTGATATCTTATGGACAGCCGTAATGTGACTGTAGAGTGATGTTTCCTAACCACAGGTAGCATGGTTGGTTCTGTCACGTGCCGATCTTAGCGCACTCTGGGAAGCGGGGCGTGACAGTAGGATATCAACATTCAGAAGTTTGGACTCAAGAATAGGGACTATTTTTCAGATTTATTTCTATCCGCAGACTAGTGATTTCTTTATTTTACTAACCCATGGGACAATAGCTCATGACCACGTATTACTAATTTTGTTCTAAAATATCTAATTTTCTTACATTTCTTAAATATCTTCCTTTCTTTTATATGTATTTATCACTTTCTAAATTTTATCTTCAAAGTTTATGTAATGCAATATTTACATATGATACGTGGATATATACAAACATTCATACAAAGTATCCCCCCAAATTTGTTTGCAATAGTGTCCTCACTGATATTGTCCTGTAAGCTCAAAACCTGAAGACCAGGGGGAACAGTTCAATAAAATGGTATAAAGAAAGGATCAAGAGTGAATGACAGAGAAATCCTCCCCCAAACTTGTTTTTGGCTCACAATCGTGCAAAAATTTCTTTTCTTTCATGAGCCATTTAAAAAATATTCCCCCCTAAACTTGAATAAAACAGTGTTTTCGGTGAAATTCAATATAAGAGGGGGGGAATAAATATTATCGGTCTACTCAAAACTTTATAAAGACTAAAAGTTAAAACCAACCATTAAAATATTTATCAAGGTAAGACCATGGTTTGTAGAAGAATGCATAAAGGATAGATGTGAAGAAAACTCGAGACTGTATAAGAATGGAGGTTGTATCATTTCTCAAGTAGAAGAAACAGAAATGAGAGCAACGATAAGAGATGAAGTGGAGGTAAGATAAGAGGTGTAATCAAAAGGTTTTACGTCTCGGTTCGTAGAGACAAAAAAGTGACGGTGAATGAAAATGAGAATGTGAATGATAAGAAATGGATGGAATAGTCACATTCTCATATGTGATTAGAAGAAAGGGTGGTTGTTCTACTTCTTCGGTCTCAAATGGAAGCACACGAATTTCCGGTGAAGGTTGATTCATCACAACATCCAAGTCTTTAAGGAACGCGGGTTCTTCGGCGAAAATGTTTTCTAAACTTTCATTGATGTTCCGAATGATGATCTAATCGGAAAAAAAAATAAGTAGAATAGGCAGACTCACTAAGAAGGTTGAAAGTTTCAAGGTCAATGTGTTGCGCCCCAACACTCGATTTGTCAGAAATTATGGAGGTAGGAGACTCGAAAAGCTTATCTACCTTAAAAGAGTCTAAATCAAGCGGTCTTTCAAGAATCATAGAACTCGAAATATCGGAGTGCGATTCATCAAAGTTCGGTGGTAGTGAAAGAAAATGAGAAGAAGAACCAAAAAAGTGTGTAAAGAAATGGGTAAACGAACTTGGGTGTTGAGCATTTTTGAACCAGATGTAGGAGATGAAGGTTGAATATCGTTTTGCATATCGAATAGGTTGGCGATAAGAATATGATCGGTTAAATGCAGAGGAAGATGTTCACATTCAATGGAAGGGATATGATGGGTCGAGAAATCCAACTCATCCACTATAGCGAGTTCATCTTCAAAGATATTCTCAACACCGATCTCACTAGCACTTTCAGTCAAATCAAACGAATATTTCTGTAAAAATTTATCAATTATATTATTCTCAATCGATGGATCACTAGGTTCATTTGATGAAATTGGATGGTTTGAAATGTTAAGTATAGTCGAATAAAGATCGATTTGATTTGGAATGGTGTAAGGCTCTCTTTCAAACTCATGATTAGGAAAGTCAAACATGTTATTCTCGGACACCTCATCACTTAGATTATTAAGCGGTTGATCATTAAATACATTCGGTTGGAGTTCAGGATGTAAGGTGTCGAGATCAAAAGAATTGGTTCTGGTTTGACTTTGAAGGATCCCTTGTTCTTTCTCACTACTCAATTCCAACTCTACTTCAAGACTAGACATGGTTTGTGAAGAAGTCTCAATGAAAGATTCTCTTTGAACCGTGGAAATTCCTAATTGATGTTCAAAAGCATTATCTAGATAAGGTGCAAAATTTGAGTATGGTTGGAATGTGTTTAATTGTTGGCTACGGGCGAGTTCAATATGTTTTGCCATAGAAATAGGTTTACGAATTGCCACATTAGCCTCAAGAGAAGTATCAAAATTAGAGAGTGTGAAAGTTTGGTACTATTGATAAGAGTTAGAAGGTTGTATCCAAGTTTCATAGCTAGGATTAGGTTTAACATTGTGATATGAAGAAAATTGAGATTGGTTGAATTGTTGGCGACATGCTTTTGCAATTTGCTCAGTAATGGTCATGGGTGTAAAAGTTGCCTTATTCGCTTAAAAATGAGTATCAACATGTTCATATGAAAATGATTGTAATTGTTGCCCTAACGGTTTCAGATTAGTGAAAGATATGAAACATTGGTTATGAGCCTTCGCAATATGCTCAACAATGATCATGGGTTTAAAAGTTTCCTCACTAGTCTTAAAAGGATTATCGACATAAGAAAGTACTGAATTTTGATACGGTTGATAGGAATTTGAGTGAGGTGTCCAACTGTTATTTTGAGCGTGTTCTATCTTATCCCTTAAAGAAATGGTAGGGTCCGAATATCTACCAAAGCAATAACGATACAAAGAAATATCTGGTTGTGTGTAGCAAAATTCGCCAAGAGTGGGTCAGTTTGAGTTACCCATCATAATAAAGTGGAAAGAAAAGAAGGTGATAATATTATGTTTTTTGTTTTTTGTTTTTTGATTTTTATAATTTTTTGAAATTGTTTTGCTTTAAAAGAGGGACTCGACTCAATTAATCACAAAAATGCACAAACAATCTCTAGAATTAGGGTCACCTAGGTCAAATCATTAAACCGCTCCTAGACTTCCAAAGGACAAGACGTAGGATCAATTCTTTATTATCTCCTTATCAATCTTGTAGCCAGGTAAGTGGGAGGTATCTGCTATATGAATCACCGAAATAGCGGGCCTAATTAAGTAAACTACTTTCCTTAATCACACTTACCTTAGACACCACAAGAGAAATACGGATAAGTAATAAATTACCCACGACCCTCTTTGTCCTAATTGAGCACGATTGTCCTTAGAGCCTTGGTCTAGATATTTTTTATTAATGTAGGCTGATGCGTATGCTTGTTTGTGATTTGTGGGGCCCAGGAAGGGTAATGAAATCCCCACCTAATCTAAATTTGGGTTTCGTGCCCCTTAATGTTCATGTTAAATATGCAAAAAAAACCAAAATCTAAAACACGCAAAAAGATTTTTAACGGTGCTATTTGCAAAGAATCCCGCAGATAAAAATAGTTTATTGGAGCATTTTATAGAAGAGAGGAAGACTATAGGATAATACCAAAAAAAAATTGGGGGCTCAACTCCGTACTATGGCCACGCTTCCGCCGTCCAATATCTCTTTTGGCCGTGGTTCCGCCGCCGTATGATGAGATCTCCCCTTCAAATTTAGGCAGCACACTCTAATGCTTCTCTGCTCTTATTTGATAGTCTCTGAATCTCTGTTGGTTCGCTCCAAGTATTTCAGATTTCTCGCAAAACTCGTACAAAAATCGTTAAAACTACAAAATACGGTTTATTATTATTATTATTATGTTTCCCTGGTTTTTTTTATTAAAAATCAACCCGAATAACAAGAAAAATAATACTACCGTTTCCCCTACAGCGGCGTCATTTGATTGATCGTGAAAGGTGTGTTGTTGTAAATACCGCAATCAATAACGGTGTCGCGGTAACTAGCCGATAGTGAGTATGGGTCGTCCACATGGAAATGGTGAATTTCTTATCTTGTTTTAGACGAGTTGATAGAAAAAGATGAGATTTTTGTCGTTTTATATTAGGAAGGTTAGAAAAGTTTATAATAGAAATGCTTGTAGGGTTTATAGGATTTAGTAGTTTAATGGATAGAGTTTTAAAAATACATCTTTTTATCTTTTAATTATTTAATACTAGAGAAATAGCGATGAATGTGGATTAAGGTTCTTGGAGGGAATTAGGGTTTTCCACTACTGACCCCTGTCATTCCATTGATATCTATTTATCTCAAACCCTTAACAAAATGGCTATTAACGAATCTCAAATCGTGGTCATGACTATCAAGAATTAATGTCACGCCCGATAAGAGGGTTAACAATCATTTTGCTAAAATTTATAAAAATTAAATTTTAAAAAGTAGTTAATGATTTTTTCATCCATTATTCTACCCTATCCTACAAATCCTAACAAGCGAGAATTTACTCGCTCATTAGGATCAGCGACGTAAAGGAAAGGTTGAAAATGAATTCGGAACCCATAAAAAATAACAGAATTAAAAATTGCAGAAAAGTGAATGCAGAAAGTAAATGCGGAAAGTAATTGAGACAAAAATTAAAAGAAAGAATTACCTTTTATTGAATAACTATTGCATTAAAAAATTTGCTCACTGAAAAAGTAAATTACAAAACCTAATTTTCTCTAGATTGTTGGATAGATCTAAATCGATCGATGGATAGATGGATTCTTCTCCTTGAATAGATAGCTCTCGGTCCTTATATAGTATCTGGAACTAGAAACCCTAGATGTAATAAATAAGTGTGTGAAATTACGATCATGATCCTGAAGTTTCAGATCTTACGGCCACCATAAGACCGCGTAACCGCCGCCCATGGTGCCCTTTGACCATGGATCCGCTGCCATATGGTGGGTTGGAGCTTCCAAATTTTTTGTGCCTTTTCTTCTCGATATTTGGAGATCTTTCTGATAAAAATATTCTGAAAATATTGCTTTTAGTCTCTGTCATTGCTAGATTCTTTAATTTGCTCCTAATATTTGGCATATTTGGTTTGATATTTCGATTTGCTGTGGATCTCCTGCTCACAGTTCAGACCTGAGCTGATCTATTATAATACCTGCACAATATCTTAAATCACATTGTTAGCAGCATTTGTTTTATTTGAGATATTATTCTAACTAATTAGTAGATAGGATATCTTAAGAATATTGGTTAAGAATATTAGATATGATATGCATATTTTAATAATAAATATTCTCATAGATATTTTATTTAAATATGATATGCATATATTTCCCTAATTATATTAATTATAAATTAAGAAACATATGACAATGGTCTTTTTATAAATAAACCCATATATATTCTTTATTTACAAATAACACATTTTAGTAATTAATAATAATAGGGAAAATGTCCATAAAAATATGCAATAAATTTGACAGATCACGGCTGTAATAAGAATTACAACTATGAGAACATTAATTGCCTTAGCCGCTATTCATAATCTATTAATATATCAAATGGATATAAATGCCGCCTTTCTAAATGGTGATCTTGATAAAGAAATTTATATGGAACAACCAATAGGTTTTATAGAAAAGGAGAATGAAAATAAAGTCCGCAAACTTGTTAAATCCCTATATGAATTAAAGAAAGCCCCTAAACAATGGCATAATAAGTTCGATGAAGTAATTCTTAACTATGGCTTTATAATTAATAATTTTGATACATGTATATACTACAAATCTTTTGGTAATGTTTTTGTAGTTCTTTGTTTTTATGTTGATGACATTCTAATATTTGATTCTTCTAATAATGTCATAAATGATGTAAAATTATATTTATCTAAGAACTTTGATATGAAGGTTCTAGGTGAGGCTAATTACATTCTGGGCATGAAAATCAATAGATTAGAAAATGGATATTCAATTTCATTATCTCATGCCATAGAGAAATTATTAAAGAAATATAATTACTTCAATATAAAACCTATCTCAACTCTCTTTGATCCAAATGTTCATCTCATTAAACATGAAAGAGAACATATACTACAAAATAGATAAGCACAATTGATAAGGTCGCTAAACTACATAGCTACTCGAACAAGACCGGATATTTCATATGCGGTTTCAAGACTTAGTAGATTTACAAATAACCCTAATCAACTATATCGGAATGCTTTGGAACGAGTGTTCAAATATTTAAGAAGTACAATAGATTATTGTCTTGTTTAGTCTAATTTCCCAAATCAAATTGAAGGGTATAGTACGCTAATTGGGTAATTGACACTCTAGACGTAAAGTCTTCCACAGGTTATGTTTTTGTACTTGGTGGTGGAGCAATTAATTGAGGATCGTGTAAACAAATATTAATTGCTCGAAATACCATGGATGCTAAAATGATTACTTTGGATACTATCTACTTAGAAACAGAATGGTTAAAGAATTTAATGTCTGAAATTCCCTTTATACCAAAACCAATTACATCAATGACAATTCATTGTGATAATAAATCTATATTAAATTTATTAGAACAGAAAAATTGCAATAGGAAAACAAATAGATTCCTGCAATTAAGATATGAGACTATAAAACAACACAAAGAAAATTTTATAGTGTCTCTTATGTTTGTAAGTAGTCAACTAAATTTAGCCAATTACTTTACTAAGGGTCTTATGAAAACCAGGATTCTTAATGCATCGAGAGGGATGAGACTAAGACTCGTATTAAATTCACCAACAGTGGATACCCAACCTTAAAAAGTTTTGTAATGGAAAAAACGCAGCTGTTGAATGTGAACGTGAGAGTACTTTATTTAAGGATTTATATCCTATCATATTCTTATGATGATGCCGTGTTCTAATTGTTAATTAAGGTTGAGAATTTAACTCTTAATGATGTCAAATACAAAATTATTTGCGAGGTACTCTGACAATAAGTATTCTCTTGAGATATCACCTTGCCTTAGGATGAGTGGGTGAAACCCTTATAATTCTCACAAGAATTAAGGTACCACGCATGACCATAATGTGTAACCCGTTTTGAATACCCAAATTTATGTATCATATTGTATGTGTTTTTGACAAAAGATCGATCAACAAGATGTAGTTTTGTAAGGTCGTTTAATAATTACTATATTTTTGCTACCTGGAGTCTTCTACACAAAGTGTAAGTTCAAGTTTTTATGACACTTACGCCGATATACAATATTGTTAAATGTTCATGTCATAGTTGTCATAGTCATTATAGTTTGCATCGAAGTTTGAACTTTGTGAGGGAATTGTTGGAGCAAATACATAAAATAATAGAAAGTCCAAACTTCTCATGGTGGGTTTTTAGTCCCACATTGCCCACACTAAGGAATGGGAAAGTGTTTATATAACACTTCTATGCTTCATTGCATTGAATCCAATAAAAGAGGGTATGGTGAAACCACACACGTGCGCTGTCGCCACCGTGCCGAGCGAGCGAGCGAGCGTGTGCCTGCACCTGCCGACACGAATGCCACTCCGATTCCAGTTCACAAAGTCTCTAGTATTCTTTTTATAGAAAATTACTTTAATATATTATTTTCAAATATTTTAACTATATTTTTTGAAACGTTTTTAACGAATGGTTTTTACGAATGGGTGCAACTATTGGAAAATGACCATTGCAAGTTGAACGGTTACGACCGTTGGAAAATGATCGTTGCAAGTTGAACGGTAGAGATCTGACAGTTACCAACGGTTGCAGATCGAATGGTTGCGATCGCTGCAATTGCCAGCGGTTGCGGATCAAACAGATGCGATCGAGCGGTTGCAATCGAAAAGTTGCGAACGAGTGGTTACAAACGAACGGTTACGAACCATTTTGGAGGCTATAAAAAGCTATTCCCTAAAGACTTGCATTCAACGAAAACCCAAAAATCAGAGCATACAAATTCTCTCTTCTTCTTCTTCACTGCATTCACAGCATCCAAGCATCTAACTGCGAAACAGAAAAGGGTACTAACACCACTCCAGAGACTTGTGCAAGCCGAAGTACTAGAAGGGCTGGGGGAGTTGTATCTTGGGATTGAATCACCGCTGTAAACCTGCCAAGAGACAGGCGATATCATTTTTAGGTCAGTGCATTTAAGTGCATGCCTCTTTCCTGTAAACTTCATTTTTCAAATTTGTGATTTATAAAGGTTAGAATTTGTTTATTCAATTCTTCAATTTTTTCATATATAAAATGTATTAAACAGCAAAATTTTCCAACAAGTTTTTACCATACCTAGTCGTTTACTTATGGGAATGTGTTTTGTTTCATTCTTGACTTCATTTGTTGCTTACTTGAACATTCGAACGACAAATGAACAATCAATTGCCAGCCGGTGATAAAATCTTGACACATTCATGGAGGTCATGTTTCATAGCTGATCCTTTTAGTGTGGGGATTATTTTAGTCAATGCTGTCGATTATGATGTGCGATTAAGCCAAGTTGAAAAAAAATTAAGGAACCGATGTTGGGCGGCATGCAGCGAATGAGAGACAACCAACCCTTATGGATCTAAACTAAGATTCCTTTAAAACGAATAACAAAACTAGAACAAACGCAATTAAATAACACAGAGATTGGGGGGAAAGGGGAGAACTTTATTACAATTTTCGAGAAAAAGAAAAACCCTTACAGAGAATTACAATAACCCTCTCCTTTATGATCTCTGATGATATCTTCTTCTCTCTCTCAAAGTTCTCCTTATGATTGTCTTGATCCCTTATGGAGTCGTCTCTCGTCTCCTTTAAATTTTATGATCAAAACAATACTTTAAAACTTTAACCCTAGGATCATATATATAGCACATATAAATCCGAGTTACAATAAGATCCTAAACATTGCGAAACTGCCACTAAGAAACTAATTTTTCGAGATAAATCTCGAATTGGAATTTGCTCTTATCTGTAAGGCAAGCGTCTGAACCTATAGGGGCAGACGTCTATGCTTCCTCTGCTTGAGGAGCAGAGCATTGCCAGACGTCTGACCTTGATGGTTTAGACGTCTGTGCCCCTTAGCGTGTCTGGCCAGAACGTGGCCAGACGTATGACGCTCATTGCTCAGACGTCTGGGCCTTCTCTGGAAATCTAGACTTTATTGCCAGACGTCTGAAGCTCATTACTCCAAACATCTGGCCCTTCTATAGACTTACGAATAGTTTCGATATACAAGACATCCTTCACAACAAACTCCATCTTGGCTTGTATATCTTTATAACCACCTTGAAAATTTGTTGCCCTCGTCTTGTATCCTTTTGGGTTACCTTAATTGTTCTCCCCATTTCCCTTGCTGGCACAGCTCTAAATCTTGAAACTGTGAACTGTCACAATCTTTTCCCAGAACTGCAAAACTTGTCCTTTCACAGTTTTAAACCAGAAATGCGAAACTGATATGACCCTCCAACCGAGGTCACCCTTCCTCACATATGAATACCTGAATAGAAGCCAAGGGTGGCTTGAACTTCTCTGTAGGAATAACCTTCGTCGGCATGTCTGCCGGATTCACCTTAGTATTGATTTTTATCAAATCGATCTTCTTTTTGGCCGACTCTCTTATCTTGTGATACCGCACGTCGATATGCTTAATTCGACTATGGTATACTTAATTATTTGCCAAGTGAATAGAACTTTAATTGTCACAAAACAAAAGAATTGACCCCTTATCGAATCTGAACACGCCAACTAAGCTCTTTAACCATAAGGCTTTTTTATATGGTTCCACCGCTGCCATGTATTCTGCCTCCGTCGTTGAGAGCGCCACGGTATCTTGAAGTGTCGATTTCCAACTGATTGGAGATTCTGCAATTGTATATACGTAGCCCGTAGTTGATCTTCTTTTGTCCAAGTCTCCAGCGTAGTCTGTATCTACGTATCCTTGTAACTGGCTCGATTTATCTTCTGATTTGTCAAAGAATAAACCGAGATCTCTAGTTCCTTTTAGATACTGAAGTATCCACTTTACCGCTTCCCAATGGAGCTTTCCTAGACTTGACATGTACCGGCTAACCAGACTTACCGCATAGGATATGTCTGAACGTGTGCATACCATAGCGTAAATCAGCGATCCCACCGCGCTTGCATATGGTATTCGAAACATCTTTTTCTTCTCCTCCGTTGATTTCGGACACTCCTTGGAGGATAGTCTGAAATGACCGGTGATAGGGATACTCACTTGTCTTGAGTCCTTCATATTGAATCTCTTCAACACCTTCTCAATATATCTTTTTGTGGATAGCCATGGCTTTTCAACCTTTCTGTCTCGAATAATTTTCATCCCAAGAATTTTCTTTGCTTCACCTAAATCCTTCAAGTCAAATTCTGCACTTAATGAAACTTTGAGCGCCTTTATTTCCGCCATACTTTTCACAGCGATCAACATATCATCGACATATAAGAGTAGATATATCGACGAACCATCCTTAAGCCGCTTTGAGTACACGCAGCTTTCATACTCATATCGAGAGCAGTTGGTCTTTCTCATAAAAAAGCCGAAGCGCTTGTACTACTGCCTGGGAGACCGCTTACACCCTTATAGAGACCGCTTGAGTTCACATACATGATCATCCTTGTCGGGCTCTACAAATCCTTTAGGTTACCTTATGAAGATTGTCTCTTCCAATCCACCATGCAGAAATTCCGTTTTCACGACCATTTGCTCCAACTCTAAATCCTGAGAAGCTACCTTTGCCAACAAAACTCGAATAGAAATATGCTTAACTACAGGCGAGAAAATCTCGTTGTAGTCAAGCTCCTCCTTCTGAGCAAAACCCTTCGCAACTACCGTGCCTTGTATTGCTCATCAACCTTTTTTCTGAATACTCACTTGCAGCAAATAGCTCTTTTTCCTTTCAGTAGCTCAATCAGATTTCACGTAACATTCTTTCGAAGTGACTCCATCTCCTCTGTCATCGCAAAAACCCATTAATCCCTATCCTCTTACCCAATGGTCTCCTGATAAGAGCTGGGATCTCCGTTTTCAATGACTAAAACATATGTGAGCATATCTTCGAAACCGTACCTGACTAGTGTTTTATGTGTATATGATGATCTCCTTAACTCCATTGTTCGTGGGTCATGTTGGGGGTTGGCTCTCACCGTCTGTCTCCGTATTATACCCGTCCACCTCTGCATCAATAGGCTGACCTTGTGCTTCAGTGTCTGTATTCTTATGAGCGCCAGAAAACTCCACCTCCACCGAATCATTGTCACCTGATGCTCTACCTACCTGCTTATTATCTCCAGCATCGTCTTTCAACATGGATTTCTCATCGAAAATCACATCTCGGCTGTTGAAAGCCCTATTGTTTTCCGGATCCCATAACTTGTAACTTTTAACTCCAAGTTTGAATCCCATGAAAACGCTCTTCTTTGACTTTGACTCCAGCTTGGTCCTATATTCATGAGCGTGTAAGCAGGGCACCCAAATACTCGTAGAGAATCATAACTGATTGGCTCTCCACTCTATACTTCTTTTGGGATCTGAAGATTTATGGTTGTAGATGGAAACTTATTAACCAAATAGCATACATGACTCACCGCCTCTGCTCAGAAGTCCTCCGAAAGTCCGGATTACAGCCGCATACTTCTGGCTCTCTCTAGTAATGTCATGATCAAGCACTCCGCTGCCCCGTTCTGTTCTAGAAGTCCTAGAATTGTCCATTGCCTCTGTATGTTATGTTCTTTACAATAATCCGTAAACTCTTTCGAGATATATTCACCTCCATTATCTGTCCGCAAATACTTCACCGTTCTCCCCTTTTGCTTCTCTACGGCCGCTTTCCACTTGTTAAAACTGGCAAGCACTTATGACTTGTGTTTGAGGAAGTAGACACATACCTTTCGTGAGAAGCCGTCAATGAAAGTGACATAGTACATGACACCTCCCTTTGATGGAACCGGTAATGGACCCTATACGTCTAAGTGAATATAGTCGAGAAGTCATTCGGTCTTGTGCACGGCTTGCTTGAAACCGACCTTATGTTTCTTCCCCATTGTGCAATATTTGCAGAAATCCCACTTGCGCTTGGTAATACCTTTCATCAACTCCCTTCTCTGTAACTCACGAAGCCCTCTCTCATTCATGTGGTCAAAACGCATATGCCACAGTTTTGCGGTATCCTCCACTTGTTTCTCGTAACCACGGCTGCACCACCAGTCACCGTGCTATCGTCCAAATGATACAAATTCTTCAGTCGTTGTCCCTTCATGACCACTAGGGCACCCTTGACAACTATTAGTACTCCATCTTGACCAACGAACTTGCATCCTGGCTCATCCAATACTCCTAGAGAAATCAGGTTGTTCTTTAGTTCTAGAACGTGACGCACATTCACAAGTGTTTGCACCACACCATCAAACATGCGGACTTTGATATCCCTTAAGCTAATGACCTTGCATGCCACATTATTCCCCATGAGAACACTGTTGCCATTGAACTCCTTATAGGTGTCGAACAAATTTTTTCTCAGGCACATATGGTATGAACATCCAGAATTAAGGATCTAAACATTAGATTCTTCCTTTCCTGTGTGTACGGTGAGTACATCACACGGATCTTCTTCTGATTCAGTCGCAACACTGGCTTGATCCGAACCCTTTGAACTGGCACATTTATCCCTCTTCTCCAACCACTGTTTATACTTTTGACATTGCTTCTTCATATGCCTTGGTTGTTTGGAAAAAAAGTATGGTTCGCTCTCTCGTCCAGATGATTTGGATTTCCCTCTTATGCTCTTGTCTCCGTCTTTAGTTTTCGACCTTCTCTTTTCACCGGCAAACAACCCTGATGATTAATCCGATAGATTTGATTTCTTCATAATCTCATTGTTAAGAAGCGTCGATGTAACCTCCTCCGTCTCGAGAGTCTCCTTCACATAGAGAATCGTTGTCACCAAGTGTTCATACGAATTTGTAAGCGAAAAAAGGAGCAACAGCACTTGGTCCTCCTCTAACTTTACTTCAAGACATAGAAGATCGCCGACCATCTTGTTAAAGCTATTTAGATGGTCGTGAATAGGAGTCTCTTACTTCATGCGTAAACCGTAGAGTTGCTTCTTTAAGTACAACTTGTTTGATAACGATTTTGTCATGTACAAACTCTCTAGTTTCAACCATAAACTTGTCGTAGAAGTCTCCTTCATGACATTGTACATCACGTTGTCCGCCAGACAAAGTTCTATCGTGCATTATGCCTTCAGATCCATCTCTGCCCATACATCATCTGTCATGTTGGTAGATTTATTAC
The DNA here is from genome assembly GCA_030015575.1 of Agapanthus africanus. Classification (NCBI taxonomy): domain Eukaryota; kingdom Viridiplantae; phylum Streptophyta; class Magnoliopsida; order Asparagales; family Amaryllidaceae; genus Agapanthus; species Agapanthus africanus. The sequence goes on along the minus strand of CM057338.1, from coordinate 397,837,594 downwards.
CACCAAAAACTTTAAATAGTCCTTCATTTATCAGAAGTGCCTTAACCCTTCTCTATCATATCTAGAAGTTCTGTTTCCTATTGAATTTCTCTACATCGAACTTTATGCTATTTACTTTGTTATCCGTCATCCTTAATTCCGAAGAAAAAACTTTCATCGGATCCTTATGAACCACTATCAATAGAATCATAATGTAAGAAGATAGGAAGCGGACATAAACGTCGTCATTTACCATAAACTTAAATTGCAAAATTACAGAACATAGCTCTGATACCAGTTGTTGGGAGCGCGCGCAGCGGATGAGCGACAACCAATTCTTATAGATCTAAACTAAGATCCTTTTAAAATGAATAACAAAACTAAAACAAACGCAATTAAATAATACAAAAGATTTGGGAGGAAAAGGAGAGAACTTTATTAGAACTTTCAAGAAAAAGAAAAAGCCTTACAAAGAATTACAATAACTTTCTCTTTTATGATCTCCAACGAGATCTTCTCTCTCTCAAAATTCTCCTTATGATTGTCTTGATCTCTTATGGAACGTCTCCCGCCTTCCTTAAACTTTATGATCAAAACAATACTTTAAAACTTTAAAGTTAAGATCCTATATATAGCCCATACAACTATGAGTTACAATATGGTCCCAAAAATTATGAAACTGCTATCCAGAAATTGTTTTTTCGAGATAAATCTCGAACTTAAATTCGCGCTTATCTGTAAGACAGACGTCTAAATCTATAATGGCCGACGTCTGCGCCTTCTCTGCTTGAGGAGCAGAGCGTTGCTAGATGTCTGAACTTGATGGTTCAAACGTCAATACCCTTTAGTGCGTTTGGCCACAGCGTGACCAGACGTCTGATGCTCATTGCTCAGACGTCTAGACCTTCTCTGGAAATCTGGACTTTATTGCTAAACGTCTGAAGCTCGTTGCTCCAGACATCTGGCCCTTCTCTGAACTTACGAACAGTCTCGATGTACAAGACATCCTTCATAACAACCGAACTAGTGGTCATGAGTTCAGCAAGCATGAAACTATCATGATGTTCATTTCATTATCCATTGCAAAACCTAACAAGGTGCACGGCTCGCATATTTAAAAAATAAACTTTGAACATGAAGAAGGTAAACCGAAGATATAATAGGTTTCACAAAGTTGATTTCAGCTTGCTAGGTTGTCGGGAAAGAAAGGTGTATATGCTTTCCTCTCTCTCTGCCTTAACCTTCTTTTGCTTAATGTTCTTCCTAAACCATCAACTAAAAAGGAGCAATTATATATAAAAGAAAAAGAAAAGCAACATGCTATACGAAGAAGAAGTGTCCTTATTGTATATTGCTGTGTAAAAATAAATAAATTTAAATAAATAAAAAAAGACTCCATACCTTTGGGACTTTGAGAGGATCTATCCCAGCTCTTTGCCAGTTCTCGCTTCATCAGAAGAGTCCATGTTGGGAAATTGACAGCATTAGATCGATATTAGATTCGTAGATATCACTAGATATCTGCTTGTAAATACAGGGGGGATAAATATATATCATTACATAAAATCCATTTAGATTATTGTACAGAACTATAATTCCTTTCGTTCTCAAAATGCGAATAGAAGGAAAGATTTTTAGATTTGGGAAAGTTCCAAGAGAATAGGAAGGGGTTTTCGCTCCGCCTTTTCATTTTTCCTCGTAGAAAAAAGAAGAAGAAGAAAACTCAACCAAAAGAAAATTTTCTATTCTACAAGAATGAACTTTTTTGTTATGCTTAATTAACATCGTTAATGTACAGAAAATTTTGTTAACTGTTTAAGCTAACGACTCACCATGATTATGCCACAATGCATATCAAAATGAACCTGACACTAAACATGAAAATAAGGTAACAACAAGGATTAATGCATAATTTTAACAAAACACAAAAGGCATGGAACAGAACCATGTATTGTAAGGCACACTGAAGTAATAATGCTAGGAACCAAATGCATAAAGTTGATGAGTAGTGAGTTTAACATGTTCATATATACATTTCATAACTTGAGAGTAGATAAATTGGGACCCAAAAGGCGACGTCTTCGCTTGACAAATCGTTCCTGCAGATATGAAAGGGTTTACAAGTTGGCAGTTAAGAGTTGTACCCTATTGCATACACCAGGTATGCTCACACTTCGCTTTAATGGCTGCTGATTATAATGAAAAGGGTTGATTTCGTAGATGTGTTTCTATTAGCATTTCAATTTGCACACTGAACACACCCAGTAAACTTTTAATCAAAGGAGGGGGGGGGGATGAAATCCTTGTCCATGACACAAAACACCAGACAAACATGCAACAGTGCAAAAAACCCCGGATATATCTTTTGAGCAACAACTCAAGCAAATGCAGGATTTGAATGTCATGGCAATGTTTTGCTTGCAAGCAAATTAACCAACATCAGTATGTTAAAGTAATAATTAGCTAGTTTTTGCATTGAGACACCCTTTTCTAACCTTCATTATTACTCTTCTATCAACTCTGGTGCTATTTATAAAGAATTCAGTTTACATGCTCTTGTTAGCCACAAAATTAATTGTGAAAATGCAATCGGAAGCTTGATCATAAACCATCTGATTAAATTCTCCCTCTCCGTGTGCTCTCTGTGTGCGTGTGTGTATATATTTAAGACATTCTTTTCAAAATGTGAATTATCTCCTTTTGTTGTTGTTTTTATTCTTTTTTTCTTTTATATCGTTATTTTTTTCGTTATTTTTGGTGACGCAAACTCCTATGTTTAGATGTGATTATGTCTCCTTCAGTTTTTTTGGAATAAGGTTATGGTCTGATTCACACAGTATTGTACTCGTATAAATATACACGCTCCATTTTTATGTGATTGATTCAACTGTACACCTCTGTGCCGAAATTTAAAGGAACATCAATCGGGTGGATAGTTCTTTGGATTCATGTACATGTAAGATACTTTGATTAAACACTTCTTCTTTAACTTTGTTTGTCGAACTAGAAAACAAGTACTAGTAAACCTTATTCAAAAACGTTTAGTTGTGCCGAGGGTTTCAAGCGATTATAGATATTTCAACTGACTTATTGGATCCGGACCCTATAAGACCCGACCCGATCCAGACCATGGCATACCTTTGACATAAAAAAGTGTACATGTTTTACCCAAGGTCAATAAAAAAAACTACCACTTCTACAATATTTTGGCGTGTATTTCTACAAGGTCCAAAAAGGAAGATCTTTTTCAACAGAGTAGGAGCTTCATTTGGAGACGAGGGAGAGGGCAGTGGTGACTAGTTCGAGAGTGTAGCATGGTTGTTGACGGCGTGGATATCAGTCTTTTTCTATCTAGCTGTAACTGTTATGGGACCGCTTTATATTGTTGTTAGGATATTTATATTCTCTTTTTGTTGCTCATGCATTAGGCATGCTAATGTATTATTGTGTTGGGATGCCTGCACAATTTTTGTGATTCGTTATCTATTAATGAATTTAAGTGCATTATCACCGTTTGTTTTCACAAAATAAAAAACTACCTCATGGTTGCTCTATATATATTTCTAGGCTCTCAAAACAAGTAGCAAGAAGAAGAAGAGTAAAAAGAAGCATCAGAAGAGAGAGGAGTAGCTCAATCTCTAACCTCCAAGGTAATTTGGACCTCTAATCTTTATTCCTTGATCCCAACTTTCTAATCTTGAGTTTAATCCTATGAACTGTGAACTGGATGATTTCTGGAATATCATTTTTTCCCCTCTCATTTTCAGCGATTCTTTCTCTTATCTCTACATCTCATGAAAAGCCATCAGAGGAAGAGGAAATGGATCAAGTTGTTGATGAGCTAGATAATCTCTCGGATTGGGAGGTTTTGGAAATTAATGGTAATATACTTAAAGTTATTATGTTGTTTCTCTTTATGTGTTAAGAGTCTTGTGACGCCAAAAACTATTTCCATTATCTATACAATGCAAATCATGAATCAATCAGTTTTTCAATTTTTTTGTCACTAGTCTATACGAGTGTTTGTATTCTTTTAGACGGTAGATTAGAGATCTTTTTTTAGACTATAACAAAGGCACTCGGTTTCCGTTGTTGTAATGTTTCTCTCCGTGTTTAGGAAAGTATATGAGATTGTATATGTATAATGCAATTCCGGTCATGGAGCATATCTTGAGTTAGCGATATTAAAAATTTGTGGGAAAAAATGCACTGTTAATCTTACTTTCATATAAAACAACAGGTGCTTTTAGTATAGTGATTGACGACCAAGCGAGGTTCTAAATGCCGTGTGTTAGATTCATATATGCACATGTAAACATTTCCGAATAACATAATTTTTATTCTTCACAATGTCTAAGATGCGTGGGTCACTTGTAAACGGTGTGGATCATCAACTGGATGCTTGATAAAAGAATTTGCAAAATAATTAAAATTTTGTATTAGTATCCAACCGGATATATATGGAAAATTTTATCCGTCACTGAATAACATTCTGATTATAACCTAGTATCTGTAATCGAATGCACGCCCGCATGAAAGTTAAAGCATATATGATGCGTGATATTGTTTTCTCCCTGCTGTAGTCATTTTTTTCACGATCTTGTTTGTTAACCTTGTTGTTTTGTTTTTGTTAATGATCGTTACTGATTTCTTGATGCATTCTGAAAGGGAATTGACTGGCTATGGTAAGTTACATAGATATTCGTGATTCCTGTATGCGCCTGTATCCTCTCATTTTGGGATGCAATCTTTAATCGAGAGGCCGGAAGTAATTTGTTTGTGCAGGACCTTCGTATTATTTCCAATGAGAATGGTTTTGATTTTATGCACAATACTGGTGCATAATGGAGGAGATGCTCATTATCAGTTATATTTGTTGTTCTCAGGTTAAAAGGCATTATTTGCATCATGGCATGTAGCTACTCTTTCTAAATAGCCATGTAACAAGAAAAAAAGTTCAAAGAAATGTAAACAGTATCATTTGAAATAGTCATGGCATGATTATCGAAGCATAGAAGATGTTTGCTATGGATTTCGCTTGGCAGCATTTGTGTAACCTTACGATAGAAACATAGCATGTCCAATGCGTGTATGGTTGCTTGAAGTGTATCTGCAGGTCATTTGATGGTTTCTGGGTGATGTAAAGGTGTTGTTTTATGCATCATCAAGGGAATGCATTATGGCAGCTTGAATATTCTTCAACATGTATGGGTTGATCGATGTTTTTGTGTTCGTCTCATCAGGAATCCTTGTCGGGGGTTAGTGTTATTTCACCGTACATGTCTATTTCGACCGATTTTAACTCCAAAGTTGAAGGGTCTTAAATTGAGATCTCTGATGAGTCTTTATTTAAGAGAGGAAAAAGAATCATATTTAATATTTCAAATGCTTTCAATTTTAAAAAAAACTAAAATATTTCTTATTTATTTGAGTCCATGATAAGAGGCACACATGTGGATCATTGCTAATTATTCCACAAAAGGAGAAAAACACTTTTCCTACCAATCCTGTAGATTTTGGCATGGACCGGCAAGTTGCCGAATTAAACCTGAGTTGTTAATAACTAAAGTTTAACCCTTCAGAATGATTGAATGCTATTACATACTCATCCTATATTTTATGCGTCACCACCCCACCCCACCGAAGAACTATACTGTTTCCAAAATCAAAGTATGTATGTCCATGTGTGCATATGAGAAAACGGAGTATAAAATGACACTAGGAAATTTCAACATTTACGGATGACATGGTACAATATCATATCCATATACATGATTATCTTGCAGCTACATACATTAAATTCACTTGAATAAGAAAGGTAAATGAAAGAAACCCCTGAATAGTGTGTTGCCATGCGTCCTACATGCTCCACATCCTCTATGTGTATATACATATATACATATATGCGCACCCATGTGGGTTGGTAAAGATGTGGAGATATGACCCATTCACAAATAGAACAAGAGACCTCTTATTTTGGAGAGTTAAGCTATGCCCAATTGGTAAACAAACTCGAATAAACTTGGCGCATGACCTATACCCAATCTGATAAAATCAAGGTATAAAGAAGTTGTTAGATTAAACTCCCATACACTTATTGCTGCAATCCAATGCCATATTTGTGACTATAATTGCTTCCTCTAGAAGAGAATCCCTCACAACAAGCTACCTTTACCATAGTAACTCATATTATGCAATTGCTTTTTAAATATTAAAGTACAAATACAAGACCTGAGACTGATACAGTAACTTTCCATTGAACCCAATCTTAAATCCAAATACAGTCTCAGTAACGAAATTTGATAAGCTACCCAGGAATAAAACTGCAGTAAAAATTTTGATGACATGGTCCTCCCAGCACAAAACAAATATTAATAAGATAAACAAAACCTAACAACTCATGTATTTTATCACCGCTGAATACAGTCCAATGACCTCTTAAATCCTGCTGCTGCTACCAAAAACCAATTACGGAATTCCCTGAATAAGAAAAAGGAAAAAGAAAAATGGTGAATGAGTTAAACAGATAGTCTAATTTGTAAATATGTTAGAAAATAATCCGAAAACCTAGTTCAAAGACTAACTATGTAAGAAGATATACTTTTTGTAGATAGAATAATGAAAATGAAAATAAAGATCACTTGCCATCCAAAACAATTGTTAAGGGAAAAAATTTGATGTGATGCACAATCAGGATTCTTCATTCTTCGAGACCAAGCGGACGTATTTGTTCTGTATGCTAAATCGGGTGCTTGAATTAATCTGCACGGACAATATTTAACAAACTTCAAAAGGTTGATAACAGCAAATTGAAGGAAGAAAAGAAAAAAAGAAAATGCCCTTGATTCAGACCTTGTGCATGAGCTTATCTTTAAGTTGCTCCTTATCATCGGTTACACCAGACTCCTTGAGGGCCTTCACAACAAGCTTCTGTAACTTTTTGGTCTTCATCACTCCATCCGACTGTCAGAAGAACACACCATAAGTATCAAGAATATTGGAGAATTCAACAGATATCAACTCTAACATAGAAGATATATATATATAGAAACGGCGGAGACTCTAAAATGGAGAATACACTTAAAGGTAATGCTTTGGAGACACCGGTGTTGAAAAAAAATGGAATATTCGGATTCAGGGCAAAACGAACCAACACTACAATATTCGGTTAAATATGCGGTCAAACCGAATATTATATTCGGATGAATAACGTGAATATTCGGCCAAATTGGACCATTAGGTCCAAAACAAAAAAAAATCACAACTAAAAATTCATGTGGGATCCAAAACTTAATTTTTTTTAAAACAAGTGGGACCACACTTATTATTTCACAAACATTCTCTCCTAATTCTTCTCCACTCTTCTTTCTCAACCGAGACTCGAACCCACATTCTTTCGATTTAGTTTGGACGTCTTATCATTAGTCCACAGGTATATTAATTTTTTATATCTTTATATTTTTTGAAATTTTTGTATGTAATATTTATATGAAAATATTGATGGCCGCATAATCTGAATAAACCGAATATTCACCGAATAAACCGGATATACTTTATTCGCCAGCCAATTAAACATACTCCGAATCCGTTCTTTACAACATTGGGAGACACATTCTTCACCAAAACACAAAGATAGATGACAGAGAGAGGTCCAATAAAGTTAAGCGGAGAAAACAATAAGCTTTGTAGTCATAGCGAATAGTGAATGGTGGATAAGTTGTCTAGCTAACAGAACAAATCGTTCTTTTGACATCCTTTTTAACTTTAAATTTCTAGTATGAAATGAGTACCCGTAAGAATACAGAATGAAATGTGAAAATAGCAGGGGGAAACTAATTTAAGAGGCAATGCATACCGATTTCAAAGTTGATGCAATCAGTTTCTTCCACTTGATTTTACCATCAGATGCTTCCATGACAAGACCCTCCTTATCCGCTTGGTCTTTGCAGTTCAATGATTCATCTATATCCATCTTTTTCTTTCTTTTACACAGCGATGCCTCAGACGCTTCTGCTTGTATTACCTCTCCATTGGTTAAATCACAAACATTCTTTTTCTCGCCTTTTATAACAAGCCCATCCTCAGATGTGTCGGCTTTTCTTTTTCTAGTTTGGCTCTCTCTTTTATCTCCACTTTCTTCCACTTTGTTATTTGAACCGTTTACTTCATCAGACTCAACCTTTAGACCGGTAGCAAGAGCCTCAGCAACTGGAGTTTTTGTTTGTTCTATTTCATCAGGCTGTTTCTGAGCAGCATGGAAAGCTCGTGCTTTTGCTCTGTGTTTCTTGCCATCAGCATGAAGCTGCAAGGTCTGCTTGCTAGTAGTGTTCGTGTTGCAGAGACTATTCATTCAAATTTAAGAAACAAAAAAGACCCAGCTTTAGCTCTCTAATAATAAGCATGCAAAAGCATCTTTATACAATCAACTAGAGTAAAATGGTCTGATTTTATGATTCCCATGAGTAAATTGCTTCATAAAATTAAAAATCTGTCACACATTAGCAGTAATATGATCTGATTTATGGTCATAGTCTCATTCTTGCATAATCTAGAATAGGCACATAATGTATACCACAGAATGAAGACAATTTGTTACATATAAGCATCTGGGCCTACCTTAGGTGACCCGCAAAGGGTGGGGTTGAGGGCAGTCAGGTTGTTTATATGTGTGTGCGCGCGCGCGTACGTGTGCGCGCGTGTTGACTCTATCTTGTGATACACTATGCACATGTTGCTACTTGCGAAGAACTTTATATATTGCAAGGTATTAGAAATATGGCTACCAGTAGCATGGAAGGCACTGCATTTGAACAGCTAACTAAAACGGACAAGAGAAAAGACTAATCAATATAAGTAACGATATTTTGAACTTATTTCCACGATAGCTTTAGTAGAAGAAATGGAAGAGATGATGAGAACGTTAAATCTGTACAATCATGCATTCTTTTAGAACTGCATAAACAAAATTCAGGAGACAACTTCAACAAGATAATATAATTTAATTCAAACGTGAATTAAGCTTGACCCAAACATTGGGATAATAGAAGCCCTCTTTCAAATAGAAACAGTATTATAAACTTTCTGACCTGCAAAAGAAATGAAGATTGACATGTTTTGCTTTTACCTAGAGTTGCTTAAATATCATGTGTAACTCGAGATAGAGTTGCTTAAATATCATGTGTAACTCGAGATGGTGCTCAAGCAAAAGAAAATTAATTTTTAGTTTTATTCTGAAAATCCTCTTAAGTCTTAACTAAAGATACATTTTGACTGGAAAAATTAAAATATTTAACTTGCCTGCAAAACCATGGAGCGTGTGAAGATAAACCAACATTAATGTCAACATCTGAATTTTTCTTAGGCTTATCAGACTTAGTTTGTCCATTTTGTAATGCATTTCCTTGACCCTTCGGACCATATTTCTCCTGGAGAGTTTCTCATTATATTAGAGCTGACATCATCAGGGCACAATACAACTAACAAATAAAAGCATATTTAAGGAATATGTAAAGACATTCCAGCAGCCATATTCTACATAAGATATAAAGTATTGTAATTACACCTCTATTATAAGTCAAGTTATAATAAATCTGCGCTCCTCTATTATTCCAAATTACATTGGGCATTGGCCTTCCAGGTTGTAAACAAAGCCCTTTCTGGCTCTTATAACTTTTGGCATTGACTTGTAGAAGGATAGCAGCAGATTGACAACTATTTATAAGCAATTGGTCAATTCTGTTTCTTTTTGAAGCCAGTAATGTTCTGTACTTACCGCCGTTTATCGAAAAAGGCTAGAATGCAATATAGTCCAGCATTTGAATCAAGCTTGGAACATTTTATGCATGCATTAATGCCAGCAAACACAAAATGATTTGATCCTATCTAACTAATGTATCATATGTTTTTCCTCCATATACAAAAAGACGAATGAACATCTGGTTCTTAAGAACATCGAGCAGCTCATTGGCATCATCAGGGAACATATTGCGAAGAATCAACTAGGACTTATATTGAGTCGTATACTGATCAGATTTTCTTATAAACCCCCAAGCCGGACACAAGTGGTAATTTTGTTCGCACACAGGTGAGAAACATATATCGTATTTTTTTTCAATGGTAATTTTCACAGTAATACCATATGGTTTCACTTATATTACATCTTGATATTTTGATTAATTGTTATCCAGATAAACTTTGGACCTGTACAGAATGCTCTTTCTGAGAGAGATAATTGTAGACGTCCAACTACCAAACTACTTTCTTCATGTTACAATATGAATTAGTATTTCTTATTTTCAAGAATAACCTTTCATCATATCATTTAATTTTCAATTAATTAGGATGAATAGTGGACAAAGCTTATCGCGGTAGTAATGATGGCAGAGAAAAAAAATGAAAGTTGAGATAGAGGTATTAAAGGGAGGGGTTAACAACAGAGGAGGTGGTGGTGGTGGTGGTGGTGGAAGATATGGTAATGCTGTTGTTGGAAGAAAGGTGGAGTAACGGGAAAGATGTGCAACCTAAACATTTTAGAGCTAGAAATATTGAAAAGGAAACGGAGAAACTAGAGGAAAAAGATGGGCCAAAAGGTGGCTTTTAAATGTCATTGGATGCAAAACTATCCAATTCTGATCACAAGCATGGTACATGAGAATTTTGTGTGAATATATGTACTACTGAGGACCAATAGAAGGCAAACAACCTCTGAAGTGAAAAAGGTTTAGGGTTTTTATCTTTGAAAAACTTCATGTCGTTTTATTTAGTAATATTGTACCTTCAAAGTATTATTGCGTTAAGTTACCCTCACTTCAATCGATTGCTCTATTATATGGCCAGGCCGTTGTTTCACATGCAACATGTTCTAAGAGATCACAACATTTATAGATATCTGTTTTCCTTTTCAGTTTTATATCTACACATCGTGGCAAGAAATCTAATCACAAGAATCAATATTGGGTCTCAAAAGTCAAAACTGAATATCGAGCTGGGCGTTAGTCTATAATTTATCCACTGTCCTCCTCCTTATGTTGTTAATCAAAGAACTTGCTTTTCTTATGGTAAACCCCCCCCCCCAACCACCACACACACACACACACACACACACACAATTCCCTACAAAATTAACCTCTGGCTAATAAACGGAAGAAAAAGGAACAAATTAGAACAGCTTCTTTTTGGTCTCATCCAAAGGTAACAGCTTTGCAACTGGTTCAAATCTCCATAAAAAATACATAAAAATGTCCCAAAAGGGTCATTTTTCTAAGAGTTTTATACGCAATTTTAACCATTATTTTTAACTGTTCCAGTAAAATCCATTGATCTAAGGTTCTAAGCAAAGACCATCAAAGGCAGCAATTTTTCAAATTGAAACCCTAGAAAAACACGGTAAAGATGTAATCTGAACAAAATCTAACCGCTTCGGTGATGCATTGAGTGTGGCTCTGAACGCTCTCTTGGTTGAACATCTCCCCACAATCGATGCAAGACAGCTGCAAAAATTTACAATAAAGTATTAAAAAAAAGTTGAATTTAGATTATTGATCAAATTTGATAGAATCAAAGAGAGACCGAGAGATATCAATGAAGACGAACCTTGTAAGAGGAGCACGTGCGAAAATGGTTCGCCAGCTTGGGCTTCTTCAAGTTCTCGCCGCAGTCCTCGCACTGAAACCACACCATTTTCTCTCTCCTCTTCTCTTTCTCTCTCTAGCGATGGAGTTTTCTAGGGTTTTGGGGTAAGGAGATGGCTCGGTTTAAAAGGGTACCCGTTATCTTGACTCCGGCCCGAAACGTTTCAGGTTAAGATGTCGGAGATATATTAACCCGAATCCGCTTTCTTTTTTTTTTTGCCTTTTTTTCTTTTTTGGGGGGATTTTGTAGAAGTTAGATTGAATCCTTAATATTTTGGGAAAATTATTTCCAAGCCCAGAACTAAAATTGATTTATTTTTAAACCCGCGTATTTTCAAAAATGCTAAAAAACCAAATACATTCCTGTCCACTTTTAGTATATGTATTTCAATGTATGATACACTTTTTAAGTAGATTTACGTCATTATCCTTCTACTTTTTTAGACCCCAAATTAAAATTCATCTCTTCAAGTTTGCTTAATCAAAATTAGGAAGATAGATATCACAATCTATCAATTATAATTTAATTAATATTTCATAAAGTCTTTCAATAATCGAACAAATTTTGTTTGTAAAAAGAAAAACTGATCAAAAGAAGGGAAAAAAATGGAAAATCTATACTCATATAAGATTGATGTAAGCCAGAAAAAAACTAATGTTTCGCAATAAAATAAATTAGATTGATGCAGAAGTCAAGACGATGACGGGCATCTAATTGTGAAAAATTATTATACTTTATTTAAAAGAAAGGAGAGAAGTCGATTAGGGTTTTGATGAGATTTGGAAAGAGTTCAAGATAGAAGATGCGGATAATTTTGGCATTTAAAAAAATAAATGTACACTACACCGTATTTATACTCCTTATGAGTATTTTGGGTTTATAAGAAATTTGTATTAGAAAATAGGGCTTTCTGGCAAATCTACTATAATATTTCTATTAATTTTAATTTAAGGGCAACATTACACTTAGGTACATTCAACATTGTAGTTTTTCAATGAGTGTCCTAATTTTTTATATTACGTAAAATTCAAGATATGTCACTCAAATATCCTGACAGTTTAAGGTATTTTAGTTAAATTTATATTTTTATTTACATCGCTAGAACTTGTTGCTGTAGGCATGTTTCGAAAACCGTCGTCTCTATCCTAAAACGTTATGTAATTTTGTTCAGTATTACATGTGCATAAAAAAAATTCATAACACATAATGCAGAAAAAATAGTAGACCGAGTATAGACACTGAAAGCCGGAAGCTATATAATCAAGAGGGTAAAAACATTATCATAAGACTAGCCTGCGCAGAAAAAATGAAGGAAAAAAATAAAAACTTAAAAGGTTGATATCACAAGAATAAGATGTTTGTATTCTTCTATAAACAGCCCTCAACACCCAATAGGGGGAAGAAAAATAAAAAAGAAAAGAAAAGAAAATTGGGCTTTGATGTATTAATCTGTAGTAAAAATCAAAGATTTAAAGATACGAATTCTAAATCTAAATTTCATAACACATTTCACTCATGTTTTGTTCTTGAACTTCCTTTGTGCTTTGAGATCTATCACAATGACCGATATATTGTCCTTGCCCCCCTTTTGAAGAGCGAGCTTCAAGAGATGGTCCGCAGCAGCTTGAGCCGCAGGATCCACCTCTTTGCCATTGTGCGAAGATGCTGATGTGGCACCGTTCTTTTTATGCCAGAGCAAAATCCTTCTTCTTGCTGCGTCGCATGCCTCCTCATTCGACATCACATCCCACAAACCATCGCTCGCTAGAATTAAACATTCGTCTTCCTTTGTTCTCGGAATTATGGTGACTTCTGGTTCTGGAATGATCCATGGTTTTAGATATCGATCGCCTGTAGAGTATTTAAGAACATAGCATTAAAGGTTTGAGATTTTGTGATTCATCTTCGATATCGCATTTTTATTAGTGCAGCAACAAATATATATATGTTGGAATCATGTGTTTAAATTTGGATCATAAACTTACGAAGTTGCAGAATTTGTTTGGGGTTTCCTACACTGTAGAATACTGTCTCCGTCGGTTTCCATCTATTTCCCTGGTTGGATGATTATAAAGCATGTAACAGTCAAAACAAGCATACCCCTGCGGTCAAGGGCGCAACGGGATATGAGTATGTTTAACTGTATCCGGATCCATATCCATATATCATCTGATTAGCCAGCTACGTGTGAATATATTCCATATATCGTCTGATGCGAAGACGGATACAGATCTACATTTTCCCCGGTTACAGATATGGATAAATATACAGATATCCAGATATAAATGAAATTTGGATGCAGATATGCATTCACGGAAATTTGGGCACGGACATGCAAGCATGAGTGTGGACGCACAAACATATGTATGTATCGGTTATTGAAGTACTCGAGTATCATATTCACTTTGAATACATGAATTCATGCACATATCTAAGACCTATATCTCCCATTTATTTTGACATGTACCTATGTTGTAAACATGTCCAATTTGTATCAGTATTTGTTGCTCCTATCCATTTCTTACTCAGATTCAATTTTGTATAATACGGTTTGTATCCGACTCTATATATGTTTTGTATCTGTTTTCAACTTAATTAAATAGGGCATAAGTTTTTTTTAAATTTTTTTTATTCCTAACTATATCCATATCCTATTCATAACTAAAAAATAAGGGTTTTATTTATATCTCACCCCTAAAATTTTAATATTTTCAAATTTCACATCCAAAACTAGTATTTCCAAATTTTACCCCAAAACTATTAAGTTGTCCAAATTTCATCCCGAAAATCTAGTATGTCCAAATTTCACCCTCAAAACTATTAACTTGTCCAAATTTCACCTTCAAAATCTATTATTTCCGAATTTCACCACAGAACCATTAAGTTGTCCAAATTTCATCCCAAATGGTCGTCTTCTTCTTTTTTATGTTAAATAGGAACCGGGGTTTTAGATTTATCATAATTTCAAAATTAGAAATTCTCTTAAGAGTGAAATTTAGGACATTTCGTCTTCATCCAATATTTATCATTTTAATAGATAAAATCAAGCTCTTTTGTGGTTTTGCCATCACAATTACGGCAACTTGAAGCAACAATATGAGTTAGAGTTATTCCAAGTGATGGTTTAATTCAAGTACTTTACGGTTAGGATATCATAGGCCGAGCTCAATGATCTTGAGGAAAGAATTGACAGCAAAATGGAGAAAATTAAGAAACTTTTTACAAAAATGAAGTTTTAATTATTGACAATTTAATAGTTTTGGGGATGAAATTTGGAAATACTAAATTTTAAAGATGGAATTTGGAAATACTAGATTTTGGGGTGAAATTTGGACAACTCACTACTTTTAGAGATGAAATTTGGAAATACTAGATTTTGGGGGTGAAATTTGAAAATATTAAAATTTTGAAGGCGAGTTATAAAAAACCCAAAAAATTAATAATAACGGCAAAATCCCCAGATCTGATCCATATCCTATTTGAATATACGTATGCCTACCATGCCTTGTCCCTTTCTAAGCAAAAGCTCGGACCAGGTGTAATGGTGAATATCTAACTCCAAAGGGAAACATCAGAATGACGATATTATTATTATGAATATGGTCAGTTTTGTTTCTAATAATTTCATTATAATTCATATTTTGAACATGAATTTTAAAATTGTAGTCTCTTCAAATTTCTTTTTCTGGAAAGTGAACTGATTATTCAAGCATTGTCCTGAATTCTGTTAGGATTATAAATGTCTATATTAAAGTCATTTACACGGCTAATCTAATATAAATAATATACATAAAATCTTGAGGCAAAGCCGTAGTGTAAAGATGCTATCGAGACCCTTTTACACACACACACTTGTACTTTGCATGTGCTTGCACATATGTACTTTTGAACAACATATATATTAATAGCGTGTGTAAAGTTTTTACTTCTTTATCGTTACAAGGTTGATGTGGATATTTTATCTATATTTAACTAATTTTTTTAAAACTATCTATTATCTTAACTAAAAGTATTAAAAATCTTTTTAAATCTTTGTTGTTTAATGCTAATATGTATCAACGCGCATCACACGTGCAAATCTTTTAAATCTTGGCTGTTTAATATTAGTTTGTCTCAACGTGCTTCACACGTGTAAAAAATAAATGATGTGGATCATCTAAGAATTAAGTATTAATTCCAAATAAACGTAGGAATGCCTCGTGAAACCCCTCTTTTTTGCATTATAAGAATAGAGATATATACAGAGAAAGAATAATGGAGGACAAAAACCCTGAGAGGGGATTTCCTCCTATGGCGCCGAAAAAAGTCTATCGTCCACAATTTGTTTCGACGATCAACACCCACCATCCTCATCTTTGTTGGCTAAGATGTAAATACACCAAATTTCATGTGATTCTAACATTTTTTCACCGTTGATTTAGAGGATGCAAACTTAACGGTTTTTCAACAATAGAACATATTTAGAATTTTCACATCACTAGATCAACAATGTAAAGGTGTTAGAATGATATGAAATTTGTGTAATTACATCTTAGATGATAACGATCAAGATAGATGATGCCGATCGTCGAAAAAATCGGTAGATGATATAATTTTTCGGGCTCCATTGGAGGGTTTTCCTCCGAGGGCCTTTCTCCTCCAATATTCTATATTATACATGAGAATAATGATATATTATATATGAGAATAATGAAGGAAAGGGGCTCTAAGGAGACTTTTCGTTAGGTGGCGTCAAATATCTATAACATCCATGATTTTTTCCGACGATCGGCACATATTATCATCTTTATCATTTAAGATGCGGACACACCAAATTTCATTTGATCATACCACTTTTTCACCGTTGGATTAGCAATGTAAAAAGTTCTATTGTCGGTAAACCGTTAATTTTGCACCCACTAAAGCAATGATAAAAAGTGATGGAATCACATGAAATTTGGCATGTCCACATCCTAAGAAGAAGAATCGATCATCGAAAAAATCATGGAGGGTGTATTTTTTCGACGCCATAAGAGGAAATTCCCAATTATGGCAACTGTCTTCCATTATATATATATATATATATATATATATATATATATATAGGTGCACAATTAACGGTTTACCGATAATAAAACTTTTTTACATTGCTAATCCAATAGTGAAAAAGTAGTAGGATCAAATGAAATTTGGTGTGTCCGCATCTTAGATGATGATGATGATGGGTATCGATCGTCGAATAAAATGTTGGAGGGTGGCGTCAAAAATCTATATCATACATTTTTTTCGACGATCGACACTCATCATCATCATCATCATCATCTAAGATGCGGATACATCAAATTTCATTTGATTCCACCTCCTTCTCACCGTTGAAATAGCAATGTAAAAAGTTTATTGTTGGCAAACCGTTAATTTTGCACCCACCAAATCCACGATAAAAAAGCGATGAAATCATATGAAATTTGGTGCATCCACATCTTACATGATAAAGATGATGATGATGGGGACTGATCGTCGGAAAAAAACATGGAGGATGTATTTTTTCAACGCTATAGAAAGAAATTCCTTCCTATGACACCTTTCTTCCGTTATCCTCTACACACACACAAAACATACTAGCATTAAAGTTTGTGTGGAAACTCTGCAATCACTTATGTTTGTAAGCCTTGTGTATATTGAATCCATAAATGGCTCACAATCTATAAAGGCAAAACAGTTTTGGAATCCAAGGAAAACTGATGGATCTCTAGATCTCCTTCAGATGTTATCTTCCGTTGATCTACCGCGTGTGCTGATGGATGGCTGAGATTGAATTGGAGGGATGCCTCTTGGAGCGTGTGGATTTCAATGGGTTTGAGGTGGATGAAGTCGAGCTACCTGCAAGGAAATCCCGGGGTGGTTGTGCCACCGAGGACCCTCCGACGATCAAGTTAGATGGGGTATTTTGGCAGAGTAACGGCCTATTGGAGTACAATTGGCTTACCTGAGTCGTCTGAGAGGGGTTTATATAGCGGCAGCCATAGGCAGGCGGCGCGAGATTCACGCCGGCTGTTATGCCCCTGGCGTTACGCCCGCGTGATAGGCGGAATTCCCCATTAACGACGAGACGTGCTCGTTAATAGGGGATCGTGATGGCATGGAACGCGGGATCATGGACGGCGGCTATCTCGCACCTGGCGAGATTCGTGGAGCCGTGGCGAAGGCGCCTGTGACCGAGGAAGATGAGCTTGGCGGGAGGCCGAGGCATCTTGGTACCGTAATGGCTCGAGGGCGAGCTGGGGGTGGTCTGGAAGGCCACCGAAGGTCGGGAACATCCTCGGGCCGGAGACCTGGAGTGTGCTTCCAACGTAACGTTATTTATCCTTTTTTAAGTTCTGGGACACGTCATCTCCCACGTGTCATGATCTGGGGAGTCACCGATATCGAGCATCATCATTAGCCCCCCACTCTTGTCTCGACTCGTTTCTGGGTCGGGTCGAAAGTGGTCTGATCGGTCACCCAGGGTGAGCTCTTACTTGAAAATACGTCGGTGCGTATTCCCGGGCAAAGAGTCGTATTTTCTCGATGACGTCAATGGATCAGGAAAGAGATCTCGCATTAAAGAGGAAGAGCCGGTTTGCGCGTACGTTCGTCGAAGCGCCAGCCCGCGTGTCTAGCGCTAGTTGGCTGGCGAGACGGGCCGCGGGCGTTCCCACGCCCGATGGAACGTGTCCAATGTGAGTGCGACAGGTGGAATGTTGTCGGCCGTTGGTTGCGAAGCGTTGTTTTGACGGGAGGCGATCGGAGCCGTAGAATGTGTATGCCGGCAGCTATAAATAGAGGTGGATCCCCATCAGGGCCCATACCTCACCATTACTTTCTCGTCCCTAGTCGTGTTGGCTCGGCACTCTTCTCCTCAGGTCGGATTCCTTACGTCTTCTCTTCCGAGGACTCGTCCCTTTGATCAGGTTAGATGCCTTCTACCGAGGAATCTGTAGAAATAATCCGGGTAGAGTCTAGGGAGTCTTCTGCAGCATCCTCTTCTACTTCTTCCTCTTTCTCTTCTGAGTCGGAGTCCCCCCCAGGAAGTTAAGGTTAGTCATGCTCCCCGGAGTCGTGCAACGGGGGTAGTCCCCAGAGCGCAGGTTACGGATGCTCTTGGCGCGTCATCCGTGCTGAGGCACGCGGATGAGCTCGCCACCATCCGGGCTCGTTTCCATATTCCTGCCGGCTACTCGCTTCGTCTGGCCAAGGAGGGGGAGAGGGCAGACCAGGTACGAGGCAAGGAGATTGCCTTGTACCTGGAAGCCTTTTGGACCGGGATGCACTTTCCCTTCGCCCTTGAGGTGAGTGCGGTGTTGAATTGTTTTGAGTTAGTCCCGGACCAGTTAGTGCAGAACTCTTAGAGGATTCTCCTTATGTTCCTGGTCCGGTTGAAATTACGTCTGATCCCTTTCAGTCGAGGTCTTCTCGTTTCTTCTCTGCTACAAAACCCATCCCGGCACTCGCAGGGGCGAGCCGAGCTGGGTATACATCTCTTTTAGAAAACACCGGGGAGGTGCTGCTGGGTCGGGGGTCGTCGTAGTACCTTATTCCATTCAATGGAAGTTCTTATTTGTTAGGCCGCCCGAGGATGAGGATTGGCCTGTGCCCATCCAGTGGCGTGGGGCTAGCTGCCCGCGGGTGAGTCGGTCGAATGATCCCGACGCGGTGGCGGTGTCGGAGTGGGAGCCCTTTCCCCGGGTTGATGTGCTGTTGTCTGAACGGGCCCTCAGTTGGGCCGGCTCAGCCCCGCCCAGTTCGCGGGTAAGTTAGGAGTTTTCAGACGACCCGTTTAGACTTGTGCATTCTTTTACTTTTCTGGCATTGCTGACTCCTCTGTATTTTGTCTTATGCAGAACCCATGGACCTAGACAAATTTCGGGCAGCCCTGGTCGAACAGAAGAAGGGGAAGAAGGCCGGAGGCGCTGGCCCTTCTCGCCCGTCGTCGGCTCTGGCTCCACCAGCAGCCGCTCCATCCAGGTGCTCAAGCGCGCCCCGGACCCCGGAGTCCAGCCAAGCACCGAGCCGAAAACGTGCTTGGGAGCAAGAGCCCCGGGCTCCAGAGGTAGGGGGTGAGACTGGTTCCCCCGCGTCGCTCCTCAAGAGATTTCATAGGACGGCGCCCCGTTCCCCGGCTTCCCCGATCCTCATGGACGATGTGGAGTTTCGCTTCAAGGTGCCCTCGGGGCTTTCCGTTGCCGACAGTCTGCTCTCGGAGATGGAAAGGTCGGCCAGGGACAGAATCCCTCGGGGGACCCTCCGGGCCCAAATGGCGGTCATAGCTCAAGAGGCCGTGCAGGTTAGTGTTCGCACCCCACTCGGTTCTTTATTCAGCATTTTTGCTCGCGAGATTGGGTGCGCCCCCTTTTTTTAACCTCCCTCTGTTCTCTTCAGGTCCTCCAACACGTCGCCCCCATCGTCAATATGGAGGACGAGGAAATTGCCCCGGCGATGCAGGCAGCGGGAGAGTTCTCCTCGTGAGAGGAGAGCTCGAGGCTGGAGCTGGAGGCGGCGACGGAGACGGTCGCTACCCTTGAAGACCGGGTGGCGGCCGGGGATCAGGAGATCGCCAGGTGCCGAGAGGCCGCCCAAGCCGCCGAGGCCAAGTTAGAAAATTCTAAGGTGCTCGTCGCCACTTTGAAGAAGACGACGAACACCATCCGGAAGGAGAATGAGGTAGCGAAGGAGGGGACGAGGCGTGCCGAGCTCCGAGCGTCGAAGGAGGTGGAGAGATATAAGAAGTCGGACCCGTACTACACCGACCTCGCTGGAGCCGCTACTGTCGTTTGGCACGACGCCCTCGACACCGTCAAGGCCCTGATGCCGGAGTTCCCTGACGGTGAGCTCCGGGGTGAGTACCCCCTCGGAGATGAGGCGCAGGGGAATGCTCCTGGAAATGCTGCAGGGGGAGAGGCCCCTGGTGGGAGCGTTATGGATAAGTCGGTCGTCCCGG
This sequence comes from Agapanthus africanus, assembly GCA_030015575.1. Taxonomy (NCBI): domain Eukaryota; kingdom Viridiplantae; phylum Streptophyta; class Magnoliopsida; order Asparagales; family Amaryllidaceae; genus Agapanthus; species Agapanthus africanus. The sequence goes on along the minus strand of CM057338.1, from coordinate 397,817,028 downwards.
CCATCGGCGCCGAGGCTCCCGCCGGAGGTGCCGACCTTCAAGATGCCACCCCGGTTGTCGCAATGGAAGCACAGCTCATCAATGTTCTCCCCGGCCCCGAGGCCTGAACTTCCTCACCTCCTTATTTTCTTTGCGCTAAAATTTTGTAAGCCTCCGGGCGTTTTTGTAAGTCTGGGGAGTCCATAATACCTCTGTAAAGACTTCCGGTTTATTATGAATAAAATATCTTTTTGCAGTGGTCTTTGCGTGCGCATTTTCCCTTTGTTTGTGGTAAACATTTTTATTTGCGTGGTACTACTTTCATGTTTAGATCAGTTTTTCGTATAACGATTACACGTCGAGTTGAAGTCGACCATTTGCCAAGTGTGTAAAGACCGGCGAAAGGTCGGTATCTCTATGGCCCCGAAGTCGAGATGGAGATCGCTTAGTAAAGACGCGGAGGAAGCTGTTCGATGGCCTCTCGATGAGGACTTGACCCTTGGTATCGGTGGGTAGGGATTACCAGCTATGGATGGACCGAGCAGGGTAGCTGCTCGGCGTCCTCTTATGAGGGCTTTGATCCTCGGCGTCGTTAAGCAAGGAGTTGTCTGCAAAGGATGGACCGAGCAGGGTAGCTGCTCGGTGGCCTCTTGGTGAGGGCTTTGATCCTTGACGTTGGTGGGTAAGAAATTACCAGCCAAGGATGGACCGAGCAGGGTAGCTGCTCGATAGTCTCTTGATGAGGGCTTGGATCCTTGGCGTCGTGGGTAGTGGACTACCAGCCAAGGATGGACCGAGCAGGGTAGCTGCTCGGTGGCCTCTTGATGAGGGCTTGGATCCTTAGCGTCGTGGGTAGTGAACTACCGGCCAAGGATGGACCGAGCAGGGTAGCTGCTCGATGGCCTCTTGGTGAGGGTTTGATCCTTGGCGTCGGTGGGTAGTGAGCTACCAGCCAAGGATGGTCCGAGCAGGGTTGTTGCCCGGTTGCCTCTTGGTGAAGGCTTTGATCCTTAGCGCGGGAGAGCATGGAAAGGCCTGCTAAGGATGGACCGAGCAGGGTTGCTGCCCAGTTGCCTCTTGGTGAGGGCTTTGATCCTTAGCGTCCGTAGGTAAGAAATTACCAGCCATGGATGGACCGAGCAGGATAGCTGCTCGGTGGCCTCTTGGTGAGGGCTTTGATCCTTGGCGTCGGTGGGTAGTGAACTACCAAACAAGGATGGTCCGAGCAAGGTTGCTGTCCGGTTGCCTCTTGGTGAGGGCTTTGATCCTTAGCGCGGGAGGGCATGGAGAGGCCTGCTAAGGATGAACCGAGCAGGGTTGCAGCCCAGTTGCCTCTTGGTGAGAGCTTTGATCCTTAGAGCGGGAAGGCATGGAGAGGCATGCTAAGGATGGACCGAGCAGGGTTGCTACCCGTTGCCTCTTGATGAGGGCTTTGATCCTTGGCGTCGGTAGGTAGTGAACTACCAGCCATGGATGGACCGAGCAGGGTTGCTGCCCGGTTGCCTCTTGGTGAGGGCTTTGATCCTTAGCGTCGGTGGGTAGTGAACTACCAGCCATGGATGGACCGAGCAGGGTTGCTGTTCGGTTGCCTCTTGGTGAGGGCTTTGATCCTTAGCACGGGAGGGCATGGAGATGCCTGCTAAGGATGGACCGAGCATGGTTGCTGTCCGGTTGCCTCTTGATGAGGGCTTTGATCCTTGGCGTCGTGGGGTAAGAGATTACCCGCTCAGGATGGACCGAGCAGGGTAGCTGCTCGGTGGCCTCCTGATGAGGGCTTTGATCCTTGGCGTCGTAGGGCAAGAGATTACCAGCCAAGGATGGACCGAGCATGGTAGCTGCTCGGTTTTGTGAGATTCTGTCCGACCTTCCCTGGTTCGTGAGCATTGGGAAGAGCGACCGTCGCGGATGACACATGTTATCAACGCGTGGGGGGAAATGAAGCGTAAGAGCCGCGTCGTTCCGATTTCGCCGAGAAAGGCGGGATATCCGCCGCGTGGCGGTACAGTAGTGGAAGAAACGAACGAATGTTGGACTCTTTGGGGCGTTGTGGGGCTATAAAACGGGGGGCATGTTGATCATTCCTTTCTCCATCTTTAGAACGTCAGAATGGATCAATTTCCTTTCACCATCCCCAAGATCATCTCTTTCAAGGACGTGTACTTGTACGACCAGCTGCGCTCCGAGGAGACGCGGCAGGCGGGGATCGGCCGCGTTGAGGATCATTTTGGTCGACCGATTCCCCGGCGATCACCGCTGCTTCAGCTGCTGATGTACTCGATCTGGAGGGCGTCGCCGGGGCTGCACAACCCCTTGTCCGAGCAACTGAAAGACGGAACGGTTGGTAAGCTGAGATCGCTATGCCGCTTCGGCCTGATCTCGATAAGTCGACGGGATTGCTCGGTGGCACTCGTCCTCGAGTGTTATCAATTGATGCATCTCGCCGATGGGTGCCCGCCCATGGAGCTTTCTGGCCCCTCCGTGGCCACGAGGGTTCGCGGACAACATTAGAGGTAGAGATACGAGGCGGCAAGGGCTCGGCTGGCGAAAATATCCTCGGAGTACCACGGGCAATGTTTCCTGCAACCCCTTCCCCCGCTGCTATAATATTTTTTTAATGTGTACAGCTGAGGAGCCTATAATACCTTTGAATGAATAAAATTCTTCTTTTTGCAATGCTCTATCGTGTCCTTGTTGCTTAAATAAAATGAACTTAGAAGAATTTACATTGCTTTGTTGAAGAACCTAAGCAGTGGCCTGCTAAGGATGGACCGAGCAAGGAGCTGCTCGGTGGCTCCGGAGGTTCAGTCCGACCTTCCTTGGTTCATGAACATTAGGAGGAGCGACCATCGCAGACGGCATGTGCCAGGAATGCTTGGGAGAGGCGAGGATAGCCCCAAAGGCCGCTCGGTAAGAACGAGGATGATGTGCGTCCGGAAATAGTGTCGTGGTTTCCTTGAGGCCACGACGAGTACCAAGACGATCTTCTCTATGGCTTCGTATCTCGTTTTTGCGTCCTTGAAGATGTGGCTCACATAGTATACCGTCTTCTGGACTCCCTCGACCTCTCGGACGAGCACCGAGCCTGCAGCTTGATCGGATACCGCCAAATATAGTGATAGCTCGTCCCTTTAAACTGGTCGGGTGAGCAGCGGGGGAGTCGCAAGGTGCCTCTTTAATTGCTCAAAGGCGGTCTGGCACTCCTCCGACCACTCGAATCTTTGTATCTTCCTTAAAGCTTTGAAGAACGGGAGGCACTTTCCCCAGACCTCGACATGAAACGACTCAGAGCGGGTACCCGTCCTGTCAACCGCATGATTTTGACGTTAGTCTTGGGCGCGACCATGTTGAGGATGGCGTTGATTTTCTCCGGGTTAGCTTCGATCCCACGGTGAGTGACTATGAAACCGAGAAACTTTTCACCGGTGACCCCGAATGCGTACTTGGCGGGGTTCATCTTGTATTTGCAGAGGACGTCTAAGGCTTCGCCCAGATCCTTGACGTGTTCGTCCGATGAGATCGATTTGACGAGCATGTCATCGACGTAAACTTCCATGTTCCTGCCGATCTGCGGCTTGAACATGCGATTGACGAAGCGTTGGTACGTAGATCCAGCGTTTTTGAGGCCGAAAGGCATCACCTTGTAGTAGTATACCCCCGGTCCGTTGTGAATGCGGTGAGATCCTCGTCTGTCGGATTCATACGGATCTGGTTGTAGCTGGAGAAAGCATCTATGAAGTTAAGCAGCTCGTGGCCTACCGAGCTATCGACGAGCTGATCTATTCGAGAGAGGGGATAGTTGTCTTTCGGGCAGGCCTTGTTGAGATCGGTGAAGTCGACGCACATGCGTCACTTCCCGCTTGACTTTTTGACAATGACTACGTTCGCCAACCATTCCGAGTAAGGCAATTTTCGAATGAAGTTGGCGGCGAGGAGCCTATTTACCTTGTCCTCGATCGTCTTTTGCTTGATCGGGATGAAACTTCGTTTTTTCTGCCTAACGGGCCGGACCGTAGGGTCTACCCCGAGCTTGTGAGATATGATTTTTGGGTCAATCCCAGGCATGTCGGCAGGTGCCCAGGCGACCACGTCAAAGTTGCTTCTGAGGAAATGAACCAGGTTGTCTCGTTAGTCCCCCTCAAAAGCGAACCGATCTGGACTGTTCGTTCGTCGTCCCCTTCTACGAGGGGGACCTCTATTAGTGGCTCCACCGGGGTCCCTCGGACCTCTTTTTGCTCATCTCGAGTGTTCAGAGAACCCCTGATGTCACTCTCACCCTCAACATCGTTTGTTTGGCCGTTTAGACGTAGATGTTGCGGTGAAGCAAACCTTTGCGGTTTGTTGGTCTCCGTAGGCCCGACCTATCCCGCCTTGGTCGAGCAGGAATTTCATCGCTAGATGGTAGGTTGATATCTGGGCCCGGAGGAAGTTCAGTGTAGGACGACCGAGGAGGACGTTGTAGGCCGATGGAATTCTCACGACGATAAATTCTACAGGCACGGTGCGTGTACGGCCCACCTCCCCGATATTAAATTGTAGAGTGATTAACCTTTCCGCCGAGATGGAGTGGTTAGTGAACCCTAATAGGACGTGGGCAGTCGGCCTTAGGTCCGACGGAATGAGTCTCATACGCGGGAAGCAGTCATAAAAGAGAATGTTTGCCGAGCTTCCCGAGTCGATCAGTATACTCTGCACCTCATAGCGGTGGACCCGAGCTATGATTACCAGCGGGTCGTTGTGAGGCAGGGATATACCGTGGAGGTCCTCGTCAGTAAAAACGATTGGCTCGGCTGCTTTGGCCTTCTTCCTCGGGTGGCTGCCAGTTCCCTTGATCATTGAGGGATGCTAAGTCTCATCGGTCTTCGTCGTACCCCCCGTTGAAACGACCATGATTTAACCGATTGTCAATTCGCCGGGAGGGGGACGTTGCTCTTGCTCACGGTCGTCTTGCCGCTTGTCCCGCAAGTACGTTGTCAGGTGCTCCGAGCGGATGAGCTCTTCGATGTAGTCTCGGAGCTGCTTGCAGTTCTCAGTAGAGTGGCCCTGCGACCTGTGGGAACCGCAGTAGGGGCCACTGGTGCGCTTCGCCTCCTTATTCGAGACTGGGGAGTTTGAAGAATCTCTCGCCCTTAGCCTCCTCCAACAGTACCGTCTGGACAACGTTGAACAGGGTGTACTCCTGAAACTTCGGGGAGTAGGGCTTTGGCCGCTCAATCTTCTTTTTCTACTCCCGAGCCATTTTCTTCTGATCGGTTTGCTCTGTCCGGAGCAGGTTGGCGTCCACCTCGGCTTCGAGCTGGATCTCACGTTCGGTCCAGGCCTTTATCTCGACCATGGTCTTAGGTTGCGCTAATGCAAAGGAGCATAGCCACTCCTTGTGCCTAAGATCCGACCTAAGTGCTGTAATGACCATTTCGCCCCGGTGTTCCAGGACCTCAAAGAGGGCGTTGTAGAAGCGGGTGATATATCCTTTGAAGGATTCTTTGTCCCCGCTCTTTATGGTGAAGAGATGGTCGACGGTTCACTTCTGCCGTCTGTTCCCGACGAAGTGGCCGAGAAATTGGGTGGCTAACTCATCGAAGGTAGAGATTGAGCATGGCGCGAGTCCTCGGAACCAGTCTCGTCCGGAGCGGATGAGAGTGGCAAGGAAAGCGCGGCATTGTGCGGCTTCGGAACAGTTCTGGAAACTCATCCTGGCCGTGAACACGTCCAAATGGTCTTTCGGGTCGGACTTCCGGTCGAAGAGGGAGACTTTTGGAGGCTTGTTTCGGGAGGAGACGTGGACGGCGAGTAGTTCTTTGGTGAAGCTTCGTGGACGAGTCGGCGATATATTTAGCCTCGTCGCTTGAATGACAACTTTCCCGATGCATGCCTTCGATCTTCTTTTCGAGGGCGTCGAGTCAACCGTGGTATCCCGATGATTCGGCACATTTTGATTTTTAGCCTCTGCTGCCGGAAACCTCCGCCTAGCCACGGCTCCGGTTCCATTCGATGAGGTTCCTCAGGTCTCCTGGCGAGGTTGTCTTTGAGTTGCAATGGCGAGTCTTGTGTGCGCGACCTCGTCAAGGGAGGGGGTGCCGGTCATGCCTGAGCGCAGGCGAGCTGACCGACACTTCCTCGGGAGGGACAGGGGCGTGATGGGGCTCGAGACGAGGCGCTCTAGCGTAAGCCTCGGAGTTAAGCTGTACGGCGCCCATCGGGTCATTGAAAACGTTGGCCCGGGGATCTGCGGCTGCCGGAGACAGCGAGGCAGTGATCGGTCGTGCCAACGCAGGCTGAGTCTTCTCTCCCTTTGTAGGGGTCCCGGTCCCAAGGTGGGGGAGTGACGACCTGGGGAGCTTGGCCGACCGTTTGGACACAGACGAGTGCGTCCATGACGGACGCGAATCGATCTATCCGAGCGGATAGGACGTGAATGGTGTTCGGGGGAGGAGGGGATTCTCCCTCGTCTCCACTGCGGGGAGGCCGACGGCTGGTGCTTGGATCTTCGCGGTGACCGCTTGCCATGAAGCCCTCTGGACGCTTGGAGAAATGGAGGTGGGAGTTGTCCCAGTTCGACATAAAATACCGTCCGAGGCAGGGTATCAAAGCACAAGTCCTGGTCGATTTTATCGTCAAGTGCACCATTCCCAGCAAAGAGCCGGAGTCCACGCCGGCCCCCGCAGCTCAACCCTCAGTCGATGAGAAGCCCGACTCCGTTCCTGATTGGATCCTCTACGTCGACGGGTCCTCGACCGAGAAAGGCTGTGGTGCCGGCCTCATCATTCGGGGCCCGAACGAAGCCGAAATGGAGTATTCTCTGAAGCTCGGGTTCAAAGCCTCAAATAATGCGGCATGAATGGCGTTCGGGGGAGGAGGGGATTCTCCCTCGTCTCCACTGCGGGGAGGCCGACAGCTGGTGCTTGGATCGTCGCGGTGACCGCTTTCCATGAAGTCGAGATCGGAAGATGAACTTTCGTTGAATGGAACTAGCGATAGTTTCCCACAGATGGCGCCAACTGATAGATCTCTGAATCTCCTTCAGATGTTATCTTCCGTTGATCTGCTGCGTGCACTGATGGATGGCTGAGATTGAGTTGGAGGGTTGCCTCCTGGAGCGTGTGGATATCAATGGGTTTAAGGTGGATGAGACCGAGCTACCTGCAAGGAAGTCCGGGGGTGGTTGTGTCACCGAGAACCCTCCGACGATCAAGTTAGACGGTGTATTTTGGCAGAGTAACGATCTATTGGAGTAAAATTGGCTTACATGAGTCGTCTGAGAGAGAGGTTTATATAGCGGCAGCCATGGGCAGGCGGGCGCGAGATTCACGCCGGTCGTTATGCCCCTGGCATCACGCCCGTTTGATAGGCGGGATTCCCCATTAATGACGAGACAGGCTCATTAATGAGGGATCGTGATGGCGTAGAACGCGGGATCATGGGCGGCGAATATCTCGCGCCTGGCGAGATTCGCGGAGCCGTGGTGGGGCGCCTGTGACCGAGGAAGATGAGCTCGGATGGAGGCCGAGGCATCTTGGTTCCGTGATAGCCCGGGGGCGAGCTGGGGGTGGTCTGGAAGGCCACCGAAGGTCGGGAACATCCTCGGACCAGAGGCCCGGGATGTTCTTCCAACGTAACGTTATTTATCCTTTCTTGTAAGCTCTGGGACACGTCATCTGCCACGTGTCATGATCTGGGAGTCACCGATATCGAGCATCATCAAAAACAGATAAATCCAGGGTTAACGCGTGTATAATTCCATTGTCATATCTTTATTGTGTTGTTTCCATATCTGTGATGCATTGCATATCGCATCCATCAAAAGGGGAACACCATACTTCAGTCATGACTCCTCAAGATATATGTTCTGGTCAGAGTTGTCATATCCAAGGGTGCAAAGTCTAAGAACACCTATGTATTTAGACTAGAGAACTTCGGTCGTTGCAAACAACTATTGTACTTTAGAAACATAAAGTTATAGATGACGTCTTAAAGAGACACATACGATCCTAAAAGGAGGCCGTGACATGCAGCCTTGCTTGTGTATTCAGGATTAAATCAGTTGGAATTGGATTTCATTGGGGATGAGAATATCCTAGCATGCATCTATAAGAGTGAAATTTTTGACAATTTTCTATCATAGGATCTTCATTCAACGCATATTTGTGTGCGCGTGCGTGAGAGAGCGACTCCGGATTTGAAAAGTTTCGAACTTTTCTAATCCTGATAATTGAGCCATTTGTTTTGTTTTTAGGGGTGGGGCAGTCCATGATATTTAGACAAAAAAATCCATCCAATTTATGTACATTCTACCTAATCCATAGAAAAGATGGAATCTCAACCTATTGTCCCTAGGTATAGTGTATCCAAGGTCCTGATATCTTATGCCAAATTACTGCTTTATCTGTATAGATCGACCCAAAAAACGAACATACATACTCATCATCAAGCATCTCACTTTTGAACACAGAAACGCCTTCTAGCATTACCATCACCATTTCCTATGGAAAGTCCAATCGTGCAAATAAATATTATCTACCACAATGCTTAGGTTAACTCTAAAATTGTCAAGTTAGAACCTACAGAAGGCAAAAGTCAAGCTTAAAATGATTTTCTAATTAATGCTTCCAAGACAAAGGCGGGAAATTTTCATCCAATGCAACACTGTTAGTCTCAATATATTACCATCTCAAGGGGAAACCTCTTAATGATCATTGAATTTACTCAAGCAATAGCCAGATATAATCAAAATTTCCACAATATATATATATATATATATATATATATATATATATATATATATATATATTCATGGTTAATCGCAACTTCTGCTCAACTGTAACTGATACTAATTTCCAAAATGAGAATATCATACTTACCAATTGATCTTGACATCGCAAGAACACCAAATACACGATATCCATTCCATTGAATGACTTTTCCTCCCTTGGACTCGATCCTTTCATACTCATCTTCTCTATGTGGCTGAAGCACAAACAATCAATTAATTTCTTCTAGGAAAACAAAAGAAAAGAAAATTACTGTTCATTCATTTTTTTAAATGGTAAATTTTATAAGGCATTTTATAAGGCACCATCGAACTTTAAAAAATGCCTGATCCCCCAACCCCAACAAAAAAAAAATCACCACCGCCACCAAAAGGGAGGGGGGAAGGAAGAAGATATTTTTCTCAAAAAAACCGAAGGTTATATCCTAAAAAGAAGGGGAAAAAACCATATTCGGTTCATTTTGGGGCTATTTAGTAATGTATAGTGTCAATTTGGGGTTATTTGACTCATTTGTGCCTTAAATGATTTAACAAACATTTTCAAACAATATTGCCAATTCAAGGGCAGCTCATGACATATAAAAGCTCAATGGTAGTATCTCAATAAGAGTTTTGATGATGCTTTCTAAAATTTGGGCGTAAATTAAATATAGAGACAATGATAAGCAAACAAGCATACTAACCTTGTGATCCACCGATAGAGCTACAGCTAGTTTACCACGACAAAGGACCACCCTCGAATCCCCACAGTTGGATACGATGATATGTGATGAAAAGAGAACCACAACAACGGCGGTGGACCCCACAGTCTCAGAGGCAATAGGCTCGGATGCAAGGGTAGAAGTGACATTTCCCCCGACTTCATCATCCACCTTTTGAAAGCAATCGACGAATACTTTTTCCCATTGCTTTTTCCATCCATCCTCGCTTATATTTCCTCCCAAACAATCTTTAAGACTTTCTAACTCCTCAATCAATGCCGAATGGATTCGTTCCCGGCAGTAGTTAGCAACCTAGTAAGGTATATATAACAACTATAGCCATGAGAGATATAGGCAAAACCAATACCAAAAAAAGAATTGGGCAAGGTATATACTTAATTAGCTACATAACTAAAAGCTTAAATCTCACTCGAACGCCATACACTTAATTTTGTGTTTTCAAGATAAATACAACACACACACACGCTTTATTAATTGCAAGTTTATACCATTAACTTGGCGGCTTCTCCTAAATATCACGGCCTTTCGAACTTTTTTCAAAGTAATAGCATGTGGTGTTTATTTGAGTGAAATAACAAAGAGCTAGGTGTATAAAACACAATATACAGAGGCTCTCGCCGAATACAAGAATATTAATTAAATTGAACAACTTTGGAAGGTCATGATATCAACTTGCAATTTATTAACTATATACGCATGGTATTTGTATGTGGACAACAGTGATGATCATGGTATCTTACTTATCTAATTAAATTAAAACCCAATTCCCAACCTGAGCACCACCATGGCCATCATAGACTCCAAAGAAATGGGCAGGGAGACGAATCGAACTCGGATCCAATCCATCGGCAACTCGATCACCAACTACCAACCGAAGCGGAATCTCAAAGAACCAAGGCACCACCACCACAGAATCTTCCATTTCGGTCCTCCTCCCACATATCGAAATGCAACCCCAAAGCGGAAAATAATCCAACAAGTAAATACTCTTCTTCCTTCCCTTGACCTCCGCTTCCACAATCGCCGACGATACAGTCACATTCACATTCAGCGGGCCTGCCATAAGCTCAATGCTATCGCTTATCCCACCCGTCTCCACATTCAACGCCAAGAACTCGGTTATTTTAGCTGCTGGTTCCGGATCCGCGGCCCCTGAATCATCGGTATGGTCATCGTCTTCACCCTCACACAACTGTTGGCTCTTTGCGGGGGAGATATCATCAATTACCGGATCAGACATCAAGATACTCGCCGTTTCGGCCATGATCTTGAGAGATGTAATCTCCATAGGGGATTCACACAGTGAATTGGCTAATCCTAACGACAAAGCAACCGCATGAGCCATCTCCTCCATAAAAATTTTCCTTAAAAATCGATTTTTTAAGCACTAAACTGTAACGATCAACACATATCCAATAACTCCACAACTGAGATTTCCCTCAATCAATCTCCTTCTCTTCTTCATCATTCATGACTGGAGACTTAATGGACATATAGCTTCTCTCTCTTTGGGCATACAATCATCACCTTATCAAAAGATCCAAAATTGATGGTGAGATTAATGAGCCATGTCCCTAAATTTTCACAAGGTTCCAGAATCACAATAAAAATTGCAACCTTTTCGGTTTGCTTCAAATTTCTCTAAGTTTTGAAGCAATATTGGTGCTTCTTTCACACTTGCGAGAGAGAGGGTTGTAATATGAAGAAAGCTAGAGAGAGAGAGAGAGAGAGAGAGCTTACCAGTACTACAGCTTTCTTAACTCGATATTTTCTCTCTCCACTTTCTCTCTCTAGACTCCTGGTTTCGGTTGAGGATTAGGAAGAAGAGGAGCGCACAAAAAATATTGATGAGGGCTCAAAAAAGAAAAGACAGAGCGAGAGCGAGCGAGAGAGAGAGAGAGCAGGAGAGAGAAAGTTGGACACCTCGGGTGAAGACGGCATCCCTACGTAACGGCGCCGCGATTAGCTGTTTCGTGTCCGCAACTCCCTCGTCGCACAGGTGACCGACCGCGTGTCGTCCTCCCATTGACTTTGAGCGAGATTTATGGGCCCTTGCAATTTCTCTGGGCCCCACCGTTATGCACCATCTTTCTTCTACGCGTGCTCGACACGTGACAGTAGTGGCCGTCCTCCAATTTCTCGCTAAAAACGTGGGCTTTTGGCGCATCGGTGAGAATTTTTTAATTTCGGCTGTGTAAGCTCGGGCGATTTCGACGCGTGCACGTGAGTGGGCGCCAGGGGTGGGCGTCCACGTCAGCTGAACCACTTAACTCGTGACACGCGTCCCGACTCCTGACAGCGCTATCGAAGGAGTTCACGGGACTGAGGGACACATGTCGACCAGTCCGGAACCACCCGACGTCAGCGCTGATGACCGCACGATGCGGAGTAGCCCGCCACGTCATCACCTCTGGGGCGTATTAGAGGAAGGCACGTGTCGGTTGGTAGCGGCTTTCGGTTGAAAATGACGTTTGTGCCCCTAGAGGGCTAACGCGCAAAGGAGAAGGGAGAAAAAAAAGTTTGTTTTTGATTTGGCGGATGGAGTCAACTTGGATCATCTTGTCTCTTGTTCTATTAAATTTGGTCAACGCTTGCAAAATTTGGTCAATTTATTTTAGAGTTGATGGAGATCGGAATCTCCCTAAGATGTTATCCTCCGTCGATCTTGCTGCCAACGGGCTTAACGGTTGAGATTCGGTATGAGAATTGAATGTGTTGGTCTTAATGGGTTGTTGGTTGGTGCTAACACCGACCTACCTACAAGGGAAGTCCCGAGGTGGGAAACCATCGTAGAACCCTCCAACTATCAAGAAAGTACCGAGAAGTATTTGGGCAGAGTAGCTGTGTCTTGGAAATGAGTTCGGCGTATCTGAGTCGTCTGGAGAAGGGGTTTTGATGGAGGTCCGGATCTTCTTCAGATGTTATCTTCCGTAGATCTGCTGTGAGCGCTGATGGACGGCTGAGATTTGATCTGGAGGTTGTCTCCTTCAGCGTGTGGATCTCAATGGGCTTGGATTTGAGGTTGAGCCGAGCTACCTGCAGGGAAGTCCCGGGGTGGTTGTGCCACCGAGGACCTTCCGATGATCAAGTTAGTGGTATAAATTGGGCAGAGTAGCGGCTTAGTAGAAAGAATTGCCTATCTCAATCGTCTGAAAGAGGGGTTTATATAGCGGCAGCAATGGGCAGGCAGGAATGACAATCATGCGGGGCGTTACGCCCCTGACGTCACGCCCGCGTGATAGGCGGGATCCCGCATTAATAGCAAGACATACTCGTTAATGGGGGATCGTGATGGCGTGGAACGTGGGTTCGTGGGCGGAGGATATATCGCGCATGATGAGATTCGCGGAGCTGTGGTGTAGGTGCCTATGATCAGCGATGCGGGTCGATCAGGATGAGATTGAGGAGGATGAGCCCGGAGGGAGGCTCGGGGATGAGCGGGAGGTTGAGCATCTTTGTACCATGACAGCTCGGAAGCGAGCCGGAGGGTGGTCTGGAAGGCCACCGAAGGTCGGGAGACCCCTCAGGTCGGAGGTCCGAGATGAGATCCTAACCGAAGTTCTTGATCCTTTCTTGTAGGTTCTAAAATACGTCATCTGCAACGTGTCAGCATATGAGGAGTCATCGATATCGAGCCTCATCATTAGCCCCCCACTCTCGTCTTGACCCGCTCTCGGGTCGGGTCGAGAGTGGTCTGATGTTCATACCATAATTCTGCATTATTATATTCTCCATTCTTATTCATTTTACAAATAAACATGTGCTTTTGACCCATGTCTGCTACATAGTTACAGGTTACAGGTTCTCGGAACAAAAATAGTGAAATTGATGAAAAGACGATACAAAAATGAGTACGACCAACAAATGGAAGAATCTTGACCAAGCCTACAGTTTGGAGAATAAACGAAGATCAATGAACGAGTTCATAAAGTACAAAGGCAGCACAAGGTTAAAAACTTCGACACGAAGCGAACGGTAAAGACCACTACATTATTCACTGTGGAAATCTGGAAGAAGACCAGAAGACATTCTGAAGAACAAACTGAAGAAAACAGAAGACACCAGCAACAGACAGAACCCCAAGAATTTGCAGCCAACAAGCTCTTTACATGGCCGCGGAACCGCGGCCAAACCAAGCTTATGGCCGCGGATCCGCGGCCATATAGTGCCCGTGTCGGTGCTAAAAAGTGTCGGTGTAGCTGGCATGCGTTGACTAGTTCTTTTCTTAGGGGGTAAACTTGTAATTGCAGATATGACGCGATTGTAACCCTAGGGTTTCTATGTTCTATAAATAGAAACCCTAAAACCTATTTTAGGGATGCCTCTTCTTGTGCCTCATTTCATCTATCTAAATTCAGATCTGTAAATTTCTGTAAAGAAGGAAGAGAGTATCAAATAAAAATTAGGAGTAAGTTTTCTTTTTATTTCCCTAGTTAAATTTTATTTCCATACCCTAGGTAATTTCTTATCTGCCCTAGTTAGATCTTTATTCTCTGCTCTAGTTAGATAGTTAGAAAATGATTTTCAATTCCCTAATGAGTGAGTAGTCTCCTCGCTTGTTAGGGTTAGATTTGGGGAAGGCTTGAGAGATGAAGATCTCTCACCCCTTTCTTGCCCATCACACGTTTTTATAAGACTCCATGCATACATGCACACACCGCTCCCTACGGCACCCTATCCAACGAGCTAGCGGTGATACCGTAGTATAAACGGCCGGTTGAGCGTGTTTTCCATGGAGATTAGGGTAAGGATTAAGAAGGGAAGGACAAAAACCTGGAGGAAGAAATATGTGTTTCTTCCCGATGGTACTAATCCACTTTATTAATTATTACCATAACACCTCATAGATCTTAATTAGGGCATAGAAAGCGGTGAGGAATATTGACTTTCCAAACTTAACCTAAACCTAACCCTAGCAAGATTTTAGTATAGATCAACTTAGTTTTTAGATTTAATCAATCCGACAACAATCGGAATTAACTCGTTAGAACAATTTGAGAATACACAAAATCCCTGTGGACCGCCCCGTACTCACCGGCTAGCTACCAAGCGACGCCATTCTTGATTACGGTAATTAATAATTTTTGATCTAAAAATCTCTAAAATCATCTGACCGAGCACCCGGGGTGATCTCTTACTCGAAGATATCGTCGTCTCGCATTCCCGGGCTAAGAGCAGTATTTTCTTGATGACTTCAGCGGATCAGGGGAGAGATCTCGCATTAAAAGGGGAAGCGCCGGATCGTGTGTACGTTCGTCGAAGAGACGGCCCACGTGTCTGGCGCTGGTTGACTGGCGAGGCGTGCCGCGGGCATTCCCGCACTCGAAAGGCGTGCCCAATGTGAGTGCAACAGGTGGAACATTGTCGGCCGTTGACTGCAAAGCGTTGTTTCGGCGGGAAACGATCGTAGCCGTAGGATGCGGACGTCGGCAGCTATAAATAGAGGTGGGATCCCCATCAGGGCCCATACCTCTCCACAATTTCCTCGTCCGTAGTTGTGTTAGCTCGGCGCTCTTCTCCTCAGGTCGGATCCCTTGCTTTCGATCTCCTGAGGACACCTCTCTTCAATCAGGTTAGATGTCTTCTTCTGAGGAGTCTGTAGACGTAGTGCGGGTAGAGTCTAGGGGGTCTTCTGAAGCTTCCTCTTCTACCTCTTCTTCTTCCACTTCTTCTTCTTCCCCCTCTGAGCTAGAGTTCACCCAAGAGGATAAGGTAGCCCCCAGAGTTCAGGCCGCGGGTGTTCTAAGTGTGCGATCCTCGCTGAGGCGTGCGGAGGACCTTGCTAACATCAAAACCTGTTTCTTCATCCCTCCCGGCTATTCGCTTTGTCTGGACGAAGAGGGGGAAAGGTCAAACCAGGTAAAGGGCAAGGAGATTGCCTTGTATCTGGAGGCCTTTTGGGCCGGGGTGCGTCTGCCCTTCTCCCCTGAAGTGAGTAAGGCGTTGAATTGTTTTGGGTTAGCTCCGGGCCAGCTAGTGCCGAACTCTTGGAGGATCCTCCTCGGGTTCCTGGTCCGGTTGAAATTGTGTCAGATTCCTTTCAGCCTGAACCTTCTCCTCTCTTCTCTTTGCTACAAAACCACCCTGGCGCTCGTAGGGACGAGCCGAGCTGGGTATACCTCTCCTTTAGAAGACAGCGGGGAGATGCCCCCGGGTCGGGGGTTGTCGTAGTGCCCTCTTCCATTCACGAATGGAAGAAGAAATTTTTCTTTATCTCCCCGTCCGAGGGTGAGGACTTGCCTGTGCCCACCCAGTGGCAAAGGGCCAGCTGTCCGCGGATGGGTTCGTCTAATGATCCCGATGCGGTGGCGGTGTCAGAGTGGGAGCCTCTTCCTCGGGTTGATGTGCTGCTGTCTGAGCGGGTCCTCAGTTGGGCCGGGCTCAGTCCTGTCGAGTACGCGGGTAAGTTAGGGGCTCTCAGGCGACCTCTTTAGACTTATGCATTTTTTACTTTTTCTGGCGTTGCTGACTCCTCGTATTTTTGTCTTATGCAGAACCCATGGACCCAAGCAAGTTTCGGGTGGCAGTGTCTGACGTGAAGAAGGGGAAGAAGGCCGGAGGTGCCGGCCCTTCTCGCCCATCGTCGGTTCCGGGGCAGCCGGTGGCCGCTCTATCCAGGCGCCAAAGCATGCCTCAGGCCCTTGAGTCCAGCCGTGCGCCTATCCGAAAGCGTGCTCGGGAGCAAGAGTCCCGGGCTTCCGAGGTGGAAGTCGAGACTGGCTCTCCCGCGCTGACCCTCAAGAGATTTCATAGGATGGCGCCCCGCTCCCCGGCCTCCCTGATCTTTATGGACGATGGGGGGCTTCACTTCGAGGTGTCCTCAGGACTTTCTGTCGCTGACAGCCTGCTATCAAAGATGGAGAGGTCGGCCGAAGGGAGAATCCTTCGGGGGACCCTCCGGGCCCAGATGGCGGCCAAAGCTCAAGAGGTCGTGCAGGTTAGTGTTTGCACCCCACCTAGTTCGTCGTTTGGTATTTTTGCTCGTGTGATTGGGTGCCTCCCTTTCCTTTTTAACCCTCCTTGTTTTCTTCAGGTCCTCCACACGTCGCCCTCGTCGACAATATAGAGGACAAGGAGATAGCCCCGGCGATGAGGGCTGCAGGAGAGTTCTCCTCGCGAGAGGAGAGCACGAGGCTGGAAGTGGAGGCGGCGATGGAGAGGGTTGCAGCCCTCAAGGACCGCGTGGCTGCCGGGGACCAAGAGGCCGCGAGGTGTCGAAAGGCTGCTCGGGCTGCCGCGTCCAAGTTAGAAGACTCCCAGGTGCTCTTCGCCACCTTGAAGAAGACGGAGAGCACCCTCCGAAAGGAGAATGAGGCGGCGAAGGAGGGGATGAGGCATGCTGGGCGTCGGGCGTCAGAGGCTGAGCTTCTAGCGTCGAAGGCGGTGGAGAGCTACAAGGAGTCGGACCTGTTCTATGCCGACCTTGCTGCAACTTCTGGCGTCATTTGGCACGACGCCCTCGACGCCGTTAAGGCCCAGATGCCGGAGTTCCCCGACAGCAAGCTCCGGGCGGAGTTCCCTCATAGTGAAGACGCGCAAGGGAGCGTCCCTGGGAACGTCGCGGGGGAAGAGGTCCTCGGTGGGAGCGCGGCGGACAAGTCGGTCGTCCAGACTCCCGGTGCCGAGGCTCCTGTGGTGGGTGCCGACCCTGAAGATGCTATTACGCCCCGCTTCCCAGAGTGTACTAAGATAGGCACGTGACAGAACCAACCATACTACATGTGGATAGGAAACATCCTTCCATAGTCACATTAGGCTGTCTAGAGATATCAAGAACATTAGAAATAAAATAAACTATCTAGTACATATCCATGAGCCAGAAATAACGAGTCAAGAAATAATATGTGGAAGCAATAGATCCAATAAACAATAACAATCTGGAATGTACGTCCCAAATACGGGCTCACATCAGGAAATAAAACAATGCTGAAAGGAAACTAAACTAGAATACAAACAAGTCTTCACTGCTCGGCCTGTTGACTGAGATACTCCTGAACGGCTTGTGATAGAGATAGAGAATCTGGGCCATGCAAAATCCCAGACGTCAGTGCGTCATAATATCAACAATAATACAATCAGGAGGTAACAAGACATGCAAGCATGAGTATGAACAGTAATAAGAGTATAACAGTATCACGAATAAGGAACGGTGAAGGGTATAAGCACATGTGATGTGCAGTGAGTAATCTAAACTGTGTTACTGGGTTATCTATTCTAAAGTCTTCGAAATCAATTAATATAATCCTCATCGTAACCCATTGGTAATTATTCCGTAACGCCCGGAAAAACGGCAAACAATAGGTATTCTGTAACGCCCGGAAAAACAGCAAACAATAGGTATTTCGTAACACCCGGAAAAACGGCAAACAATATGATAGCCCTTTGAGTTATGTTCGGTTACATTCTTGATTTTCCCATACCCCCAAGTCATGTGTTCAAGTCAAGTATTGATAAATCTGAAGCTAATTCCAACACAGGATCAAGCAGGAACATGTTTGTCTATACAGACAACAGGATATGTCCATCAGGACAACATGTCAGGATTGTCGGCATTAGAAACAGGATCGGGTAACATGTCAAGTAGTGATATATCAGGTCATGTCAGGTAGTGTCCATGTATCAAGTCATGTCAAGTAGTGGTGTATCAGGTTACGTCAAGTAGTGCACAGGTATCAAGCGGGTGTTCATAATCAAATTGTAGCAAGTACGGGTGCACAAATAAAAGCATGGATGCACAATTATCGATCAGGGGTTACATCATGACTAAGTAGGATGCACAATATCAAGTACGGGGTACTAATGTATTGATAATATGAGTTAATATAATATGGGGTGCAACTAGTTATGCAGAATTAATGGTATGGATACACAAATAAACATGGATGCATAAATAACTATCAGGGGTTACAAGTATAGCTTCATGACTATGTAGGATGCATATTATCTAGCATGGGATGTTAATGTAGCAGTAAAACGAAATGACGTGTTATGGTATTCAACTAGATATGTAATTAATGGTATGGATGCACAAACATCGATCAGGGTTACATTTACAGTTCCAAGACTAAGTGGGATGCACGTTATTAAACATGGGATGTTAATATGACAATAATATGTAATAATGTGATCTGTAGATGCAGCTACATGTATATGATGCATACGGGTATCCGAAAACGGTAAAACTTTAATATGGATGTATAATGTGATAAACGGGTAACATTTTACTCATATAATAATGTACTTAGCATGTAGCAAGATGAATTAGCATGCGACTAGGTATGTAAATAGTGATATGGATGCACACGGATGTCCGAAGACAGTAAAATAGTAAAATGGTAATGTGGGATGCATAATTAACAATAAGTAATGTTATTATTCACATATGTGCAATATATTGTAGTATAGCATGTAGCAAGATTAACTTGCCTCAACGGACCGCGAAACGGATATGTACGGCACGTCCGACGTCGGTAAAACGTCGCAACGCACGCACGGCACACGGGACGGGTTCAAGCAATGTAAGAGGGCGATCACGCAGATAAGGTACGTCCACTGAGTCGTCTGGAACGGCAGCGACATCACGGCTCCGGCGATCTTCTGAAATTACAAGATTCAAGAACAAGAAAAGAAAAGAAAAAGAAAAGAAGAAGAGGAAGAAGAAGAGGGAAGGAAGAAGCTTACTGTGGTTTTAGGTGCACAGGGGTTAGGAGAGGGGTGATGGTGTCGAGGAGATGAACGGCGGTGAGGTGCGCCGGTGAGGGGATTTTGAGGAGTTAGGGTTAGGCTCGGTTGTTGTTGTTGGCTGGGGTTTGGGTGCAGGGGTTTGGTGTAGGAGGGAGAAGGGAAGAAGAGAAAAAGAAGGTGATGAAGGCGGAGGCGAGAGGAGGAGGTGATCGGCGGCGATGGAGGTGTGCAGGGTGGTGATGGGTTCTCGGGTTCTGTGGGTGCAGGGTGCTCGGGAAGAAGAAGAAGGAGATGAGGAGGAGGAGGAGATGAGGGTGAGATCGAGGATGAAAAGGAGATGAAGTTTTAGGGTTATGGAGGCAGGGAGTTTTAGGGTTAGGGTTTCGTTTATGGGTTCATGCAGAGGAGGCTCGGTTTAGATAAAGAGAAGAGAGAAAAAGATGGAGGGAAAGAAGGGAGGTGAGGCTAACACTCGGGGAGGTGACGCGATCTTTTTCACCGCGAGAGGAGAGAGAAGGAGATGCGAGAGGAGAAAGAGAGAGAGTAGGGGAGAGGAGAGAGAGAGGGAAGAGGAGAGATGAATTTGTCTCGTAATGAAAGAGAGAGAGAGAGAGAAAACAACGAGGGGAGAGAGAAAGAGAGAAAGAAAAGAGAGAGAGAGAAAGAGAGGTGGGGCTGGGTTAGTTAATCTATTTAGATTTTAATGTAAAAGATTTTAGTTGGTTAAATAAATTTAAACTGTCGATTTAAAATTAAAGATATTATATTTAATAAAATTTGAATTTTGGCGGGATACAAAAATAATCCAAAACACGCCCGGGTCGGGTCTAAAAATTCAGTTTTAAAATACGAAAAATATATGCGACGATCAAAATTAAAAATGAATGTCCGGGTAACGAAAATGCATACTCCAAAGAACGGATGCATGTACGTGTGCGTAGCCATCCAAACAAGTCCGTTTCACTGAACGGGACAGGAACAAGATGTGCGGATGCTACCACGGGGTTAGGGGTGTCATGCAGGCCATGCAATGTATTTTTAAAATATTTTATGTGACTTAAAATGTTATATTATAAAATGCAATTGCTAGATAAAATGCGAGTATGCAACATTCATGAAAGTGCACATGTTTACGTAACAAGTCAGGGTAAACCATAAACATGAATCAAACAGGTTTCAAGCATACGGGTCGGGTCGGATGCTAATACAGATGTCAGATATATTATTTGCACCCAAAACACAGAAAATCAGGAAAATACCATTATTAAAGAAATACGTGAACTAGAACTGGTATGAATGGACTAGGGTGTTACAGATGCCGTCCCGGTTGTCGTAGTGGAGGCAACGCTCATCGACGTTAGAGCCGGCCCCGAGGCCTGAGCTTCCCTTTCTCCATATTTTGCTTGCGCCAAAATTTTGTAAGCCTCCGAGCATTTTTGTCAGGCTGAGGAGCCCATAATACCTTTGTCGAGACTTTTGACTTTTGTGAATAAAAATCTTTTTGCAGTTTCTTTGCGTGCACATTTTCCTTTTGCTTTGTGGTAAACATTTGTATTTGCACGGTGCTGCTTTCATGTTAGGTCGGTTCTTTGTCTAGTGATCACACGTTGAGTTGAATTCGATCATTTGCCAAGTGTGCAAAGACCGGTGAAGGGTCGGTATCTCTATGGCCCCGAGTCGAGGTGGGGATCGCTTAGATGTGGATGGCCTCTGTAGGGTTGCTGGGCACACGCACAAGGGTCTACGAGGCATCAATCATGTCCGATTTAAAATTTAGCCGTGCCGAACAACCCAAAGCCGGATCTTTAAACTAGAGATTAGGCGAAAACAAGTATGTTAAACTCTTTAACACTAAGTGAGAGGGATTACAACCTTTGTAGATCCGGTCCTTCACTTTTTAAGCTCTGTGTTGAGGTCCCTTCGCTGCGATCATCGTGTTCCGGACTCTCGAGAAGCTCCACGAAGAGAAAGATGCAAGCTTGCTTCCGATCTTCGATAACAAAGATGATCTACCTTGAAGTTTCATTAACACAAGCTCTCACTCACTAAATGAAGTGAACACCCTCATCTAAAGGGCAAGGATAGATGAGGATGATGAAGTAGGATTTTTGCTCTCATTTATTTTCTATTTCTCACTCATTTTCATCACTTGATAAAAATCTAGAAAGCTTTTTTAATGAAGGAAGAAGAAGAAGAAGAATAATAGTAATTCCTTTTGTGATGAATAATGAAAGGATAATGATGAATAATGCAACCATGGTTGCTAAACCTTTGTAAATATTTAACTAGGGATAGGGTTTGGGTTGGGTTTAGGAATGAGTCATAACAAAATATCTTAACACAAAACAAAAAGAAACCTTCTAAAAGGTTCATGAATGCACTAACCCAAATCAAACCCTAATCTTGTTTAATCTCCACTAAACATGTTGCATTAGTAATCATATCATGTTACATTATTATATATCACATATATAATATTTATTGTAACAAAATAAAATAATATAATTAACATATATCGCATATATATCAATGTATTACCCGAGTGAGAAAAAGAATCTTTTAGTGAGCTAATATTAGTTAATGTAATTTAATATATCATATATATTATTATACATTAAATTATCGAATCAACACTTGATCCGACAATCCGGCTATATCGCATATAACCGACTAATATCTCATTTACCGATTCATCGAATCAACACTTGATCCGATGACCCGGATGATATCAAATATCGTGAGAATATAATACGGTATCTCATATCGCATTATCCTCGGTCCTGCACATATCACATATGTGCCCCTACTCCGTTTTACCTGAGTCAACAAATCTCTGTGTAGGACTCTAAAGAATTGTCAATACGCCGGCAGTAGGTGATGATCATATCAAACACCCACAAGCTGCAAGCGGTCAGCTAAACGTAACAGCCACCCAGGTATTGAGCGCTCAGAAGATCAACAAGCAAGCCTGTACATTCTCCTGTGAATCCAATCAGTAACACTCCCGTACAGTCCGGTCTCGTCGTCTGATATGTCGTATATCTCGCCTAGGGGTTGTAAACATCAGACCCCAGTAGCTTGATAAGTCGTGTTGATATGAGGTCTATAACAGTTCGAGAAACTACTGATAACACTTACCAGTAAATCTCAGCAACCCTGGCCAGGGATTTCCAGTTATAGCCAATCGAACACAGCGCAACATCAACTCCCTATACCGGAAGAGACGAATCCCCTCCTATCGCTCATTGCCTCCATGTGATTCGGGACTGTACCCAAAAGCCACCTTTTTGCACGCCCTCTTGGACGTGGTATGATGGAAATCAAAGCACAGTGGAAATCACACAAGACTCTATGACGATCTCGGGTCAACAGACTACTCTGTACCAGTGTCACCGGAGAACTGCCATCTGACGTGAGTTATAATACCATCTGGGAGTTCTCGGCGAGTCCGTCCAGTGTACCCAGTCTCTACTGAGCACCCGTACACCATCCTTGATGTCAAACACCGATGGATATGGGATCATCCATCGCCCATCATATGGGTCAAGATGCGTATACGCTAGTCTACTCTGGTGTATCGATGCCCTGTCTCGATACACCCTCGACTAGGAACAGTTATAGGATATACTCGTCGACTACCGTGGCCCCACTAGTATGATCTCATCATAGTCCCAGTAGTCGAGTACATATCCTAAGGTCTTTATCAACATGTAACATAGAGACAATCAGAGTACATGTTAAGATAAAGTACAACCAGATAGCGTACTATCATGTCGAGCAAGAAAGTCCTCCCTATATATGTCCAAGCATCCATTACAATATATATCGTATGTACAGTAATGGCCTCTAGGGCATACATATAACTAACAATCTCCCACTTGCACTAGGGCCATCTGTTGTGGTATCACATACCCAACAATTAGCTGTGGTTGAAGTATCTCATACTCAACCATCCCATAAAAGTCTCTACTGGGAAATAGGCCTTTGTGAGTGGATCCGCGCCGTTGTCCTCCGTGTCTACTCTCCTAACCTCGATCTCTCTGGAGATCAACCATCTTCATGATCAGGTAATACTGCCTAAGAATTATATCTGGATTTCTGATGGGATGGTAGTTCCTTGGCATAGGCCACAACTCCATTGTCATACAATGGTAGGAACGAAGTTCATCACATGAACTTATATATCCAGACTGTCTCTTTGGTAGCATCCTTGGTAACGATGTATCTTGCCTTTAATCGTCTAGTAAGTCACGGTATATACTCTGGAACTCTTCCAACATACCGTCCCTCCACTGAGGGTATAGACAATGCCTGCGACTGACATTCAGTCGTCTTTATCACCCTGGAACCTTTCCAGTGATTTTCCCCAGGATCGATTGATACCATCTCACTACAACTAGTGAGTATCCTAACATCCAATTAGATCTATCTCATAGATCCAAAACCTAGGATTTAGGAGGTATCATCTTGATCCTATATGGAGAATCATTGTGATAAGAGGAGATTGACCGAGCGTAGCATAGGAAACTCCTTCCCTATCAAGAGTATGTAATCCACGTACTCTACGAGGATCACCACCATACTCCCTGCTACCTTTTTGTATATATAAGGTTCATCTACCATTTTGATGAAGTCAAACTCTTTGACAACCACATCAAAACAGATGTTCCAACTCCGCGATGCCTGCTTTATCCTATAAAGCATCTTGCATACGTTTCCGCTGCTCCCACTGTCTACGAAGCCCTCTGGCTGTGTACTTATAGACGCTCTCTTCTAAAACATCATTTAGAAAAGCAGTCATGACACCCAACCACCAGATATCGTAGTCATGGTATGTAGCAGTGGCAAGTAGGATCTAGATGGACTCAAGCATAGCTTTGAAAGTCTCAACTTTTCCATGTACACCAAATAATCTTTTTAAGATATACTTGCTCCTGATGGGGATTTAACCCTTCAGATAAAACAACCAAAGTCCATACTTTGTTGGTGTATAAGGATTCCATCTCAGATCACTAAGCATCCAGCCATTCTTATAGAGTCCCACTCCTGATGGCCAGCTTGAAATAAGTTGGGTCATCATCTCATGATGCATTCTTCGCTCCCACTGTCATAGAGAAACCGAAGTATCTCTCTGGTGGGTGAGGAACCCTACTAGATCGGCGGAGAGGCTGAGGTTCGTTGGAATCTATTGAATCATTCGGGTTTACCAAATCATCAGCTGCAGTTTGTATAGCTGGAACCTTTCCAGTTCTACAGAACTGACCTTGCCTCGAGCTTGTCCGGATTTTGCTTTTTAGACATAGGCCGGACAACCCCAAATCTTTATAAACTTAAGATATGGGCTCTTCCCTTTCCATATCACATATGAAGTGGTAGGCAACTGATTTGATTTGAACCCTATTCAATAGGCATGCAGCTTCTCAAGTGCATAACTCCCAAAAGGAAATAGGAAATTCAGTAGTACTCATCAAAGAGCGCACCATATCATATAGGGTGTGATTGCTCCGCCCCGATACACCGACATGCTGTGGTGTATACGGAGGAGTAATGCTGAGAGAGAATCTCATTCTCCTTTAGAATAGTTCAGGATCTCCGTGCTCAAGTATTCTCCTCACTGATCTCATCAAAGGACATAATACTTATACCCGTTTTTGGTTCTCTACTTCTCACTTATATTCTGCGAATATCTCAAAAGGTTCAGACTTGTGTTTCAACAGGAACATATGTCCGAATCTTGAGAGATAATCAGTGAATGTAATGAAGTAAAAAGAACCGGTCTTGGCATGTGTAGACATGGGACTTTCATACATCAGCATGTATCAATCCCAAGAGTTCACTAACTCTTTCCCTATTTCCAATAAACGGAGCTGTGGTCATCTTATCTCTGTGACATGACCGGCAAGTTTCACAAGATGTAAATTCAAACTAATTTAAATATGCATCTATATGTAACTTCAGCTAATCGGGTTGCATTGATATGACCTAGTCTACAATACCTCAAGAA
Organism: Agapanthus africanus; assembly: GCA_030015575.1. Classification (NCBI taxonomy): domain Eukaryota; kingdom Viridiplantae; phylum Streptophyta; class Magnoliopsida; order Asparagales; family Amaryllidaceae; genus Agapanthus; species Agapanthus africanus. Next base: position 397,791,875 of record CM057338.1, on the reverse strand, counting down.
GGATTCGTTCATTTCTGAACTCTTCCTCTTGTGTGTGTTCTGTACGTTAAGAACTGTGGTTTGATTTAGAACATCTATGCTTTTAGATAACGTGCCTGAACCGATCAACTCTTGATATAGGAAATGTTCAAAACATTATCCAACAATACAAAATTATATCCTTCTTTACTAATAAAGAGATTGATATGATTTTGTATATCAGGTTCGGTATCTAATAACATTTGTTCAGAATCAATGTATTCTGTTAATACAGGATGATAGTGACCAACAGACTTGGCTGCAACACTTACACCGTTTCTATCTCATGAAACTTATCACCCGTTCTCAGTTCTCTACCTATCTGTAGCCAATGTAATAAATTACATTTGCGGGATCCTGATCCGGTATCTCATACCCAGGACGTAAAGCATACTGAGAAACAGTTCTCGGTAATGAACACACCCGAAGATGATACATCAACATGCACTTTCTTCGTTTGGGCGACACGGGAATTCTGGTAATCCTCTATTTCCTGCTCTATCTTATAACAATTATAAGTTAGAGCGGGACCAACGTTCCCTAGCGCAGTATTATTATCTTGATTAAGGCGTGATATAGTCGCAACCAGGAGAGAGAGAGAAGAAAACACTCAGCGTGCGCTTTTACAAGATTAGATTGGTTATCAATTTATCTAATCAGGATGTCTCCCACTGTTTTAGTCAAATCTTCCTTCAAACCCTAAAAGGAAAAACTAGCCGAGATTAATTACACTCTACAAGTTCGCCAATCTTTCATCCAGGCCAGTGCCGGTACTTTGAGGAAGGTTCCCCGTGCTTTTGCACGGACCTAATTAAAGTAAACCTCGTTTTCTCAGGGGCGTAACCCCGTTAACACCTTTCTAGACACCTACTTGATCGGCTAATTATAATGTGTAAAACTCTCCCAAGAGTAACTCTTACTCGCAGCGGGTATGGGGATCCAACTATCTCATAGAAGGTATGCAATCTCATTGCAAATTTCAACACTTGAAATTCCCAATAATATTTTACCCCTAGCGTCCTATGACCTTGACGGAGGTCAAAAAACCATAGGCTGCTAGTCAAGTTCTACCCGTCATTTCTTGATTGAATTAAACCCACCCGCACGACCCTTGACGCATGCCAAACAACGTCGTACGAATACCTTAATCTAATCGCATCGTATGCTAGCAGATAAGCACTAGTTAGCTACCGTACACTACGCCTTGACGCATGCCAAACTACCGCAGCACGAATACTAAGTAGCACTTATCTGAAATGACGGAGGGTTACGACAGGTTTTTAAGAAAACCCTTTGCGTAATGAACTTGATATCGTTGTAGAATCGAGTGATTTTAAATGGAGTGTTTTTGAGGTTTTTCTAGTTTCGCTAAAGAGGTCACTCCCGGTGAAGGGATCGTCGGCTCTTTCCTCATCGAATAAGGTGCAGGATATTTCATAAATATCACTATGCAAAATAAGAACAATAGAAGTAATCAAAAGACAGATCGAGTTTGTAACATCTGCTAGTTTCACTAAAGAGGTCACTCCCGGTGAAGGGATCTCGGCTCTTTCCTTATCGAATAAGGTGCTGGATGTTCTACAAGGAACACCGCTATGCAAAGCAAGAATTAGAGCTACCAGTTTTTAAACAAGTTTCTACAACATCTTTAGGTTTCTTTTAGTTTCATTAATCTCATTAATGAAGTCCCATTTTATTATGCTTCATAAGCATCACATTTGAAACAAAATCTGCAATATAACATATATCTCATATATATAATATAAATATTCGTCTCAGGCAGTAATATGATCTCATCACAGAACATTGCAGCAGAAGAACATATATGAAATATTGGATATACTAGGACGTCCGTGTTTTTAATACGAGCCTGTATAAAACACGGATTCCACGGTCGCGATGAATAGCCAAACCCACATCCCTAGACCCCTACGAGAGCGGCAAGCAACACCGCCAATTCTAGGGTTAGAAGACCCGGTCTCGACTCCTCAAGATGGTCTCCCACTGGACTCTAGAACCCGGTTACTTGTGCTCCCCGCCTTGGGTCTACCTAATGCGGAAAAGTAAATAATATACAATGGTGATATCATCCTCAGCCCGGAAGTGCCCCAATAAAAGAATATTACATACAAATGAATTTTACATGAATGAAAATAGAAAAACTCTTATCTCACATAAAACCCCGGCTATTCAGAACGCGACGATCTAATATAACATATCACAGCAACACATAATATCTCATATCATCAACGTAAGCAAGTATGTGTATCCCGATTGTCGTTGATGTATAGCAACGAAGCCGGCGATACACCACATACTACACTTACGGTTACAGAAAAGAAAGTGTAAAACTACAACAGTTGGAATCCGCAACCTCTTTAGACATCGCATGCCTAACAAAATGAATTCCTTAGACATCGCATGCCTAACAATTATAAACCCCGCATTTTAGTCTCATTATCGAAAACTCTTTTCAATATCAAGTCGGGCAATTCAACAAGATTCCCGACATCCTGATCGAATGCTCGTCGCAAACTTTAGTAGACGGCCGCACCCCCGGATGCCGTCGACGAAGTGTACTAAGGTGGAACACCGCTGCCGCAAGCACCCGAACGGATGTTTTTGGCGACGGGGTTCTCCTACAGTCACTTGGTCGGAGCTTTGGGGCGTGGCTGTCTATTATGTTTACCCGGCGAGTATCCGCGTACGCTATGTGATTGCGACGGACTTTTGATCACATCAAAATCCCATGGCAACCGATCAATCGAGACTAAACTGCTAGATTTATAACATTCAAATTAGTTATCTCATAACTACCTGTGGATTCCAAATATTGTATCACATTCCAGATAAAAAGACAGTGTTAAACTTTCCGATCGAATAATCAAACACCCAAGTTTTCCAAATAGCTCAACACTTGAGCGGAGTTCAAAAAATATCCATCACATGCCACAGTACCAATGGTCCAGCCGTAGAAGGGTCAAGCCAACGCCTCACATGTGGTACGCCGTACTGCCCCAAACCCTAAGGTTTAGAGGCAGTTCAAGACGGTCACATAATCGAGTTAAGGTTTGTTGTCTTCTAGAGGGTCCACCGCGTTACTTGCACGACTTAGAATGTTCTTAAACTACGAAAAAATCCAACTTTTGAAAAATTTCCCGGCAGGGGAAAAAGTGAGTTATTGATATCCGTTCGAACTTTTTAACAGTTTCTAAAATAATCCAGAAAAAACTTAAACGAAGTTAAATTATCCGATCGAATCAACGAGTCCCCAATAGATGCCAGAAAACTCAACACTTGAGCAAATTAAAAATTCCCAGAAGACTGCAAAAGAACCCAGGATTATTACTGTGAAGTTGTGGGCCCCAAAGACACTGTTCAGCCGCGGATCCGCAGCCACGTGCGTGGTTTGGCCGCGGTTCCGCGGTCACGTGACCGATTTAGGAGTCCGTACTTCACAGTAATTCTTAGATTCTCCTACTTATTTTTCTGAGTATTTTTAATACTAAAAAATCAACATTTTTAGAAAATTTCCAGAGAAGGGTATATATCGGGGTTTCGGAGTTCGATCGGACTTTAAACTTCGCCCAGACTTCGCCTAAAGCTCTAACTTGGCTCTGATACCACTGTAGGGTTGCTGGGCACACGCACAAGGGTCTACGAGGCATCAACCATGCCCGATTTAAAATTTAGCCGTGCCGAACAACCCAAAGCCGGATCTTTAAACTAGAGATTAGGCGAAAACAAGTATGTTAAACTCTTTAACACTAAGTGAGAGAGATTACAACCTTTGTAGATCCGGTCCTTCACTTCTTAAGCTCTATGTTGAGGTCCCTTCGCTGCGATCATCGTGTTCCGGACTCTCGAGAGGCTCCACGAAGAGAAAGATGCAAGCTTGCTTCCGATCTTCGATAACAAAGATGATCTACCTTGAAGTTTCATTAACACAAGCTCTCACTCACTAAATGAAGTGAACACCCTCATCTAAAGGGCAAGGATAGATGAGGATGGTGAAGTAGGATTTTTGCTCTCATTTATTTTCTATTTCTCACTCATTTTCATCACTTGATAAAAAGCTAAAAAACTTTTTTAATGAAGGAAGAAGAAGAAGAAGAAGAAGAAGAAGAAGAAGAATAGTAATTCCTTTTGTGATGAATAATGAAAGGATAATGATGAATAATGCAACCATGGTTGCTAAACCTTTGTAGAGATTTAACTAGGGCTAGGGTTTGGGTTGGGTTAAGAATGAGTCATAACAAAATATCTTAACACAAAACAAAAAGAAACCTTCTAGAAGGTTCATGAATGCATTAACCCAAATCAAACCCTAATCTTGTTTAATCTCCACTAAACATATTGCATTAGTAATCATATCATGTTACAATATTATATATCACATATATAATATTTATTGTAACAAAATAAAATAATATAATTAACATATATCGCATATATATCAATGTATTACCCGAGTGAGAAAAAGAATCTTCGAGTGAGCTAATATTAGTTAATGTAATTTAATATATCATATATATTATTATACATTAAATTATCGAATCAACACTTAATCCGACAATCCGGCTATATCGCATATAACCGACTAATATCTCATTTACCGATTCATCGAATCAACACTTGATCCGATGACCCGGATGATATCAAATATCGCGAGAATATAATACGGTATCTCATATCGCATTATCCTCGGTCCTGCACATATCACATATGTGCCCCTACTCCGTTTTGCCTGAGTCAACAAATCTCTGTGTAGGACTCTAAAGAATCGTCAATACGCCGGCAGTAGGTGATGATCATATCAAACACCCACAAGCTGCAAGCGGTCAGCTAAACGTAACAGCCACCCAGGTATTGAGCGCTCAGAAGATCAACAAGCAAGCCTGTACATTCTCCTGTGAATCCAATTAGTAACACTCCCGTACAGTCCGGTCTCGTCGTCTGATATGTCGCATATCTCGTCTAGGGGTGGTAAACGTCAGACCCCAGTAGCTTGATAAGTCGTGTCGATATGAGGTCTATAACAGTTTGAGAAACTACTGATAACACTTACCAGTAAATCTCAGCAACCCTGCCCAGGAATTTCCAGTTATAGCCAATCGAACACAGCGCAACATCAACTCCCTATACCGGGAGAGATGAATCCCCTCCTATCGCTCATTGCCTCCATGTGATTCGGGACTGTACCTAAAAGCCACCTTTTTGCACGCCCTCTTGGACGTGGTATGATGGAAATCAAAGCACAGTGGGAATCACACAAGACTCTATGACGATCTCGGGTCAACAGACTACTCTGTACCAGTGTCACCGGAGAACTGCCATCTGACGTGAGGTATAATACCATCTGGGAGTTCTCAGCGAGTCCGTCCAGTGTACCCAGTCTCTACTGAGCACCCGTACACCATCCTTGATGTCAAACACCGATGGATATGGGATCATCCATCGCCCATCATATGGGTCAAGATGCGTATACGCTAGTCTACTCTGGTGTATCGATGCCCTGTCTCGATACACCCTCGACTAGGAACAGTTATAGGATGTACTCGTCGACTATCGTGGCCCCACTAGTATGATCTCATCATAGTCCCAGTAGTCGAGTACATATCCTAAGGGCTTTATCAACATGTAACATAGAGACAATCAGAGTACATGTTAAGATAAAGTACAACCAGATAGCGTACTATCATGTCGAGCAAGAAAGTCCTCTCTATATATGTCCAAGCATCCATTATAATATACATCGTATGTACAGTAATGGCCTCTAGGGCATACATATAACTAACAGCCTCTAGACGAGGGCTTTGATCCTTGGCATCGGTGGGTAGTAACTACCAGCCATGGATGTCCGAGCAGGGTAGCTGCTCAGTTTCCTCTTGGCGAGGGCTTTGATCCTTAGCGGGAGGGCATAGGGAGGCATGCTGAGGATGGACCGAGCAGGGTTGCTGCTCGGTCGCCTTTTGGCGAGGCTTTCGATCCCTGGCGTCGTGGGGGTAAGGAACTACTAGCCAGGGATAACCGGGCAAGGGCGAGCCCGGTCGCCTCTTGGTGAGGGTTTAGATCCCTAGCGTCGTGGGGTAGGGGACTGCTAGCCTGGGATAACCGAGCAAGGGCGAGCCTGGTTGCCACTTAGCGAGGGCTTCGATCTTAAGCGCGGGAAGGGCCGTAAGAGGCCTTCTAAGGACGGGCCGAGCAGGATTGCTGCTCGGTGCCTCTTGACGAGGGCTTAGATCCTTAAGGACGGGCCGAGTAGGGTTGCTGCCCGGTCCCTTTTGCGAGGGCTTTGATCCTTGGCGTCATGGGGTAGGGAATTACCAGCCAGGGATAACCGAGCATGGTAGCTTCCCGGTTGCCTCTTAGCGAGGGCTTCGATCCTTAGCGTGGGAGGGGCCGTAAGAGGCCTTTTAAGGACGGGCCGAGCAGGGTTGCTGCTCGGTGCCTCTTGGCGAGGGCTTAAATCCTTAAGGACAGGCCGAGCAGGGTTGCTGCCTGGTGCCTCCTGGTGAGGGCTTTGATCCCTGGCATCATGGGGTAGGGAATTACCAGCCAGGGATAACCGAGCAGGGTAGCTGCCCAGTTGCCTCTTACCGAGGGCTTCGATCCTTAGCGCGGGAGGGGCCGTAAGAGGCCTGCTAAGGACGGGCCGAGCAGGGTTGCTTCTCGGTGCCTCTTGGTAAGGGCTTTGATCCCTGGCGTCATGGGGTAGGGAACTACCAGCCGGGGATAACCGAGCAGTGAAGTTGCTCTGCTGAGTCGTGAGGCTCTGTCCGGTCTTCCACGGTGTTCGGTCACCGGGAAGAGTGACCGTCATGGTCGGCACGTGTCATTAACGCGTGGGCGGAGCGTAAGAGCCGGATCGTTCCGATTTTCCCGAGAGAGGCGGGAAGCCCGCCGCGTGGCAGTACAGTTGTGGAAGGCAGGAGCGACCGTTGGACTCTTGAGAGTGCAGTGGGGCTATAAAGCGGAGGGTTTGTTGAGCACTCCTTTCTCCATCTCTAAAACGTAAGAATGAAAGACTTCCCTTTTACCATCCCTGACATCATAAGGTTCGAGGACGTGTATCTCTACGATCAGTACTGCACCGAGGACACGGTACAGTTAGTGATAGGCCGCATCAAAGATCATTTCGGCCGACTCCTTCCCCGGCGCTCGCCCTGCTCCAGCTGTTGATGTACTCTATCTGGAGGGCGTTGCTGGGGCTGCACAACCCTCTGTCCGAGCAGCTGAAGGATGAGGCTGTCGGTAAGCAGAGGTCCTTATGCCGCTTCGGTCTGATCTCGACGGGTCGTCACGATCGCTCGGTGGCACTCGTCCTTGAGGGCTACCAACTGAGGCATCACGCCGACATTCACGGGCGGCATCAGAGGCACAGGTCCGAGGCGGCGAGGGCTCGGTTGGCGGAAATATGCTCGGAGTACCACGAACAATGTTTTCTGCACCCCCTTCCCCCGCTATTGTAGTTTTTCTTTTATTTCAATGTATGGCTGAGGAGCCCATAGTACCCTTTTGAATAAATAAAACTCTTCTTTTTGCAATATCTTATTGTTCCCTTCTTATATATGAACAGAATGAACTCGAGAAAAGTTTACATTGCTTTAGTAAAAGAAGTACACGCTGGTAGGTGCTCTTTTCATCGGTATAGCTTGAGTTTCTCGGCGTTGTAAGGCCGTGGAAACTTGCGTCCTTCCGCGTCTTGCAAACGGTAGGCTCTGTCGGGCAGTACCTCGGAGACGAGGAAAGGACCATCCCATCTTGGGGAAAACTTATGCAGCCTGCCTTGGTCGACGACCTCATTCCGTCTTAGGACTAGATCCTCGGCCTTAAAGAGGCGACGCTTGACTCGCTCATTGTAGTAGCGGGCGGTCTGTTGTTGATAGGCGGCAACTCTGATCTGAGCCCGGTCTTGTTTCTCTAACAAGATGTCCAGGTTGGCTCGTAGTGCCGAGGTGTTTGCTTCATCGTTGAAGTGTTCAACCCAGTGACTGGGTAGTCCGATCTCCTCTGGGACCATTGTCTCTTGTCCCATAGCAGAGACTGAAAAGGGTTTCCCCGGTGGGGGTCTTCTTTGACGTACGCAGGGCCCATAGGACCCGGGGCAGTTCCTTGACCCAACTGCCTTGGTGTCCTTCCAGACGTGTCCGGAGATCTCGGAGGACATCCCGATTAGCGACTTCGGCTTGCCCGTTGCATTGGGGATGCGCGACAGCGGCAAACTTCATGAGGATATGATATTCCTTGCAGAATTCTTTCACTTTTTCATTTTCAAAGTTCGTCCCGTGGTCGGTGATGATACACCTCGGGATGCCGAACCGGAGTATCACATTGTTATGCAGAAACTTGATTGTTGTGGTGGCATCTGGTTTCCTGATGGGGATGGCCTCGATCCACTTCGTGAAGTAATCCACCGCGACGAGGATGTAATTGTGCCCACCCGTGCCGGTAGGGAACTGGCCTATCATGTCCATTCCCTACTGGGCGAACGGCCATGACGAGGTTAGGGCGGTCAGCTCGGTAGCCGGAAGGTGAGGTTCGCTTCCGTGAAGTTGGCAACTTTTGCACCTCCTGACGAGCTTCTGGGCGTATTGGTGAATAGTTGGCCAATAGTATCTCTGGAGTAATGCCTTCTGGATTAAAGTGCGGGCCCCTTGGTGTGCGCCGCCAACCCCTTCGTAGATCTCTCGGAGGACGTAGTCGGCTTCGTTGGGGTCGACGCACCGGAGTAAGGGCTGAGTAAAGGAGTTCTTATAGAGGTTCCCGTTGCTCCAGACGAACTGACGAGCTTTGGCTCGGAGACGGCGGGCTTCTTCCCGGTCTTCTGGGAGCGTACCTTCCCTCAGGAATTTCACGAGGGGCTTCCTCCAGTCCCGGTCTTCTTCTTGGGCTGCGTATACATGGAGTGTTACTGCCCCGTCTTCTATGCTAGGCGGTGGAAAAATCTCGAAGAGGATGGACCGCTTGTTGTTGGCCAAGTAGGATGAGGCCAGCTTACTCAAGGTGTCAGCTTGGGCGTTGAGCTGTCTGGGGATCTGCTCTACCTGGACTTCATCGAAGTTCTTTCAAAGTCTTCTTACCTCGGCCAGATACTTCACCATCAGAGGCTCCCGAGCCTCGAAATGACCAGTCACTTGGCCAACGACTAGGGCTGAGTCGCTGCGGATCCGAATTGTTTTCAGCTCCAGCCCAGAGGCTATGCACAGTCCGGCCAGCAGGGCCTCGTATTCTGCCTCGTTATTTGAGGCCTTGAACCCGAGTTTCAGGGAATACTCTATTTCTGCCTCGTTCGGGCCCCGAATGATGAGGCTGGCACCATACCCTTCCTCGGTCAAGGACCCGTCGACATAAAGGATCCAATCAGGGACTGAGTCGGGCTTCTTATCGACAGAGGGCTGAGCTGCGGGGGGCGGCGTTGCCTCCGGCTCCTTGCTGGGGATAGTGCACTCGACGACAAAATCAACCAGGGCTTGTGCTTTGATGGCCTGCCTCGAGCGGTACTTTATGTCGAACTGGGACAACTCCCACCTCCACTTCTCCAGGCGGCCAGAGGACTCGGGTGAGGCGAAGATAGCCCCCAAGGGGCGCTCGGTAAGAACAAGGATGGTGTGCACTTGGAAATAGTGCCGCAGTTTCCTTGAGACCATGATGAGCGCCAAGACGATTTTCTCTATCGCTGGGTGCCTCGTTTATGCATCTTTGAAGATGTGTCTTACATAGTATACCGGCCTCTGGGCTCCGTCGATCTCACGGACGAGCACTGCGCCCGCTGCTTGGTCAGATACTGCCAAATACAGCGATAGCTCGTCCCCTTCCACTGGTCGGGTGAGCAGAGGTGGAGTTGCAAGGTGCTTCTTTAATTGGTCAAAGGCGGTCTGGCACTCCACCGACCACTCGAACCTCGAAATTTTCTTTAGAGCTTTGAAGAACGGGAGGAACTTCTCGCTAGACCTCGACATGAAACGCGACAGAGCGGCTACTCGTCCTGTCAGCCGCATGATCTCGACGTCAGTCTTGGGAGCGGCCATGTTAAGGATGGCATTGATTTTCTCCGGGTTAGCTTCGATCCCGTGGTGAGTGACCATAAAACCAAGGAACCTTCCCCCGGTGACCCCAAATGCGCACTTGGTGGGGTTCAGTTTCATCTTGAACTTGCAGAGTACCTCGAAGGCCTCACCTAGATCCTTGGCGTGGTCGACTGACGAGACTGATTTAACGAGCATGTCGTCGACATAAACTTCCATGTTCTTGCCGATCTGGGGCTTGAACATGCGATTGACCAAGTGTTGGCCATTAGTACGATTCCTGAACAGGTTATGAAGCTCCGGCGTTTTTGAGGCTGAAAGGCATTACCTTGTAGTAGTATACCCCCCGGTCCGTTGTGAATGCAGTGAGATCTTCGTCTACCAGATTTATACGGATCTGATTGTAGCCGAAGAAGGCATCCATGAAGGTAAGTAGCTCGTGTCCTGCCGATCTGTCGATGAGTTGATCTATCCGAGGTAGGGGATAGTTGTCTTTCGGGCATGCCTTGTTGAGGTCGGTGAAGTCGACGCATATTCGCTACTTCCCGCTTGACTTTTTCACTATAACCACGTTTGCCAACCATTCGGAGTAAGACACATTCCGAATGAAGTTAGCAGCGAGGAGCCTATCTACCTCGTTCTCAATTGCTTTCTGCTTGATCGGGCGAAGCTTCGCTTCTTCTGCCTGACGGGTCGGGCCGTAGGATCCACCCCGAGCTTATGAGATATGATCTTAGGGTCAATCCCAGGCATGTCAGTAGGAGCCCAGGAGAAGACGTTGGCGTTGTTTCTGAGAAAGCCAACTAGGTCATCATGCTGAGTCCCGGTCAGAAGTGAACTGATCTGAACTGTACGTTCAACGTCCCCTTCTACGAGGGGGACCTCTGTCAATGGCTCCACCGGGGTCCCTCGGACCTCTTTTTGCTCGTCCCGAGTGTCCAGAGAACCCCTGATTTCACTCTCGGCCTCAGCGTTGTTGTTCGCCTGTTCAGACGAAAATATTGCGGTGAAGCAAACCTTTGCAGTCTGCTGGTCTCCGTAGGCCCGACCTACCCCGCCTTGGTCGAGCGGGAATTTCATAGCCAAGTGAAAGGTCGATATTTGGGCCCTGAAGGAGTTCAGTGTTGGGCGGCCGAGAAGGATGTTGTAGGCAGATGGGATTCTCGCTACAATGAATTCCACATGCACTGTTCGCGTACGGCCAGCCTCCCCGACGTTAAACTGTAGGGTGATTACCCCTTCCACCGGGATGGAGTGATTGGTGAATTTTGACAGGACGTGAGAGGTCGGCCTCAGGTCTTGATCAGTCGAAAATATTGCATTTTTAACACATCAATTTCCCTACTCTTTGTAATCATCTAAAGGTGTTTGGTATAAATATAGCACATATTGGCAATTTGTCTGCAAAATATTAAATAACATGTGTTATACATTATAACCAGCATTATGAGGGAAATTATGTGTTTATTATTGCATACATGATCTTTGTATATCAAACACTTGTCTCGAGATTGTGTGCAGGAAATTCTCCAGGTAAAAGCGCCGGAACTGCTAAAAGTGCTGATAAAATACGTCAAGTCCAAGACTTGAAATCTGGCAGTGAACAAGAAAGTATAAAAATATTCCAGACATCGGGAAAGTGCCATAAAGCCAACACCAGAATACCCTGAGAATTTCATGCATTGACTCCAACAAACGGCCGCGGATCCGCGGCCGAGTCAGGCCGATCCGCCGCGGATCCGTGGCCGAGTTGACTCATCAGCGGTTGGTCATTTTTGCAGAGGTCTCCTTTTAAAGGCCAAGCTTCTTCAAGATATTTTGAATTGTGTAGATTTCTCCAGAAGCTCCCCTTCTAACAACCAAGCTTCTTGTGCAAGTTTCATAACTACCAAGCTTCTCATGCAAGCTAGCTAACTACCTTAATCTAGAAACTTCTCTACCCTAGCTTTTTGTGCAAGCCTCATAACAACCAAGCTTCCAAGGGAAGATAGACCTAGCTTCTAGGGGAAGCTAAAGGTGATAATTGATCAGAAAAACTTAACTTTCCAAGGGAAGCTAGACCTAACTTCTAAGGGAAACGAGATCAATTAAATGGCGCCGTTGCCGGGGATAGTGTGCTAATTTGTTCGTTTTTGTAATTTGAGTTGGAAAATTTATTATTCCATCAGAATTTTTAGATCAAAATTCGCACAAGCGCTTAACGATTTGTTGTGGTTTGTTGGAAGGAGATCTGGAATCTGTGGAGCGAGAGGAAAAATTTTCAGAGCATCTCAGATAGTTCAGTGAGGCAAAAGAAGCATCTGTACCAATTTTTATGCAGGGAACTCATTAACTGACCGTGGAACCGCGACGTTTGGTAGAATATTGCGGCGGATCCGCGGCGGGAAAGTTGTTTCACTGCTTCAAACTTCTCATGTATACTTCTATCTTTCTTATCTCCCCCCTGCTCTGTCCATTAACCAATTTCTGTAGGATTCTTTGCAAAAATTCGCAGCGCCGCAAAAAGAAAAAAATTGTTGCGTGTTTGATCTTGGTTGTTTGTATTTTTAACACGGAAATTAAGGGGAAAAGACCAAATTCAGATTAGGTGGGGAGTTCATTACCCTTCCTAAGCCCTAAAAATCACAAACTTGCATCTTTATCACCCTCATTAACTAAAAAATATCTAGACATGACTCTAAGGACCGATGCGCTCACTTAGGATAGAAGGAGGTCGTGGGTAATCTATTGCTTATCTGCGTTTCTTTTATGGTGTCTAAGGCAAGTGTGTCTAAGGCAAGTGGTTACTTAATTAGGCCCACTACTTACGTAGTGGAGAACCTCCCACTTACCTGGCACTTACCTGGCCACAGAAAGGGCAAAAAGGCAGTAGAGGATCTATCTTGCGACTTGTCTTCTGGAAGTCTAGGAGCGGTATAGAGATTTTACCTAGGTGACTACTAGATTTAGGGTTGCTTGTGCATTGTTTGTGTGAATTTTTCAAAAATCCATCCTTTTCAAAACAAACACCAAACTCATCTTTTCCTTAATTATCACAACATTGCCACTTGTGCTAAACCATTAAGTGCATGCTCGGCTGGACACGGGATTCTAGTGCCCATCTTGTCCGCGTTCCTCTTATCGACTCCGAAGTCGGTATTTCTACATCTACTTTTTCTTCACCCACTACCACACCCACTTTGATGGACGGTTCTCCATCGAACTTCTTTAACACTACTCTGCCACCGCCTGCAGGTGCGCAGAATCCGCCCCGCATCTCTCTCCAAGAGAGATGTTATCTTATGCAAGGTTCTCTTTCTATCTGTCTCACCATTCCACCAGCCAATGGGGATAATTTTGAAATCAAACCACAATACATCAATCTTCTACCAAAATATCACGGTCTCGAGTCTGAAGACGCATACGTCTTTATTACCAAATTTGAAAATGTATGCATTATGATGGGTACTTCACAGCTTTCTGTGGATGCTATGAGATTACGTCTTTTCCCATTCACTTTGTGCGATATAGCCGAGAAGTGGCTTTATAACACAGCCGCACATTCTATTTCAAACTGGGGAGAATTCGTAACAGCTTTCCTAAAGAAATTCTACCCTAATCATAAAACAGCTCGAGTCTGTAGCGAAATAAATCAATTTACCCAGCTTCCAAGTGAACCATTCTCAAAGTGTTTTGAACGCTTCAAGGATCTGTTAGTTCAATGTCCTCATCACGGAATTCCTAGATGGGATCTGTGCAAAATCATATATGAGGGCATTAATCCTACAACAAAACAGACCCTTGAATCCATGTGTCAAGGCACCTTCATGAATAAAGATGATGGTGAAACCTGGAGATTTTTAGAAGATTTCGCTGAAAGAACTTTACAGTGGGAGAGTGTAAACCGGTCATCGTCTAGGGGTGGCATTCATTAACTTGATGTTTCCATAGGAGTTAGAGCTGAAATGACAGCAATGCAAAAGAAACTCGAAGGTATGGAACATAAATTTTTAGCAGCCTCCCTAAATCAGATGTCACTCCCCAAAACTGTCTGAGGATGCTGTTCTGATCCATCTCATCTTACAGAAGAATGTCCATTGAATTCTCCGTTTCAAGGTCAAGAGCATACCAATGCTGCTTTCCAACAAAGACCTTGAAACGATCCGTATTCTTCCACTTATAATCAGGGTTGGAGGAATCACCCTAACTTTGCTTGAAACCAATCACAAACTCAAAATACGGTTCCAAACCAAAATAATTTCCAAAGGGGTCCTCCACCATAACATCAACCACTTCAAATAAGTCAGCACCCCTACCAATCACAAAACTTTCAAAATCTGGTCAACACACCTGCACCGTATAATCCTTTGCAGTTGACCGGACCTGATAATTCCTCTTCACTTGAACGGACTTTTGAAATGTTTATGAAACAGTCCATTCAAATGTCGGCTGAATTTAAGTCTTCCCTCGATAAGATCTAGAAAAACTCTGACTCCCAAAGTGAGAGTATTAAATCGATGGAAGCTCAAATTGCACAATTAAAAGCCGAAATGAGTGCTAGAGAGAAAGGGAAACTTCTGTCTCAACCCCTACCGAATCCTGGGCATTCACAATATTACAATGTGAATGCCATTACAACGTTGAGATCTGGAAGAGTGCTGAATAATCAAGTTGGGGAAGAGATTGATAATCATGATGAATTAATCAATAAAACCCCGGCTGAGACTTTTCCTTCCACATCTACTTCTACTTCTGATCCTTGTTCTTCTACCCCACCATCTTCTTGCGAGCCTATTCTTCGTTTTCCCCAAGGCTCGACACCTCAGCATATTTCTTCTAGTCCACCAAAGATGATCCCCACTTCTATTTTGGGATCAGTTCCACACACACCACCTTCTCCAATGTTGGACCCAACTCTTATTGCTAAAGCTCCTTATCCGAATCGGTTAAGGGGAAACAAATCGAGTCCACATATGGAGAAGATTATGGAAATGTTTAAACAGGTTAACATCAATATCCCTCTCCTAGATGCTATTCAACAAGTCCCCACTTATGCGAAAATTCTTAAAGACTTGTGCACTAGGAAGAGGAAGACTCAAGTGCCCAAAAAGGTCTTCATGATTAATAATGTTAGCACTGCTTTTACCCCACAGTTACCAAAGAAACGTAAGGACCCAGGATGTCCTACGATATCAATTTCTATTGGGGGTAAAAACATTAACCGTGCTTTACTTGACCTTGGCGCAAGTATTAACTTGCTTCCATATTCTGTTTACGAGCAGTTAGGGATTGGAGAGTTGAAACCAGCTCATTGCACTCTCCAAATGGCAGACCGTTCAATCACCAAACCTAGGGGTGAACTGGAGGATATGTTGATAAAAGTCAGGGAATTCATATTCCCTGTGGACTTTATTGTTCTCGATACACAACCTGTAGCAAACCCACAGAACCAAATTCCGGTGATTTTGGGTCGACTATTCCTTACCACTTCCAATGCTGTCATTAATTGTTGAAACGGTTCAATGAACCTATCTTTTGGAAAAATGACAATTGAACCGAACATCTATAAAATTGGAAGTCAGCCGTCTGAATCCTCTGCTCACATACTTGATGTCTGTTCTGTCCACGAGATTGCTACCGAATGCTGCGAAGTTGATGAACTTTGCTTTAAAGATCTCGACGACACTAGCACATCAATGTTTGATCTTGCACATCTTAGTGAGGACACTCTTCCCACTCCTGAGTCTGACACTTTTGACTCATCACTTTCCGAGTCCGTATCCTTTGCAGGCTACGAGCTTCTTTGTGACTCTGAATATCATTCGATTACCCGACCTTCTATAGTTTCTCCGCCAGCATTAGATCTCAAACTTTTACCTTCTCATCTTAAATATGCATATTTAGGTGAGAATGAGTTTTTACCCGTGATCATATCCGCTTCTCTAGCCTTAGAGTAAGAGAATGCGCTTTTGACGGTATTGAGATCTAATAGGTAGGCGTTTGGTTGGACTACGGCTGACATCAAAGGGATTAGTCTCTTGATTGTTGAACATCATATATATCTGATGGATGAAGCCAAGCCAACCCGAGAACCACAGAAACGGTTAAACCCCGTTATGAATGATGCGGTGAAGAAAGAAATCGTCAAATGCCTTGACAATGGTATCATTTACCCAATCTCCGATAGCCAATGGGTAAGTCCAATTCATGTCGTCCTTAAGAAATCTGGCATTACGGTCGTAACAAATGAGGCAGATGAGTTAATCCAGACACGCGCTCAAACTGGGTGACGTGTATGTATTGATTATAGAAAACCCAATGCCGCAACGAGAAAAGACCACTTTCCTCTATCTTTTATTGACCAGATGTTAGAACGCTTAGCGGGACGTGAATATTACTGCTTCATGGACGGATACTCTGGCTATAACCAGGTCCCTATTGCCAAAAAGGATCAAGACAAAACCACATTTACTTGTCCTTTTGGTACTTTTGCTTATAGACACATGTCCTTTGGGTTATGCAATGCTCCCGCTACATTTCAGCGGTGTATGATGGGGATATTCTCGGACATGGTCAAGAATTTTCTGGAGATTTTCATGGACGATTTCTCGATATTCGGAGATTCTTTTGCCGACTGTCTATCTCATCTTGACACAGTTCTTACTCGTTGTAAAGAGAAGAATTTAATCTTGAATTGGGAAAAATGCCATTTCATGGTCAAAGAGGGAATTGTGTTTGGACATGTTATTTCACAAAAGGCATTGAGGTTGACAAAGCCAAAATAGATGTCATTCAAAACCTTCCTCATCCCAAATGCGTCAAGGATATACGATCTTTTCTTGGCCATGCAGGCTTTTATCGGAGATTCATTAAGGATTTTAGCAAAATTGCTAGACCCTTAACTCTTCTCTTGGCTAAGGACACAACCTTTCACTTTGACTCGGATTGTGAGGCAGCATTTGACTCACTCAAACACTCTCTCACTACAGCCCCCGTTTTATCATCTCCAGATTGGAACCATCCTTTTGAGCTTATGTGTGATGCATCAGATTTTACAGTTGGTGCAGTTTTAGGACATCGCATTGAAAAGATGGCACACGTGATCTATTATACAACTAAGACTCTGAATGATGCTCAAATTAATTATACAACTACCGAGAAAGAACTCTTGGCAGTTGTATTCGCATTAGAAAAATTCAGGCCTTACTTGATTGGCTCACCTATTGTTGTGTACACTAACCACTCTGCCTTGAAACATCTTTTGGCGAAGAAGGATGCTAAAGGTAGGCTAATACGTTGGATCTTTCTATTACAAGAATTTGATCTTGTTATTAAAGATAAGAAAGGATGTGAAAACGTTGTAGCCGACCATCTGTCACGCATCTTTTCTTCACCTGTGACCCTGTTGATCAATGATTCTTTTCCAGACGAACAACTCTTGAATGTATCCGACGAACCTTGGTTCAGGGATATTGTGAATTATCTTGCTACGGGACTTATTCCCCGCGAATGGTCAAAACAGGACAAATATCGATTTCTATCCCAAGTAAAACATTTTTACTGAGATGAACCATATCTGTTTAAATATTGTCCTGATCAGATCATTCGCAGATGTGTCCCTAATGATGAATTCAAGAGTGTTCTATCTTTTTGTCATGATCAGGCATGTGGGGGTTATTTCGGTCCTCGAAAGACGGCGGAGAAGGTTTTGCAATATGGTTTTTACTAGCCGACTTTGTTCAAAGACTCATTTGATCATTGCAAAACCTGTGCACAGTGTCAACACACGGGTAGGATTTCCTGGAGAAATGAGATGCCACTTCAACCCATCTTGGTGGTTGAAATTTTTGACTTTGGGGCATTGACTTTATGGGTCCTTTTCCAAACTCCTTTGGGAATCTGTATATATTGCTTGCGGTTGATTATGTCTCGAAATGGATGGAAGCTATTCCTTGTCGCACTAATGACAAAAAGGTTGTCATTAAGTTTTTAAAAGAAAACATCTTTTCGCGATTTGGACACCCACGCGCTATCATTAGCGATAACGGGACGCATTTCTGTAATCAGTCTTTCGAGATTTTGATACGGAAATATGCAATCAACCATAAACTTTCCACACCCTATCATCCCCAAACGAGCGGGCAAGCTGAGGTTTCAAACAGACAAATCAAACAAATTTTGGAGAAAACAGTTTCTAAAAATCGAAAAGATTGGTCAACCAAATTAACGGATGCTCTTTGGGCATTCCGAACTGCATATAAAACCGATCTAGGTATGTCTCCTTACAGATTAGTGTTTGGAAAGGCTTGTCACCTTCTGGTCGAGATTGAGCACAAAGCAATGTGGGCCATTAGAGAACTTAACTTTGATTTAAATCAAGCCTGCAACTTTCGGAAGCTGCAATTAAATGAGCTAAGCGAACTCCGCGATGAAGCTTACGATAATGCTATGATTGTAAAGAATCGGACTAAGGTATTTCACGATAAAAATATTTTGAGAAGAAATTTTACACCTGGTCAACAAGTCCTTCTTTATGATTCACGACTCCATCTTCATGCGGGCAAGCTACGATCTTGGTGGAAAGGACCTTTTGTTGTGCGGTATGTATACCCGCACGGGGCAGTTGAGATTGAAAATGTTGAAAATGGTACATTTTTCAAAGTAAATGGACATAAATTAAAACCGTATTTTTCCACTGACCCCACGGAGGAGCTCCTGTTTTTACAGGAGCCGCTCTATCTTGATTAAAATTCCTCCGTCTCACCTCCATTTCTTGAAAAATACTGTATCATCTTTAGAATGGAGGTGAGTAAAAAATAAGTTTGGGGGAGATTTTCACTTTCACTTATTCTTGCCCTCATTAATAATGTCCTCCTAAGCTTACAGGTTTTTTTAGGTTTAGCAGAAGACAACAGTGAGGACACTGTTGAAAACAAGTTTGGCGGAGGTTTGTGCTTATTTGCTCATCATTTGCATATCACTTTGCACAAAACATATAAAAATATAAAAATTTTAAAATTTTTTAAAAGATAAAAATATTTAATATTTAATTTTATAATAAAAGATTAGATAGTGAAAAATTACATCCAAAAAATTTAGAAGTTTTCTTAAACAAACTAGTAATAAGTAGTTATGAGCCGTTGTCCCAAGGGTTAGTAAGATGAAGGAAGTCACTAATCTGCGGATAAAAATAAGTCTGAAAAATAGTTTCTATTCTGGAATCCAAACATTTGAATGTTGATACCCTACTATACGCACTTACACACGTCTTGAAGCTCGGGATAGTAGAGGATACCTTGAAATGCTCGTCTAAAAGCCAAAGTATGAAGGAAATTATAAATGAAGAAAATATAAAATGGTATAGAAAAATGAACACTGGTTTTGTTATCACCAAGCAGCAATAAAAAAATATAGCGAGGGTGCTTCATCATCTAGTGCCTTAGACCAACTGGTTTGGGAGTCACTGCTAAGCCTTAGATGCTGCAAGACGAGGAAAATTGCTAATTACGCCTAATCAGCAAACACATGAGTAATCGATCGGTTAGTATCTCAAGAAGTATTAACAGTCGCATGAAAAATGTGTGAGCAATTTCATCTAAATATTCATCAATTAAAAAGTACTGAGATAGATGGACAAGAGTATGATGGCTTGAATTGAATTCTCCGAGTGTAGGGATGTCTTTTACACACACGTAGGGGTATATGATCGATGTTTGGATGAAAGGTAGGAATGAAGAATAAAGACGATGTTTTATTGAGAGATGATGTGATTTCTAACATCTTTTCATGACTATTAAGATAGGGCTCATAACAACTGAAAAACTAGTATTAGTTGGAAACTCTAATTTTCAAAGTTTTTCTTTTACAATTCTTATCTTTACATATAACTTTCACGGTCTTCCTTTTATTATTGGATTTTGTGGGTGTAATCCGCTGAAAACCCTCACGAGACAACACTCCTCCTACTAGGGACACCTAGAGGTTTAAAGGCTTGTTGCACGTGCTCAGTGCAATCGTGTTGCCTACGAAAGTGTGCTCGTTAGTTTTTCTTTTTCTTATATTTTCTCCTTCTCTTAAATAAAACAAGTTTGCTCGAGACGACCAAAATTAAGTTTGGGGGAATTTGATCAGTCGAAAATATTGCATTTTTAACACATCAATTTCCCAACTCTTTGTAATCATCTAAAGGTGTTTGGTATAAATATAGCACATATTAGCAATTTGTCTGCAAAATATTAAATAACATGTGTTATACATTATAACCAGCATTATGAGGGAAATTGTGTGTTTATTATTGCATACATGATCTTTGTATATCAAACACTTGTCTCGAGATTGTGTGCAGGAAATTCTCCAGGTAAAAGAGCCGGAACTGCTAAAAGTGCTGATAAAATACGTCAAGTCCAAGACTTGAAATCTGGCAGTGAACAAGAAAGTATAAAAATATTCCAGACATCAGGAAAGTGCCATAAAGCCAACACCAGAATACCCTGAGAATTTCATGCATTGACTCCACCAAATGGCCGCGGATCCGCGCCGAGTCAGCTGCATCGTATCAATAATGGTTCGGTCAGGCCGATCCGCCGCAGATCCGTGGCCGAGTTAACTCATCGGCGGTTGGTCATTTTTGCAGAGGTCTCCTTTTAACGGCCAAGCTTCTTCAAGATGTTTTGAATTGTGTAGATTTCTCCAGAAGCTCCCCTTCTAACAGCTAAGCTTCTTGTGCAAGTTTCATAACTACCAAGCTTCTCATGCAAGCTAGCTAACTCCCTTAATCTAGAAACTTCTCTACCCTAGTTTCTTATGCAAGCCTCATAACAACCAAGCTTTCAAGGGAAGCTAGACCTAGATTCTAGGGGAAGCTAAAGGAAATCTATAAAAAGGGACTTAGTGCTTCATTACAAAGGTTGTTGAATATTGAGCTAAAATTCCGCAAGTTGAGTGACACAACTTGCAACTCAAAACCCTAGACCCAATCCAATTCCAAAGCCAAATCAAGATTCATCGAGTACCAAAACAAGCAAGCATTCGACGAGCCTTTGAAGCAACGCCGATCTTCATCCGAGCAAGAGATCCATGACGATCCGCGACTTACGACGATCGAGCCACGCAAAGATCGACGCCAAATTCCTTCTCAATTGAGTGAGCTAGACTAGTCTTGTAAACTTGAGTGAGAGTTGTAATTTGAAGAAGATCTAAATAAAGGTGAAAATCTCTATTCTTGCTTTCTATTCATTCTCGCATTATGATATTCTTAGTTCTTGACTGCTTTATAATGATGCGTGAGTAAATTCTCCGCTTGTAGCGGGATCGAGAAAATAGGTAGATGATGATGATTAAATTCTTGAACAATTCTTAAGTCTTATGAATTTTGTAAACTTTAGGAAATTGAATTATCGAAAACCTAATTTGAGCGAGATCACTTTCTTGAATGTTTTCGCTCCAAATTAGAGATCAACGATTGGTGATTTAACTT
This sequence comes from Agapanthus africanus, assembly GCA_030015575.1. NCBI lineage: Eukaryota > Viridiplantae > Streptophyta > Magnoliopsida > Asparagales > Amaryllidaceae > Agapanthus > Agapanthus africanus. The sequence continues at coordinate 397,770,374 of CM057338.1, read as the reverse complement.
GCTAGAGGCTAGAATTTGAATGATAATCAATGAAAGGACAAGAGATGATGATGAAGAAACCCTAGTCTCTTCAATAGATCCCTAAACCACGTTGATTGTCATCGATCTAGAAACAAATCTTCAATAGATAAGAATTTGTAATAATTAGTATTTATCATCACTATCAATTGGATCGATTCCGACAAGCCTCTTTACAAATCTTGATAACTCAAACAATTTGGACAATTTCATGATTCTTGATTCTAGATCTTTATTTTCTTTATGTTTCTTGAAATGAAAACTCACAAATCTTGAATCAATTTTCGTGCAATTTTCTTTTATCTTTTAATTTTCAACTCAACTAAAACGATAATGAACAAATCGCACTTTCTCAGTGGACGATCCGTATTCATTAACGCGCTTCATCGACACCGTTAATTGATTGCGGTATAAATTTCTTTGGTTGTGAAATATTTCTAAACACGACACGGAAACGAGATCAATCAGGTTTGCCGGGGTGAGCCCCATGCGCAGAAAGCAGTCGTAAAAGAGTATATCCACCGAGCTTCCCGAGTCAACCAGTATCCTCTGCACTTCGTATTGGTGTACACGAGCCGTAATCACCAGAGGGTCGTTATGGGGCAGGGATATACCATGGAGGTCCTCGTCGTTGAAAACGATTGGCTCGGTATCCCTGGAGTTCTTTCTCGGACGGCTGCTAGACTCCACGACCGGCGTGGGATGCTGAGCCTCGTAGGTACCCGATGTACCCCCCGCTGACATGACCATGATTTGGCCGATTGCCAACTCACCAGGAGGAGGAAGTTTCTCTTGCTCGCGGTCCGTTTGCTGCTTGTCTCGCAAGTATGTCGCCAGGTGCCCCGAACGGGAGCTCCTCGATGTAATCTCGGAGCTGCTTACAGTTTTCCGTGGAGTGGCCTTACGACCTGTGGAAGCCGCAGAAGAGGCCCCGGGTGCGCTTTGCCGCCATGTGCGAGACCGGGGGGAGTTTGAAGAACCTCTCTCCCTTAGCCTCTTCCAGCAGTACCGTTTGGGAGACGTTGAGCGGGGTGTCCTCCTGAAATTTTGGGGAGTAGGGCTTCGGCCGCTCAAGCTGCTTTTTTTCTTCTCGGGCCTTTTTCTTATGATCCGTCTATTCTGTCCAGGGAAAATTGGCGTTCACCTCGGATTCGAGCTGGATCTCGCGTTCGGTCCAGGCCTTGACCTCGGCCATGGTCTTAGGTTGCGCTAATGCAAAGGAGCATAACCACTCCTTATACCTAAGACCCGACCTAAGTGCCGTGATGACCATCTCGTCCCGATGTTCTGAGACTTCGAGGAGGGCATTGTAGAAGCGGGTGACGTACCCTTTGAAGGTCTCCTTGTCCCCAATTTTTATTGTGAATAAGTGGTCAACGGTCCGCTTCTGCCGCCTGTTCTCGACAAAGTAGCTGAGGAATTGGTTGGCCAGCTCATCGAAGGATGAGATTGAGCATGGCATGAGTCCTTGGAACCAGTCTCGCCCGGAGCGGATGAGAGTAGCCGGGAAAGCCCGGCCTTAGGCGGCATCAGAGCAGTCTTGGAAACTCATCCCGGCCGTGAATGCGTCCAAATGGTCCTTTGGGTCGGACTTACTGTCGAAGAGCGAGACCTTCGGGGGTTTGTTTCGGGAAGAGATGTGGACGACGAGAAGCTCCTCGGTGAAAGTCTTCATGAGCGAGTCGGCGACGTATTTAGCCCCATCGCTCGAATGACGACCTTCCCGATGCATGCTCTCGATTTTCTTCTCGAGGGCGTCGAGTCGGCCGTGGTACCCCGATGACTCGGCACATTCTGATCTTTGGCCTCTGCTGTCGAAGACCTGCGTCGGGCCGCGGCCCCGGCTCCTCTCGATGAGGTTCCTTAGGTCCTCTGGTGAGATATTCTTTGAGCTATAGCGACGAGTCCTGTCCGCGCGACCCCGTCGAGGGAGAGGGTGTCGGTCATGCCTGGGTGCGGACGAGCTGACTGACATCTCCTCGGGAGGGACATGGGCACGATGGGGCTCGGGGCGAGGCGCTCTGGCGACGAACCTCGGTGTTGAACTGTGGGGCGCCCAGCTGGTCATAGAATATGTTTGCCCATGAGATTTCCAGTCGCCGGAGGTAGCGTAACGATGGTCGGTAGTGCCAACGCGAGCAGAGTGTTCTCTCCCTCTGTAGGGGTCCCGGTCCCGAGGTGGGGGAGCGACGACCTGGGGAGCTTGCCTTGCCATTTGGACACGGACGAGCACATCGACGACGGACATGAGTCGATCTATCCGAGAGGCTAGGGCATTGATGGCGTTCGGGGGAGGAGATTCATCTGCGCCTCTGTTGTAGGGGAGGCGGCGGCTAGCGCTTGGATCATCGCAGTGATCGCTCGCCATGAAGTTAGGATCGGAATATGAACTTTTGTTGAGTGGAACAAGAAACTTTCCCACAGACGGCGCCAACTAATGGAGGTCCGGATCTCCTTCAGATGTTATCTTCCATAGATCTGCTGTGAGCGCTGATGGATGGCTGAGATTTGATCTGGAGGTTGTCTCCTTCAGCATGTGGATCTCAATGGGCTTGGATTTGAGGTTGAGCCGAGCTACCTGCAGGGAAGTCCCGGGGTGGTTGTGCCACCAAAGACCCTCCGACGATCAAGTTAGTGGTATAAATTAGGCAAAGTAGCGGCTTAGTGGAAAGAATTGCCTACCTCGATCGTCTGAGAGAGGGGTTTATATAGCGGCAGCAATGGGCTGGCAGGCAGGTACGAGAATCACGCTGGCCGTTACGCCCCTGACGTCACGCCCGCGTGATAGGCGGGATCCCGCATTAATGGCGAGACAGGCTCGTTAACGGGGGATCGTGATGGCGTAGAACGTGGGATTGTGGGCGACGGATATCTCGCACATGGCGAGATTCGCGGAGCCGTGGTGTAGGTGCCTGTGATCAGCGCTGCGGGTCGGTGAGGATGAACTCCGAGGGAGGCTCAGGGATGAGCGGGAGGTCGAGCATCTTTGTACCATGACAGCTCGAAGGCGAGCCAGGGGGTGGTCTGGAAGGCCACCGAAGGTCGGGAGACCCCTCAGGTCGGAGGCCCGAGATGAGGTCCTAACCGAAGTTCTTGATCCTTTCTTATAGGTTCTGGGATACGTCATCTGCAATGTGTCAGCATCTGGGGAGTCATCGATATCGAGCCTCATCAGGTTTATATAGGGGTCGCATTGGAGCGAGCCGATGCGAGATTCTCGCCGTCTATTACGCCCCTGCGTTACGTTCGCGTTGATGGTGGGATACGCCCATTAATGATGAGATACGCTAGCGTGGGATGCGGGATGTGGAGTGGCAGAGATCTCATCGTGGCGAGATACACGGAGCCGTTACGGGGGCGCTTGGGCTCCGTGATCTCGGCTGGACAAGGAAGCCGAGGAAACTCGGCTCGGCGGATAGCTCAGTGACGAGCGACGGGGATGAGAAAGCTTAGCTCTGCAATAGCTCAGTGATGAGTAAGGAGGTCGAGGTAGCTTGGCTGTAGAATAGCTCAGAGGCGAGCTGTTGGCTGGTTGCTAAGCGAATAGGGAATGTACTCAGGGTAGGCCCCCCAAACGTCGGATGATACTTTGGAGATGAGGCGTCGAGAAATGTCCCTTTCACATGGTACTTCAAAGTGCCGGTTGGTGCACGTGAGAGACATGCCATCTGCCTTATGTCTTAACTAGAGGAATCCGCACTTGCGAGCACCATCATTACCCCTCACTCTCGTTCCGACCTATTTAGGGTCGGGTCGAGAGTGGTCTGCTCGGTTTTCTCTGTTCAGCTTGGTATCAAGGATTCTCCTTAGTGGTTTGTCTGGAAATTATATGGCGTTCGGCGGCTGTGTCTCCCTAATCTCCATGCCCACATGGCAATAATTAAGCGCCCAAATCTTCGAGTGCATCTTCGGATGATGTCAGCAGATCGCTGATGGGGCGGCGTCATTAAGGTGATGTTGCTTCGCCTGATCAGATCCGTGTGAAGGGAAGGCATCTAATAGTCGGCTGTTGTCTGGCGTCACATGAATCATTGGGCGCAACGCTTCGTTTGGCGGGAGAGGTTCTGGACCATAGGATGGCCTTTGCTGAGGGTATAAATAGGGGTGCACAACCTCCAGAGAACATCTTTGTTCACTTGCTCTCCCGCCGTCTTTTTATTTGGACGTGTTTTGTTTTTGAGTTTCCAAGTGTTGAAATTGAACGTTAGCTTGGGTAGGAGTCCACCCGTTGTGGATGGATGCGATGAGCAGAAAGCAACCCGCCGGTCTCGTGTTAAGGGTTTTGGATCCACGTCTTTGTTAGGCAGGAAGCTACCCACGGTAGATGGGCCGAGTAGGAAGCTACCCGGCCGCTTCGTGATGAGGGCTTGGATCCACAATGTTGGACAGGAAGCTACCCACTGTAGATGGTACAGATATTTCATTTTAAAATTTGGTACATAACAACGGTTATTCAATTCACCTTACCTTTATCAGTTGGTGATGAGTTAGACTCGGACATGACTTATCGGGTTAGTAGGGGTCTGACGTTATCCACCCTCTAGATCCGATATGCGATATTCTTTGATGAAGAGACCAGACTGTACGAAAATTGTCACATTCAGGCTCAATAGGGTAAAGATGCACTTGATTGTCGGCCCTCCTTTTCGATAAGTATCTGGGTAGCCGTTACGTACAGCTAGTGTCGTTGACGTGCTTGTGGTTAATCCGACTGCCAGCGTACTGTCGAGTCTTTAGAGTCCCACACAAAGGGTTTTCCCGGTTCAGGTGACAGATGTAGGAACCGTATGTTGGTACGAGCAGGCGGTCCGATTAAATACATGTACGCGATACACGGACTTTAATCGGACGGTTGATAATACTAGCCGGCTTAGGATTAAGCCGGATTATTAAATCGGGTTTTGATTTAATAATTTATATATGTATTTTTGATACATATATTTTAGTATTATTGTTCACTATTTATTTTCTCTCTTTGGTGTTATCCGTATTTTTTACGGATATGCGTATATGTAGCGATATATATAGCAGGTAAAGTATTCCGTAATTATACGGGGATGCTTCTAGAATAAGGACACCTCATATTTAATTTTCTATTTAGAAAATTAAATGGGAAATGAGGTGTAAAGTTAGAGACAATGAAGCATGGCTACAACATTGTAGAGAGGCATGGCTTTCTTTTAAAAATAATTAAATCGTTTGGGTGCACTATTCATGTATGGTTGAAAAAGAGTAAGCCATCATCATTTCAACACATGATGATTTTTTCTTGAGCTCTGTAATACCCAGTTACTTTAAATAATTTCCGTATTTTTAAAAACAAAATTTTCAAAATTATTTTTAACTTAAATATTTTATTTTCCTAATCCTAACTATTAATTTCTTAATACCCTAATTCTTTAAACCTTTTTCCTAACCAGAACCCAAACCCTAACCCTTTTATTATTCCAAATTCTTTTCCTAATCTATTCCCTCACCCAAACCCGGCCTATGACCCAACTAAACCCTAACCTTTAATTAATTAATTTGTTTTCTTACTAACCCAACTCCCGAGCCCAGCCCATGAACCCACTTCCCCTTTCCCCAGACCCGACCCGACCCGAACACTCACCCCATCCACTTCTTCTTCTTCTTCTCGCCCTCATTCTTTTCCCGTGCGAATCCACCTTTTCCTTCCTCGCGCCCCCCCGCACGACTCGCCCCTCCTCGCAACGGTCCTCCACCAATGAACCCCCATGACCCCGCTCCTCGCGCCTGCTTCCCTAAGACCCGCGCCACCTCCGCAACGAGCTCGCCTCGACTCCAACGACCTGCACCTCTCTCTTCTCCCAACAACTCCTTCCCCACTCGTCGCGCTGCTCCGCGAGACCCGCGCTTCCTCCATCTCCCTCGCCAACCTCCCGCGACTCCTACATCCCCCTCGATGCCCAAACTACTCTCCAAGACCCCGGCCTCCTCCTAACCACCGAGCCCCCGCGCCTTTCTAAGATCCCCACTTCACCTCCACTCAACCCAATCACAGAGCCCCACTCCTCCTCCCTCTCTTCGCCTTTGCCGCCTCTAGCCCGAGCTCCTCGCCTCCATCTGCACTGTCTCCTTACTGCTAACCATCGCCTGGGCCCCATCGCCGCTTGAGCACTGTCGGCGACCCCGCAGTCACCACCTTTTGCGACCTCCGAACTCACCACTCCTCCTCGTCTTCTCTTCAAATTGCCCCTCCGCTTGCAACCGCCAACCACCTCCACTCTCATCGGCATCCCCATCTCGCCGACTTCCTCACCTCACCACCACCCAGCGAGAACCTACGATGACACCACCCTTCTTCTCCCAAGCACCCGACGAGAACTCCTGCAACCCATCACCCTGCACGCCTGCAACTCGCACTCGAAACCCTCGTCGCCGGAGCTCCGATCCCGTCGATCATCGCTTACACATCGCCTGGGCTCCTAGCCTTCGACCTGCTCCCGAGCTAACTCCAGCACCCACTTGAATTTCCAACTCCGCTTCGAAGCCAAAGCCTGAGTTACAATCTTCAAGAACATTGCACACCATCAACCTCGCACCTCACATCACCGCCTCCTCCGTCGATCTCATCACAGGAACCTCCAGCCACCCTCTTCCTACGACTGAGCCCGCCACACCAATCCTCCCGTGAAACCCATCTCCACCAACCTCCAGCTCCCTTTACTGTCGAGCACCACCACCTCACCGGCGGCCTCCCCGTGCCTACTGCGTGCCCGGTCCCAAACCACATCATGCTCGCACCTGTGCCACTACGTGCCCCGACTCGTGCCCATTCCGTATCACCATCACACCACGTACGCACCGCCACCGTGCCCACTCCCGCATCGTGCCATGCCTACTTGTGTGCCACGACAGCACCCACTCCGTACCCGGCACCATACCACCATTAGACCCACTCACGTGTCGCGCCCCATGCCCAGTCCTCGTGCTACACGTGTCAGCCCCCGTGCCACACCGTTCCCGATCCAGTGCACGCACCATGCCGCTCCAGAACCACGCACCGAGTCAATACTGTGTCCAGCACCGTGTCGTACCTGCTTCATTGCTATGTCCACTACCGTATCACGCCAGCGTCGCTGTCGCGTCCAGTACCGGATCACCGCGTATCTCGCCCGTGCCGTGTCTGTGCCAGCATCGCATCGTCTCGTGTGTCGAGACAAAATCCGCAAGCGGCGTCGCTTCTATATCAAGCGACCGAGGCAAGTGAAACCCTCACTTGCTTTACATGCTAATATGCTATATACTGATACACATTTATGTATAAATTTATATTTCTCTAATTAATCAAGTGCTTGACGCTAGACCCTAAGCGAAAATCTACTTTAGAACGGCGGGACTTATTATAGATAGATCCGTTTACTGGTAACAAACATCATGTAGGAACTTATGTTGAAAGTAGTGAGGTTTACTTCATGTAATGTCAACCCACAAAGCTAAGCTAAATTTGGAATTCACCGTCTATGCCACGTTCTAAGATCTATATTAAATTGAATACAACTCACAACCTAATGTTCTAGGGCTCGTATCGAAGCCAACAGATAAACCTACAGCACCCCATAGGTCATCTTTGCTTTTTGATAAGTTATAACAATGAATACTGAGACGATTCGCGGCCCTGAATTGCAGTCCGGGGTAGCGTTCGTTTTGGATACCTGGATTTGGAACACCTGTACACCCCTTCCTTAAACTGAAAATGCATGGATATCTATATGGTCATGTAGATAATTTAGTTAGCTAACACCCGGATCTGGTCCCGTTTCGTTTCACTGTCGTTTGGTATTTAATTCGTATTTTAGAATACCGTTGTGTCCTGCAGTTTTCTGCAGTGACAGTTTGTACACTGTGATATTAAACTGAACATATCTCCCCGTATACAGTGGATATCATCGATCCGTCTGATACTTTGGAAACCTAACTGTTAAAACTAAATATTATCCAACTTTAGTATCACCTATTTACGATCCCAACTGGGATTAAAACGTGTTACGAACCGGACTTCCAGTTCAGAAATTGGATTTCCAGCAGTGAACACTTAAAATGAAATGGACATAACTAGAGAACCTGAAACCCGATTGATTTGAAACCAATTTTGATGGATAGATAATTAAACATGATGCTTACCCCTTTTGTATTGTTTTGCTTAAATCTATACGTATGATTTATAGTAAATTTTGCAAGTGGTAGGACACTGGCTGCTGATATCTTATTCATGTCGTAAGTAATGCATTCTCATCATATCATGTAGAGGTCATATACATTGGTAACCTAGTGATCGTATACATTACCCAGTAATAGATATTAGTAATTGGATTGTGGCAAGTACATTAGTGTTAAAGCGTGATTGAATAGCGAAAGTGACATATACTTGTACACAATTAGCGGAACCAGTTAAATTATTGCATTGTCGACGTCTATGGGACATATGTAAGTGTGACTATAACTGGTATGGGATGGTTATGGAAGCACTTATATTAGTGCCATAGGTAAGGCGTCAAACACAGTCCATTTATCTTGGGTACCAGTCGAGACATGCTTGATGGAGATCCTGTCTCCAGTTCTCGCGTAGACTTGTCATGGACCGACTAGTATTTGGGTTTATGATCGGTGTTTGATATAGACCACGGGGTGTGGGGTAGTTTGAGTGTGAGTTCAACGGAATCTCGGGAGTCCCATTGCCGGCATATACCGTGATTTTGGGAGTTTTATGGATGGAGTTACTGATTATTATCGTGCGTGTTTCGGGCCCGTGTTCCCTTGCCCATGGGGCCCTACCCTTGGGTTGGGGATACTCCTGCATGGTTGACGCTCACATTTGGACTGACGATAAGTTTAGCGACCTGAACAGTGAGACTTAGAGACTGATAGATTTAGTGACATGGACATGCATTGATTACTGATTCGATATACCTGCTTTACTGTTTATCTGTACTTGTTACTTCATGCTCATGTCATCACTCCATGCTTACTATTTCATATTCATCATTATCGCACGTGTTTACATATGTATTTATATTTATTGCTATTGTGTCGCTCTGACGACCTGAGTATGCATGCTCAGAGTGTGAAGTGGACTAGCTTGGATCAGCACCTGTCGTACCTTGAGAATATTGTGGACATCTAGATCAGCGACGTCAGCGCTGTCTTCCCTTTGACTCTATCTGGTTAGTTTTATATCTGTTTTGATTTAGTGACTGCATTTCTTGTTACCTGTGCATTGATTACTGATTACTACGTAAAGTTAGAAGCCGAAATGTGACCACGGCAGGATGTTTTCTTGACCGTAGGAGCATGGCTGGCCTTGTCAACCTCTCGTATTCCGTATTTTGGGAAGCGGGGCGTGACATGGTTTTGTTGGTATCAGAGCCAGGTTTGGTTTAGAATGGGATTACAGTTTCCGTGTAGGGCTGGACAATCTAAGCAACCCTTTCGGTCTAGATTGTAAACTTGTTATCCTTGATCTTGATTCATATAGTGTGTTCTGCTACATATTTTGATCCATCTGGTAGAATTTTGGGTGACTTAGTAAGTTATGTGGATGTAACTATGAACTGCAGTATAGTTACAATACTGTACTCTGTTTGAGTGACTTCGGGTCCTACCTTTGATTCCCTTCTCGATTGGGTATTACCTTACCGCATAATCTTGTTTTGATCGTCAAATCTCTATCTCTGTTATATCTTGTATCATTCTCGAGTTTTCAGATCTATTTTACATTTTCATCCTTATACTTTTCCTATTTGATTCTACACCTACTTACGTTTCTTATCGGATTCGTTGCTTTCTCTTATCTTCGTTTCTTCAAAGTTATCATATCATATTGCATACCTTTAAGTTCCTATCAGCGTCGCATAGTGGAAGCTAAAACCGGACTTCCAACAACTCCCCATCCTCCTCCACTACCTAGAGTCAGACCGTCGAGATTTTAGGTGTACTGCAAGGTTCGATGGAAGCCCAGGAGCGAACGGACGACCTCTTAGCTGAAGGACTAAGAAGGTGAATGGCTCAAGTCCCCAATCATAAGGGAATCCCTGTTAAACAAGGAAGAGATACGAAGATGGGGCGCCCATTTGTTCCTCAGCAACGGAAACAGCGGAGAACTCAACGTTGCGGTTATTGCAAGAGACCAGGACACCTTCAGAGAGACTGTTGTAAGGCTAAAGGGCAGTGCCTGATTGTGGATCCGACGAGCATCTTATCGATGGTTGCCCTCGAAGGAAAGAGCTACAAGGAGGAGATTCGTTAACGCTCTCCACATCGGCTTGAGTAACTTGGTTATTTCGTAGTTCGAGTTTGAGGATGGTACGGACCCAACACAGGATTCAAACTCTCTTGACGAGATCGCAGAGATTTAAACATCGACGCGGAGTTATCACCTCCCCTGCTTCCAACAAAGATATCCCTTTTCAGTTGTTCCTTTTCGTTTAACTCTTGTATCTGTTGAACTCCTTGGTTTATATGCCAAAAAAAAATACGTTTGTTTTCATCATCTCTTCTAAGTACTGCACTATTTTCAAATCTTTCGTAGTTCTACCTTACACTGCATATTTATTTTCTAGTTTGTTCTTCTAATAATACTTTTCATACTATCATCCTCTTATTATGAGGTTCTATTCTTCGTGCATTTTTGTCTTCATCTTTTATCTGCTTTAAGTACAAGATGTCATTTTGAGCTATTTGCCACTCAATATTTATTTTAATATTTTATCGTTTGTCATACTGGCGTCATTCATAATCATTTTGTTATTGATTGACTTTCAAAATTTATATTATTAGCAGTTTGAGTTTTCTTTAAATGGGTTCCATATTGATTTTCTATATGGTATTCCTTTTTCTTTGTTCATATGAAGGCTAACTATCTTCTGTTTTCGTATTTACGTTTACCTACGTATTTGTATACTCCAATCATTTTAAATTTTCTATTTACTAAAATATAAATTATGGGTAACTTGTATGCTAATACGTTTTAATTACTTGTACGTATATCATCATTATTTCGGTATTATCTTAGTTTCCTTTGTATTGTATTATCTTCACACTTTTGCAAAAAAAATAGTTTAGTCTTGGCCTTTTACGTTAATTGTTGATATCTGGTTTGTTTACTAGTCACCTATATTTCATTTTATTTTCTCCTATACTTTACCGTATGAGTACCCTCAACTAATTATATAATTGCTTGATTTGTAGCTTTATTAAGATAGTTTTGGTTCTTAAGGCCTATGAGCCAATACTTCCTTAAGGTTTACTATTGTCATTTTGTTTTTTTATATATATAATTTATCATTATTAATAGTTATGTTCTTATGTGTGACTGTTCCTTTTAACTGCTCTATTTCATATATATATAAACATTTGATTTTCGACTAGTTGCTTTTGCGTAAATCGCTATATAGTAGTATTTGATTTTGTGGCTTTTCGCATAGTATTTTATAGCTTATCATTTATTTTAAATTTCGAGGAAGAAATTTTATATAAGTGGGATATGATATAATACCCAGTTACTTTAAATAATTTCCGTATTTTTAAAAACAAAAATTTCAAAATTATTTTTAACTTAAATATTTTATTTTCCTAATCCTAACTATTAATTTCTTAAAACCCTAATTCTTTTAACCTTTTTCCTAACCAGAACCCAAACCCTAACTCTTTTATTATTCCAAATTCTTTTCCTAATCTATTCCCTCACCCACATTCGGCCCATGACCCAACTAAACCCTAACCTTTAATTAATTAATTTGTTTTCTTACTAACCCAACTCCCGAGCCCAGCCTATGAACCAGCTTCCCCTTTCCCCAGACCCGACCCGACTCGAACACTCACCCCCTCCACTTCTTCTTCTTCTCGCCCTCATTCTTTTCCCACGCGAATCCACCTCCTCCTTCCTCGCGCCCCCCGCACGACTCGCCCCTCCTCGCAACGGTCCTCCACCAACGAACCCCCACGACCTCGCTCCTCGCGCCCGCTTCCCCAAGACCCGCGCCACCTCCGCAACGAGCTCGCCTCGGCTCTAACGACCCGCACCTTTCTCTTCCCTCAATGACTCCTTCCATACTCATCGCGCTGCTCCGCGAGACCCGTGCTTCCTCCATCTCCCTCGCCAACCACCCGCGACTCCCACTTCCCCCTCGACGCCCAAACTGCTCCTCGAGACCCCGGCCTCCTCCTAACCACCGAGCCCCCCGCGCCTTTCCAAGATCCCCACTTCACCTCCACTCAACCCAATCACAGAACCCCACTCCTCCTCCCTCTCTTCGCCTTCGCCGCCTCCAGCCTGAGCTCCTCACCTCCATCTGAACCGTCGCCTTACTCCTAGCCATCGCCTGGGCCCTATCGCCGCTTGAGCACCGTCGGTGACCGCGCAGTCACCACCTTCTGCGACCTTCAAGCTCCCCACTCCTCCTCGTCTTCTCTTCAACTTTCCCCTCCGCTTGCAACCGCCGACCGCCTCCACTCTCGTCGGCATCCCCATTTCGCTGACTTCCTCACCTCACCACCACCCAGCGAGAACCCACGACGACACCGCCCTCCTTCTCCCGAGCACCCAACGAGAACTCCTGCAACCCATCACCTTGCACGTCTGCAACTCGCACCCGAAACCCTCGTCGCCAGAGGCCCGATCCCGTCGATCATCGCTTGCACATCGCCTAGGCTCCTAGCCTTCGACCCGCTCCCGAGCCAACTACAGCACCCACTTGAATTTCCAACTCCGCTTCGAAGCCAAAGCCCGAGTCCCAATCTTCACGAACCCTGCACACCATCAAACCCCCAACTCACATCATCGCCTCCTCCGTTGATCTCATCACGGGAACCTCCAGCCACCCTCTTCCTGCGATCGAGCCCGCCACACCAATCCTCCTATGAAACCCATCTCCACCAACCTCCAGCTCCCCTTACCGCTGAGCACCACCACCTCACCGGCGGCCTCCCCATGCCCACTGCGTGCCCGGTCCTAAACCACATCGTGCCCCCACCTGTGCCACTACGTGCCTCGATTCATGTCCGTTCCATGTCTAGCACTGTGTCGCCATCACACTACGTACTCACCACCACCGTGCCCACTCCCGCGTCGCGCCGTGCCCACCTGTGTGCCACGACAGTACCCACTCCGTACCCGACACCACACCACCATCGGACCCACTCATGTGTCGCGCCCCGTGCCCAGTCCCCATGCCACACGTGTCAGCCACCGTGCCACACTGTGCCCGATCCAGTGCACACACCGTGCCGCTCCCGAACCACGCACCGAGTCAAGACTGTGCCCAGCATCGTGTCGCGCCCGCTTCATCGCCATGTCTACTACCGTATCACGCCCGCGTCGCCGTCGCGTCCAGTACTGGATCACCGCGTATCGCGCTCGCGCCGCGCCTGTGCCAGTATCGCATCGTCTCGTGTGTCGAGACGAAATCCGCAAGCGGCGTCGTTTCTATATCAAGCGACCGAGGCAAGTGAACCCCTCACTTTCTTTACATGCTAATATGCTATATACTGATACACATTTATATACAAATTTATATTGTTCTAATTAATCAAGTGCTTGAGGCTAGACCCTAAGCGAAAATCTACTTTAGAATGGCGGAACTTATTATAGATAGATCCGTTTACTGGTAACAAACATCATGTAGGAATTTACGTTGAAAGTAGTGAGGTTTACTTCATGTAATGTCACACCCACAAAGCTATGCTAAATCTGGAATTCACCGTCTATGCCACGTTCTAAGATCTATATTAAATTGAATACAACTCATAACCTAATGTTCTAGGGCTCGAATCGAATCCAACAGATAAACCTACAACACCCCATAGTTCGTCTTTGCTTTTTGATAAGTTATAACAATTAATACTGAGATGATTAGCGGCCCTGAACTGCAGTCCGGGGCAACGTTCGTTTTGGATACCTGGCTTTAGAACACCTGTATACCCCTTCCTTAAACTGAAAATGCGTGGAGCCCCATATGGTCACGTAGATAATTTAGTTAGCTAACACCCGGATCTGGTCCGGCATCATTTCACCATCGTTTGTTATTTAATTCGTATTTTAGAATACCGTTGTGTCCTGCAGTTTTCTGTAGTGAGAGTTTGTACACTGTGATATTAAACTGAACATATCTCCCCGTATACAGAGGATATCATTGATCCGTCTATGATAATGCTCGATATTGACGACCTCCAAGATCAGGACACGTGGCAGATGACGTGTCCCAGGGCTCAGAGGAAAGGGCCCGCAGGGGCCGACGAGGCCACCCGGAGCCCGACTTGCAAGCACAAACTGGCCCGCCTCGGGGCCCTCTGAAAATCAGCCTCCTCGGCCATTCGGCTCGCCTCGAGCCGCCATAGGACCAAGACTCCTCGGCCTCCCTGCTCGCCCCCGAGCCCGCTGCCGAGGCCGTCTCCCTCGGCCCTCCGACCAACTCCACCACTCACAGGCGTAACCGCCGCTCCGCGAATCTCGCCATGCGCAGATTCTATGCCAGCAACATCCCATGTTCCACGCCACCACGATCCCCATTAATGGGTGATCCGCTCTCTACGCGGGCGTGACGTCGGGAGCGTAACTGCCGGCGAGATTCTCGCACCCGATGATGCATGTCACCACCGCTATATAAACCCCCATCACAGAGGGGTAAAGTAAGCCATTCTTTACACTTTACGCTGTTACTCTGCTCGGATCTCATCACTGACTTGATCGTCGGAGGGTCCTCGGTGGTACCAAACCACCCCGGGACTTCTTTGCAGGTACTCGGTGACAGCCTCCTCACCCTACCTTCTCCTCTCAAAACCCATTGACACCCACACGCAACGAAGGACAATCGACCCAATTCACCTCGAGATCAACGGAAGACAACATCTGACAGAGGCCCGAAAAGGAGCTCCATCAGTTGGCGCCGTCTGTGGGAAACGAAACTCCACAAAAAATAAAGTTGGACTTCCGATCTCCATCCCCATGGCAAGTGATCACCCTGAAGATCCAGATACCAGCCGCCGCCTCCTCCTCGCCGGAGGCGCGGGTGAACCTCCTCCGGCGACCGTCATCAACGCCCTCGCCGCCCGAATAGATTGACACCCCCTCCCTTGATGGGGTCGCACAGAGGGGGCTCGCCAAGGCGCCTCGAGGGCCACCTCGCCTAAGGATCTAAGACCTCACTAAGAGGCAGCCCAGCAGCTACCCTGCTCGGCTATCCCTGGAGGGTAGCTTCCCTACCGCAACGCCAGGGATCAGAAAGTCCTCCCAGAGGCAGTCGAGCCCGAGGATCCCTTGCTCGGCTATCCTTGGCGGGTAGCTTCCCTACCGCAACGCCAGGGATCAGAAAATCCTCCCAGAGACAGTCGAGCCCGAGGATCCCTCGCTCGGCTATCCCTGGCGGGTAGCTTTCCTACCGCAACGCCAGGGATCAGAAAGCCCTCCCAGAGGCAGTCGAGCCCGAAGATCCCTCGCTCGGCTATCCTTGGCGGGTAGCTTCCCTACCGCAACGCCAGGGATCAGAAAGTCCTCCCAGAGGCAGTCGAGCCCGAGGATCCCTCGCTCGGCTATCCCTGGCGGGTATCTTCCCTACCGCAATGCCAGGGATCAGAAATCCCTCCCAGAGGCAGTCGAGCCTGAAGATCCCTCGCTCGGCTATCCCCAGCGGGCATCTTCCCTGCTGGACGGGCAGGCCGCACCTCATTAAAGATTCAACCCAGCAGCTACCCTGCTCAGTCGACCCCAGCGGGCAGCTTCCCTGCCGCAACGCCGAGGAACAAAAAGCCCTCCCAGAGGCAGTTGAGCCCGAGGTTCCTTCGCTCGGCTATCCCTAGCGGGCAGCTTCCTTGCCACAACGCTGGGGATCAAAAAGCCCTTCCAGAGGCAGTCGAGCTCGAGCTTCCTTTGCTCGGCTATCCCCAGCGGGTAGCTTCCCCACCACAACGCTGGGGATCAAAAAGCCCTCCCAGAGGCAGTCGAGCCCGAGGTTCCCTCGCTCGGCTATCCCCAGCGGGCAGCTTCCCTGCCACAACGCCGGGGATCAAAAAAGCCCTCCCAGAAGCAGTCGAGGCCCGAGGTTCCCTCACTCGGCTATCTTTCAGGACAAAAACCCTCGCCAAGAGGCACCGGGCAGTAACCCTACCCGGCCAAGGGTCCTTGGTAGGCTTCTTACAACCCTATAGCTTTTTCTCCCGCCAAGGACCAAAGTCCTCCCAGAGGCGGTCGGGTCCTTGCCCGGCTATCCCCGGCTGGTAGCTTCCTACCACAACCGACAGGGATCAAATTCCTCGCCAAGAGGCACTGGGCAGTAACCCAGCTCAGTCCCCGTCCTGAAGGATTAGAAAGCCCTCCCAGAGGCAGTCGAGCCTGAGGATCCCTCACTCGGCTATCCCTGGCGGGTAGCTTCCCTACCGCAACGCCAGGGATCAGAAAGTCCTCCCAGAGGCAGTCGAGCCCGAGGATCCCTCGCTCGGCTGTCCCTGGCGGGTAGCATCCTTACCGCAATGCCAGGGATCGGAAATCCCTCGCCAAGAGGCACCGAGCAGCTACCCTGCTCGGCCACCCTTCGCAGGCCTCTCACGGCCCCTCCAGCGTCAAGGATCAAAGCCCTCGCCAAGAGGCACCGAGCAGCTCCCTGCTTGGCCATCCTTCGCAGGCCTCTCATGGCCCCTCCAGCGTCAAGGATCAAAGCCCTCGCCAAGAGGCACTGAGCAGCTACCTTGCTCGGCCATCCTTCGTAGGCCTCTCACGGCCCCTCCAGCGTCAAGGATCAAAAGCCCTCGTCGAGAGGCACCGAGCAGCTACCCTGCTCGGCCATCCTTCGCAGGCCTCTCACGGCCCCTCCAGCGTCAAGGATCAAAACCCTCTCCAAGAGGCACCGAGCAGCTACCCTGCTCGACCATCCTTCGCAGGCCTCTCACGGCCCTTCCAACGTCAAGGATCAAAAGCCCTCGCTGAGAGGCACCGAGCAGCTACCCTGCTCGGCCATCCTTCGCAGGCCTCTCGCGGCCCTTCCAGCATCAAGGATCAAAGCCCTCGCCAAGAGGCACCGAGTAGCTACCCTACTCGGTGCATCCCCAGCGGGCATCCTCCTGCCCATCAGACGTTGAGGATCTCAAGCCCTCACCACGAGGCTGCCGAGTTCCTTCCTGCTCAGCGCATCTCCAGCGGGAACCTCCTGCCCATCAGACGCTGATGGCCTGAAGCCCTCATCGCGAGGCCGCCGAGTTCCTTCCTGCTCGGCACATCCTCAGCGGGCATCCTCCTGCCCATCAGACGCTGATGGTCTGAAGGCCTCACCATGAGGCCGCTGAGTTCCTTCCTGCTCGGCGCATCCCCAGCGGGCATCCTCCTGCCCATCAGACGCTGATGGTCTGAAGCCCTCATCGCGAGGCCGTCGAGTTGCTTCCTACTCGGCGCATCCCCAGCAGGCATCCTCCTGCCTATCAGACGCTGATGGTCTGAAGCCCTCACCGCGAGGCCGCCGAATTCCTTCCTACTCGGCGCATCCCCAGCGGGCATCCTCCTGCCCATCAGACGCTGATGGTCTGAAGCCCTCATCGCGAGGCCGTCGAGTTTCTTCCTACTCGGCGCATCCCCAGCAGGCATCCTCCTGCCCATCAGACGCTGATGGTCTGAATCCCTCACCGCGAGGCCGCCGAATTCCTTCCTGCTCGGCGCATCCCCAGCGGGCATCCTCCCGTCCATCAGATGCTGAGGATCTCAAGCCCTCACCGTGAGGCCGCCTAGTTCTTCCCTGCTCGGCGCATCCTCAACGGGCATCCTCCTGCCCATCAGATGCTGAGGATCTCAAGCCCTCACCACGAGGCCGCCGAGTTCCTTCCTGCTCGGCGCATCCTCAGCGGGCATCCTCCTGCCCATCAGATGCTGAGGATCTCAAGCCCTCATCGTGAGGCGGCCGAGTTCCTTCTTGCTCGGCGCATCCCCAGCGGACATCCTCCTGCCCATCAGACGCTGATGGTCTGAAGCCCTCATCACGAGGCCGCCGAGTTCCTTCCTGCTCGGCGCATCCCCAGCGGGCATCCTCCTGCCCATCAGATGCGGAGGATATCAAGCCCTTATTACGAGGCCGCCGAGTTCCTCCCTGCTCGGCGCATCCCCAGCGGGCATCCTCATGCCCATCAGACGCTGAAGGTCTGAATCCCTCTTCATGAGGCCGCCGAGCTCCTTGCTGCTCGGCGCATCCCAGCGGGAAGCTTCCTACCTAACAGAGACAAGGATCAAAGTCCTCTTTAGAGGTAGCCGAGCGGCTTCCCTGCTCGGCTATCCCTGGCCGGTAGCTTCCTTACTCGCAACGCCAGGGATCAAGTGCCCTCGCAAGGGGCAACCGAGCAGCTACCCTGCTCGTCAAAAACTGCGGCTGGTAGTTGCCTAACCCCGACGCCAGAGGTCGGATCCTTCACCAAGCGGCAACCAAACGACCACCCTGCTCGGCCACCCCGGCGGCTGCCCTATGGCCGTGCTTAAGGATCTGAGACACCCGGAAGAACGGCTGGTTCATCCAAATCTGAACGATCTCCCATCGACCTAGCGGGTACACGAGGATACCTCCACGGCAGTGCTTGGCGCCCTCGCCGGCTGGCAAACTCGGCAGGAGATCGCCGGACATATGGCCAAACTTACACGGAAACACAACAATACAAACAAGGGCATCCTATGAACGTCCTTCACACAAAAAAGATAAGAGAAAAAAGGGACACAAACCGACAAATTAAGGGTTCTTTTTTCCTTTTATTGCCAAAATCAAGATCTTTACAAAGGGTACTCTGGGGCCCCCCAGCCCTACATACTGCCCGGAGGCTCACTTCGGCCACTTCGCCGTCGGTGTCACAGCCCAAAGCCCTACCACCGAAGACTTTGCCACCAAGGGCGCGCCAGGCTCCCCTCGTCATCCCTCGCCGGAGACATCGTCGTCGGAAACGGGACCCAAGCGTGGAGTTCACCATCGTCGAACTCGGGAAGCTGTTCCTTCACGGCGTCCAGAGCCTTATTCCACGCAACGGCAGAATACTCCCCGAGCTCGGCGTAAAATTGCTCCGATGCCTTGTACTCGGCCACAGCTTTCTTAGCCTGAGCCTCGGCAACCTGAGCCCTCAGCAGCGCCGACTCGGCATCCCTCCTGCTTGCGTCCCTCTCCTTCTCCAGTGCCGCAAAGCGTCCGGCCAGGGCCGCCAGCTTCCTATCAGCGACCCGGAGTGACGCGTTCAGACGACGAAGGGCACCCCGCCACTCCCGAGGAAAAGCGACGGAATGAGGTCAGAATAGATATAGGTGTTGCCAGTACCTTGGTAAGAAGATCAGTCACCGAGTTGGCGAGCTCCGCGGCCTCCGCCCGGCCAGCCACGACGTCAGCCTTATCCCTCTCCCGGCGCAGGTCATGTTGCAAGATCTTGACCTCCGAAGGAAACGCCTCCACTGGCCTCGGGGCGTGGAACGCTCCTTTGGCCTCCATGCGAACGGCGAGGACGCAGTGCTGAAGAACCTGACAGAAAGCCAATGAGAAACCAAGGAAAGGCATACCGAGGCGAATGCGCGTAGAAGGATTCATACCTGGACCGCCCCTTGGGCCATGGCTTCTAATTGATCCCTCAATGAGCCACACGGGAGCCTTCCCCCGGCCGATTCCTCCATCCCGGCGAGTAGACCAGTGGCAACGGAAAGCCCAGACAGAACAGTGAAGACGGAGCCCCCTTCCCGCACGGGAATCCCTTCGGGGGCCTTCGACGGCGGCGCGCTAGAAACCGTCCTTTTCTTCTTAGAAAGGGGCTGGCCTTCGCCCTTCCTCCCGTCACCAGTCTGAGAGTCGGGTGACGGCTGACGACTCCGGCCGCCGCCAGAAAAGCTCCCAGGTGCCGCTGACGAGATGGACGGCCCGGCCGTCGGCGGAGAATCAGGCGGAGGGCGCAAGTTAGCCGGGGGTTCGGCCACGCCACTGGCTTCACCCCGGCACGAGCCGCCCGAAAAATGGGAACGAACCATATCTCGCAAAGGAGGAAGAACGCCGAGCGATAGCAACTCGAGGATGGAAGGAGATGAAAGGTTGGGGGCCCTAGGGCGGGCCCCACCACTGTTTTATCGCCGCATCCAATGGCGCCCGTCAACTCCCGCTGAAACGACTCCTCACGATCGGCGGCTTCGATCGACCCACGTGTCGGCCCGCTTACGTCACACCGGTCAGTCGCCCTTTGACACGTGGACCATTGCTTCAGTCACATAGTGCTCGAACCGACACTCCCCCTTTAAGGTGCGGAGACCTCGCCTCGTTTCGCTAGCAGAAAAGATGACTAATGGACCGAAGGCTCGCCCCGACGAAACCGTAGAAGGGATCTCGCCTCAGGAGGCCCGCCAGTCCACTCCTGGCTCGACCACTATTTGGTCGGGACAAGAGTGGGGGGATAATGATAATGCTCGATATTGGCGACCTCCAAGATCAGGACACGTGGCAGATGACGTGTCCCAGGGCTCAGAGGAAAGGGCCGGCAGGGGCCGACGAGGCCACCCGGAGCCCGACCTGCAAGCACAAACTGGCCCGCCTCGGGGCCCTCTGAAAATCAGCCTCCTCGGCCATTCAGCTCGCCTCGAGCCGCCATAGGACCAAGACTCCTCGGCCTCCCTGCTCGTCCCCGAGCTCCCTGCCGAGGCCGTCTCCCTCAGCCTTCCGACCAACTCCACCACTCGCAGGCGTAACCGCTGCTCCGCGAATCTCTCCATGCGCAGATTCTACGCCAGCAACATCCCATGTTCCACGCCACCACGATCCCCATTAATGGGCGATCCGCTCTCTACGCGGGCGTGACGTCGGGAGCATAACTGCCGGCAAGATTCTCGAGCCCGCTGATGCGTGTCACCACCGCTATATAAACCCCCATCACAGAGGGGTCAACTAAGCCTTTCTTTACACTTTACGCCGTTACTCTGTTCGGATCTCATCACTGACTTGATCTTCGGAGGGTCCTCGGTGGTACCAAACCACCCCGGGACTTCTTTGCAGGTACTCGGTGACAGCTTCCTCACACCACCTTCTCCTCTCAAAACCCATTGAGACCCACACGCAACGAAGGACAATCGACCCAGTTCACCTCGAGATCAACGGAAGACAACATCTGACAGAGGCCCGAAAAGGAGCCCCATCAGTCTGATACGTTGGAAACCTAACTGTTAAACCTAAATATTATCCAACTTTAGCATCACCTAATTACGATCCCAACTGGAATTAAAATGTGTTACGAACCGGACTTCCAGTTCAGAAATTGGATTTCCAGCAGTGAACACTTAAAATGAAATCGCCATAACTAGCGAACCTGAAACCCGATTGATGTGAAACTAATTTTTATGGATAGATAATTAAACATTCTGCTTACCCCCTTTGTATTGTTTTGCTTAATTCTGTACGTATGATTTATAGTAAATTTTTCAAGTGGTAGGACACTGGCTGCTGATATCTTATTCAAGTCGTAAGAAATGCATTCTCATCATATCATGTAGAGGTCATATACATTGGTAACCTAGTGATCGTGTACATTACCCAGTGATATATGTTATTAATTGATTATGGCAAGTACATTAGTGTTAAAGCGTGATTGAATAGTGAAAGTGACACGTACTTGTACACAATCAGCGGAACCAGTTAAATTATTGCATTGTCGACGTCTATGGGACATATGTAAGTGTGACTATAACTGGTATGGGATGGTTATGAAAACACTTATATTAGTGTCATAGATAAGGCGTCAAACACAGTCCATTTATCTTAGGTATCAGTCGAGACATGCTTGATGGAGATCCTGTATCCAGTTCTCGCGTAGACTTGTCATGGACCGACTAGCATTTGGGTTTATGGTTGGTGTTTGATGTAGACCACGGGGTGTGGGGTAGTTTGAGTGTGTGTTCAACGGAATCTCAGGAGTCCTATTGCCGTCATATACCGTGATTTTGGGAGTTGTATGGATAGAGTTACTGATTATTATCGTGCGTGATTCGAGCCCGTGTTCCCTTACCCCTGGGGCCCTACCCTTGGGTTGGGGATACTCCTGCGTGGTTGACGCTCACACTTGGACTGATGATAGGTTTAGCGACCTGGACAGTGAGACTTAGAGACTGATAGGTTTAGTGACATGGACATGCATTGATTACTGATTCGATATACCTGCTTTACTGTTTATCTGTACCGGTTACTTCATGCTTATGTCATCATTCCATTCTTACTGTTTCATATTCATCATTATTGCACGTGTTTACATATGTATTTATATTTATTGCTATTGTGTCGCTCTGAAAACCTGAGTATGCATGCTCAGAGTGTGAAGTGGACTAGCTTGGATTAGCACCTGTCGTACCTTGAGGATATTGCAGACATCTAGATCAGCGACGTCAGCGCTATCTTCCCTTTGACTCTATCTGGTTAGTTTTATATCTGTTTTGATTTAGTGACTGCATTTCTCGTTACCTGTGCATTGATTACTGATTACCACGTAAAGTTAGAAGTCGAAGTGTGACTACGGCAGGATGTTTCCTTGACCGTAGGAGCATGGCTGGCCTTGTCAACCCCTCGTATTCCGTTTTTTGGGAAGCGGGGCGTGACAAGCTCCATGGTTCATGCTTCATCTTCTCCTTCTCCTTCTTCTTCTTGCTCCCATATTTGAGCAAGATTCTAGAGAGAACAATTTTGTGAAGTATTCATATATCACCGACCATCTGAACCTAGCGAACTTGGGTCGTCGGTTTGAGCCTCATCCGCATTCCCTCGGGTGAGTCATTTTCGGCAAGGGTGGTTGATTCTCAAATGCGATCCCGGCGGCTATGAGCTTGGAGGGGTCTTTCACAATTGGGTGGACACGCGACAAAGGTTGTATTTTCATAAACCTTGCATGTTTTAGTTTTCTAGTTTAGGGTGTTTGGATCGAATTCTTGGGTTTGCGCGTCCGGTGCCCGCAAAATTTTTTTGTTTTCGCTTCCGCCTTGGTTGTGGCCTCCGCGGCGCAGGCGCTAGATCCCAACATGGTAGTTAAGGGTTTATGGGCTGGTTTTGATACCATGTTGAGTTACGATAGCGTCCTGGCCATCTACCGTGGCCGATGCAGAACAAAAATGACATTTAAAAACTTAGCGCTAACGAACCCGTCTAGAATCGAACTATAAAGCTACACTAGCAAACTACAAGAGCTAAACTACAAGATTAAAAATGTTTATACCGAATGAACCGTGTCCTTCGGTCTTCTACCATCTTCCCTAGCTCCTTGAGGTGTCCTCGACTGAACTTGGCTCCCGGTCTTCCTCCGTCGAAGATGATCCACCCGAGTGATGTAGCTCATGACTCTAGCTCCGCACTAATGATTAAGTGAAGCAGTTAGGGACTGTAGGTTGCTAATCTAGAGTGCCTACGATGTAGTGAAGTGTTCAAAGTATTTATCTATCTCACCTCCTCTCTTGATTTTCAACACATGAGATTGTAGAGAAGAGGTTGAAAATGAAGGTGGAGTATTGGGGTCAAAAATTTAACCCCGGTTGACCAAGTCAAAGTCAACCCAAGCCAATAGACCCAAGCCCAGGCCAAGTGGGCCTATGCCCAAGTCAAGCCCGAACATGAAGCGGCCAGCCTCCCCCATGCCAAGAAGAAAATTATGTAATAAATAAGTTGGATGTAATTTTCATGCATGAATGTAAAATAAATAGGCAAAAACCCAAATTTTTGTGAAACCCATGGCTCATGTGCAAAAAGAAGTAAGCACATGAGACATGGGATAGGCAAAATGCCGTTTTGTAAAGCCCAAGAGGCTATGTGTAAATTTGTAAGCCTATAAAAGACAACATGATGATAAAATGAAATGAATAATTTTCATTTCCCCTCAAAATTTAGGGTCTGTGTCTCCTCCTTCCTCAAGGTTGTAAACCTTCTTCCACTTTTTGGATTAAATCAAGAGTTTAGCTCTTCCTTTTTAAAAAAGAAATGGTTTTTCACCATAAAACCCACAAAGGGGAGCTCGGATCTCCCATCAGATCTCTAAAGGGAGATTTTGAATCTCACCCCCATTTTCCTTCAAGATCCAGCCAACGAAGAGGAGGAAGAAAGATACCCATCTCCAAAAATCCCATTCCAGGAGGATCCAAGGCTCAAAAGAAGATCCAAAGATCTCTAGGAGTTTAACACCATTCAAGATCTGTTGGAGTTTAACTCCATAAATCAAACCCCTTTTTAGAAGTTTAATTCCAATTCTATATATAATCCATGTTAGAAGTTCAACTCCAAAGCCCCCTTAGGAGTTTAACTCTTAACCCAGGGGCTAAGCCCTTTTTCCGCTGGTGTTCCCAGCGGTGGCGTGCCGCGCACATGACCCACGGGCGCCCAGCGGTCACATGCCGCGCATGTGACCCGCGGGCGTCCAGCGGTCACGTGCAGGGCACGTGACCCACGGGCGCTAAAGCGCCCATGTGCGCCTCACGCGACTCGCGGGTGCTCAGCGCCCAGCGGTCGCATGCAGGGCACGTAACCCGCAGGCGCTAAGCACCCACGTGTGCCTCACGCGACCCGTGGGCGCTCGGTGCCCAGTGGTCGTATACGGCGCACGTGACCCGCTGGCGCCCGGCGTACGTGACCCGCTGGCGCCCAGCGCCAGGCACGTGACCCGCGGGGGACAAGCGCCCATGCGCCAGGCACATGACTCGTATGCGCCCAACGCCCATGTGCCATGCACGCGTCTTTCAGACGCTCCTCACCCTTCACTTTCCATGCACTCCACACCAGAAACACATCCCCCGTTAGGACATTTTTTCTAACGGGGCACTGCCCCGCCCCCAGCAAGGGGGCTGGTAGCCCTCTTGACCCTCAGCTCGCTATCCGGGTAGCGGGACCCCTGTAAAACTCTGCGGGGACACCAATATATCCAAAACCCGTTCAAAATATACGTACACTGCACATCGAGTTCTCATGACCAGTTTGACCCGTTAATCAGAGGTTCTCTCGCTCCAAAGGCGAGGGGTAATTAACGGCAGCTTAGTCCACGGCTGCTGGAAATTCGGATCTTTACAATCAATAAATACCTGTCTACCCTAGGCAGAGCTAATCTGTTGTACGCTTGATAAGCACGCGCGTATTCCCATCTCAATGGGGTGACGAAAAACACCCTAAAGATCCTGGCACGCCTGGTGGGACTTTTCTCTCCTACCATATCTCGGGTCAAGTGTTCATGCAAACTCATTTAACATATATACCGATGTTTGTACTAATATAATTCTTTTTCATGCAGGATTTCAAGCGATCAAGCCTCAACAATGTCTCCAAGGACCAGCTCAACTCTCGACACAGCTCCCATCTCCTACACGATGAAGATGTACGCCAGGACGGTCCTTTCGGCCAGTCTCGGGCGACAGTGGAAGGTTTCGCCACTACCATTTGGCTCTATTCTGTTCGTGCCAGCTAGCGCCATCCCAGCTTTTCAAGCTTCGGTAACAGACAGACCAGCCTCGAAAGGCAGGAGGCCAAATGTGGTGGTCTCGAAGGCGCCTCAACCCAAACACAAGTCGGTGTTTGAACGACTTTCCTTGGCCCCAACTCGGGGTAAGGCCATCACACCAACAAAGTAACAAGGCGTCTCGAGCAAGCTCCGGTGGTGCCCCTGACAACCGCTCGATCGGGTGCCTTCTCTAAGCTCCCCGCCAATCGACTCACAATGTCTTCCTGGATAACGGATGCCCGCCAAGCCCTCAAAATCGAGAAGCTAAGACAGAAAAGGCTCAGATACAGTGCCAACAAAAGGGCTAAGGCTCCTTCTCGGCTGAACTTCATGAGGTTCGAAGAACAGGGTTACCCCGCCAAAGATAAAGAAACGGCTGGATATATGGTCCACACTGTCTACATGGTAGGCATGCGCAGCAAGAGCAAGGATGGGGCCACTACATCTCAAATCTAATCTGGTGTGAATATGGCTGCCACTTCGCACGACCAACATCCTCTGGGAGATAATGAAAACCCTTCCAGTGAGGCTGATAAGCAGAGAGATCCCTCGGTTCATGAGGAGACGAGCTCAGAAAGCGAAGAGGAGCCAATCTTCCGTCCAAAGAACACAGAGCAGCAACTTCTCCAAGAGCTCCAAAAACAGCTCAGAAGTAAAGACAAGGAGATGGCCAAGCTCTACTCAAATATTGAAGACTTGACAAACGTCGTCTTACAGCTTACGGCCCAAGTTGCCTTTCATCCACCCAATCAAGCGTAGAGCTCTGCTCATGAACCGGGAAACGGTGTTCCGGGGCAGCCGACGCCTATTCTCTCAAATTCAAAGCTGGGCGAGCTGCATGAAAGTCGGCCGCATCCTATCTCAGGAAATGTCTTGACTACTGATGATAGCAACCCGCTAACCCAAGATCAAATCATGGATTTGGTTGCCAACAAAGTCAAAATATTGGTAGCTGAAGCCGGAGAGCAAAAAGATGTCAGCAGTAGCGAGAGACCATATCCTGCTCGGTACGATCTTGTGGAGTTTCCCACTGGCTATGTCGTCCCCAAATTTGAAAGGTTCGATGGGACGGGAAATGCAAACCGGCACATTGCCCAATTTAAAGCATCATGCGTGAATACTTGGGGCAATGATGCGCTCCTTCTTCGTCAGTTTGTCAATAGCTTGACCGATGTTGATTTCGATTGGTATGCAAGCATACCGGATGACTCGATCATAACGTTCGCTCAAATAGAATCCATGTTTAAGCAAAGGTTCACGAGTGTCAGCGATAAAATCACCATTGACGACTTCGTAAGGACCGAGTCAAAGAACAATGAAAGCAACTTGGATTTTATAGTCCGATGGCTCAATCTCTTTGTCAAATATTAACCGCCGTTGGAGCAAGACCAATCCGTCAGTCTTCTTATAGAAAATATGAAGGACTGGATGAAACCTTTCCTGTGTACCGCAGGCTTTAAAACGTTCCAAGAGCTGACCAAGAAGGTTCAAATGTTGGAACGCTCAAAGCCCGAGTCCACTGAGAATCTTCAATTCACAAACAGACCGAGACATCGGAGGAACGACAACCGGAAAAGCGAAAGTTCCAACAACACCGATTCTCTAAATAAGCATAGAGCGGGCGGGGCAAAGACTAACAAATCTCAAGAGCTAACTTTGAAGGAAAGAAGAAATAAGGTCTATTCTTTCAGAAGGGACAAGGTCCACAAAATATTCAAAGATGCTCTGAAGAATGGCCTGCGGTTACCAAAACCAAAAAGGCTAAGTGACGAAAACAGGACTGATCATCCTAACTTTTGCCCATACCACCGAATGTTGGGACACACTATTGAATACTGTTGCATCTTCAAGGATTGGGTCAAGAAACAATACAAGGCATGAGAAATATCATTGTCCCCTGGCGTGTTAACAAACAGTCAAGCTGCGGCCGCCAATTTCATACAAACGGAGACCGAAGTCCTTCGGGTTCCTGATTCTCTCAGACATCTGCCTTTCCCTAAGAAGAGCGGACTAAGGAAACAAGCTAAGAGACAAACGAGCAATATTGCCAATGAAGAAGCAATAGACGGGTACACAACCCATACGGTCTACATGATGGAGCACAGAGGAACAAGTCTTCCTACACCTTATAGCCATGACAATGACGCGGTTGTTGCTATCCAACGCAGGCTCAATCCAAATGATGAAGAGCCCTCTTAGGCCATTGAGCCAAAGGAACCCGTGGTTCTTGCTGAATCAAGCTCATGCGGTAAGGATGAACCCGTTGTTGTACCCGGGACTATAGAACAAGCATTATTCCAATGGCTTCGATAGCAGCTTCAGGATAGGGACAAGAAGATGGCCAAGGTCCATTCCAAAGTTGACGAGCTGGCAAACGTCGTGGCAGACCTCACGATCCAAGTCGCCCGATTGCAATTACAGCAAAATCAAATTTTGGTTTGTGAGCTAGGGATTGATATCCGGAAGCAGCCAACCGATACTCCCTATAGCCCAAGAGCGGAACACTTTTGCGAAAAATGGCCACGATCAGCTGCCAGTCTCTCCGATACGTACCCTGAATGGGATAAGCGGACAGCAGGCGAACCAAAGACTGATCGACCTCAAGGACCAGCGTCAGTAAGGGCACCTACTATAATGGAGAGAAAGAAGAAGGTGTACTCCTTCAGGAGTGTTCCCTGATTAAAAATCAGGAGAAGCCTCAGAGGAGGCATCACGTGCTCACACGTGACCAGTTATCACGTGTTGGCACGTGACGCTTAAAGCAGCGGCAAAAAGCACATTCATCCCCTGATTAAATTCAAGAAAAAGCTCCAGAAGAGGCATCATGTGCTCACACGTGACCAGTGGTCACGTGCTGGCACGTGATGGTTAAGCAGCGTCTAGAGAACATAGCACAGAAGGAGAGAAGCCCATTCCAGGGGTCACGTGCCTACACGTGATCAGGGGTCACGTGCCTACACGTGACCAGGGGTCACGTGGCCATACGTGACCGGCTTTAAGAGCCTTATTCTTTAACAGAATTAAAATTCTGAGGATGAATCATTCAAATCTTTCCAAAATGGAGAAGGATTATTTGAAACCGTTGGATTAAAAATCTAAAGGTGATTAAATATCACCAATTTATGGAAAAATCTTGGACTTGGAAAGATTTTCCCCCTAAATCTAACAGAAATAACAAAGAGATATCTTTGGATTTAAAATCCAATGGTGAATAAAATTCACCGAACAATCTAAAGGCCCAGATGAATGATAAATATAAATCAAATCTCTCAATGAGAGATTTACTTAGCAGATTGATTCTTTTCCTTTTCCTATAAATAGGAGCCAAGAAAAGAAGAGAGGGACTTTTTTTTAAGACCTTTGGACCTTTTCTTTTGATACACAGAGAGAGAGATACAGAGCCTTGGATTCTCTGCAAAAGGAAAACCTTAGGTAAGAGAAAGAACGGGAGGCTTAAAAAGAGAATTTAATTCTCAAAAGAGTTTAACTCTTATATAAAGAAGTTCTTTCTTTGGTGGAGGATCTGTAAAGTGCACATCTCCCCATGAATTGAGAATTTAATTCTCATTGGGTCGAGATCCTGCCATGCAGATCTAAAACACAGAGAAGGAACTGAGTTTTGAGAATTTAATTCTCACAAAATAATAGGAATTCAATTCCTTCGAGATAAAATTGGGGTTTAACCCTATGTTATGGGAATTTAATTCCTTCAAAATAAACAGAACTAGGGTTTAACCCTAATTGAGAACACAATTCTCTCAAACTCACAGGAATTTAATTCCCTTAAGAAAAGAAATTAGGGTTTAACCCTATTAAGAATATAATTCTTCAGAAGAAAACAGGAATTTAATTCCTCGCTAGGGTTTAACCCTATTAATCCTTAAAAGATGAACAGATCTTTAAAACATGCAGAGTCACGTGCTACCACGTGACCCCTGCAAAGATCCATAGAAAAGAATTCTGAAGTAAACATCTCACGTGTTACCACGTGACTCTTGCGAAGATCTATAAAAGAGAACTGTGAGGCAATGCCTCACGTGCCCCACGTGATCTTTAAAGCACACAAAAGAAAAAGAAACAGAAAAGAGCTCTAGGGCATCCTCACGTGTCGACACGTGACCCCTAATGAACATTTTAACAGATCAAAGCGTATGCCCCCATCACGTGCCCACACGTGATGGCTTTCAGAATTAAAAGTGTTAAACACTTATCTGTAGAACAAAATAAAGGGAAGCAGGGCGCGCTCACGTATTACCACGTGACCCCTCTTGCCTCAGTGTTTAACACTAAATTGAAACTTCTGTATCCAGTGTTTAACACTGATTTGCCTTAGTGTTAAACACTAATTTGGAATCTCTATTTCCAGTGTTTAACACTGATTTGCTTAGTGTTTAATACTAATTTGAAAACTCTGTTCCCAGTGTTCAACACTGATTATCTTTTACTGTTTAACACAAACTTGTTAATCTTATTCCCAGTGTTCAACACTGCTGGTCTCTAGTGTTTAACACTAGCTTTAGCCCAACTGGTTAAGTTTACAGAGGCAAAGCCTCTCTTTTAATGAACCAACAGAGGGCCAATATCCCCAAACATGATTGGACTTAGCCTAAGTTGGCCATAAGTCCTCAATTCAAACTTAATTGGGCCAATGGGCTCATAATATAATGATTGATCTTAGTTTCCAAATTGGACTACAGATCACTTAATCTATCTCGGTTTAAGGGTACATCTCTTCACTCCTTTGATACTTGGCGTTGTAATTCCTCAACGTTTTCAAAGAGGTGGCGGGTCCCGATGACCACACATTGATACGAACTGTGGGGTCCTTAAACTCATGGACTATGAGGTCCTTAACCTTGACCGTGATGTCTTAAAACTAAACGCCGGACTGTGGGGTCCTTAAACTCATGGACTATGAGGTCCTTAACCTTGACCGAAATGTCTTAAAACTAACAACGGACTATGACGTCTTTAACCTTGACCGTGATGTCTTAAAACTAATATCGGACTATGGAGTCCTTAAATCCACGGATTACGACGTCCTTAACCTTGACTGCAATGTCTTAAAACTAACATTGGACCGCAATGTCCTTAAACTACCTATTGACCGCAATGTCATTAAACTAAACAATAGGGTTCCCTTAATTGCTCTCTTGTCGGATCTAAACGATCCCGTTAAGTTGATCTTAGTCTAAAACTAGACTAACGTATCCTTAACAAACGTTTAAGTCAATCTTAGTCTCAAATGAGGCTAACGCATCCTTAAACACAACCCCCAAACCCAAATCTAAGATAATACCGATTTGGACTAGTCCACGCCCTACGGGCGACGACATAACTCAGTCTCCGTATACAATCCACGGGCAACCACAAACAAAACAAACACCCACGACACGAAGTGACCATATGGAGAAGGAGAAAGTTGTTACCGCAATGCGGTAGCGTAATTAACTGCAGGGGCTTGCGTCTGCAGGGAAGAGCGTCCCCACAATCAAAAACCCTTCAAGCGAGGGGGAATCTGACGAAGTCTGCTATATCGGACGCATCCGTTTAAACCTTCGATACACGGTGCCATAAATCAACTTGGCATCTTCGGAGAGGTAGACGGATAGCACCAATTAGCATCTGCCCCGAATTTTAGGCAAGACGTCCGTCTTGGCCGCCGTCTTTTGGAGGGGAACAGATTCTGGCATGCCCGGTGGGACCTTTTCCTCTTTCCACTCCACACTTCGTGTGTCGTGATTCGCGAACCAATCGCGGTTCGCTAACGGTTGCCCTTGGGGTTCGAAGTACTGAGATTTGGTGTTTCGTTTGCTGCAGAAAGCGAAAGGATCAATAGCTGGCAACTGCTCGAACTGCTCGAACTGCAAATGCAACCGACGCTCCGCCTTACCTGGAGGTGTAGCATATGGACCGCAGGCCGCTTCCCTATTTACTATGCCTGTGGAGCAAGTGACTCAAGCTACCACCGGTCTATTCTTTGGGACCATGCTCCCGCCGGTGAACATTAACATCCCAATGCCCGTACCGGAAGCGTCAAAGAAATCGGTCTTTGATCGACTTGCTATTCCCACGGCCTCTCTCAGCGGGTCGTCCAACTCCTCGGTCTTCACTAGACTGAGCCTGAACTCCAAAAGGCCCGCCAAGAAGCCCGTGATACCTGAGAAGGCCATCCCAAAGAGGACAGCTGCTCCCAGAGTCGTCAAGGTGGCTTCTCCTCCTAGAGTGCCGGTCTTCACGAGATTGACTACCCCCGTTCCCGCTCCCGCTCAGAGATTTGTAGCTTCTCAACGAACGTCAGTCTTCAAAAGGCTGACACCGGCAGCAACCCCTCCCCAGAATAGGGGCAAGATGAAGCCATCGCTGAATCAATCCCAACAACCTGCCATGCCCGACGTCGCCATTGGCGCCGGATAAGGAAGACTGGGGGCAACTCCCCCTCCGGACTAACTCCACCAGCTCCAACGGTGGAAATTGAGGCTGCTGTTCCAACCGGGAACAGCTTCGAGCTGCTGAACAGGGTACGCAGAAATTCGCCAACTGCGGTTCTCAAAAGATCCCCTCTGCCTGCGGAGAATGTTATAGAGACAAAGCCGGAGCATCCTCCTCAACGGCTGTCCTCCAAAATTTATAAGGTCTGGCGACGGGTTCAGGACTCGGTAATCATTCAAAATCACTCTCGCCGGCATAAGAGGGCGAAGGTTCAGGAAGGAAAGAACCGTCACGTCAAACAACAAAGGACGACAACCGCTTGGGTGCCCGTTGCAATGGCTCCCTCCATGTCGACTACTCAAAAGAGAAGAAGGCCGGATAGAGTCCCCACTCCTGCAGCAAATGTCAAGGACAATAAGCCTAAACGCCCTAAGTCTGGGAGCATGACGGTGCACACGGTATACATAGCACTGGGAAAAGAGGACAGCCGTGCATCCACGGGTCATAGACCGCTTACACGGTCAGTAACCAAAGCTCAGGAGCAACAGCAGAAGCTCCAAGAAATGATGAACGCGATGGCCGCACTCACTGGGCCGAAGGAAAGCCCCAAAGCGTCATCTGATCAACGTCAGGAGCAAGAAACTGACGCTGAATTCCTTCGTAGGATATTGGAGAAGAAGGATAAAGAGGCTGCCGAACAAGTAGCCAATATACAACGAATGGCCCTCCTATTCCAGGACATGGTGGGGATGATGATCCAACAAGATTCTCCTGCTGAAGATCCTCCAATCGTTCTTGAAGATGACAGGGGAGAAACGTCAAATCCTCCACCCGCTCTATCAACAACCAAGGAGGAAACAATCTCCAAGGCTGACCTGAACGAGTACATAGCCCAACAGATACGGGTTCACCAGGCGATTGAGGCAGCCGGTCAAGTTGTCAGGATGGGGCGACCATATCCGAGCTGGTATGACCAGATCAAGTACCCGCCCGGCTATACAATACCGAAATTTCATGTCTATCAGGGGACGGGTAATCCCCACCAGCATGTTGCTCAGTTCAGGGCGCTTTACGGCAACACCGGCGGTGATGATAAATTGTTGCTTCACTAATTCGTCGGCAGCTTGTCAGAAACAACTTTCGAATGGTATTCTGAACTCCCGAACGATTCCGTCAAGACGTTCGCTGAAATGGAATTGCTATTCACTCAGCGATTCGCGAGCGCCAGCGAACGCACCCCGATAACGGCATTGATTAACGCCAGGGTGAAACCAGGTGAGACGTGGGTCCAGTACGCTATACGCTGGCGAAACTTGTGGTCAAAATGCGAACAACGCATCGAGGAAGCTCCCGTAGTGGGCATGTTTGTGGGTACCCTAGATCCTCATGCAACTATCTCACAGTTCATGATGTTCTTTAAGCCAACCACGTTCCAGGCATTGATCGACAAGTTGGCCCAGATGGACCAGATGGGTCACAGACCGTCTCCCCCGAAGCTAGAACCTCGGAATGACAAGGGTAAAGGGAAGGCAACCTTCGTTGCGAATGCTCAGCAGCAACCCAGTGCCCCAAAGCCGGCGGATCAACTGGAAGAAAGACGGCGGTATTATAATGAGAAAATGAAGCGCCCCTACTCATTCCCGCAAGATAAGACGAAGAGGCTATTCGAGCTGGCAATACGCAACAGACTTATCAGCTTGCTAAATCCAAGGCGACCGCCGCAACCCAGTGAGGTGATAACCCCAACTACTACCCTTACCATCAAACGGTAAGCCATCCGATTGAGGATTGCTTCGTCTTCAAAGGATAGATTGAAGATCAATACCTACAGGGCAAGTTTGCGCTGTCGGAGAAGTGGAAGGTGAACCCGCCACAACCTCACACTCCCAAGAAGACAGACACACTGGGGGCAACTTGTTCTTTCATTGAAGAAGCTCCATGAGAAATCGTGCTTTCAGCAAAAACCAAAAGGATGCTGAGTGACCTTCATACATGCCCGGCGGTCGAATGGAAGAACCCGCTGGAACCCCAGATCATTGAAGGGATGCTGAAGCCGTGCCCAACTCCAAAGATCAGTGGTGATGGCCCCAGCACTCGCAACCAGCCATCGAAATCTTCATAGAAGAAGAAGAAGAGGTCCAAAAAGCCCGTGAAGCCTGGCGACAAGCGCACAGACTTACAAAAACAAATTGACGCACTGGAAGAGTACAATCAAAAGGCGCGGACTCCCATCACACTCCAAGAGTTCCTTGACCACGCCTTCCAGGAGGAAGATGATGGAGAAAGCTCGTCGGATGAATCTGAGGGATACATGACGAATTGTCATGTGATCTCCCACTCGTTTACGGACGATGAAAAAACTCCTGACACTGAGAAATTGGGGGCACAGCCTGAACCAGAACTGGTGTGGCCGACAGACGAAATGATCGACGCCTTTCTAGACGAAATTCGTTTGAAAAGTAAAGCCGACCAGGAGCGTGAGATGGCCGCATCGGAAGGAGCCAAACGTAGGCGATTAAACGAAAGAGTTGAAGCACTCCCAACAGATCGAAAGGCACCCGACGCGGATAAAAACATATTCAAGACGAGGAAAAGGTTTGCCAAAGCCATGTCAATGGGAATGAAACTACCACCCTCGGAAGAAAACACGCTCGATGGGGCGGAAATGCACCCTAATTACTGCTCATATCATCGGAAGATTTCATACCCCACTGAGGAGTGCGACGCTTTTAAGATATGGTGGTAGGGATATGTTTCTCATCGGCAACATTTTAAGCGAATGAAACGCAGAACTCGTCGGGAGCAGAGAAGTACGGCCGAAGGACACAAAAGAACTACCGGTAACTGTTACACGGTCAACGCCGGGGGATCGCAAGTGCTCACATTCGGGAGCGATTCTGACGAGGAGCTGGCTCTTAGCCCCCTCTTTAAAGAGTCCACCTCGGGAAAAGAGGAAGAACCAGAGGCCTGCGAAAATATTCAGCTGCGCAATCACACGCTTCTGGAAAAGAATCTCGGACCCGCAACTAGAAAAGATAAGGGAAAGGAAAAGGTCGCTGAGGATATCACCTTAGATGACCAAGTTATGAAAGAGCTGACTGCCAAGGACCCGCCTAAGAAAAGCAAGGTGGACTACAACATCCTAGCGCACCTGAGGAAGTTACCCTCTCAGCTCAGTATTCTCGACGCCCTCTTATTATCATAAGGAGCGAGAGATTCATTAATCAAGGTGCTACAAGAACCCGAACAATTCCAAGCCTTCCTCGCCGAAGAAAGGATGAAGGATGAACTGGAAGAAGTGCACACGGCCGATATCACCTTCGATGACGAAGACCTGCTCCTTGGGACGTGCGACCACAACCGTCCCCTATACGTCTCTGGATATTGCCACGATATAAAGATAGGCAAAATCTTGGTTGACAATGGGTCTTCAGTTAATCTCCTCAATGTGCGAGTGTTGAAAGAAATCTGCATGAGCGTTCAACACCTCGCTCGTGATAAGATCACCATTTCCGGGTTCGACTCCCAATCATCGAGAACTCTCGGGTCTGTGATACCGACGCTACACTTTGGACTGCTCGTCACAGATATTAAGTTTCACGTCATTGACGCCAAGACCTGCTACAACGCCTTGCTCGGTCGTCCTTGGTTACACGAGTATAATATCATCCCTTCTACACAACATCAGTGTATGAAGTATTTTAAGGAGGGTCTCGAGTATACCATAACAGGGGAGCTGAACCCGTTCTCCGTAAACGAAGTCCGCAAATACGAAGATGCAAAGTACTTTTTGCCAGATTTCAAGGACACAGAGAGGTGTCGAAAACCGGAGAACGAAGCCGCCGCCACCATTCCTGTTTTCGGGAGTGATACCGAAGAAGAGGAGGATATAGTTTACACTGGGCCGTCTCGACGCAACAACCCGGGACCGTCCACCCCCATACTGATCTTCGGAAGCGA
This sequence comes from Agapanthus africanus, assembly GCA_030015575.1. Classification (NCBI taxonomy): domain Eukaryota; kingdom Viridiplantae; phylum Streptophyta; class Magnoliopsida; order Asparagales; family Amaryllidaceae; genus Agapanthus; species Agapanthus africanus. Next base: position 397,734,515 of record CM057338.1, on the reverse strand, counting down.
CTCGGAAGATGAGGTTAATGCTGTGTTCTCCAGTCGGCCGTCAATACAAGCATTCCCTGGTGATGATCAGAGTTTGCAAATCATCATGATTCCGCGGGAGCACTACAAAGACCTTGATGCACTCGAAGCTTACAAGGTGCAGGACCTGCGGACGTTTTACATCCCTCCTGGGCGAAAAGGTGAAAAGACGATCCTGTTCTATCGATCCTCGGAAACAAGAGGAGAGAAAGAAATCTGGCACGGCGCGGATTCTACACTTGACAGGCTCCAACCCATCCGTTTGCCCAGATATTACACAAACAGACTAAAAAGGTTATTGAAGCACCAAGGGGTACCCTTAAAACAGACTATTCGACAAGCTCGATTCTATAACAGGATTTGGGATGTCCTCGGGACGCAGCGCAAGTTGCCCAACGGGAAAATGGAAACGCTTGGGCTTAGATACGTGAGAGCCAAGAAACGGGAACGGGTCCACGGTAGTTACGCCATATATAACTTCGATGAAGAAGAGGACGCCCTGTCAGGAAATGCCAACCCCTCATCAAAACTAGATCCCGCAATCAAAGTGCCGAGTCCGTCATTTGAAGAGCGAATGCACAAGCTTATCAGGAAAGCGGGTTAAAAAGCTCGGGATGACTATAACCGCAAAATGGCCATCTACGAGAAAGCCAGGACGCAACGTCTTTTTCAACAGGCTGCCAAAGATGAAATTACTCCTCCCTGTCAACCTCTTGTGCAAAAGGCCCGATGCAGAGGTAGAAACAAGTCAAAGAGCAGAAAAGGCGTTCGACAGCGACCAAGCGGAACCAAGAAGTCACGCGATCGGGTATTGCGCGGTCCGGATTCGTCCCTCATGAAAAAGATGAGTCAGGCATACTCTTTTCCTCCAAATAAAACACGGAAGATACTTGATCTCGCTTTAAAATATCAAATGAATACACTTCCGAAGTCTAAACACCCTGAGCAAGCTAATGAGGTCTCTCATCCGGGCTATTGGTCTTATCACCGAGCCATAGGACACCCTATCGAAGACTGCTTCACATTCAGGAACTGGGTCGAAGATCAGTATCAGCAAGGCAGATTTGCTCTATCCGACAGCTGGAGGGTAACGCCGCCACAAAAGCACGAACCCAAAGCCACAAGAGTAGAACCAGATCCACATCGGTCTTGGAAGCGAGCTCGTACCTGTCGTATGATAACGGTATCAAAAGAAGAGCCCGAGAATATGGATGGCTTTCCCTGGTGCTTCGAAAACAGCGATGACGAGGTAATCTCGGAATTTCCACCAGCGCCGAAAGAACTGGAAGATGGCATACATACTACTGCAGATTACCTCAGGAAAATTGAGCTGGGAATGACGAACGACCCGCGACCGACATTCGTCAGCGAGCTACTATCTGAAGAAAGGGTGGCTGCGTTAAAAGACGTGCTTATGCAGCATAGAGATTGCTTCGCATGAAACTATTCCGAAATGCCATGACTAGATCCAGAAATTGCTGTGCATAAATTGGCAATATCCCCAGACGTCAAGCCAGTCAAACAGGCGCCGAGAAGAATGCGGCTCGAGCTTGAGATGAGCATCAACGCCGAAGTCAAGAAGCTAATTGATTCTGGGTTTATCCAGGAAGTTCAATATCCTGATTGGATTGCCAACATCGTCCCGGTAATGAAGAAAAATGGGACAGTGCGCATATGCGTGGACTTCAGGGATCTCAATAAAGCTTGCCCGATGGACGATTTCCCAGTGCCGGTGAGCGAGCTGATGATAGATAATACGTCCACTCACGAGGTTTTCTCCTTCATGGACGGCTCATCAGGGTACAACCAGATAAAGATGCACCCAGAAGACCAGAAGCACACCGCTTTCCAGACCCCTCTGGGAATATTCTGCTACAAGGTGATGCCCTTCGGTCTAAAGAACGCCGGTGCCACCTATCAGAGGGCCATGACGAAGATCTTTGATGACCTCATACATGAAATCGTCGAATGCTATATCGACGACCTCATCGTGAAATGCAAATCATACGAGGAACATCTCGAGCATCTGAAGACTGTATTTCAACGCCTTCGGCAATACAACTTGAAGATGAACCTTCTCAAGTGCGCGTTCGGGGTGTCCTCAGGCAAATTCCTAGGATTCATTGTCCGTCACCGGGGCATCGAGATAGATTCGTCGAAGATCAAGGCGATCATGGAAATGCCACCGCCAAGGACTCTCAAACAATTGCGGTCTCTCCAGGGGAAGCTCGCGTACATCCGGCGATTTATAGCCAACCTTTCAGGAAAGTGCCGCCCTTACAGTCACCTGATGAAGAAGGGAACCGCGTTCGTTTGGGACCAAAAATGCCAAAGCGCGCTAGACAAGATCAAGCAATACCTGCAGAACCCGCCAGTATTGGTTGCTCCGGTCAAAGGAAAGCCCCTCATTCTTTATACAACCACCCTCGAAGGTTCCTTAGGCGCATTATGGGCGCAAGAGAACGATCAAGGGAAAGAAAGAGCACTCTACTATTTAAGTCGAGTTCTACTGGGGGCAGAAAGCAACTACTCCCCCATTGAAAAACACTGCCTGGCATTGATCTTTGCCATAACCAAGCTCAGGCACTATGCGTTGGCGCATGAAGTCCGTCTCATATCGAAGGTGGACCCCCTTAAGTATTTAATGTCGAAGGCCATACTGACTGGATGACTCGCTAAATGGGCCCTGCTCTTGATGGAGTTCTCGATAACATATCAGCCTCTCAGGGCAGTGAAAGGCCAGGCCATCGCCGACTTCCTCACTGAGCATCCGATACCGGCTGATTCCCCTCTGAATTGTGAGCTGTCAGACGAACATGCGTTTGACGCAATCGACGGCGGTGATACTCGATGGGAACTTTATTTCGATGGAGCATCTTCCATGAAGAAGCGCAAACAAAACAAACCTATAATCAAATCAGGGGTAGGCCTTATCTTCGTAACTCCACAAGGAGGGATAATGCGCTTCGCTTTCTCCTTAATAGAGCCAAGGACGAACAACGAGGCTGAATACGAAGCTTTGATAGCAGGCCTCGAAATCGCCATCGACATGGGAATTGAAAACCTCCTTATATATGGAGATTCCCAATTGGTCATCAGTCAAGTAAACGGCGATTACCAAACATGCAAGCCAGAACTGGTAAAGTATGGCGAGAGAGTACAGCGACTGCTGACTCAAATCCCCTCCTACACCTTGGAAAGCATACCGCGTGCCGAAAATAGCAAAGCGGATGCATTAGCCAAGCTTGCTAAAGAACTAGCCGACGAGAACCTCGATGACGTAAGAATCGTGGTACAAAGCCGTCGGGTTCTTGCTCCGGCAGAAATATCTCCAGAATCACCCGAAGAAAGGGGGACAACTGAGCAGACGGCCCTGCTAATGAATGACCACGAGAAGGTTGGAGATTGGAGAGAAGTCTTCATAGACTACTTCAAATCCCGTCGAACGCCTGAAGACGCGTCCTCAAGACATCAGCTTGTGAAACGAGCTCTGTCCTTCGCCTTCGTCAATAATACCCTGTACAAGAGGTCATTTAACTCTCTGTGGTTGAGATGCCTGGGACTGACGAAGCGAAAAGAGTCGTTCAGGAAGTTCACGACAGACTCTGCGGTTCTCATCAAGCGGGCCCAAAGATGAAGCTGAAGATCAAACGAATGGATTATTATTGGCCCACGATGATCCAGGACTGCCTCGAGTATGCGAAGCAATGCCACTCATGCCAAATCCATGGGGACTTTATCCATCAACACCCAAATCCTCTACATCCAATGGTGGCTAGCTGGCCATTCGAAATGTGGGGAACTGACATAGTCGGCCCTATCGAACCAGCATCGTCCAGGGGACACCGCTTCATCCTGGCGACGACTGATTACTTCTCCAAATGGGCAGAAGCAATGCCGCTGAGGGAAGTGAAGACGAAGAATATTCTCCATTTCTTCAAGACGCACGTCATCTATCGGTTTGGAACTCCGCGATGAATCGTCTCCGATAACGGTCCAGCCTACAGAAGCCACAAGATTAGTCGCTTCGCGCAGCAACACAACATAGACTGGAGATATTCCTCAGTTTATAATCCGCGAGCTAACGATCTAGCTGAGGCTTTCAACAAAACCTTGACAAAGATCGTGAAGAAGACGGTGTCCCGAAACAAAAAGGACTGGCACGAGAGACTGCAAGAAGCTCTCTGGGCGTATCGAACTACGTTCAAGACGGCCACGAACACAACGCCATACGCGTTGGTATTCGGTACGGAAGCAGTACTCCCCCTCGAGATAGAGTTACCCTCTCTACGAGTGGCAGTTCGTTACGAGCTGACGGACGAAGAAAACGCTCACCTTCGGCTTGAGGAGCTTGACGCCCTTGATGAAACCCGGCTCATAGCGCAACAAAATCTGGAGGCTTATAAAGCAAAGATGACACGCTCATATGAAAGATTGACTAGGCCAAGGACATTCCGCCAGGGCGAACTTGTACTAGTGGTCAAAAGACCTATGATTCCCAATCGCGCCAAACGGGGAAAATTCAAGCCAAACTATGAAGGCCCATACATCATAGACAAGGTCTACCAGGGTGGAGCATATCTACTCATGGATATGCATGGTGAAAGACCTTTCAGGCCAATAAACGGTTGTTTCCTGAAAAAATACTACGCTTAACGGGTCAAGGCCTAGGTCAATGATAGATGACGACGACTATGTCCGCTCGCTATCTTCCTAAGCCCGAACTCTAAGTAGTAACCGAACTTCTTCAACAACGGACCGAAACGTCCTTAAATTAATAACGGACCGAAACGTCCCTAAACTAACAACGGACCGAAATGTCCTTAAACTAATAACGGACCGAAACATCCTTAAACTAACAATGGACCACAATATCCTAAAACTGGCTGTTGACCGAGATGTCGATAAACTACGATGGATTGCAGTATCTTAAAGCCGATATATAAAAAAAAATAAGAAATAAAAAACGGTATGTCCATAAGCAAAATGGGCACGGATGAAAAACCGAAAGGGCTCCGTGAGTAAAAATAGCAGGGCTACCGGCGAGTGTTTGTGAAAACCCGAAAGGGCGCAACCTCGTTGAAAGACACTTACAGGGTCCTCTCGACCTTGTGAGGAGAAATCACCCGCGTGAGATCCTTACGACTCACAAGGGAGCAACACACTTAGGGATCCCCACGATTCCTAAGGAGAAATTACACTTGCGAGATCCTCACGACTCGTAAGGAGAACTCTCTTATGGGACCCTCACGGCTCATAAGATTTGAAAGTCTTAAGTCATAGAGACCTAAACCTGTGCTTAAGCAACCCCCACAACCTTCAATTTATGCCCTACAAGTAGCTCAATACTGACCCTTATATACAATCCACGGGCGCGAATAAACATTTCCCTAACAAAGTCCCACCCGTGACTAGGGACATGTTCGCACGATGAACAACCCTTGTGAATCCTCTCGACGTATGAGGGGAAAACTCTCTTATAAGATCCTTACGACCTACAAGAGGCCATACACTTAGGAGTCCTCACGATTCCTAAGGAGAAAACACACCTACGAGATCCTCACGACTTGTAGGGAGAAATCCCTTTATGAGACCCTTACGGCTCATGAAGTCAAAAGCCTTAGTTGACAGGATCCTAACCCTGTTCGCTAAGCCACCTTTATTCAACATCGACAGAGGCAAATGATGATTCGCTCCTGGCGACATCCCAGTTGTAGCGGTGCTGATGCCGAAATTGGTGTCTAAATCCAAGCTTGCACAAAAAGCCAACAAGCCGCACATGCATACAAAATAGCCGAAATGATGGGGCAACTTGCAATAAAAAGCCGCAAGTAAAAACGTATGCATGAAAAATAGCCGAAATGATGGGGCAACTCGCAATAAAAAGCAGCGAGTAAAATTAAAATAAATAGCCGAAATGATTGGGCACCGCGAAAAATAGCCGAAATGATGGGGCAATCGCGATCTTCGCGATATAGAAGCTGAAATGATAGAGCATCGCGGAAAAAGAAATAAAATAAAAATGAAATTCATGCCCTACAGGTGATGTTACATCTATCCCTGTATACAATCCAGGGGCGTAAACTAAGAAAGGATGATACTCCTCCCCTAGGTTTCATCATAAGAAGAAGCCAAATCTCGACGGACCGCAAGTGACCTAGAGATCGTCTCAGCACTCGTCTCGTTGCAACGGATACAACATCAAGCAAAGCGGAACAGCGATAACTCCCAGTTCCATGACTCGGCGGTCTACTCCCACTGAGAGTCAAATCCCAACTTCGTGAAATGCGGATATAATCTAGTGCAAAATTCCTGGTCACGTGGAACGCGGATAACGTCACTCTTTGACCCCATGGAAAACGTCCAGATCGGATCCTGGTCCTCGCAGAGCACGGCAGTAAACCCGTGTGAAGCATCCAGAGCGGAGCCTAGTCCTCGCCGAGCATGGCAGTGAACCCGTGTGAAGCATCTAGTGCAAAATTCCTGGTCCCGTGGAACGCGGATAACGTCACTCTTTGACCCCGCGGAAAACGCCCAGAGCGGAGCCTGGTCCTCGCCAAGCACGGTAGTGAACCTGTGTGAAGCATCCAGAGCGGAGCCTAGTCCTCGCCGAGCACGGCAGTGAACCCGTGTGAAGCATCTAGTGCAAAATTCCTGGTCATGTGGAACACGGATAACGTCACTCTTTGACCCCGTGGAAAACGTCCAGAGCGGATCCTGGTCCTCACGGAGCACGGCAGTGAACCCGTGTGAAGCATCCAGAGCAGAGCCTAGTCCTCGCCGAGCACGGCAGTGAACCCGTGTGAAGCATCTAGTGCAAAATTCCTGGTCCCGTGGAACGCGGATAACGTTACTCTTTGACCTCGTGGAAAACGTCCAGAGTGGATCCTGGTCCTCACGGAGCACGGCAGTGAACCCGTGTGAAGCATCCAGAGCGGAGCCTAGTCCTCGCCGAACACGGCAGTGAACCCGTGTGAAGCATCTAGTGCAAAATTCCTGGTCCCGTGGAACGCGGATAACGTCACTCTTTGACCCCGTGGAAAACGTCCAGAGCGGATCCTGGTCCTCGCGGAGCACGGCAGTGAACCCGTGTGAAGCATCCAGAGCGGAGCCTAGTCCTCGCCGAACACGGCAGTGAACCCGTGTGAAGCATCTAGTGCAAAATTCCTGGTCCCATGGAACGCGGATAACGTCACTCTTTGACCCCATGGAAAGCGTCCAGAGCGGATCCTGGTCCTCGCGGAGCACGGCAGTGAACCCGTGTGAAGCATCCAGAACGGAGCCTAGTCCTCGCCGAACACGGCAGTGAACCCTAGTGCAAAATTCCTGGTCATGTGGAACGCGGATAACGTCACTCTTTGACCCCGCAGAAAACGCCCAGAGCGGAGCCTGGTCCTCGCCAAGCACGGCAGTGAACCCGTGTGAAGCATCCAGAGCAAAAACCGGACTGTGGAGTCCCTAAATCCACAGACTATGATGTCCTTAACCTCGACCGTAATGTCTTAAAACTAACAATCGACCATGATGATTCTAGACCGATTTTACCTTGGTTAAAGGGTACATCTCTTCACTCCTTTGATATTTAGCGTTGTAATTCCTCAACGTCTTCAAAGAGGTGACGGGTCCCAGTAACCACACATTTCGTAGACTGTGGAGTCCTTAAATCCATGGACTATGAGGTCCTTAACCTTGACCGTGATGTCTTAAAACTAACATCGGACTGTGGAGTCCCTAAATCCACGGACTATGAGGTCCTTAACCTTGACCGTGATGTCTTAAAACTAACATCGGACTGTGGAGTCCTTAAATCCACGGACTATGAGGTCCTTAACCTTGACCGTGATGTCTTAAAACTAACATCGGACTGTGGAGTCCTTAAATCCACGGACTATGAGGTCCTTAACCTTGACCGTGATGTCTTAAAACTAACATCGGACTGTGGAGCCCTTAAATCCATGGACTATGAGGTCTTTAACCTTGACCGTGATGTCTTAAAACTAACATCGGACTGTGGAGTCCTTAAATCCACGGACTATGAGGTCCTTAACCTTGACCGTGACGTCTTAAAACTAACATTGGACTGTAGAGTCCTTAAACCCATGGACTATGAGGTCCTTAACCTTGACCGCGATGTCTTTAAACTACGATACCCTAGAAACCATCCCAAACCAACCCCTGACCCCGCGAAATATGGATAAGGGTGACCGCACCCAGCACTTGCGGGTCCTTACGACCCGTAAGGAAGAAAACTCTCTTGTGAGATCCTTACGACTCCCAAGGGAAAACCCGCTTAAGAATCCTCACGATTCTTAAGAAGAACGTACACCTACGGGATCCTCTCAACCTGTAGGGAGAAAAACTCTTTATGAGACCCTCACGGCTCATAAAGCTCAAAGTCTTAGGGGGCAGATCTTAACCCTGAATCCTAAGCCATCGCTACCCTGCAAGGAGGCCAAGATAAATTGCCCACAGAACAAGTTCAACCGAGAGAAACACACCATTAAGAAAAAATATATGTCTTTATTCATGAAACAAAATAGGCACAAAGTACAATTCATGAAAGAACAAAAAAGAAAATACTCTTATTCGGAAGTATGTACAAAAGAAAGGAAAAGATACAAGTCTTTAGCCGGCGGGCGATTTAGTAATTTTGCTAGATCATCCTGCTTTTGCTGGGCCATAGCTTCATGATTCAGGATCGCCAGAAGACGAGCCTCCGCCTGAGCCTGCTGGGCCTGATAAGAGGCGAGCCGACCTTCGAGCTCTTTCTCAGTGACCTTGTGAGCCTCGACCCTTTCGCGAGTGAACACAACAGCTTTATCAAGAGCCACCACCTCTCTGATAGACTCTTGAAGTACCCGCCAGAGTTCATACGCTTTGTTGGCCTTGGCGGTGAAAGTGGCTTGAAGCTCGCTCAGCGCCTTAGAAGCCAGTTCCCTCTCCGAGAACTTGCGGCCGAGCCTCTTCTCGCACGTCACCACGTTCTCCGCGCACCGCTCAATCAAACCTCGCAAACCCGCTTTCGCAGCCACAACCTCCGAGGAAAGACGGGTACACTCGAGCACTGTATAAATAAGCCTCCAGTCGACGGCAATACTCGATCTAGAATACGCACTAATTACCTGATATGGGAGGCAACAAGGAAAATCTCCGATGCGTATCCTACCGAGCATGCATTTACAACCATATGAATATTCAAAAGGAAATGATACCCGAAACTCTGATGTGCATGCAACATGGTGATAGTGTTCGCAATTAAAGAAAGTTCTCATGAAAAAAAAACACACACAAAGTTCATTTATCCAAGCAAAAGCATACATACGAGTACCCAGCATACATGAAAGTTCAACATAAAGCATGCGAAAACTAATACACTACGCTAACGGGAAAAGGTCGCCAAACAAAGGATCGGTAGCACAAGGGTTAACGAAACAAAGAACAAAATTCTCCATCTCTCTCTCTGCTTTCTCCAACACATCAAAGCGACGGTTTTCGCAAGGAGTCGCTCCCCACCGATTGGTGCCATGTTCGTCTGCAAAAGCAGACATAACCGCCCGCCGAGCTCTTACCTCTCTCAAGAGGTGAACTGAGCGATCTTTCAAAGCCTGAGTGATCAGGCACGCCTCGTGAAAACCCTCAAGCTTTTCTTTAGCCACGTCAAGCATCGCCAGGGTCATCTCCGCCGGGTGAGGAGGGACGTCGGTAAGTACGGCAGCAAGAATCATCCGGAGCCAGAGGGAGCCCATTGGGAGGGGGGACCCCCTACGGATCGAGAGCTCATATGTCGCTGAGTCGCATTCGTCGTCGGTAAGGAGAGGGTCCACCAATCGTGCAACAAAGCGAGGAATCATCTCCTCGATAGGCACTTCCCATGGCTGTCGACGAGCGTGTGGACGGTTGTAGGCCATAGCACTCAGTTGTTTCTCAAATTAAATCACGTCAAAATGGGAATAAATTTCTCTGTGAAAAGGAAACAGGTTATGGCCTCAAGACTATAAAGGGGAGCATTAAATGCTGCGCGCGAAAAAAATTGCATGATGGAACCCATTCCAAGGCCCAATAAAGGGAAGACATTGGAAATCAGGAAAAGGAGTGATTTCCAAGGCGCCTGCTTTGCATCTAATGCCATACACAGAAATATGGCATGAAAAATTGAATTGCCCCATAAAAGGCCCCTCACGTGTGGAGCACGTGAGCACCATGCTTGGTGTGTACTAGAAAGTGAAATAGTGCCCTGCACGTTAAAAACATCGACAACAACAATAGCAAAATGACAAAATCAAAAAAAGGGGGGGGGGCATGCAAACACAGAAGGACACGATAAGATTTATCATTCATGCTTTAAAATGTTCATACAAAATAAAAAGAAAACGTTTACAACGGTAAGACCTCGGACACAGGGCATGGATTTAGAAACTCGAACGTAACTTTGTCCAAGATCTTCCAGGCATTTCAAACCATCCTAGTATGTTTCCTCTCGCAGTCGCAAGCATCGGGGTCCTCGCGAATGTCCTCCACCCTCCGATAGGCAGCAAGTATAGCCGACTGCTGAAATGCCTGGTGCAAGAGATCAATGAGGCCGTCGCGCCTTCTCTTCGAGATTAGGCTCATCAGATACACAGAATGTATCTTATCCTCGGCAGCGTCTAATGCCCCGAGCGGTACACCGGTGCAGAAGAGAGGAAGCGCCTCCCAAATCGCCAGCACGATGAGTCTCAGAAGAGAAGAGCGACGGGGGAGTAGCCGATGGTTGTACTCGTCAAAACGGCTCATGATCTCAGTACATTGAGCGTTGGTAAACTCCTGGTTCTGGCTGCGGCCCAGCGCACGAATATTCCCGTAAGAAATGATTTCGTCAAGGTCATGCAAATGGGCATCCATGACACCTGAAATAACGATCATGAAAAATTCATTACAAACTTTTTCCTCTCGGATGTGAAAGAGACAACCCAGGATAAGAAAACCCTAAGAAGCCTCCATGGGAAGAACTGAGTTCTTCATGGGAATTAAATTCCTTATTAAGAGAAGGGAATTAAATTCCCAGAAACATTTTCTTTAGACGGAATTAAATTCCTTGGAAAGAGCAATGGATCTCATCATCCCCCTAAAGATCAAATGAACTCTGAGAGACCTACTGATTCAAAGATTAAGTGGTTTTCTATTTCTTTTTGTTTGTTGACGAATTTAAAGAAAATGGGTTCATATTAAAAGGGGTAAAATCCTTGCTATGGATTCAAAATCCAGAAGGGCATGAAAGTTCATCGATCGTTCAACATCATTACCTGAAGAAAAGAGTTCTTTTTGAACAGAGTTAAACTCTGAAAATTTTTCAAGGCAGAGAACTAAGCTCTGGAAACGAGAATTAAATTCTCAAGGAAAAAGTTGCAAGGAAGAAAATAAGCAAAAGTGGAGGCGCTTCTGAAGTGACCCCTATATTTATAGGATGGGATGAAAAAACGTTTCATCTACCCTACTCCCAGAGCAGATCCGACGGTCACAAAAGTAACAGTGTTGCACTCACGTTCAGACACGTGAGAACAACGCTGTGGGGGCATTTGTTCCCTGATTAAAAATCAGGAGAAGCCTCAGAGGAGGCATCACGTGCTCACACGTGACCAGTTATCACGTGTTGGCACGTGACGCTTAAAGCAGCGGCAAAAAGCACATTCATCCCCTGATTAAAATCAAGAAAAAGCTCCAGAAGAGGCATCACGTGCTCACACGTGACCAGTGGTCACGTGCTGGCACGTGATGGTTAAGCAGCGGCCAGAGAATAGAGCGCAGAAGGAGAGAAGCCCATTCCAGGGGTCACGTGCCTACACGTGACCAGGGGTCACGTGGCCATACGTGACCAGCTTTAAGAGCCTTATTCTTTAACAGAATTAAAATTCTGAGGATGAATCATTCAAATCTTTCCAAAATGGAGAAGGATTATTTGAAACCGTTGGATTAAAAATCTAAAGGTGATTAAATATCACCAATTTATGGAAAAATCATGGACTTGGAAAGATTTTCCCCCTAAATCTAACCGAAATAACAAAGAGATATCTTTGGATTTAAAATCCAATGGTGAATAAAATTCACCGAACAATCTAAAGGCCCAGATGAATGATAAATATAAATCAAATCTCTCAATGAGAGATTTACTTAGCAGATTGATTCTTTTCCTTTTCCTATAAATAGGAGCCAAGAAAAGAAGAGAGAGACTTTTTTTTAAGACCTTTGGACCTTTTCTTTTGATACACAGAGAGAGAGATACAGAGCCTTGGATTCTCTGCAAAAGGAAAACCTTAGGTAAGAGAAAGAAAGGGAGGCTTAAAAAGAGAATTTAATTCTCAAAAGAGTTTAACTCTTATATAAAGAAGTTCTTTCTTTGGTGGAGGATCTGTAAAGTGCACATCTCCCCATGAATTGAGAATTTAATTCTCATTGGGTCGAGATCCTGCCATGCAGATCTAAAACACAGAGGAGGAACTGAGTTTTGAGAATTTAATTCTCACAAAATAATAGGAATTCAATTCCTTCGAGATAAAATTAGGGTTTAACCCTATGTTATGCGAATTTAATTCCTTCAAAATAAACAGAACTAGGGTTTATCCCTAATTGAGAACACAATTCTCTCAAACTCACAGGAATTTAATTCCCTTAAGAGTGGTGAGTCATCTTATTGAAGACTGCCCATGAAATGAACATGACCGACAATCCCATATACTGCCCATATCATAGAATGGTGAGTCATACCATTGAAGACTGCTATGTTTTTAAAAATTGGGTGGAGAACCAATACAAACTTGGGAAAGCCTCACAGTCGTCAGATGTACCGACAAGCCACAGAGCTACGGTCATCAACACAGCTCCGCTAAGATCAAAGTTTGAGGAGCTGGGATAAGCAAACAACTGACCACCATGCTGTTAAACTGGAAACAGACGACCACCACGTCGTTAAACTGGGAACAATCGACCTCTAAGTCGTTAAACTAGGGATGTAAAAAAAATTATGTGTGTAAATAAAATAAATAAATAAAAAGCCGAAATGATGGGGCAACCGCGAATGAATAGCCGAAATGATAGGGCAAAGCTGAAATGATAGAACAATCGCGGTAAAAAAAATCTCCAAATGGCGAATGATGAGTCGCTCCTGGTACTATATTCCAGTGCAGCGATACAGACGCCAACCAAAATCCAAGTTCCCAAACGACGGATGATGAGTCGCTCCTGGTACCATATTCCAGTGCAGCGATGCAGAGGCCAACCAAAATTCAAATTCCCAATAGCGAATGATGAGTTGCTCCTGGTACCATATTCCAGTGCAGCGATGCAGACGCCAACCAAAATTCAAATCCCAAATGGTGAATGATGAGTCGCTCCTGGTACCATATTCCAGTACAGCAATGCAGACGCCAACCAAAATTTCAAATCTCTAAATGTCCCAACGGCGAATGACGAGTCACTCCTAGTACCACATTCCAGTGCAGCGATACAGACGCCAACAAAATCCCAAAATAATCCCAGCCCTACGGTTGGTCCCCGAACTGACTACCGTATACAATCCACGGGCTTAAATAATTCTCATCATACCCATACCCCACCGCAATCACCAGTCCAGTGGCCGATCCCCACCCTTGGAATTATGCTCCATTTGGGAAGACCCACTCATGTGTCCTCACGATACATGAGGAGAACAAAACTTACGGCATCCTCACGACTCGTAAGAAAACACCTTCGTAGGATCCTTACGACTCACGAAGGAAAAACACACTTAGGAGTCCCCACGACTTCTAAAGAGAAAGTACACCTACAAGATCCTTTCGATTTGTAGGGAGAAAATTCTTTTATGGGACCCATACGGCTCATAAAATTGAAAAGTCTTAGGTGATAGGGACTTAAACCTGTCTCCTAAGCCATTACTCCCCAACAGGGAACGACAAATGATAAATTGCTCCTGGCACTTGTGATTCAGTGTCAACAACGCCGATGCCGACCCTAACCCCGAAATTCCAAATCGATCCAAAAGACCCCTAATTCTTTAAACTGGGAATAAATGACCTTTAAGTCATTAAACTGGGAACAGATAACCCCTAAGTCGTTAAACGAGGAATGGGGGAATCCCCTCATGGTAAATGATGATTCTCTCCTGGTACCACATTCCAGTGTAGCGATGCTGATGCCAAACCAAAACCAAAATCCTAAGTCCTCCCAGGGCAAATGATGAGTTGCTCCTGGAATTATTCCAGTGCAACAATACTGATGCTAAATGTTCCCTTATAAAAATAAAAAAAGAGGAGGGAGAAACAGAAAGAGGAAAAGAGATGGAAAATATCCCCTAATGGAGCATCACGTGCCCACACGTGATGCGCCTTGGAGCAAAGATTATAGGCATTGCGCTTAACAATTAAGACTGAAATTGAGGCTCACGTGCAAACATGTGAGCATCTATATACAAAGTATATAGGCGCCTTCCTAAAACAAATAACAAGCCAGAGAAGCTCACGTGTCAGCACGTGATGCTCTTTGTTAGGCTAAACTTCTTAGGGGTCATGTGCCACACGTGACATTTCTGAACATCAGCTCACGTGCCAACACGTGATGCCCTTTCTCTGGGGCTGCTATATATAAGCAAACCAGTTTAATTCTATGAGAGGGTCACGCGCTACACGTGAGGGTTCCTAATCACCTTCCAAGCTGATAGAATTAAATTTTAAATAAAAGAGATCAAAACCCTATTTGAAAAATATTTCCTTAGATCTTTCTAAACAAAAAAGATTGCGCTCTGTAAAACAGAGTACTATTGGATTAAAAATCCAATGGTGATTAAAAATCACCAAGCTACAGAATAAGCTCTGTATAGGAAAATATTTCCCCAATCTTGTTAAAAAACAAGAAAAATATCTTCTGTAAAACAGAAGTTCTTGGATCAATGATCCAACGGTAGATAAAATCCCCAAATCAATTAAGGATCTCTCAATGAGAGATTTCCTTAACCGAATCAACAAATCTACCTCTACTATATAAAAGACCTTAGACTTCAAGTCGAGAGAGAGGAGACCCCCCATAAAATTTGAGAAGTAAAAAAAAAGAGAAGAGGAGTTCCCTTTGAAGAAAAGAAACCCTAAGTAAAAAAAAAAGACTTAGACATCGTTTTATCTTCTCTTACAAGAGTTTAACTCTTCAAAAAAAAGAACTTAGTTCTTCCTCTGGTTGAGATCTGCAGAAATCTCCACACAAGTTGATAATTTAATTCTCATTGGGGAGATTCTGTCATGCAGTCCCCAAAACTTAGAGGAAAGAACTAAGTTTGAAGAATTTAATTCTTCTAAAATATGTAGGAATTTAATTCCTCTGACAAATCTAGGGTTTAACCCTGCATAAAAAAACAACTGAGATCGCCTCACGAGTTTCCACGTGTGTAACGTTTTAAAAATAAATAAATAAATAATTAAATAAATAAAATCCTTTAGGTGGATTTTCTGATAATCGGTAAAATAAACCGTATTTTCCATAAAACACAACTATAATTATTTTTCAATATAGAATTAAATACGTCTATTTTAACTATGCAATTGCTAGTATTTGGTATTTATTTGGTCACTTATAAATTATTAGTTTACTTAAATATTTTCCCTTAATTAATTAAATTCAAATATTAACATAAGCTTTAATTATACATTAAATTAGTGTAAATTACAAATTTGAATAGGTTAATTTAGCAAATGTGGACCATGACAAACTTAATAACATGTCACCATACGTTCTCTTTTTCTCCATTTGTCTTTATATTTCAAGAGCATTCTAGCACAATATTAATTAAGAAATGAATTAATTAAATAAAAGAATAATTATATGTTTAAGTGGGGAAGTTCTACACATTTCTACACACTTTTTCTCTCTCTCTCTTTCCTTCCCCTAAGTGGCCAAGCCTCCCCTCAAGCTGCCCCAAAATTTCCCCCCACTTCACTTGCTTCAAAACTCTTCAAAAATTCAACAAAAATCCATGAAAAATTCCACAAATTCCTAATTTAAATCCTACCCCTTATTCTTTGACCTATCTAGTTTGGATTCATGAAGCAAGAGAGCAATTAGGGAGGACATGTTGCAAGTTTGATCTCTTGAATGTTGAGATATAATCCTAAGCCCTTGGTTTAATTTTTAGTTAATCACTTTAAATTAGCTTATTAAGTGTTTAATTTGGTTTTAAATTGATTCTAATTGCATGATTGAAAATTCTAGAAAATGGTTTGTGATCAAATTAGGGTTTTTATCATTAGATTAAGGTTTTAATGTGTAGATTAACATGTTAATGGAATGCAAAACCTAATCTAGTTACTAGTTGCTAATTGTTAAATTAAAATTTTGCTAATTATTCTATTTTGCAAACTAGGTTTTAGAAATTAATTTAAAATGTGGGATTAAAATCTAGTTAGAGTTTTTAGCACATCATTAAGCTTTCCATGAGTGGTTTAACATTTTAATATATGCAAAATCTAGTTTAGTTGTTAATTTGTTAAGTGTTACCTTTAAATTGTTAAAATTGGATAAAATTGCAAACTAGAAATTTTGGATTAATACAAATTGATGAGATTAAATTATAGAAATTGTTTGTATGACTTAGTTATGATATTTAGAGTATATTGTGGCCACTAGTTTTGTTTAAACATCAAGTTTTAAAGTAAAACGGTTAATTAACGCTTTCTATGTTTTTGCGAAATAGAACGATTTGATTAATTTTAAGGTTTTGATGATTTAAACCCTGTTTTATATTATAATTAGTGAGTTTTGGAACTACGATTTATACGTTTGCATTTTATCTCGATCAATCGGCGTTTGTACGCCGATATCGAGGGTTATTTGGTTCTTTTGCTTGAGCGGGTCATAGGTTTTAACCTATGCGCGTTTCGTGCGCCGTTTTAGTTTTATCCGCAATTCGGTTTACAATATTATATATGTTTGCGTATAGATACCCCTCATGTGGACTTCGGACGATGAAGAAGAGGATGGCGACATCGATTTCGGTAGACAAGGACCAGGTGAGTAGATGTATATCTACGGGGAAAGTCGGGTGGATGGCATATAGCACCCCCGCAAACGTAGAATAAGAATATTATGTACTGTTATTAGGAAGTCGGACGTGACCTTAGATTCTTAGAGAGTAGGGTAGTATTGAAAACTTTAGGTTGGATTAGAATGATTTAGAAAGACTTAACTAGATGATGATTGCCTTGGAGGGAATTCATAGGTTTCATGTAGACACACACACACACACTTAAACTTGACTTGGTGTATATGTGTGTGTGTGTGTGTATATAGGAATGTGTGTAGGTATACACACACACACAACATATACATGTGATATGAGGGTATTATATAATGCTTGGGGATGAGTCGATATGATCGGGCATGACACCGTGAGATATTGGATATATGACCGAAATATGATATGAAATGTGTTACGATATTAGCGGATCGTTTGGTAATGAGAAAATATATAAACGATGATATGTGTAGATGACATTGAAATGAACGAGACTCTAGAATAGAACCCGGATTGTAATATGTGACTTAATCACGATATGATATATGACATGATATTTTAGTGGATCATTTGACGATGTATATTTACACAGACAATGATATATGTTTGATGATATTGAGATATATGCGATGATCGTACTGTACTCTTGACCATGATATTTTTTGATGATGATACTATACGAATGATGATGTATATATGATAGTTAACCATACCCCGATGTTGGGATGCCGTACGATAGATTTTACCGTACGAGGCATAGATGTGATGATTGATCCGCACTCTTGACTTGAGAAAGTTGTATTACATACGTGACGTTATTGAGGCTGGATTGCCGACTACTAGAGATATCGACTCATACTTTAGGAGGATTCTTCTTACCTTTCGACTAGTTTCTTTAGTTAGTCGCTTAGCTGGTTAGGTAGATATTAGTTTAGGCTCGAGTCATACTTATTTTCAAAACTAACGAATCGTGCGTATTTTTAAAGATAGCCTAAATGATACTACGGATTTTTCAAAGGACATATCTTTTCTTAAAAACCCCATAGCCCCTAATTTTATAAAAACCACGATTCGTGCTTTTTCAAATAATAAACTATATGACTCGTAATTAGTATGTATACTCTAATTGTGCGTTTACTACGTATTCACCATTATATTCATGTTATATTCATCGTATTGCATGTTCATACATATGTTTCTTTAGCTAATATGAAACTCTGCCTGTTAGGACATCAGCACCATTACCGATGATGCGCATGTTCCACGTACACTTATTTGCCGGCTCACACACATCATCATCGGTAATTGCCATGTCACGTACACTTTAGAACATATTATCTTTTATTGATATAATCAGCTAAATGCTAGTCTAATATAATATTGTGTGATTACTCTCATGTGCTAGTTTAGACATTACATTTATTACTTAGACACTTCATGCATTCACATATTCATATTATCATGCAGTATTGTGGGGCTTATGCCGATACTCATTATTTACTTACTCATGATTTTGAGATTTTGGATTTCTATGAGATTTCTGGATTTTGGGGGAAAACCGCAAGAATTTAATAAAAGTTTAGTATCATCATTTTTAAAAATGCAAATTGCGGTTTTCTCGTGATGTATGTGTCGTCCACCATAAGATTTCATGTTTTCTGTTGGATTTCGAGACCCGATTCGAGGAGTGGATGAACCGTCTCGGGTGCATGGTGGGCCCGGTAGGTACCCCGAGGCAAGAAGATCACAGATGATGGCGTTGAGCCTGACAGGGGCACAGACTATTTACCGGTGATTTCTGGCGCGGCGGATATCCGGAGGATACCGACCGTTGTCATGAGATTTGATGATATAGGCCGATCCGGACTGCTAGAGCCCGAGATACAGAGATATTGAGATTCGAGATACAGAGATATTGAGATTCGAGATACAGAGATATTGAGACTTGAGATACAGAGATATGAAATATTGAGATACAGAGATATACCTATTTTGTGTCGATGCTTGACACGAATTTCTGTCGATTTCACTGATGAGGTTTCAGTTTTATTATATAAGATGCATTTATGTTTTTCTTATATCAGATTATTCAGATTTCATGGTTGATTTTCTCATTCATGATGCATTCATACATCAGATATGTGACATATTACTGTTTAGTGACACTGACACGATGCACTGAGTATTGCACTTATGTATAGATTATTACCCTGTCACTACTAGATGACTAGTTTTATGTAAGTATATTATTATGACCCAGGAGATCGTCGTGCATGCGATTTCTACTCGCAGATGTTTTCTACTCACGAGTTGGCAACTCACCCCCGTTGTGCCAAATTTTTCTTACAGGTTTAGATATACAGGTTTCCTTAGCGGCTTGCTGACACATTATTTCATTCAGGGTGATTGGTTGGTAGGTTGGTTCACTTGTATAGGGACCGCTGTTGTACTTTTATTATTTCATTTGTATCTAGTAAGCTCCATTAACCAGACTTGTATTACTTGGTAGATTTAGAAGACCAGTTGTTTATTCTTCGACCTTAGAGTCGCGCTTGTATTATTATGGTTTTCTGGTGGTTTTGATAGTTTTCTTTGAGTTTTGTTCCTCGCTCTTTGGCGTTGTATATTATTTTGCTTGCATGGTTGTGACCGCCAATTGGCGAAGAGCTAGTTCCCGCTTGGAGATGCATTTTATTATTATTTGTATATATTATTCTTGTATGTACCCGTTTGGGGCCAGTTTTTACAAAGGAGACTGCCGAAATTTTTGAGAAAATTTGATGTTGCTTTTGAACTTGTTTTCCTACACTTCTTCTTATAAATGGTTTAGATTTCCGGGCTTTGGCTTACTTAGATTACGTTACGCCTATAAACGTTTCGTAATTTAAGTGCCGGTCATGTTCCGTACCTTCGGGTCATGACAAAGTTGGTATCAGAGCGCTAGGTTTAACCTTTGTCCGAGTCTAGGTTGACCTTGGTTGATGGAGTAGGTGACTTAGGTAGAGTGACGTACCGTGGGTATGATCCGCGGCATACTTACGATACGCTGTTCTTCTTAAGAAACCTTAGGATGTACATTTCTTTGCATCGTATTCTATTTGTTCTTATGATTTATCTTCGTCAATGTCGGATGGTGGTTTCTGTTACCACGGTCGCATGGGCAGAGGGAGCTGCGGTTCGAATGCGATGACCGTTAGGGTATCGTCTATTCTTGAGGATTGAAGCATTGTTTAGCGTGCGGACGAAGGGTATTCACATGTCGTCCAGACGAAGTTAAAAGGTTCGAACGAATGTCAGAAACCCATTTTCCCAAGTTTAAGGTATTCGGAAGAGCATGCAGGTATTTCTATGGACCCTCTAGAAGAATGAAACCCTAACTCGACATAATGACCATGAGAACGCTGGTGAACCTTAGGGTTTACGGCAGTTCCGTGGTGCCATTAGTGAGGCTTGGGTTTGCCCTTCTACGGCTGGTCCGCAAGTGCCATGGTATGTACTGGATATTTTTAAACTGTACTTGAGTGTTGAGCTCTCAGGGAATTATGGGACTTTGATGAATCGATCGAAAGGTTTAACGTAGTCCGGATATCATGTGATGGGGTACATTACTTGGGAGACTCTAGATATGTGTATAGTTGTTGTAGCGCCATGCACTCAGCTATGAAGAGATGGGTTCAAATCAGTCGACACCAGAGAAAAGAGGAGCCCATCGACGTCGGTGTTACGATTTGCGATTTGGTGATTTGAATATCATATTTTCGTTGTTTGGATTTTGGTATTTTGAGGATTTTGTTTTATGATTTTTCTTCCTATGTACTCATTCTTTTCACTCGATTCGTGTTCCATGTATCGGATGTATCGATATTCGTTTTGTGCATATCCATTGCACTTGATTTTGATTTTATACATTCTTAGATACTGATTTGATTTCGTGTATATGGGTTGCACATGATTTTGGACTTATGCTTCGGTATATTTTTCATGAACTTTTCTTATTTCGATTTGGTTTTGTGCACACTGATGCATGTGGTTGTGAGTTTATCTATCGCGGTATACATGATTTTGATTCGGTGTATGTCGTATATCGCTGATTTCGATTTTGATATTCGATATATGTTTTCGTGCACCATGTGCACTGGACTGAGATTCTTGCGCACACTTGGCGCACTTGATGCGATTTTGTACACACCAGATGCACTAAATCGGGATTTGTGCAGATTAGATGCACCTGATATTGTTGTCGTGCACGCCCGTGCACTTGACAGTTGTTTTTGGTGCACACCCGTTGCACTCGGTTTTGTTTCTGTGCATACTCGTGGCATCTGTGTTTGGTTTTGATTTTCGTGCGCACCGGACGCACGAGGTATTTGTATACTGTATTTGAGATTGATTTTATTTTGAGCAGCATGTTTTTATGATAATTACTATTTGATTTAGTAACTGAGCAGGATTGTTCTGAGAACAGTACCTAGGTGTTTTTGCATGCATTGATAGTTACCGAAGGGATTTCCAAAAAAGGAGCTATAGACTCCATATTTTCCTACGTGTCTGAGGTGACACGAAATATTTTACAAAGGAAACCCTTTCTAAATTATTTTCAAAAAGGGCAGGACGTGTATGTTAAATAAAAGATATATATATATATATATATATATATATATATATATATATATATATATATATACACACACCTATTTTTTTCCTTAAAATGAACATCCGGTACTTGTGCCGTGATACGCGCATCGCACGATTTGAAAAAGGGTTTTGCATGCATTTCTAGTTGGATGTTTCGCTATTTTTACGAACGATGCGTACTATATACGTATTATTATTTTAAGTTAGTTTTCGTATTGGATTTTGACATGGGATTTTCGTGATGACTCCGATGATTACGTTATATATGACGGAGTTTTGATTTTGGGTTATGTACCTGTTTTTCATGCGCATGCATTGAGCTAAGAAGTGTTTTATGTATTGATGATTTCGGAGCCCTGACGATTTGAGTGTTTTGCTAAATGTTTTAGTATTTGGGGGAGTTTTAATTAAAATTCGGGGACCGAATTTCTTTAAAGGGGGAAGATTGTAACGTTTTAAAAATAAATAAATAAATAAATAAAATCCTTTAGGTGAATTTTCTGATAATCGGTAAAATAAACCGTATTTTCCATAAAACACAACTATAATTATTTTTCAATATAGAATTAAATACGCCTATTTTAACTATATAATTGCTAGTATTTGGTATTTATTTGGTCACTTATAAATTATTAGTTTACTTAAATATTTTCCCTTAATTAATTAAATTCAAATATTAACATAAGCTTTAATTATACATTAAATTAGTGTAAATTAGAAATTTGAATGGGTTAATTTAGCAAATGTGGACCATGACAAACTTAATAACATGTCACCATACATTCTCTTTTTCTCCATTTGTCTTTATATTTCTAGAGCATTCTAGCACAATATTAATTAAGAAATGAATTAATTAAATAAAAGAATAATTATATGTTTAAGTGGGGAAGTTCTACACATTTCTACACACTTTTTCTCCCCCTCTCTCTCTTTCCCTCCCCTAAGTGGCTGAGCCTCCCCTCAAGCTGCCCCAAAATTTTTCCCCACTTCACTTTCTTCAAAACTCTTCAAAAATTCAACAAAAATCCATGAAAAATCCCACAAATTCCTAAT
This sequence comes from Agapanthus africanus, assembly GCA_030015575.1. Lineage (NCBI taxonomy): Eukaryota > Viridiplantae > Streptophyta > Magnoliopsida > Asparagales > Amaryllidaceae > Agapanthus > Agapanthus africanus. The sequence continues at coordinate 397,711,780 of CM057338.1, read as the reverse complement.
TTAAATCCTACCCATTATTCTTTGACCTATCTAATTTGGATTCATGAAGCAAGAGAGCAATTAGGGAGGCCATGTTGCAAGTTTGATCTCTTGAATGTTGAGGTATAAGCCTAAGCCCTTGGTTTAATTTTTAGTTAATCACTTTAAATTAGCTTATTAAGTGTTTAATTTGGTTTTAAATTGGTTCTAATTGCATGATTGAAAATTCTAGAAAATGGTTTGTGATCAAATTAGGGTTTTTATCATTAGATTAAGGTTTTAATGTGTAGATTAACATATTAATGGAATGCAAAACCTAATCTAGTTACTAGTTGCTAATTGTTAAATTAAAATTTTGCTAATTATGCTATTTTGCAAACTAGGTTTTAGAAATTAATTTAAAATGTGGGATTAAAATTTAGTTAGGGTTTTTAGCACATCATTAAGCTTTCCATAAGTGGTTTAACATTTTAATATAGGCAAAATCTAATTTAGTTGTTACTTTGTTAAGTGTTACCTTTAAATTGTTAAAATTGGATAAAATTGCAAACTAGAAATTTTGGATTAATACAAATTGATGAGATTAAATTATAGAAATGGTTTGTATGACTTAGTTATGATATTTAGAGTATATTGTGTCCACTAGTTTTGTTTAAATATCAAGTTTTGAAGTAAAACGGTTAATTGACGCTTTCTAGGTTTTTGCGAAATAGAACGATTTGATTAATTTTAAGGTTTTGATGATTTAAACCCTGTTTTATATTATAATTAGTGAGTTTTGGAACTACGATTTGTACGTTTGCATTTTATCTCGATCAACCGGCGTTTGTACGCCGATATCGAGGGTTATTTGGTTCTTTTGCATGAGCGGGTCATAGGTTTTAACCTATGCGCGTTTCGTGCGCCGTTTTGGTTTTATCCGCGATTCGGTTTACAATATTATATATGTTTGCATATAGATACCCCTCACGTGGACTTCGGACGATGAAGAAGAGGATGGCGGCATCGATTTCGGCAGATAAGGACCAGGTGAGTAGATGTATATATACGGGGGATGTCGGGTGGATGGCGTATAGCACCCCCGCAAACGTAGAATAAGAATATTATGTACTATTATTAGGAAGTCGGATGTGACCTTAGATTCTTGGAGAGTAGGGTACTTGTAACACCCAAGCCCAATGCTACTAATTTCTGTTACTTTATGAATGGAGTGTGACCTTCATTTCATTTATCTTGTTTGATTGTTACTTACTGTAAAATTTTACCCGGCAAATTCATTTCTGCATATAACAAATTTTGGCATCTAAAATAAAATTAAAAATATCTATCTTGGCCTACTTGACACCCCTAACCCTGTTGTAGCATTCGTGCATCGTGATCTTGTCCCGTTCAGTGAACCGGGCGAGTTTGGACGGCTACACGTGCGTACGTGTGTCCGTTTTGGGGGTATGCTTTTTGATAGCAAAACACTTCATTTTAAATTTTGGATCCCGCCTAAAATTCTATTATTTCAATTTCAAATTTTTGGACCCGACCCGGGCGCGATTTGGAAATGTTTTACTTTGCGCCAAAATCCCAAATTTTATTATTTTTTAAACGTCGTATATTTTTCTAAACATACAAAATTTTTACTGTTAATTAAAACCTCATACTATATCTTTCATACCTTTTAAATCATTAATTAAATTTTCCCTTAACCAGAAAATCATTGCCTCCCACCAATCAGCCTCCTTTATCCTTCCCGCAGGCCCCACACCCCGTATCTCTCTCTCTCTCTCTCCTCTCTCCCCCGTCTCTCTCTCTCTCCTCTCCCCCGTCTCTTTCTCTCTCTTTCTTCAATATTTTAAAACCTCATTCCCTCCTTCATTTCTTCCTCACACGTAAACCAAAACACCACGAACCCTAGCCACCGTGCTCCTCGCCGCCGCAGCCCTAACGCCGACGCCAGCACCGCCGGGACCCTCGCCTCCTCTGCCTCGTCTCACCCACATCCTCTTTCATCCACCCTCGCGCGCCCTGCACCCTCACCGCGACCACCTGCACCCGCTCTTGCATCTCGCCGCCGACGATCACCTTGTCGTCGCCTCCCGCCTTCGTCCTCGTCATTCTCATCTCCATCACCTCTCTTTCATCAACCTCCGTGCACCCTACACCTGTTCCCGCGGCCGCCTGTGCACCCTGCATACGCCAACCTCCACCGGATCTGTCGCCGCCGGCGGTCTCGCCTCTGTACCCGGCCTTCGTACAACCCACTGTAAGCCTTCTCCTCCTCTTTCCTCCTTCCTTTCTTCTCTAGTTTCTTTCTATTCTTGATTGCACATCTTGGTCTTTACTGTTCACATTTTGGTCGGAATCCGACGATGCCGACGACGTGACCTGACGTTCCAGCGAGGTACCCCGACCCGCGTGGTTCCATTGCTCGTCGTTTGGGTTCTTTCCGTGAACCGTGCGCCCGTCGCGAGTTTCCCCGCCGACATTTTACGTTCCGTTTTTCCTGGTTCGCGACCCATCGAGGCAACCCCTTGCTACATGCTATACAATATTTACATATATATTATGACACCCTAAACCTGTAAATTTAACCTTGGTACGATAATTTCCCACTTTTTCATGTACAATATTTACCTTTCAACTTGGAACCTACAGTTGCAATTGAACCTAATAACTACATTTACCTGTTTAAACACATTTTTTTATATTAACATAGCTTATGGAATTTATCTCTATAGTTTTGTTCCATTCGGACACTCGTATGCATTTTAACCTGTAATAGCTGTATTGAACCTTTATATAAATCATTGCACCTCTAAAGTGCCTAAACTCGTCAACATGATTAACAGGCCATAATAGTCATACTGCATTCGCATAACATTGAAATTATCCCTGTGACACGACTGATTACCGTACTGCAAATTGAGTAAATCTGCCTATTGCTTAATTTATTGCTTATATCATGTTGATGATAACCATGCTTGCTTGTATAACTGATTGTGAGCACACCTGTGTATCGTTTACATCTTGACCTGACTTGCTACATGCTTATTGATTGACCTGATATGGTACCGTACACTGTTGACTTGACCTGATGTACCATGACCTGATCCGTTACCTGATCTCGTGTCTAATGCCAACAAACCTGACATGTAGTCCTCATGGACTGTTCTTGTTGTCTATCCAGACAAACCTGCTCTTTCCTGATCCTGTGTTGGCATTAGCTCACGATTACTGAATACCTGACTTGACATACATAACTTGGGGGTATGGGGAAATCAATGGTGAAACCTGACTTGTAACTCAACAGTTCGATACTTGTTCTGATCAGTCTTACGGGCTAGGCCAGCCCCAGAGTGATGATGCTGACATCACTCGCCTGTACCTGCTATCTTTTACTGTCTAGCGGCACGTCTCGGTTTTAGCCCGAGAGTCTTAGACCGTGGTTCCGGGCATGCACGGGATACTATTGAGTTACATCGATGATTCATCAATTTGGTTTCAAAGACTTTAGAAAAGAAAACCTGATAGAACGGTTAGTTTACCCACAGCACACTACCCCGTACTGCTCTGATTCATATTGTTATTACTCTTGCTTTATTCATGTTTATATTGCATTGCCTGTTACCCTGTTCATATTATATTACTTGATGACATGACGCGCTGACGTCTGGTTTGCATGGCCCAGATTCCGTACCGCTGTTGCAGTCCAAGCAGGAGTACTTCAGCCAGCAGGCTGAGCTGTGAGTTCAGTAGTAGCTAGTTCATTTACTTTCTGCATTTTATTCCTGATGTGAGCCCGCATTATGGGACATACATTCCAGTTATTTTGTATTGGATCTTCGCTTCCGCATTTATTTATTATTGACTCCTGTTATCTTGGATTATGGACATATTTTAGATAGTTTTATTTTGTTCTTGATATCTCTACAGCCGTAATGTGACTGTGGATGGATGCTTCCTACCCATAGGTAGCATGGTTGGCTATGTCACGTGCCCATTTTAGCGTACCCTGGGAAGCGGGGCGTGACATGGTTCTTTTGGTATCAGAGACATAGGTTAGTTGGGTTGATTCTTTTGTAGTTGGGTATTGTACCCAATACACGAATCAGAATACCCGTGTTTAGGAAACATGTCCTGCCACCTTGCCGTTTACCATTCTTGAATCACATTCTTCCTGATTATATCTTTTGCGATGTGCAAACTTCCTTTGCATATCGACTCAAAAACCTGATTCCTTGTTATCTCTAGGACTTAGGCGACTTGGGTAGAGTTATGTAATTGTGGCTATGATACCGCAGCATAGTTACAATGCTGTACTCTATTTAAGTAACTTGGAGTTCTAGTCTTGATCTATATTTTAAATCTATCATCATACTAATGTTGGGTGTTTTGATTTCAGGAATATGGCAGATAGGAATTTGAAGACGTACCAGAGGCGTGTGGACGAAGCCGCCATGCTTGGAGTGATAAGAAGAATGCTGGAGAATCAAAAGAGACAGACCGAGCTGATCCAGCAGCAGGCGGAATCGTTCCAGGAAGGTTTGCGGACCATTCAGCAGTCCGTAGACAAGGTTGAAGCTAAACCAGTCGACCGGGTAGGGACCGTGGCAGATTTCAGGCGTTTGGGTCCGTCTACATTTACTGGTTTGGAGGAGCCGTTGCCAGCATAGCAGTGGCTAGTTGACACAGAGAATTTGCTTATTGCGGCACAGATTCCAGATGAGAAAAGAGTTGATGTGGGACGCATTCAGTTAGTGGACTACGCTCGAGAATGGTGGCTTATGGAGGAGACCCGCTTGCCCAAGCCGATCAAGTGGGCAGACTTTTCAAAGAGTTTCCTGGAGAAGTTCTTCCCGCGGACTGCACGGGAGGAAATGGAAGAGAAATTCATCGGGCTAAAGCAGAATGGAGCACCCGTGGATGTGCATGCAGCAGAATGGACGAGACTCAGCAGATTCGCTGGACCTTTAGTTGCCAACGATGCAGACAGGGCACGGAGGTTCATGCGCAGCTTGGATGTGGACATCCAGAGGCAGATTGTCTCCCTGGGTTTGACCACTTTCTCACAGGTTCTTACGGCAGCTCGGGAACAGCAGAGTTTATCTGGGATGAACGGGAGTTTGCAGCAGACAGCTGTTGCGGTAAGGAAGCCAGCATTTGTACCAAACCGAGCTCATGGTCGCAAGGGTATTCCAGTGGACCGTCGTGGTGTAGCACCAATGAAGAAGACTGTGATCGTTGATCGAAGAAGGAGCGTGATTTGTGACTACTGACGTTTACCTGGGCACGTGCAGCGGGAGTGTTGAAGGAAGCAGGGACTCTGTTTAGTTTGTGGAGCGGCAGATTACAATGTCAGTGCTTGTCCGTCGAAGCTTCGTACGAGGGATGATATTCAGAAGCCTCCGCAGAAACCGTTCCAAGGACAGAAGCAGCTGACTCAAGGACCTAATCAGGCTCGAGCTTTTATTTTGACAGCTGAGGAAGCTAAGGCGTCAGGAGAAGTCGTTTCAGGTATTCTACCCGTTCATGGTTTTCCCGCATTAGCATTATTTGATTCTGGTGCATCCCATTGTTTTATGTCATCCAAGTTTGTGACTACACACTCGATTACCTGCACAACCCTGTCTAGTTTCTGGGACATAAAAACTGGGAATGGGAAAATCATATCTAGTAGGGAATGTAAAGATTGTACAGTTGTTGTTTGCAGACGGGAACTCTTTGCAGATTTCTTGGTGATTGATACGGGCAGCTACGAAGTCGTCTTGGGAATGGATTTTCTTGGCACTTTCCATGCTCACATTGATTGTAGGGCAAAGAAAGTAATTTTCCAGATTCCCGGACATCCCGAGTTTACCTTCACTGGAGGAAGCAGTTCTGTCGGGCCAGTCGAGTTTAGGGCTAGGCCGACAAACAATATTCTTGCAGCAATGGAAGTTGATGAGAGTGAAGAGCCGGCTGTTGTTTGTGATTTTATGGACGTGTTTGAAGATATATCGGGTTTACCGCCGAAGTGAGACGTGGAGTTCGCAATTGATCTTATTCCTGGTGCAGCGCCAGTATCCAAAGCGTATTATCCAATGGCACCAGTAGAGTTGGAAGAAGTCAAGAAACAGGTTGCTGAATTGCTTGAAAAGGGTTGGATCCGGAGCAGTAACTCTCCTTGGGGAGCTCCAGTTCTTCTAGTAAAGAAGAAGGATGGCACAAGAAGGATGTGCATCGACTATCGAGAATTAAACCGGGTGACTATTAAGAATAAGTACCCTATCCCTCGCATTGAAGAACTTTTTGAGCAGCTTAGTGGCGCGAGGGTATTCTCGAAGCTGGATTTGCGATCCGGATATTATCAGGTTCGAGTGAAAGCAGAAGATATTTGCAAAGCGGCGTTTCGAACTCGGTACGGACATTACGAATACTTAGTGATGCCTTTCGGAGTAACGAATGCGCCGGCAGTATTCATGAACTTGATGAACCGAATCTTTTCACCTTTCTTGAACCAGTTTATTGTGGTATTCATTGACGATATTCTGGTTTACTCGAAGAGTTTCGAGGAGCATGCTGAGCATTTGAAGATCGCACTGCAGACGTTGAGACAGGAGAAGCTTTATCCAAAGATGAGTAAGTGCGAGTTTTGGCTGGAGGAAGTGAAGTTTTTGGGGCATGTTGTGTCGGGCGATGGAATTGCCGTCGATCCCGAAAAGATTGCAGCAGTTCGTGATTGGCCAATTCCAAAGAATGTTGCTGAGATAAGAAGTTTCCTTGAATTAGTCGGATACTACAGAATATTTGTGGACAACTTTGCTCGTCTGGCGGAGCCGTTGACCAAGCTTACGCGCAAGGAGATACCTTTTGTATGGACGGATAAATGTGCGTTAGCTTTTGAGACGTTGAAGCAGAAGTTGATAACCGCCCCTATTCTGACCGTGCCAGACAATTCCGGAGGATTGGTGATTCACAGCGACGCATCTGGGAAAGGATTGAGATGTGTTTTGATGTAGCATGGGAAGGTTGTAGCGTACGCATCGAGACAGTTGAAGACCCATGAGAAGAATTACCCAACTCATGACTTAGAGCTTGCGGCTGTGATTTTCGCTTTGAAGATTTGGAGACACTACCTTTTGGGCGAAAGGGTCGAAGTTTTCACTGATCATAAGAGCTTGAAGTATGTGTTCACGCAGAAGGAGCTTAATATGAGGCAGCGTAGATGGTTGGAGCTGATGGATGACTACGATCTGGATCTTAAGTACCATCCGGGGAAGGTTAACATCGTGCCGGATGCGCTTAGTCGGTTACCAGCAATTCAGGTGTTAACTACGCAGAAGGAGATCGTTGCAGATTTTCGAAGATTTAACTTGGAGGTTGTGCTACCGCGTTCTTCGGGACAGTTGATGCAGCTGCAAGTACATTCATCGTTGATCGAGAATATTAAAGCAGCCCAATCGTAGGATCCTAGACTGCAAAAGTTATGAGAACAGGTTGAAGCCGGGCTACGAACAGATTTATTGATCCACGAAGATGGTTCGTTGAGGTATGGTAGCCGTTTGTGTGTGCCAAAGGGAGATATTCGTGAAGAGCTTATGAAGGAGGCACACAGTTCAGCTTATTCTGTACATCCAGGAGGCACAAAGATGTACCGATATATTCGACAGCATTTCTGGTGGGAAGGCATGAAACGGGAGATTGCTCGCTTTGTGGCTAAGTGCTTGGTGTGTCAGCAAGTTAAGGATGAACATCAAAGGGTTGCTGGTTTATTGCAACCACTTCCGATTCCTCAGTGAAAGTGGGAACATATAACCATGGACTTCGTGAAGGCTTTACCGCGGAGTCCAAAGGGCAACAATGCTGTATGGGTGATTGTTGACCGGTTGACCAAGATAGCCCACTTTATTCCTTTCCGGGTTGGTCAATCCATAGAGACTTTGGCGGAGCGGTACATGCAAGAGATTGTAAGATTGCATGGAGTACCGGTGAGCATCGTGTCCGATCGGGACACTCGGTTCTTATCACACTTTTGGCGGAGTCTACAGGAAAGTTTGGGGACTCGATTGAAGTTTAGCACGGCTTATCATCCTCAAACTGATGGTCAGTCGGAGAGAACGATCCAAACTCTTGAAGATATGTTGAGGGCATGCATGTTGGACTTCAAGGGCTCTTGGGAGGATCATCTACATTTGGTGGAGTTTTCCTACAACAACAGTTTTCAGGCAACTATCCAGATGGCTCCGTTTGAAGCTTTGTATGGTCGTAAGTGCCGTTCACCTGTTTGTTGGGACGATGTCGGTGAACGAAGATTATTGGGACCAGATTTGGTTATGCAGACAGTTGAGAAGGTTAACACTATCAGAAATCATATGAAGGCAGCTCAAGACAGACAGAAGAGTTGGGCAGATACGTCAAGAAGACCTCTAGAGTTCGCCGTGGGTGATTTGGTATTCTTGAAGATATCACCGACTAGAGGGGTGATTCGTTTTGGGAGTCGAGGAAAGCTTATTCCTCGATTCGTTGGACCCTTTGAGATCGTGGAGCGTGTTGGTGAGGTAGCGTATCGTTTGGAGTTACCGCAGTCCTTGGCGAGCGTGCACGATGTGTTTCACGTATTTCAACTCCGTAAGTATGTTCGTGATGAAACGCATGTATTGGATCATTCGGAGCTAACGGTACGGGAAGACTTGACTTTTGAGGAGCGACCGATTGAAATCGTGGATCGAAGGGAAAAGCTTCTTAAGAACAAGGTGATCCCTCTTGTGCTTGTTTCTTGGGGTAATCGCTCGCGTGGAGAGTCCACTTGGGAACGAGAAGATGAAATCCGGCAGAAGTTTCCTCACCTTTTCTTGTAGTTTTCTGTCTTTGTATTCTTGGAATTTCTAGGACGAAATTCTTTTTGTAGTTGGGTATAATGTAACACCCGAGCCCAATGCTACTAATTTCTGTTACTTTATGAATGGAGTGTGACCTTCATTTCATTTATCTTGTTTGATTGTTACTTACTGTAAAATTTTACCCGGCAAATTCATTTCTGCATATAAAAAATTTTGGCATCTAAAATAAAATTAAAAATATCCATCTGGGCCTACTTGACACCTCTAACCCTGTTGTAGCGTCCGTGCATCGTGATCTCGTCCCGTTCAGTGAACCGGGCGAGTTTAGATGGCTACGCGCGCGTACGTGTGTCCGTTTTGGGGGTATGCTTTTTGATCGCAAAACACTTCATTTTAAATTTTGGATCCCGCCTAAAATTCTATTATTTCAATTTCAAATTTTTGGATCCGACCCGGGCGCGATTTGGAAATGTTTTACTTTGCGCCAAAATCCCAAATTTTATTATTTTTTAAACGTCGTATATTTTTCTAAACATACAAAATTTTTACTGTTAATTAAAACCTCATACTATATCTTTCATACCTTTTAAATCATTAATTAAATTTTCCCTTAACCAAAAAATCATTGCCTCCCACCAATCATCCTCCTCTATCCTTCCCGCAGGCCCCACACCCCGTATCTCTTTCTCTCTCTCTCCTCTCTCCCCGTCTCTCTCTCTCCTCTCCCCCGTATCTCTCTCTCTCTCTTTCTTCTATATTTTAAAACCTCATTCCCTCCTTCATTTCTTCCTCACGCGTAACCCAAAACACCACGAACCCTAGCCACCGTGCTCTTCGCCGCCGCAGCCCCAACGCCGGCGCCAGCACCGCCGGGACCCTCGCCTCCTCTGCCTCGTCTCACCCACATCCTCTTTCATCCACCCTCGCGCGCCCTGCACCCTCACCACGACCACCTGCACCCGCTCTTGCATCTCGCCGCCGACGATCACCTCGTCGTCGCCTCCCGCCTTCGTCCTCGTCATTCTCATCTCCATCACCTCTCTTTCATCAACCTCCGTGCACCTTACACCTGTTCCCACAGCCGCCTGCGCACCCTGCACACGCCAACCTCCACCGGATCTGTCGCCGCCGGCGGTCTCGCCTCTGTACCCGGCCTTCGTATAACCCACTGTAAGCCTTCTCCTCCTCTTTCCTCCTTCCTTTCTTCTCTAGTTTCTTTCTATTCTTGATTGCACATCTTGGTCTTTACTGTTCATATTTTGGTCGGAATCTGACGATGCCGACGACGTGACCTGACGTTCCAGCGAGGTACCCCGACCCGCGTGGTTCCATTGTTCGTTGTTTGGGTTCTTTCCGTGAACCGTGCGCCCGTCGCGAGTTTCCCCGCCGACAATTTACGTTCCGTTTTTCCCGGTTCGCGACCCGTCGAGGCAACCCCTTGCTACATGCTATACAATATTTACATATATATTATGACACCCTAAACCTGTAAATTTAACCTTGGTACGATAATTTCCCACTTTTTCATGTACAATATTTACCTTTCAACTTGGAACCTACAGTTGCAATTGAACCTAATAACCACATTTACCTGTTTAAACACATTTTTTTATATTAACATAGCTTATGGAATTTATCTCTATAGTTTTGTTCCATTCGGACACTCGTATGCATTTTAACCTGTAATAGCTGTATTGAACCTTTATATAAATCATTGCACCTCTAAAGTGCCTAAACTCGTCAACATGATTAACAGGCCATAATAGTCATACTGCATTCGCATAACATTGAAATTATCCCTGTGACACGACTGATTACCGTACTGCAAATTGAGTAAATCTGCCTATTGCTTAATTTATTGCTTATATCATGTTGATGATAACCATGCTTGCTTGTATAACTGATTGTGAGCACACCTGTGTATCGTTTACATCTTGACCTGACTTGCTACATGCTTATTGATTGACCTGATATGGTACCGTACACTGTTGACTTGACCTGATGTACCATGACCTGATCCGTTACCTGATCTCGTGTCTAATCCCAACAAACCTGACATGTAGTCCTCATGGACCGTTCTTGTTGTCTATCCAGACAAACCTGCTCTTGCCTGATCCTGTGTTGGCATTAGCTCACGATTACTGAATACCTGACTTGACATACATAACTTGGGGGTATGGGGAAATTAATGGTGAAACCTGACTTGTAACTCAACAGTTCGATACTTGTTCTGATCAGTCTTACGGGCTAGGCCAGCCCCGGAGTGATGATGCTGACATCACTCGCCTGTACCTGCTATCTTTTACTGCCTAGCGGCACGTCTCGATTTCAGCCCGCGAGTCTTAGACCGTAGTCCCGGGCATGCACGGGATACTATTGAGTTACATCGATAATTCATCAATTTGGTTTCAAAGACTTTAGAATAGAAAACCTGATAGAACGGTTAGTTTACCCACAGCACAATACCCCGTACTGCTCTGATTCATATTGTTATTACTCTTGCTTTATTCATGTTTATATTGCATATTATATTACTTGATGACATGACGCGTTGACGTCTGGGTTTGCATGGCCCAGATTCCGTACCGCTGTTGCAGTCCGAGCAGGAGTACTTCAGCCAGCAGGCTGAGCTGTGAGTTCAGTAGTAGCTAGTTCATTTACTTTCTGCATTTTATTCCTGATGTGAGCCCGCATTATGGGACATACATTCCAGTTATTTTGTATTGGATCTTCGCTTCCGCATTTATTTATTATTGACTCCTGTTATCTTGGATTATGGACATGTTTTAGATAGTTTTATTTTGTTCTTGATATCTCTACAGCCGTAATATGACTGTGGATGGATGCTTCCTATCCACAGGTAGCATGGTTGGCTATGTCACGTGCCCATTTTAGCGTACCCTGGGAAGCGGGGCGTGACAGTACTATTGAAAACTTTAGGTTGGATTAGACTGATTTAGAAAGACTTAACCAGAGGATGATTGCCTTGGAGGGAATTCATAGGTTTCATGTAGACACACACACACACAAACTTGACTTGGTGTATATGTGTGTGTGTATGTATATATTGGAATGTGTGTAGGTATACACACACACACACAACATATACATGTGATATGAGGGTATTATATGATATTTGGGGATGAGTCGATATGATCGGCCATGACGCAGTGAGATATTGGATATATGACCGAAATATGATATGAAATGTGTTACGATATTAGCGGATCGTTGGGTAATGAGAAAATATATAAACGATGATATGTGTAGATGACATTGAAATGAACGAGGCTCTAGAATAGAACCCGGATTGTAATATGTGACTTAATCACGATATGATATATGACATGATATTTTAGTGGATCATTTGACGATGTATATTTATATAGATAATGATATATGTTTGATGATATTGGGATGTATGCGATTATAGTATTGTACCCTTGACCATGACATTGTTTGATGATAATACTATACGAACGATGATGTATATATGATAGTTGACCATACCCCGATGTTGGGATGCCGTACGATGGATTTTACCGTACGAGGCATAGATGTAATAATTGATCCGCACTCTTGACTCGAGAAAGTCATACTACGTACGTGACGCTATTGAGGTTGGATCGCCGACTACTAGAGATATCGACTCATATTTTAGGAGGATTCTTCTTACCTTTCGACTAGTTTCTTTAGTTAGTCTCTTAGGTGGTTAGGTATATATTAGTTTAGGCTCGAGTCATACTTATTTTCAAAACTAACGAATCGTGCACATTTTTAAAGATAGCCTGAGAGATACTACGGATTTTCCAAAGGACATATCTTTTCTTAAAAACCCTGTAGCCCCTAATTTTCTAAAAACCACGATTCGTGCTTTTTCAAACAACAAACTGTATGACTCGTAATTAGTATGTATACTCTAATTGTGCGTTTACTACATATTCACCGTTATATTCATGTTGTATTCATTGTATTACATGTTCATACATATGTTTCTTTAGCTAATATAAAACTCTGCCTGTTAGGACACCAGCACCATTACTGATGATGTGCATGTTCCACGTACACTTATTTGCCGGCTCACACACATCATCATTGGTAATTTCCATATCACGTACTCTTTAGAACACATTATCTTTTATTGATATAATCAGCTAAATGCTAGTCTAATATAATATTGTGTGATTACTCTCATGTGCTAGTTTAGATATTGCATTTATTACTTAGACACTTCATGCATTCAGATATTCATATTATCATGCAGTATTGTGGGGCTTATGCCGATAATCATTATTTACTTACTCATGATTTTGGGATTTTGGATTTCTATGAGATTTCTGGATTTTGGGGGGAAACCGCAAGAATTTAATAAAAGCTTATTATCATCATTTTTAAAAATGCAAGTTGTGGTTTTCTCGTGATGTATGTGTCGTCCACCATGAGATTTCATGTTTTCTGTTGGATTTCGAGACCCGATTCGAGGAGTGGATGAACCATCTCGGGTACATGGTGGGCCCGGTAGGTACCCCGGGGCAAGAAGATTGCAGATGATGGCGTTGAGCCTGGCAGGGGCATGGACTATCTACCGGTGATGTCTGGCGCGGCGGATATATGGAGGATACCGACCGTTGTCGTGAAATTTGATGATATGGGCCGATCCGGACTGCCGGAGCCCAAGATACAGAGATATTGAGATTCGAGATACAGAGATATTGAGACTTGAGATACAGAGATATGAGATATTGAGATACAGAGATATACCTATTTTGTGTCGATGCTTGACACAGATTTCTGTCGATTTCACTGATGAGGTTTCAGTTTTATTATACAAGATGCATTGATGTTTTTCTTATATCAGATTATTCAGATATCATGGTTGATTTTCTCATTCATGATGCATTCATACATCAGATATGTGACATATTACTGTTTAGTGACACTGACACGATATACTGAGCATTGCACCTATGCATAGATTATTACCCTGTCACTACTATATGACTAGTTTTATGTAAGTATATTATTATGACCCAGGAGATCGTCGTGCATGCGATTTCTACTCGCAGATGTTTTCTACTCACGAGTTGGCAACTCACCCCCGTTGTGCCAAATTTTTCTTACAGGTTTAGATGTACAGGTTTCCTTAGCGGCTTGCTGACACATTATTTCATTCAGGGTGATTGGTTGGTAGGTTGGTTCACTTGTATCAGGACCGCCGTTGTACTTTTATTATTTCATTTGTATCTAGTAAGCTCCATCAACCAGACTTGTATTACTTGGTAGATTTAGAAGACCAGTTGTTTATTCTTCGACCTTAGAGTCGCGCTTGTATTATTATGGTTTTCTGGTGGTTTTGATGGTTTTCTTTGAGTTTTGTTCCTCACTCTTTGGCGTTGTATATTATTTTGCTTGCGTGGTTGTGACCGCCAATTGGCGAAGAGTTAGCTCCCGCTTGGGGATGCCTTTTATTATTACTTGTATATATTATTCTTGTATGTACCCGTTTGGGGTCAGTTTTTACAAAGGAGTCTCTGCCGAAATTTTTGAGAAAATTTGATGTTGCTTTTGAACTTGTTTTCTTACACTTCTTCTTTTAAATGGTTTAGATTTTTGGGCTTCGGCTTACTTAGATTTTGTTATGCCTATAGACGTTTCATAATTTAAGTGTCGGTCACGTTCCGTACCTTCGGGTCGTGACAACATGACCCTTTAAAACAAGTGCTTAGCACTTATAAAAGAAAAAAAGGGCATAAAACCCAAAGACAGTCCTCGTTTTAGGGCGTCTCACGTACCCACACGTGACCCCTAATAGTTCTTAGCACTTATAAAAGGAGGATAGAATAAATCCAAGGAGGCAGCGCCCAACTGTGGGACGCCTCACGTGCCTACACGTGATGGTCACAAGCTTTAAGTGTTTAACACTTACATACATATGAGGATTTGGACCCAAGTATACAGTGTCAACTTTCAGGCGTTTCACGTGCCACACGTGATCGCCCCAGAGTTTCAGTGTTCAACACTGCTTTAGAGTATCACGTGGGAGCACGTGAGCGCCAAGCAAATGTTAGTGTTTAACACTATGAGAGGTCAAACTTAGCCTAAACATAGCCAAGTCTCTCGAGGCCAAAACCCCTTTTCAACTGAGTCTTCCTATGCTCAGGTCTCCCCAAATCGATCTTAGTTCCAAAGATGATTAATGATGTCCTAGCATATGGTATCTAAAATGGAGTTCATTCCACCATGATCTTTCCCTTCAATCTGGAATTCGGTTCAAGGGTACATCTCTCCGTACCTCTGATACATGTCATTGTAATTCTTCAACGTCTTCAGAGAAATGGAGGGTCCCGACAACCAATAGCTCTTTGGTGCATTCCCAAACCCATGAGCACATCACTGTGGACCGCAATGTCCTTAAACTAGCTCTGGACCGCAACGTCCTTAAACTAGCTACGGACCGCAACGTCCTTAAATTAAACCCTCACCCCCAAAAAAATGGTGATCTATGGACCGTAACGTCCCCAAACTAAAACGATTGAGTCCAAATGCTCTTTTGTTGGATCATGAATGATCCTAAACCCAGTTAAGTAGATCTTAGTCCAAGATCGGACTAACGTATCCTTAACAAACATTTAAGTTGATCTTAATCCCAAATGAGATTAACGATCCTTAAATCAAACTAAACCCAAATCTAAGAAAATATGGAATTGGACTAATCCACACCCTACGGGCGACAACATAAATTAGTCTCCCTATACAATCCACGGGCAACCAAAAGCAAAACAAACACACACGACACGAAGTGAACATCTGGAGCAGGAAAAAGTGGTTATCGCTACGCGGTAACGTAATTAACTGCAGAGCCTTACGCATGCAGGGAAGAGCGTCCCCACAATAAAAAATCCCTCATAAACGAGTGGGAATCTGACAAAATCAACTACAACGGCCGCATCAGTCTAGACCTCCGATACACGATGCCATAAATCAACTTGGCATCTTCAAAGAGGTGGACGGATAAACCCAAATAGCATCTGCCCCCAAATTCAGGCAAGACGACCTACGCGGTCTCGTCTCCCGCTTTCGGCGGTAAACAGATTGTGGCATGCCCGGTGGGACTTTTTCCTCTTTCCACTCTACACTTTGTGTGTCGTGTTCATGAACGAATCACGGTTTAATATGGTTGCCCCTAGATTTGAGGTACTAAGATTCGGTGTCTTGCTCCTATGTAGAAAAGAAGACGACATCGATGACTTCCAACTGCACCAATTGTAACAGCAACTTCCACTCCGTCCCTGCTGGAGGAGTGACTTATGGGCCCCATACGTCCTCCGTCTTTGCAATGCCATTGGAGCAGGCGACTCAGGCCACCACTGGATTGTTCTTTAGGACCATGATCCCGCTAACAAGCTTCAGCGCCCCGGAGACGTCACAGGAAGCTCCGAAGAAGTTGGTCTTCGATCGGCTTGCAACTACCACTGTCCCTCTCAACGGGACGTCCAATTCCAGCGCCTCAGTCTTCGACAGGCTGAGCCTAAGCTTAAGTGGGCCTGCAAAGAAGCTCGCGATACCTGAAGGGGTTATCCAAAAGAGGATAGCCATTCCTCTTCCGACAGACGAAACCGTTCCAACTCTTGTTACGGGTGAGGTCGTTACAAGTGCTTCCCCTACTCGAAAGTCAGTCTTTGACCGGTTAGATGTTCCCTTTTAATGGACGTCAGTCTTCGACAGGCTAGCACCAACAACAGCCTCTCATCAAAGCAAGGGGCATAACGAGGTCTCCTCTACAACAGAGGTGGTCCCATCTGCACGACATGCTCGACGTCGCTACTGGCGCCGAGTAAGAAAGGCTGGGGGCAGTTCCCTCTCTGGACTTACTCCACCAGCTCCAACGGTGGAAGTTGATGCTGCTGTTCCAACTAGGAACAGCTTCGAACTACTCAGGAGGGTGCAAAAAAACTCTCCAACCGCTATACTGAAGAAATCGCCTCCACATGTTGAAAACACGGTGCGAGCGAAGCCGGAACAGCCCCCTCAGCGGTTGTCCTCCAAAATCCATAGGGTCTGGCGGAAAGTCCAAGACTCTGTAATTGGTAAGAACCACTCTCGCCGATAAGAGAAAAAGAAGGCTCGGCAAGAGGAGGACCACCCCGCCATCATACAACCGAAGGCCTCATCCACATGGGTACCTGCTGCAACGGCTCCCTCAACTTCGGCCTCCTACTAAAAGAGAAGGCCAGAGAATCAACCACCATCTGCAGCAAATCTCAAGGGCAGTGGACTCAAACGCCCTAAGTCTAGGGGCATGGTAATACACACGGTGTACATGGCTTCCGGGAAAGAGGAAAGCAGTACTTCCACGGGTCATCGACCACTTACACGGTCTGTGACAAAAGCTTAGGAGCAACAACAAAAGCTCCAGGAGATGTTGACAAGGATGGCCGCACTCACTGTGCAGAAAGAAAGCCTGTAAGCATCATCGGAACAACGCAAGGAGCAAGAGACCGACACCGAATTCCTACGAAGGGTGCTTGAAAAGAATGATAAAGAGGCCACGGATCAAGCGGCTTGTAAGGTTACGTAGCGCGGCAGCAAGATTTCGGGAGGAATCGTCCATGCCGTTTTCAAATTTTTGCCGTACTAAAGAACCCTAACCCTAGAATCTTAACTAGAGATTTAGACGAACCAATAATGTAAACAACTTTACATCTAAGTGAATGAGGAATACAACCTTTGTAGACCGGTCCTTCACTTCTAAAGCTCCGTGTAGTAGTCCCTTCGCACCAAGTAGTGAACACCCGAACTCTAGTAAGGGTTCACATGAAGAAATGAACAAGCTTGCTCGAAGTCTTCGAGGCCGAAGATGATCTACGTCGAGGAGACTCAAGCTCATGCTATCTCTTCACTAATGGTAGATTAGTGAAGCAAACACCCTAAACTAAATGGATAATATAGTAGAGGATGATGAAGTAGGAAATAGGCTCACTTTAGATTTATTTTTCTCACAATATTTTCTCACTTAGAGAAAAGCTAGCAAACTTTTTCTCAATGAAGAAGAAGATGAAGTACATATGAGAAATGAAACTCATAAGGTGAGAATAACAACCATGGGTGAGTTAGTGTCATACACTAACCCTGGTAGTGAATAACCATGGCTAAGGTTAATGATTAGGTTAATAAATTATCTACAAGTGAAACAAAATTGGTGGACCTTGGTCAATGGTTCCACAAGTTTCTACAAGCTTGTAGCCATGACAAATATCCATCCAATTTTGAATTACTTAGATAAATATAAACCCTTCATTATATTAAGCATGGTGTAAGTCTCATACACCCATGAAGCATGTGGCATCAAGCATGACACAATAAAATGTACATTAATATATATCACATATATACTAAAGCACAAAGTGAGGAAAGAAATGTTTAAGTGAACAAATATTAGTTAATGTAAATTAATATATCATATATATATAATTATATATTAAATTATCAAATCAACACTTGATTTAATAATCCGGATATATCTCATACAACCGACTAATATCAAACGTATCATTTATCGAATCAACACTTGATCCGATAACCCGGCTATATCAGATATAACCGACCGATATCACATATCACGAGAATAGAATGCGGTATCACATACGCGCAATCTCGGTCCCGCACATATCACATATGTGCTCCTACTTCGTTTCACATGACCAGGAAACCTCTGTGTAGGACTCTAAAGACTCGTCAATACGCCGGCAGTAGGTGATGATCATATCAAACACCCATAAGTCACAAGCGGTCTGCTAAACGTAACGACCACCCGGGTATTGAGCGATCAGAAGATCAACAAGCAAGCCTGCTCATACTCCTACGAATCCAATCAGTAACACTACTGTACAGTCTGGTCTCTTCGTAAGATATATCGCATATCGCAGCCTGGGGGTGGTATAACGTCAGACCCTAATAGCCTGATAAGTTATGCCGATGCAAGGTCCATACGGTTGAGAAACTACTGATAACACTTACCAGTAGATCTCAGCAACCCTGGCCAGGGATTTCCTGTTATGGCCAATCGAGTATAGCGCAACATCAACTCCCAATACCGGGAGAGACGAATCTCCTCCTATCGCCCATTCCCTCCATGTGACTCGGGACTGTACCCAAAAACCACCTTTTTGCACGATCTCTTGACCGTGGTATGGTGGAAATCAAAGCACAGTGGGAATCACACAAGACCCTATGACGATCTCGGGTCGATAGACTAACCTGTACCAGTGTCACCAGAGAACTGCTATATAGTATAATACCATCTAGGAGTTCTCGGCGAGTCCGTCAGTGTACCCAGTCTCCACTGAGCACCCGTATACCTTCTCTGATGTCAAACACCAATGGATGTGGGATCATCCATTGCCCATCATATGGGTCAAGAAGCGCATACGCTAGTCTACTCTAGAGTATCGATGTCCTATCTCGATACTCCCATGACTAGGAACATTTGAAAGGATGCACATACCGACTATCCTGTCCCTACTAGTATGATCTGCATCATAATCCTGGTAGTCAAGTACTCATCCTAAGAGCTTTATCAACATGTAATAGAGAGACAATAAGTGTACATATTAAGATAAAGAGCAACCAGATAGCATACTATCATGTCGAGCAAGAAAGTTCTCCCTATATATGTCCAAGCATCCACTGCAATATACATCGCATGTACAGTAATGGCCTCTAGGGCATACATATAACTAACAATCTCCCACTTGCACTAAGGTTATTTGTTGTAGTATCTCTTACTCAACGTCTTATAAAAGACTATCTAAGGAAAGGCCTTTGTGAGTGGATCTGCCGTGTTTTCCTTTGCATCAGCTCTCTTTACCTTGATCCCTTGGAGATCAACCATCTCCATGATCAAGTGATACTTGCCTCAGAATATGTCTGGAATGCTGATGGGACCTGCGTTCCTAGGCCAAAACCATAACTCCATTGTTGTCACAATAACGGTTATTGGACGCTCAATGGTAGGAACCATGTTCATCTCATGAACAAGAAATGCCCAGACAGCCACTTTGGCAGCTTCATTGGTAGCAATGTTTTCAGCCTTTATCGTCTAGTATGGCACGGTATCTAGCTTGGAACTCTTCTAACATACCGTCCCTCCACTGAGGGTAAAGACAATGCCTGTGACTGACTTTCAGTCGACCTTATCACTCTGGAAGCTCGAACCAAGAACATTCTTTTAGTGCTTCTCAAGTACTTAAGAACGTCCTCCACAGCTGTCCAGTGATTCTCCCAAGATCCGATTGATTCCTGATCACTACACCTAGTGAGTCATCTGCATCTGGTCTGGTACATAACATCGCATACATGATAGAGCCTACTGCCGAATGATAGGGTATCCCTTGCACGCGAGCTTTCTCCAACTCAGTCTTGGAAGACATCTGTTTTGGAGAGAGTGATTCCTGAGTAAGTGGACGAACCACCACGCTTAGAATCTTCCATACTAAATCCCTTTAGTATGGTGTTTATGTACTTGGATTTGGGATAATCCCAACATCCACTTAGATCTATCACCATAGATCATAATCCACAAGATATAGTAGGTATCATCCAGATCTTCTATTGAGAATCGTCATGATAAGAGGAGCTTGATCGAGTGTAGCATAGGAAACCTTTTCCTATCAAGAGTATGTCATCTACGTACAATACATGTAAGACAACCTCACTCTCTACAACCTTCTTGTATATACAGGGTTCATCTACCATTTTGATGAAGTCAAACTCTTTGACTGCCATATCAAAACAGATGTTCCAACTCCGCGATGCTTTCTTTAATCCTGATGGACTTAAGCATAGCTTTGAAAGTCTCAACTTTTCTATCTACACCAAGAATCTTCTCAAGATCCATTTGCTCCCAATGGGTTTTACCCCTTCAGGTGCAACATACAAAGTCATACTTTGTTGGTGTACATGGATTTCATCTTTGATCGCATAGCATCCAGCCATTTCACAGAGTCCCCACTCGTGATGGCCTGCCTGAACCTAGTTAGGCCATCATCTACCATGATGCAATCCTCGCTCCTACTGTCACCGAGAAGACCGTAGTATCTCTCAAGTGGATGAGGAACCCTACCAGATTCGCGGAGAGGTTGAGGTTCGTTGGAGACTATTGAATCCTTTGGTTTCACCAAATCGTCAGCTGTTAGTTTGTCCAGCTGGAACTCCTTCCAGTTCTAACTCATGACCACTAATTTCTTCATAAGAAATTCCTTTGCTAAAAAGGTGGCATGTTGAGAAACAAAACACTTTTTGCTCCTCAGTGGGGTAGAAGATATACCCTCACAAATGTTTGGGATATTCAGCAAACTTACAGAACTGACCTTGCCTCGAGTTTGTCCTGATTTTGCTTTTCAACATAGGTCAGATAACCCCATATCTTAACTCTTTTAAGACATGGTCTCTTCCCATACCATATCACATATGGAGTGGTAGGCAATTGATTTGGTCAGAACCCTATTCAATAGGTATGCATCTTCACAAGTGCATAACTCTAAAAGGAATCAGGCAACTCAGCAGTACTCATCATAGAGCGCACCATATCTCATAGGGCGTAATACCTCTGCCCCGATACACCGTTGTGCTGTGGTGTATACGAAAGAGTAAGCTGAGAGAGAATCTCATTCTCCTTTTAGAAACTCCAAGAACTCCATGCGCAAGTATTCGCCTCCTCGATCACATCGAAGGACTTTAATATTTCTACCCGTCTGGTTCTCAACTTCAAGCTTATATTCCTTGAATTTCTCAAAAGTTTCAGACTTGTATTTCAATAAGAACATATGTTCGAATCCTGAGAGATGATCAGTGAATATAATGAAGTACGAAGAACCAACCTTGGCATTTGTAGACATAGGACCATATACATCATCATGTATCCGTCCTAAGAGTTCAGTGACTCTTTCTCTGTTTCCCGTAAATGGAGTTTTGGTCATTTTACCTTTGAGACAAGACTGACAAGTATCATAAGATGAAAATTCGAACAGATTCTCATATTCATCCTTATGTAACTTAGCTGGTCGTGTCGTATTGATATGACCTAGTCTACAATGCCATAAGAAGGATTCGTTCATTTCTGAACTACTCCTCTTGTGTGTGTTCTATATACTTTGAAATGTGGTTTGATTTAGAACATATATTCCATTACATAACGTGTCTAATCCAATCAACTCTTGATACAGGAAAATGTTCACAACATTATCCTCCAATACAGAATTATATCCTTCCTTAACTTAATAAAGAAACTGATGTAATGTTGTATATCAGGTTCGGTATCTAATAACATTTGTTCAGAATCAACGTATTAATATAAGGTGATATTTGTCAACTGGTTTGGCTGCAATAATTGCACCATTCTCTAACACTTAGAGACATATCACCCATTCTCAGTTCTCTACCTTTCTGTAGACCCATGTAACATATTACATATGCGGGATCCTGATCCGGTATCACATACCCAGGACGTAGAGAATACTGAGAAACAGTTCTCGGTAATTAACACACCCGAAGAAGATGCATCAACATGCACTTTCTTCGATTGGGTGGCATGAGAATCCGGAAATTCCCATATTTCCTGCTTGGACTTATAACAATTATAAGATAGCGCGGAACCAACGTTCCCCAGCTCAGTATAATAATCAGGTTCGGTCAATGCATCTATATTATTATCTTAATTAAAGCGTGACATGGTCGTTACCAGGAGAGAGAGAAAGAAGAAAACACTCAGTGTATTCTCTTGCAAGATCAGATTGGTTATTATTTTATCTAATCATGATAGCTCCCACTATTTTTATCAAATCTTCATTCAAACCCTAAAAGGTAAGACTAGCCGAGATTAATTACACCCTACAAGTTCGCCAATCTTTCGGCCAGGTCAGTGTCGGTATTTTAAGGGAGGTTCCTTGTGCTTTCGCATTGATCTAATTAAAATAAACCTCGTTTTTCCAGGGGCATAATCCCGTTAACACCTTTCTAGACACCTACTTGATCGGCTAATTGTAATATGTAAAACTCTCTCAGGAGTAACTCTTACTCGCAGCGGGTTTCGGGATCCAACTATTTCATAGAAGGTATGCAATCTCATTGCAAATTTCAACACTTGAAATTCCCGATAATATTTTGCCCCTAACTTCCTATGACCTTGACGAAGGCCAACAAACCATAGACCGCTAGTCAAGTTCAACCCGTACATTTCATGATTGAATTAAACCCACCCGCATGACCCTTGACGAAGGCAAACAAAGTCGCACGACTACCCTAATCCAATCGCATCTCATGCTTTAGCAGATAATCACTAGTTAGCTACCACACACTATGCCTTGATGAAGGCCAACAAACGTAGCACGAATACTAAGTAGCACTCATTTGAAATGACGGAGGGCTACGACAGATTTTTAAGAAAACCTTTTGCATAATGAACTTGATCTCGTTGTAGAATCGAGTGAATTTTAAAAGGAGTGTTTTTAAGGCTTTTACTAGTTTAGCTAAAGTGGTCACTCCCGGTGAAAGGATCTCGGCTCTTTCCTCATCGAATGAGCTGCTGGATATTTCACAAATACCACTAAGTAAAGCATGAACTAAAAAGCAATCAAAACACAAAATCGAGTGGGTTGTAGCATCTGCTAGTTTCGCTAAAGAGGTCACTCCTGGTGAAGGGATCTCGGCTCCTTTCTTATCGAATAAGGTGCTGGATATTCTACAAGGAATACCACTATGCAAAGCAAGAACTAGAGCTACCAATTTTTAAAACAAGATTCTACAACATCTTTAGATTTCTTTTTCTTTCATTAATCTCATTAATGAAATCCCATCAATTTATGCTTCCTAAGCATCACAGAAGAAATGAAAGAAATAATATTTATTATATATCATATATATATAATATATGCATTCATCTCAACGTATCAAGTGATCACATCACAGAATATCAGCAGCAGAAGAACACATATGAAATATTGGATATACTAAGAATTCCGTGTTTTAAATTAAGCCAGTAAAAAATGCGGATTCCACGGTCGTGATGAATAGACAAACTCATATCCCTAGACCCCTACGAGAGCGACAAGCAACCCTCCCAATTCTAGAGTTAGGAGACCTGGTCTTGACTCCTCGAGATGGTCTCCCACTGGACCCTAGAACCTGGTTACTTGCGCTCTCTTCCTTGGGTCTATTCTAATGCGGAAAAGTAAATAATATACGTCAATGGTAGCATCATCCTCAACCCGGAAGTGCCCCAATAAAAGAATACTACATACAAGCTTTTACATGAATGAAAATGAAAAACTCTTATCTCACATAAAACCCTCCGGCTATTCAAACACGACAATCCAATATAACATATCACAGCAACACATAACATCACATGTCATCAACGTAAGTAAATATGCGTATCCCAATTGTCGTTGACGTATAGCAACGAAACCAGCGATATACCACATATTACACTTACGGTCGTAGAAAAGAAAGTGAAAACTATAACAATTGGAATTCTCAACCACCTTAGACATCATAAACCCAATGTATCACATACTTTGGATTTCATGCCCAACCAAATGAATTCCTTAGATATCACATGCCTAACAATTATAAACCCCGCATTTTAGTCTCGATATTGAAAATACTATCCAATAACCTGTTGGGTAATTCAACAAGATTCTCGATAACCTGATCGAATGCTCATCGGAAACTTTAGTAGACAGCCGCACCCCCGATGTCGTCGACGAAATGCACTAAGGCGGAACACCGGGGCCGCGAGCACCCGAACAGATGCTTTTGGCGACGGGGTTCTCCTATAGTCACTTGGTCATGGCTATGGGGTGTGGCTATCTAGTAAGGTTATCCGGCGAGTATCTGCGTACACTACGTAATTGCGACGAAATTTTGATCCACATCAAAATTCCACAGCAACCGATCAAATGAGACTAAATTGCTAGATTTATAAAATTCAAACTAGTTATCACATAACTAATTATATGGATTCCAAATATTATATCACAATCACAGATAGCTAGACGATGTTAAACTTTTTGATCAAATAAAAAAACACCCAAAATTTCCCAAAGAGCTCAACACTTGAGCGGAGTTTAAAAAGTTCCCAGAATATGCCACAGCTCATATGAACCATCCGTAAAAGGGTCGACCCATGCCTCACTCATGTCGCTGCGGAACTGCCGCAAACTCTAGGGTATGACCGCGGTTTCGTGATCCAAAAAGTCGAGTTTGGGTATAGTTCTTCTAGAGGGTCTACAGAATCGCTTGCATGATTTTCTGAAGATTTTAAACTTGGAAAAAATCCAACTCTTGGAAAATTTCCAGCGAGGGAAAATATGAGTTATTGATATCCGTTCGAACTTTTTAACGGTGTCTAAATAACGCGAATAGATATTAGAATTACGACTACGAAACACTCCGAATTTCCTTTGCAGAAAGTTAACATCACATGCAAATTTAGAAAAAAAAAAGCAACACCTGAAACACCAAAACAAAGAGACTGGAACACCCTAGAAATTTCAATCCAAAACATCACCAGAAAACCGAGCAGCTCGGAATTTTAAACCTTGTGGCGGCCATAAAAAGGTGGTTTAGCTTCAAATTTCTATGGTGTTCATGTTATATCACATACAACATTCTGCAGTTGCTAAAAAAATTTTTAGAGGCCATTTAAAATTCGACAAAAACTAGGATTGTATATCGGGTGTTTCGGAGTTGTTTCGGTTTCGTAATCTAACAAATATCGTTTAAATATCTAGAATGGCTTTGAAACCACTGTAGGGTTACGTAGCGGCAGCAAAGTTTCGGGAGGCATCGTCCATGCCGTTTTCAAAATTTTGTCGTACTAAAGAACCCTAACCCTAGAATCTTAACTAGAGATTTAGACGAACCAATAATGTAAACAACTTTATATATAAGTGAATAGAAATACAACCTTTGTAGACCGGTCCTTCACTTCTAAAGCTCCGTGTAGTAGTCCCTTCGCTTCAAGTAGTGAACACTCAAACTCTACTAAGGGTTCACATGAAGAAATGAACAAGCTTGCTCGAAATTTTCGAGGCCGAAGATGATCTACGTCGAAAAGACTCAAGCTCATGCTACCTCTTCACTAATGGTAGATTAGTGAAGCAAACACCCTAAACTAAATGGGTAATATAGTAGAGGATGATGAAGTAGAAAATGGGCTCACTTTAGATTTATTTTTCTCACAATATTTTCTCACTTAGAGAAAAGTTAGCAAGCTTTTTCTCAATGAAGAAGAAGATGAAGTAGAGATGAGAAATGAAACTCATGAGGTGAGAATAGCAACCATGGGTGAGTTAGTGTCATACACTAACCCTTGTAGAGAATAAACCATGGCTAAGGTTAATGGTTAGGTTAATAAATATCTACAAGTGAAACAAAATTGGTGGACTTGGTCAATGGTTCTACAAGCTTCTACAAGCTTGTGCCATGACAAATATCCATCCAATTTTGAATTACTTAGATAAATATAAACCCTTCATTATATCAAGCATGGTGTAAGTCTCATACACCCATGAAGCATGCGGTATCAAGCATGATACAATAAAATGTACATTAATATATATCACATATATACTAAAGTACAAAGTGAGAAAAAGAAATGTTTAAGTGAGCAAATATTAGTTAATGTAAATTAATATATCATATATATATAATTATATATTAAATTATCAAATCAACTCTTGATTTAATAATCCGGCTATATTACATACAACCGACTAATATCAAACGTATCAACTTATAGAATCAACACTTGATTCGATAACCCGACTATATCAGATATAACTGACCGATATCACATATCACGAGAATAGAATGCGATATCACATACGCGCATTAATCTCGGTCCCGCACATATCACATATGTGCTCCTAATTCGTTTCGCATGAACCAGGAAACCTCTGTGTAGGACTCTAAAGACTCGTCAATACGCCGGCAGTAGATGATGATCATATCAAATACCCACAAGCCGCAAGCGGTCTGCTAAACGTAACAGCCACCTGGGTATTGAGCGATAGAAGATCAACAAGCAAGCCTGCTCATACTCCTGTGAATCCAATCAGTAACACTACCGTACAGTCCGGTCTCTTCGTCAAATATGTCGTATATCGCAGCATGGTGGTGGTATAACGTCAGACCCCAATAACCTGATAAGTCATGCCGATGCAAGGTCCATAACGGTTCAAGAAATTACTGATAACACTTACTAGTAGATCTCAGCAATTCTGGCCAGGGATTTCCTGTTATGGCCAATCGAGCATAGCGCAACATCAACTCCCAATACCGGGAGAGACGAATCCCCTCCTATCGCTCATTGCCTCCATGTGACTCGGGACTGTACCCAAAAACCACCTTTTTGCATGATCTCTTGACCGTGGTATGGTGGAAATCAAAGCACAGTGGGAATCACATAAGACTCTATGACGATCTCGGGTCGACAGACTAACCTATACCAGTATCACCAGAGAACTGCTATCTGACGATAGGTATAATACCATCTAGGAGTTCTTGGCAAGTCCGTCCAGTGTACGCAGTCTCCACTGAGCACCCGTATACCTTCTCTGATGTCAAACACCAATGGATGTGGGATCATCCATCACCCATCATATGGGTCAAGAAGCGCATAGGCTAATCTACTCTGGAGTATCGATGCCCTCTCTCGATACTCCCATGAATAGGAACATTTGAAGGATGTACTTACCGACTACCCTGTCCCCACTAGTATAATCTTCATCATAATCCTGGTAGTCAAGTACTCATCCTAAGGGTTTTATCAACATGTAATAGAGAGTCAATAAGTGTACATGTTAAGAAAAAGAGCTACCAGATAGCATACTATCATGTCGAGAAAGAAAATCCTCCCTATATATGTCCAAGCATCCACTGCAATATACATCGCATGTACAGTAATGGCCTCTAGGGCATACATATAACTAACACAGCTAATATAAAACAAATGGAGCTTCTGTTCCAAGATATGGTGGGGATGATGATCCAGCCGAAACCTCCAGTTGAAGACCCTCTGATAATCGTTGAAGATGATAGAGGGGAGATATCAAACCCTCCTTCGGCGTTATCAGCAGCCAGGGAGGAGACGATCTCCAAAGCTACCCTTGATGACTCCATAGCTTAACAAATACGAGCTCATCAAGCGAACGAAGCGGCAGGTCAATTCGTCAGAACTGGGCGACCTTATCCAGGCTGGTACGATCAAATTAAGTACTTGCCAGGATACACGATCCCTAAATTCCATGTATATAAGGGGACGAGCAATCCTCATCAACAAGTTGCTCAATTCAGAGCTTTGTGCGGTAATACCGGAGGCGATGACAAAATATTGCTTCGCCAATTTGTCGGCAGCTTGGCGGAGACAACATTTGAATGGTATTCGGAGCTTCTGAATGATTCCATCAAAACATTTACAGAAATGGAGCTACTGTATACGCAATGGTTCGCAAGCGCTAGCGAGCGCACCCTGATCACGACATTAATCAATGCCAGAGTAAAACCAGGAGAGACCTGGGTTCAGTACGCAATTCGATGGTGGAACCTATGGTCGAAATATGAACAACGTATAGAAGAAGCTCCCGCCATGGGTATGTTCGTCGGGACCCTTGATCCTAAGGCAACTTTATCCCAATTTATGATATTCTTCAAGCCGACCACCTTCTAGACCTTGATTGACAAGCTGGCCTAAATGGACCAGATGTGCCATAGGCCGTCCTCTTCAAAAACGAATCTCCGGAATGAAAAGGGCAAAGGGAAAGCAACCTTCGTTGCCAACACTCAACAACAACCGAGTGACTCGAAACCAGTTGCTCGCCAAAGCAACAAACCACGATCCCTCGAAGATAAGTTGAGACGTCCTTACTCGTTCCCCCATGATAAAACGAGGAGACTATTCGAACTGGCGGTGCGCAACAGGCTCATCACTCTGCCGGATTCGATACGCCCACGGCAACCGGGCGACGTCAACAATCCCAATTACTACCCCTACCACCGAATAGTGGGATACCCAATCGAAGATTGCTACGTCTTCAAAAACTAGGTTGAAGACCAGTACCAACAGGGCAAGTTCGCGCTGTCTGAAAACTGGAAGGTAAACCCTCCACAACAGCATGCTCTTAAAAAGGTGGATACGCCGGGGGAATCATGCTCATTTGTAGAGGAAGCTCCATAGGAAGTTGTCCTTTCGGATAAAACTAAAAGAATGCTGAAGGATTTTCAAGTATGTCCGGTGATTAGGTGGAAAAGCCTGCTGGAGCCAGAAATTATTGACGGGATGCTGAAGCCGCGCCCAACGCCGAAAGTTAGTAACGATGGGAAAAACCTCCAGGACAAGCCTCTGACGTCTTCAAAGAAAAAGAAGAAGGCCAAGAAGCTCGTGCAGCTCGACGGCAATCATACGGGTCTGGAAAAATACATCGATGTACTGGAGGAATACAACCAAGAGGCATGGACCCCAGTCATACTGGAAGAATTCTTCAAGCATGTTCTTGGGAACAGAAACAGTGACCTTGATGAAGGAGACGATTCTTCAGAAGAACTTGGGGATTATGTAGCGAGTTGCCACATGATCTCTCACTCGTCGATAAATAGCAAAGAAGCTCCTGACGTAGATAAACTGGGGGCAGATCCAGAACCAAAATCCATGGAACCGTCAGATGACCTGATCGACAAGCTGTTGAATGAAGCCCTCCAAAAGAGCAAAGCTGACCGAGGACGTGAAACGGCCATATACGAAAAGGCCGAGCGTCGGCATCAAGATGAAGAAGCCCCGGTAAGGAGAATTCATAAAGTACCCCAACCAGATCGAAGCACACCTGCCATCAGTAGGAGCAGAATCAAGGTAGGGAAGCAGTTCGCCAAAGCTCTATCAATGGGAATGAAGCTGCCACCTTTCGAAAGAAATACTCCCTGAAGTACGTGCCTCGATGAAGCTAATGTACATCCGTACTACTGCTTACACCATCGGAAGGTCACACACCCTGCCGAAGAGTGCAATGCCTTCAAGAAGTGGTGGCAGGGATACGTTTTCCATCGACAACACTTCAAGAGAATGAAGCGCAAAGCCCGTCGGGAACAGAGAAGCGCGACAGATGAGCGTGAAGGAACGGCTAGCAACTGTCATATGGTTGATACCAGTCCGACAAGAGAAAAATCTCAAGTTCTTACCTTCGGGAGCGATTCTGACGAAGAAATAGCCCTCGGCCCTCTCTTCAAGGAATCCACCTATGAAAAAGAAGAAGAGATGAAGAACTGTGAAAACATTCAGCTGCGTAACCGTATGTTGCCTAAAAAGAATCTCGGACCTTCAAACAAAGGTTCAGGCAAAAGAGATAAAGGGAAGGAAAAAGTCCCTGAGGAGATTTCCCTCGATGATAGTGTCGTCGAAGAGCTCACAGCCAAGGACCCGCCTAAGAAGAACAAGATGGATTACAATGTCCTGGCACACCTGAGGAAGATACTCTCATAATTAAGCATTTTGGATGCTCTTCTCCTGTCTAAAGAGGCACGAGATTCTCTAATCAGGGCGTTACAGGAGCCCGATCAGTTTTAAGCCTTCCTGGCGGAAGAAAAGATGAAGGACGAACTGGAAGAAGTTCACACGGCTGATATCACCTTCAGCGATGAAGACCTCCTTCTCGGAACGTGCGAGCACAACCGTCTGCTGTATGTAACCGGGTATTGTCACGATATCTAGATAGGGAAGATCCTGGTCGACAACGGGTCCTCCGTCAACCTTCTCAATGTAAGAGTGCTGAAGGAGATTTGCATGAAGGTGCAGCACATGGCCCGGGATAAAATTACCATCTCCAGGTTTGACTCCCAGTCATCACGAACGCTCGGGTCTGTAATACTAACATTACACTTCGGGCTGCTTGTCACTGACATCAAGTTCCATGTTATTGACACCAAAAATTGCTACAACTCTTTGCTCGGCAGGCCTTGGTTACATGAGTACAACATCATCCCTTCTATACAACATCAGTGTATGAAGTACTTCAAGGACGGTCTCGAGTACACAGTTATAGGGGAGCTGAACCCATTCTCCGTAAATGAAGTCTGCAAATATGAAGATGCCAAGCACTTCTTACCCGACTTCAAAGACATGGAAAGATATCGCAAAGTGGAGAATAAACAAAAAGCCATTGCCACTATCCCGATCTTTGGGAGCGATACCGAGGAGGATGAAGAGATGGTCTATTCGGGACAACCCCAAGGCAACATGCCAGGACCATCTACTCCTATTTTGGTCTTTGGCAGTGACTTTGAGGACGAGGCCAACGCAGTGTTTTTCGTCCGCCCGCCAATGCAAACCTTTGCTAGAGCTGACCAGAGTTCACAAATTACCATGGTTCTGCAGCGGCATTACAAAGAGCTCGATGCACTTGATACATACAGCGTGCAAGAGCTGCAAACCTTCTACGTCCCTCCTAGGCAAAGAAATGAAAAGGCAATCCTTTTTTATCAATCTACCGAGACTGAAATGGAGAAAGAGGTATGGCACGGTGCCGAACCTGCGCTTGACAGGCTTCAACCAATCCGTCTTCCCAGATACTATGCAAAGGGACTGAAAATGCTATTAAGATGCCAAGGCGTACCCTTTAAGCAGACCGCTCGACAAGCCCAGTTTTATAACAAGATTTGGGACGTTCCGGGGACTCAGCGGAAGATGCCCAACGGAAGAATGGAGACGACTGGCCTTGGATACGTTCGGTCCAATAAACGGGATCGATTCCATAGTTGCCATGTCATAAGTAATTCCGGTGGAGAAACGAATGCATTTCCAGATGGTGTTGATGTCGAACCAGAGCGAGATCCCGCCGTGAGAATACCAAGCCCGTCATTCGAAGAACAAATTGACAAGCTAATAAGAGAAGCGGGTCAAAAGGTTCGGGATGACCATAGCCGCGAAATGGCCATTACGAGAAAGCCAGGACGCAGCGTATCATTCAGCAGGCTACAGAAGGAGAAGACGACGATGCCCTTCACCCTTAGCCCACTGTGCGCTCTCGTGGTAAGAAAAAAACCCGACGTAGAAGCAAAAGCATGGTGAAGAATAAGAACGGCGGTCAAAAACATCGAAGCGGATCCAAGAAGCCACGCGAGCGGGAAAAAGTCAGCTGGAACCCGTCTTTTATGAAGAAGATGGGTCGGGAGTACTCTTTCCCTCAAGACAAGACAAGGATAATTTCAACATTATCATGAAGTATCAAATGATGACGCTCCCGGAGTCTCGACCCCGAACAGATAAACAAGGCCCATCACCTGGATTATTGCTCCTATCACCGAGCAATAGGACATCCTCTTGAAGACCGCTTCACCTTTAAAGACTGGATTGAATACCAGTAGCAGCAAGGTAAGTTTGCTCTATCTGACAATTGGAGGGTAACCCCACCACAAAAGCATGAGCCGAAAGCAATCTATATAGCGAGAGTAGAACCAGATCGACATCGGTCTTGGAAACGAACGCATACCTGCTACGTGATAACACTCCCAATGGAGGGGGAGCATGGGAGTATGGATGACCTCTCCCGCTGCTTCACGAATGAAGATGAGAATGTGGTGATCTCAGAATTTCCACCAGCGTCAAAAGAGCTGGAAGATGGATACATACCACAGCAGACAACTTGAGAAAAATTGACTTGGGGACGACAAACGATCCAAGGCCAACGTTCGTTAGTGAGCTGCTGTCTAAAGAGCAGGTGGTTACATTAAAAGACGTGCTTATGCAGTATAAAGACTGCTTTGCATGGAATTATTCCGAGATGCCGGGACTAGATCCAAAAATAACCGTGCATAAACTGGCAATATCACCGGACGTTAAGCCAGTCAAACATGCACCAAGAAGAATGCGGCTCGAACTTGAAATGAGCATCAATGCCTAAGTCAAGAAGCTAATCGACCCTGGCTTCATCTAAGAAGTTCAATACCCTGACTGGATCTCCAATATCGTTCTGGTAATGAAGAAAAATTGGACAGTACGTATCTACGTAGATTTTCGGGATCTCAACAAAGCTTGTCCGAAGGATGACTTCCCAGTGCCTGTTACCAAGCTGATGATCGATAACACATCCACCTATGAAGTCTTCTCCTTCATGGATGGATCTTCAGGATATAATCAAATAAAAATGCATACCGAAGACTAAAAGCACACCGCCTTCCGGACTCCGTTAGGCATATTCTGCTATAAGATGATGCCCTTCGGCTTGAAGAATGCTGGCGCTACCTACCAGAGAGCTATGATGAAGATATTTGATGACCTCATCCATGAAATCGTTGAATGCTATATTGAAGACCTTGTGGTGAAAATCAAATCGTATAAGGAGCACTAGGAGCATTAGAAAATAGTGTTCCACCATCTTCGAAAATTTAGTCTGAAGATGAACCCTCTAAAATGCACGTTTGGAATCTCCTCAGGCAAATTCCTAGGATTCATCGTACGACACCGAGGCATCGAAATAGACCCATCAAAGATCAAGGTGATTATGGAAATGCCCACGCCAAGAACTCTCAAACAACTGCGGTCTCTCCAAGGAAAGCTCGCGTATATTCGACGGTTTATAGCAAACCTCTTTGGCAAATGCCGCCCCTGCAGCCATCTAATGAAGAAGGGGACCCCGTTGGTTTGGGATCGTAAATGCCAAAGTGCACCGGATGAAATCAAGAAATATCTGCAGAACCCGCCGATATTGACCACTCCGGTCAAGGGAAAGCCCCACATCCTGTACACAACAGCCCTTGAAGGTTCTTTAGGCATGCTATGGGCATAGGAGAATGATCAGGGAAAGGAGAGAGCTCTCTATTACTTGAGTCGTGTCCTTTTGGGGGTAAAAAATAACTACTCCCCCATTGAAAAGCACTGCCTGGCACTGATCTTCGCGATAACAAAGCTTCGGCATTATACCTTGGCACATGAAGTCCATCTTATATCAAAAGTGGATCTTCTCAAGTATTTGATGTCAAGAGTCATGTTAACGGGAAGGCTTACCTAATGGGCCCTCCTTTTGATGGAGTTCTCGATAGTATATCAACCCGTCAAGGCGATAAAAGGCCAGGCCATCGCCGACTTTCTCGCAGAGCATCCGATACCTGCCGACTCTCCCTTGAACTGCGAGTTTCCGGATGAACACGCGTTTGACGTAATTGATGGGGAGAAAGAAGGGAGTGATACCCGATAGAAACTCTACTTCGATGGAGCATCCTACTTGAAGAAGCGAAAGCAAAACACTCTCATGATTAAAGCCGGGATGGGCCTTATCTTTATGACTCCACAAGGAGGGATAATGCGTTTTGCCCTTTCTTTGACGGAGCCGAGAACAAACAATGAGGCTGAGTATGAAACTTTGATAGCAGGTCTTGAGATTGCTGTCGACATGGGAATCGAAAACCTCCTCATATATGGACATTCCCAGCTGGTCGTTGCCAAGTAAATGGTGACTACCAGACGTGCACGCTAGAACTGATCAGGTATGGTGAAAGAGTGCAGCAACTGCTGACGCAAATCCCCTCCTACACCCTGAAAAGCATACCGTGTGCGGAAAATAGCAAGGCGGCTGCGTTAGTCAAACTCGCTAAAGAACTGGCCGACGAAAACCTCGATGACCTAAGGATCATTGTACAAAGCCGCCGGATTCTCACGCCAGCAGAAATATCTCCAGAGTCATCTAAAGAAGAGGAAGCGACCAAACAAGTGGTTTTCTAATTAGAGGACGAAGAAAAGGCTGAGGATTGGAGAGAAGTCTTTGTAGACTACTTAAAATCCTATCGAATGCCTAAAAATGCATCTTCGAGACATCAGCTCATGAAACGAGCTCTGTTTTTCGCCTTCGTCAATGATACTTTATATAAGAGATCGTTCGACAGTTTGTTGCTAAGGTGCCTGGGACCAGAAGAAGCAAAAAGGGTCATCCAAGAAACTCACGACGGACTCTGCAGTTCCCATCAGGCCATGGTCAAGATGAAGCTGAAGATCAAGAGAATGGGCTACTACTGGCCCACAATGATTCAGGACTATCTTGAATATGCGAAGCGGTGTCACTCGTGCCAAATTCACGGGGACTTCATCCACCAACATCCGAATCCTCTACATCCAACACTGGCTAGCTGGCCATTCGAAATATGGGGAACCGATATAATTGGGCCCATCGAACCGGCATCATCCAAGGGACATCGGTTCATACTAGCAAAAATCGATTACTTCTCCAAGTGGGCAGAAGCAATATCGCTAAGAGAGGTGAAGACGGAGAACATCCTCCATTTCTTCAGGACGCACGTCATATACCGATTCGGCACTCCGTGATGGATCATCTCGGATAACTATTGGGGTTCTATAGCACCTCACTAGGTTTAGGGTTGTATCACACATGCTATAACAAAAAATTTAGAGGGTGCTAAACAATTCCATCCATGAATCGAACTAGAAAGATGGAGTAACAACATACTAGTATCATATACTACAAGTGTCTGACACTAAGTGGGAGAGAATACAACCTTTATAGACCTCCTCCAAGACTCCTTGGATCGTTTGAAGTTTGAACCGGTTGGCTTGTGTCCTTCCGCGTCCACGATGATCCACCACGAAGTCTCTTTGCACCAAGCTCCAAGCTTCTCTTGATCAAGGAAGAAGAAGAAGCAAACACTCCAATCTAGTGGGCTAAACTAAAGTGGAATGGTGATTTGGGTTTGGATCTTAATTAAAAACCTTTTCTTTTTAATCCTTTCTCTTTCTTTTGAAACCCTAGTGAGCTTTTTTATGGAGAGAGAGAGGAAGAAGGAGATGGCTCAAGCTAAACTCAAGAGAGAATACTGAGAATAATAATAACCCTTGCTTAACTCAAGAGAGTAAGAGAGAGCTATCATGATAAACTATGGTAACATAATATCTAGATGTTTTGTAACTAGAGTTTAAGTTAAACTATGGGCCAAAATCATGGGCAAATGAAACCATGGTTTTAACTTGTCAACACAAGAAAATGAGAGTTGAATAGTCAACCATGATTTCATTTGTCATTTTGCTTAATCTCAAATTAACAAAATATATGTATAAATATGTAACCATGTGAGTCTTGCATTGCCACCACCAATGTATCATCAACCATGACACATGTATGCTTACATGTGTGCATGCACATCAACATATACATACACTCATGCATGCAACAAAAGAAATAGGTTTAAATAAATGAGCTAATGGACTTAATATTAAATCAACACTTGATTTAATAACCTGGTCATATCACATACAACCCGTCCAATAGAAAACGCCCGAATAAAATAC
Source organism: Agapanthus africanus (assembly GCA_030015575.1). NCBI lineage: Eukaryota > Viridiplantae > Streptophyta > Magnoliopsida > Asparagales > Amaryllidaceae > Agapanthus > Agapanthus africanus. Next base: position 397,675,651 of record CM057338.1, on the reverse strand, counting down.
GGTATCCAATACACGCATTTAATCGAGCTCCCGCACATATCACATATGCACCCCAAATCATTTCGCCTGAGCTAGGAGACTCCTTTGTGGGACTCTAAGACTCGTCAATACGCTAGCAGTAGACAGTGATCACATCACATGCCCATAAACCGTCAGTGGCACAAGCAGTACGTAACGGCTCCTAGGTATTGAGCGATCAGAAGAAATACAAGCAAACCTGCTAAAACTCCTGTCGAGCCAACTGGCAACACTTACCGTATAGTCCGGTCTCTTCGTCAAATATGCTGCATATCAGGTCTAGGGGTGGTATCGTCGACCCCAATAACTCAGATAAGTTATGTCGGTATATGGCTCATAACAGATCGAGAAACTACTGATAACACTTATCAGTAAATCTCAGCAGCCCTGGCCAGGGACTTCCTGTTATAGTCAATCGTACATGGTGCAATATCAACCCCCAATACCGGGAGAGACGAAACCCCTCCTATCTGTCATTGCCTCCATGTGCCTCGGGACTATACCCAAAATCCACCTGTTTGCATGATTCAGTAGAGCCGTGGTAGGGTGGAGATCAAAGTACAGTGGGAGACACACAAGACTCTATGACGATCTTGGGTCTACAGACTAAGTTGTACCAGTGTCACCTGAGAACTGCTATCCGACGATAGATATAATACCTTATAGGAGTTCTCGGCGAGTCCGTTCAGTGTACCCAGTGTCTACTGAGCACCCGTATACGATCTTTGGTGTCACCATACCAATGGATATGGGATCATCCATCGCCCATCATATGGGACAAGTAACGTATATGCTAGTCTACTCTGGTGATATCGATGCCCCGTCTCGATACACCCACGATTAGGAATATTTCAAGGATATGCTCATAGACTACACATGTCCCACTAGTATGATTCGCATCATAATCTCAGTATTCCTGCATCATCCTAAAGGCTATATCAACATGTACCAAATGAATGAAAGTACGATTAAATGAACATGTCAAGATAAAAGGTGCCACCAGATAGCATACTATCATGTCGAGCAAGAATGTTCCCTGAATATATATATATATATATATATATATATATAAACACATACCGGTACATACACTATCATATAATGGCCTCTAGGGCATACATATATCCAACAATCTCCCACTTGCACTAAGGCCAATTATTGGCGTATCTCATACCCAACCTCTCAAAAAGTCGCTCATGCTGCGGCAAAGGGAGGGCCTTGGTGAATGGATCCGTGGTGTTATCTTTTGTATTTACTCTCCAAATCTCGATCTCGCGGCGATCAACTATCTCCCGGATCAGATTATATCGCCTGAGGATGTGCCTGGATCGCTGATGGGACCTGAGCTCTTTGGCTAACGCCATAGCCCCATTATTATCATAATACAAAGATATTGGATCAATAATGGTCGGAACTACTCCTAGCTCCGAGACGAACTTCCTCATCCAGACGGCTTCCTTGGCAGCATCATTTGCAGCAATATACTCAGCTTCCATCATGGAGTCTGCAACGATATCCTTTTTGGAACTCTTCCAACACACCGCCCCTCCATTGAGGGTAAAGACAAACCCAGAGATAGATTTGCTGTCATCCTTGTCACTCTGGAAGCTCGAATCGGTAAAGGGCTCCATTTGGAGATCTTCGTTACCATACACCAAGAACATTTCTTTAGTCCTTCGCAAGTACTTAAGAATGTTCTTCACTGCTGTTCGGTGATTCTCCCTTGGGTTGGATTGATACCTGCTTACTACACCCAGTGCATAAGCTACATCAGGGCATGTACATAATATCGCATACATTATAGATCCTACAGCAGAAGCGTAGGGTATGATGCTCATGCGAGCTCTCTCTTCATCAGTCTTTGGGCAAAAGTACTTAGAGAGAGTGACTCCATGACCAGCGGGTAAGGAAGCCCGCTTGGAGTCTTTCATACAAAACCTCTTTAGGATGGTGTTAATATACCTGGTTTGGGACAATCCCAATAACCTTTTAGATCTATCCCTATAGATCTTTATGCCCAGTATGTACGAGGCATCACCCAGGTCCTTCATGGAGAACCTTTGTGATAAGAACAGTTTGACCGATTGTATCATAGGAACGTCGTTTCCTATCAGAAGAATGTCATCCACGTACAATATGAGGAATGTGACAGTACTTCCTACAATCTTCTTATAAACACATGGTTCATCTGGATTTTTGACGAAATCAAACTCTTTGATAACATCATCAAAATAGATGTTCCAACTTCGTGATGCCTTCTTTAATCCATAAATGGATTTAAGCAACCTACATGCTTTCCCGCTGCTCCCACTATCGATGAAGCCCTCTGGCTGATCCATATAAACGCACTCTTCTAAATCACCATTTAGAAAAGCAGTTTTAACGTCCATCTGCCAGATTTCATAGTCGTAGTGAGCAGTAATAGCAAGTAGGATCCGAATGGATTTAAGCATAGCTACAGGAGAAAAGGTTTCGTCATAGTCCAGTCCTGGTCTTTGTCGAAATCCTTTCGCCACAAGCCTTTCCTTATAGGTCTCCACCTGCCCATTTACACCGATCTTTCTCTTAAAGATCCATTTGCACCCTACGGGTTTTACCCCAGAGGGTACAACATCCAAAGTCCACACTTTGTTGGTGTACATAGACTCCATTTCGGATCTCATGGCATCCAGCCAGTTCACAGAGTCACCACTCGTGATAGCTTACTGAAAACTGGTAGGGTCATCATCATACATGATGCAGTCTTCTCCATCACCATCAACGAGGAAACCGTAGTATCTCTCCGGTGGGCGAGAAGTCCTACCAGATCTACGGAGTGGCTGAGGTTCATTAAGTTCTGTTGCAACATCAGGTTCAACCAAGTTGTCATTTGTAATTTGTGTTTCTAGAACCTCATCTAGATCTACCACATTGCCATCAGTATCATTTGGAAAAATCTCATTTTCTAAAAATGTGGCATTCCGAGAAACAAACACTCTTTGTTCCTCTTTGTGTTAGAACAGATATCCATATGAATTTTTTGGATATCCCACAAATAAATATTTGAACGATCGTGTCTCGAGTTTGTCCGGATTCTTCTTTTTGACAAAAGCCGGACAACTCCAAATCTTAACTCGCTTATGAGATGGACTCTTCCCATACCATATCTCATATAGAGTGGTAGACACAGTCTTGATCGGAACCCTGTTCAACAGAAAATCTGCAGTCTCCAATGCATGCCCCCAAAAGGAGAGGGGCAACTCAGCATCACTTATCATGGATCGTACCATATCTAATAGGGTTCGATTCCGCCAATCTGACACACCGTTGTGCTGCGGTGTGTAAGGGGGAGTGAGCTGAGAGAGAATCACATTCTCTTTTAGGAGTTCGAAAACTCTGCACTAAGATACTCTCCACCTTGATCTGATCGAAGTATCTTGATGCTCAATCCAGTTTGTTTTTCTACTTCAAGTTTATACTCCTTGAATTTCTCGAAAGCTTCAGACTTATGCTTTATCAAAAACACATGACCGAATCTTGAGAAATCATCAGTAAAAGTTATGAAGTAAGAAAAACTGCCTCTTGCATGTGTAGACATTGACCCACATACATCACTATGTATGAGGCCCAAGAGCTCAGTAGTTCTTTCTCCGTGTCCAGTAATCGGAATTTTGGTCATTTTCTCTTTGATACAAGACTGGCAAGTCGCATAAGATTTGTACTCAAAAGAATTTAAATATCCATCTTTATGAAGCTTGTTTAGTCTTGTTTCATTAATATGACCAAGTCTACAATGCCAAAGAAAAGCTTCATTTATATCTGAAAACTTTCTTTTGTTTGTATGCTGTATGTTGAAAACTGTGTGTTGATTAAGGACGTATATCCCGTTATTAAGTGTATCACAACCAATCAACTCTTGATTTAGTTTAATGTTCATAACATTATGCTACAATACAAAATGATATCCTTCATTGTCTAACAAAGAAACGGATATAATATTATAAAGCATGCTTGGTACAAAATAACTTGGGTTCAAAACCAATATACAACCCGATGACAACGCCAGATGATACACTCCCACTGAAACTGCATGTACATTGGAACCATTTCTAACCCGGAGAGTATGATCACCTGTCTTCAAAACTCTGCTATTTCTCAGCCCCTGCACAGAATTACAGATATGAGAACCCGAACCGGTATCCAATACCCAGGAAGCAGAGTTTATAGAAAACAGTTTTCAGTTACGAACACACCTGAAGCAGAAGCATCAACATGCTTCCCTTTCTTGAGACCAAGGTACTCAGTACAATTCCGCTTCCAGTGTCCCGTCTTCTTGCAGTAGAAACATTCTCCTTTTCTCGACTTCGCAGTTTTGGATTTGTCTTTCCCCTTTTCCTTCTTTATTCCACCTCTCGGCTTGGTGGATTTCTTCTTGTTCTTTCCCTTGGCCTTGGCTTTGGAACGGAAGGAGAAGATTGTCCAACAAGCAGGGAGGGAGACTTCGCCTTAAGCGTGCTCTCCGCATTTCTCAACATATTGAGAAGTTTGAGTAGTGACTTCTCCATGTTGTGCATGTTTAAGTTCACTACGAAAGGAGCAAAGGCAGAGGGAAGAGACTATAAAACAATATCCGTATATTGCTCATTGTCCATTGTCCATCCGAGGCCCTCAAGCTCTTGAATAAGAGCTATCATCTTCAGAACGTGGTCGCCTACTGAAGTGCCAGGAGCCATCCGCATCTGAAATAACTTTCGAGATGCTTCGTATCGTAGGATACGAGATTGCTCTCCATACAACTCCTTTGTATGGAGAAAGATGGATTGAACATCCATCTCCTCGTGCTGCTTTTGATGTGTATTGTCCATCGATGCAAGCGCGAGGCATTTGGCGGTGGCACAGTCAATATCCCACGTTTTGCGGATCTCCCTATCCGCAACAAAAGATTCAGGGCCTGGTTTGGGCGGGGCTGTTGCAGTGAGGACATATGATACTTTATCATATGTGAGAGCAATGTTAATGTTCCTCAACCAGTGTTTATAGTTTGGTCCGGTAAGCTTATTTTTCTCTAGTAGCTTAAGTCCAGTCATGGTTATCTGCCATTAGGAGAGAGAAAAGAATACACTCAGCGAAAGCTCTTGTAAAGATTATATTGGTTTATTATCTTATCTAATCGATATCTCCTACTGCTTTTTTCAAATCTTCCTTCAAACCTTAAAAGGAAAAAATTAGCCAGGATTAATTACATTCTACAACTTTGCTAACCGTTCAGCCAGGCCAGTGCTGGTACTTCTGAGGGAGGTTCCCCGTGCTTTCGCACGGACCTAATTAAAATAAACCTCATTTTCCCAGAGGCGTAGCCCCGTTGACACCTTTCTAGGCACCTAATGAGTTAGCTAATTGTAAAATGCAAAATTCTCCCATGAGCAACTATTGCTCACAGTGGGATCGGGATCCGACTATCATACAGAAGGTATGCAATCTCATTGCAAATTTCAACACTTGAAACTCCCGATATGGTTTGTACCCCTAGCACTTATGAGCTTGACTATAATCAACATATCATAAGTACTAGTCAAGTTCTACCCGTCATTTCATGATTAATTAGACCCACCCATATGACCCTTGACTATAATCAACATAATCATATGAATGTCCTAATTAATCCCATCATATGATGTGTAGGAAGACATCACTTAGCTACCGTACACTACGCCTTGACTATAATCAACATACGTAGCACGAATACTAAGTACTCTACTTCCTAAAATGACGGAAGGTTGCATATAGTTTTTAAGAAAACCTTTAACGCTTCGAACTTGATATCGTTGTAGAATCTAATGGTTTAAAAGGAGTGGCTTAAGCCCCGCCTTTTGAAATTTTGCTTTTTCATAAAAAGACGAGTAGGTTTCAAATCTAATTCTACAACATCTTTTTAGGTTTCTTTTGTTTACATTAATCATATTAATGTAGTCCCATCATTTAAGTCCTAAGCTATTACAGAAAAGAAACGAAAATAGAACGTACGCTTATGCCATCCGTATTCGCCACAATGTCCCGTTATGGACTGTTATGTTACTTAACTAATGGCATAGCGGGGCGGGACTAGCGCGGATGCAAAACATAAGCCACGTTTATTATATATCATATATATAATATTTCATTCGTCTCAGCATATAGAGTAATCACATTACAGAATATCCACAGCAGAAGCACATATATGAAAATACATGATATACTAGGAGGTTCGTATTTTGTATTTAGCCAACAATAGAAAATACAGATTCCACGGTCGTGATGAATAGCCAAGCCCACACCCCTAGACTTCTACAAGAGCGGCAAGTGACCCTACCAATTCTAGAGTTTAGGAGACCCGGTCTCGACTCCTCGAGATGGCCTCCCACTGAACCCTAGAACCCGGTCATTTGTGCTCCGCTCTTTGGGTCTATCCTAATGTGGAAAAGTAAATAATATAAAACAATGGTGATATCATCCTCAACCCGGAAGTGCTCCAATAAAAGAATATTATATACATTTAATTTTACATGAATGAAAAGAAAAACTCTCATCTCACATAAAACCCCCGGCTATTCATTCGTGGCGATCCTGTACATCATATCTCAGCAACACATAATATCACATATCATCAACGTAAGTAAGTATGCGTACCCCAATTGTCGTTAATGTATAGCAACGAAACCGGTGATACACCACATACTACACTTACGGTCGCAGAAAAGAAAGTGAAAAACTACAACAATTAGAATCGACACTGCCTTTAGACATCATAAAACCGGAATATCACATATTCAGGATTTCATGCCTAACAATGCAAATCTTATATTTAGGTCTCAACCATGAAAACACCTCTTCAAAATAAGCCGGGTAATTCAACAAGATTCCCGATTCTACCGAGACCGAAATATTAGACTTACACGAAACTAATTACCTTTCACAAAACTAATTAGTGTAGATTCTAATTATTGTATCACATCACAGATATCTAGATAATATTAAACATTTCAATCGAATCAACAAGCACCCACAAATTACCCCGATGAGCTCAACACTTGAGCAAAATTAAAGTACCCAAAAACGAGCCACAGTAGCTATGATCCATCCGTAGAAGGCCCAAACCAATGCCTCACCCATGACACCGCGGAACTATGGCAAACCCTAGGGTTCAGTCGCGGTTCTGAGGGCATAGAATCGAGTTAAGGTTTTTGTTTTTCTAGAGGGTCCATAGAGTTACTTGCACGACTATCGAATATAATTAACTTATGAAAATTCCAACACTTGGAAATTTTCAGTGAGGGCAATGGGGAGTTATTGATGTTCGCTTGAACAGTCAAACATCGTCTAAGTTACCATTACAATGTTAAAAAATACGACTACGAAATACTCCGAATAAGGCCCTAAGCACAATTTGCAACACATGAAAATTTAGCCTAAACAAACAATACCTGAAACCCCAAAACCTAGCTACCAGAGCATAGAAAAATTTCGAAGCACAGAGGAGGTAAGGGGGCCGGCGACGCCGGATTCTAGGGGTTGGGGCTCGGCCAAAATCCGAGGGGAAGGCTTCAAATTTGTTCTGTGTTCTCAGTGCACTGTCAGTAAGCTTCTGCAGTTGTTTGAAAATTTTTCTGGGCACTTTAAAAATTCGACAGAGAAGCTATATTTGTGGGTTGCAGCTTTTGTTAATTCGGAGTTGTTTCGTTTCCGTATTCTTTCTAACATTGTCTATGTTTCTAGCTTGTCTCTGATACCACAGTTGGGGTTCTATAGCACCTCACTAGGTTTAGCGTTGCATCACACATGCTATAACAAAAAATTTAGAGGGTGCTAAAAAATTCCATCCATGAATCGAACTAGAAAGATAGAGTAACAACATGCTAGTATCATATACTACAAGTGTCTAACACTAAGTGGGAGAGAATACAACCTTTGTATACCTCCTCCTAGACTCCTTGGATCGTTTGAGATTTGAACCGGTTGGCTTGTGTCCTTCCGCGTCCACGATGATCCACCACGAAGTCTCTTTACACCAAGCTCCAAGCTTCTCTTGATCAAGGAAGAAGAAGAAGCAAACACTCCAATCTAGTAGGCTAAACTAAAGTGGAATGGTGATTTGGGTTTGGATCTTAATTAAAAACCTTTTCTTTTTAATCCTTTCTCTTTCTTTTGAAACCCTAGTGAGCTTTTTTTTGGAGAGAGAGAGAGAGGAAGAAGGAGATGGCTTAAGCTAAACTCAAGAGAGAATAATGAGAATAATAATAATAACCCTTGCTTAACTCAACAGAGTAAGAGAGAGCTATCATGATAAACTATGGTTACATAATATCTAGATATTTTGTAACTAGAGTTTAACCAAAACCATGGGCCAAAACCATGGTTTTGACTTGTCAACACAAAAAAATGAGAGTTGAATAGTCAACCATGATTTCATTTGTTATTTTGCATAATCTCAAATTAACAAAATATATGTATAAATATGTAACCATGTGAGTCTTGTATTGCCACCACCAATGTATCATCAACCATGACACATGTATGCTTGCATGTGTGCATGCACATCAATATATACATACACTCATGCATGCAACAAAAGAAATAGGTTTAAATAAATGAGCTAATAGACTTAATATTAAATCAACACTTGATTTAATAACCCGTTCATATCACATACGACCCGTCCAATAGAAAATGCCCCAAATAAAATACGGTATCCAATACACGCATTTAATCGAGCTCCCGCGAATATCACATATGCACCCCAAATCATTTCGCCTGAGCTAGGAGACTCCTTTGTAGGACTCTAAGACTCGTCAATACGCTAGCAGTAGACAGTGATCACATCACATGCCCACAAACCGTCAGTGGCACAAGCAGTACGTAACGGCTCCCAGGTATTGAGCGATCAGAAGAAACACAAGCAAACCTGCTAAAACTCCTGTCGAGCCAACTGACAACACTTACCGTACAGTCCGGTCTCTTCGTCAAATATGCTGCATATCAGGTCTAGAGGTGGTATCGTCGACCCCAATAACTCAGATAAGTCATGCCGGTATATGGCTCATAACAGATCGAGAAACTACTGATAACACTTATAAGTAAATCTCAGCAGCCCTGGCTAGGGACTTCCTGTTATAGCCAATCGTACATGGTGCAACATCAACCCCTAAAATCAGGAGAGACGAAACCCCTCCTATCGCTCATTGCCTCTGTGTGCCTCGGGACTGTACCCAAAATCCACCTGTTTGCACGACTCAGTAGAGCCGTGGTAGGGTGGAGATCAAAGTACAGTGGGAGACACACAAGACTCTATGACGATCTTGGGTCTACAGACTAAGTTGTACCAGTGTCACCTGATAACTGCTATCCGACGATAGATATAATACCATATAGGAGTTCTCGGCGAGTCCGTTCACTGTACCCAGTCTCCACTGAGCACCCGTATACGATCTTTGGTGTCACCACACTAATGGATATGGGATCATCCATCGCCCATCATATAGGATAGGTAACGTATACGCTAGTCTACTATGGTGATATCGATGCCCCGTCTCGATACACCCACGACTAGGAACATTTCAAGGATATGCTCATAGACTACACATGTCCCACTAGTATGATCCGCATCATAATCTCAGTAGTCCTGCATCATTCTAAGGGCTATATCAACATATACCAAATTAATGAAAGCACGATCAAATGAACATATCAAGATAAAAGGTGCAACCAGATAGCATACTATCATATCGAGCAAGAACGTCCCCTGAATACACACACACACACACACACACACACACACACACATACCGGTACATACACTATCATATAATGGCCTCTAGGGCATACATATATCCAACAATAACGAGCCAGCCTACCGAAGACATAAAATCAGTCGCTTCGCACAACGGCATAATATAGAGTGGAGATATTCTTCGGTCTATAATCCCCGAGCTAACGGTCTAGATGAGGGTTTCAACAAGATCTTGACAAAGATCATAAAGAAAATGACATCCAGAAATAAAAAGGACTGGCACGAGAGATTGAATGAAGCTCTCTAGGCTTATCGGACCACGTTCAAGACGGCCACGAATACAACGCTATTCGCGTTGGTGTTCAGCACGGAAGCAGTACTTCCCTTAGAGACAGATCTACCCTATCTACGAGTAGTAGTTTGATACGAGCTGACGGATGAAGAAAATTCCCATCTTTAGTTTGAGGAGCTTGATTCCCTCGATGAAACTCGTCTCGTGGCGCAGCAAAACCTAGAAGATTACAAAGCAAGGATGACACGCTCATACGAAAGGTTGACTAGGCCGAGAACATTCCGCCAAGGCAAACTCGTACTTGTTGTCAAAAGGCCTAAGATCCCCAATCGTGCTAAATGGGGGAAGTTCGAGCCGAACTATGAAGGCCCGTACATCATAGACAAGGTCTACCAAGGTGGGGCCTACTTTCTCATGAATATGCATGGCGAAAGACCCTTCCAGCCAATGAACGGCCGGTTCCTTAAGAAATACTATGCTTGACAAGTCACGACTCAGGTTAATGATGGATGACGACGCTCATGTCCGCTCGCGGTCTTCTTGAGTCTGAACTCTATGAGTAGTATCTGGCGAAACCTTGCCTCAAAATCCCGATGGACCGAGATGTCCTTAAACTAACGATGGATCGAGATGTCCTTAAACTAATGATGGACCGAGATGTCCTTAAACTAAATATGTCGCCAACTTAAATCCCACCAGCAAACAGATGGGTCACATGCGATGAAACTATTCTCGAGAGTTTCATCATTCAATAAAAAACGGTATGTCCACAAGAGAAATAGGCATGGATGAAAACCCGAAAGGGCTCCGTGAGTAAAAACAGCAGGTCTGCCGGCGAGTTCGTGAAAACCCGAAAGGGCGCAGGCTCGTAAAAAAATCAAGCGCACTTGCAAGGTCCTCTCGACCTTGTGAGGAGAAAACACCCGCGTGAGATCCTTACGACTCATAAGGGAGCAACACACTTAGGGATCCCCACGATTCCTACGGAGAAATTGCACTTACGAAATCCTCACGACTCGTAAGGAGAATTCCCCCTATGAGACCCTCGTGGCTCGTAGGATTAAAAGCTTTAAGCTACAGGGATCTGAACCTGTTCTTAAGCATCACACTCCCCAAGTTGCCTTACAAGCGGTTTAATATTGACCCTTGTATACAATCCACGGGCAAAAACAAACGTTCCCTCACCAAGTCCCCCCAGTGACGAAGAATGTCCTCATGTGGTGAACGACACTTATGATTCCTCTCAACTTGTAAGGAGAAAACACTCTTGTAAAATCCTTATGACTTCCAAGAGAAAATATCACTTAGGAGTCCTCACGACTTCTTGGGAGAACCTATACCTACGAGATCCTCACGACTTGTAGGGAGAAATACCTTTATGAGATCCTTACAGCTCATAAAGTCAAAAAGCCTTAGTCAACAGGATCCTAACCCTGTCAACTAAGCCACATTTGTTCTAATCGACAAAGGCAAGTGATGATTCTCTCCTGGAAATATCCCAGTTGTAACGATGCTGATGCCTAAATCGGTATCGAATTCCAAGTCCTTTCACGGCAAATGATGATTCGCTCCTGGCAATATTCCAGTCCCAGCGATACTAATGCTAAGATTGGTATCAGATCTCAAGTTTTAAACTCGCAATAAAAAGCAGCGACCAAAATATATGCATACTAAACAGTCGAAATATTTGGGCAACTCGCAATAAAAAGCAGCGAATAAAAAGAAAAACAACTGAAATGATTGGGCACCGCGAAAAATAGCCGAAATGATTGGGCAATCGCGACTTTCGCGATATAAAAAGCTGAAATGATAGAGCATCATGGAAAGAAACAAAAAAAATGAAAATGAAACTTTTTCCCTGCAAGTGACATCACATTGACCCCTGTATACAATCCATGGGCACAAACAGAAAGGGAACCATATCATCCCATTAGGCTCCATCAGAAATAGAGCCAAGTCTTGACGGCTACATCTACAGCCTAGAAATCAACAACGGCGTTCCTTCTCATTCCAACCAGAAGCAGATACGACGTCAGCAAGACGGAGCCACGGCAAAGTCCCCTAATTCCAAATCTCGATGGTTCACAGACAGTCTAAAGACTACAACGGAGCCAAGGCAAAGTCTCCTAGTTCCCAAATCTCGACGGGTCATAGACAACCTAGAGACTACATCGGAGCCATGATAAAGTCCCCTAGTTTCAAATATCGACAGTTCACAGACAGCCTAGAGACTACAACGGAGCCATGATAAAGTCCCTAGTTCCAGATCTCGACGGTTCATAGACAACCTAGTGACTACCTCGGAGCCATGAAAAAGTCCCTAGTTCCAAGTCTCGACGGCAGTATGCACAGCCTAGAGACCGACAACAGCGTTCTTCCTCCCCTCAGCAGGATACAGACACGACATCAATAAACGGAGCCATGGCAAAGTCCCTAATTCCAAATCTCGACGGTTCACAGACAACCTAGAGACTACCTCGGAGCCATGGCAAAGTCCCTAGTTCCAAGTCTCGATGGTAGCATCCATAGCCTAGAGACCAACAACAACGTTCTTCCCCCCAGCAGGATACAGACGCGGCATCAACAAACGGAGCCACAGCAAAGTCCCCTAGTTCCAAATCTCGACGGTTTACAGACAACCCAGAGACAACCTCGACATTCGTCGCAATATTGCAGACACGATGTCAACAAGCAAAGCGAAGGAAGATCCCCAGCTTCAGGGTCTTGACGAAAACTGAATTGAGACCTGAAAGACTATCGGAGATCATATCACTCCAGCGCAGAACTGTTATGACTCATCGGCGCTCCCAAACTAAGCCTAACCTCAAGTAAAAAGTGGCATGGAATATCCCTAACGTTTGCTCTTTCGATGGTAATATTACCTGGAAGATTACTTGAAGACGTCTTGTCCAGCCCTCGAAGGGATCAGAGACATGACAGTCGCGGGGCTACCCGAATAGAAAGATTGCATATCGAGGAATACATCGGCCAACGCGACGGTACGATGGGTAGAAAACCCTAGTACCACAGACCCTAGCGGACTTCTATTAGCAGGAGTTAACTGTGACGCTAGGACATCCGTGCGAGAACTTATCGATTCGTCTCGACTCGTAGGGAAAATAGTGTTCGTGGGAGAACTTCTCGACTCTTCTCGACTCGTAAGGAAAAACCTTAGGCAATGGGGATAAAGACCTGTTTCCTAAGCACTGGGGCCCTGCAAGTCGGTCCAAGATGGACTATTGCATACTATTCACGGGCCACACTCTCTAAAGTCGAATATCGACAAAGAGGGAAACAACCACTTACGAGTTCTCTCGACTTATAAGGGGGAAAATTCTCTTTTGAGATCCTTACGACTCTCAAGAGAAAACGCACTTAGGAGCCCTTACGACTCCTATGGAAAAAACACACCTGCGGGATCCTCTCGACTCGTAGAGAGAAAAGTTTTTATGAGACCCTCATGGCTCATAAAGTTGAAAAGTCTTAGGCGGCAGATCTAAACCTGTTTTCTAAGCCATCTCTGCCCTGCAAGGAGATCAAGATAGACTGTTTAAAAGACATATTTGCTATAGGGACACGCCAGTATGAAATAAAATATGTCTTTTATTCTTGAATACAAGATACATTTCATAAAAGAATCAAAATGAATACAAGATATTCTCATTCAGGAGTAAATAAAAAAAGGAAGAATATACAATGACAAAAAAGCCTTAAGTCGTTGGACGATGCAGTAAGCTAATGAGTTCGTCAGCCTTCCGTTGAACCTTGACTTCAAGCTCCGTTATTGCTGCAAGGCGGGATCCCGCCTGAGTTTGCTGAGTCTGGTATGAAGCAAACCGACTCTCAAACTTCTTTTCAGCGACTTTATGAGCTTCAACTATCTCGCGGGTAAAGATAACGGCTTTATCAAGAGCTACCACCTCTGTGATAGCTTCTTGAAGCACTCGCCAAATTTCGTACGCACGAGTGGTCGTGGTAGTGAGCTGAACCTGAAGTTCCCCCAAAGCATTTGAGGCTAGCTCCCTTTCCGAAAATTTTCGATTGAGCCTCTTCTCGCAAGACTGTAGATTAGCGGCACACCGCTCAATCTACCCCCGCAGGCTTGCCTTTGCAGTTAGGAGCTCGGAAGGAAGGCATATGCACTCAAGATCATATAAGCAAGCCTCCACTCGACGACAATACTCAACCCAAACATGCACCAACCATGTACTATGCAAGGCGGTAAGGAGAGTCTTTGGTGCACACCCTACTAAGCATGCATTCGCGACTGTATGGCTGCTTAAATGGAAATGGTGTCCAAAATACGCTGATTTGCCGGCAACACGACAATAGCGCTCACACTTAAAAAAAATTCCTAAAGGTAAAGTATAAAGCCCATGTACAGAGGCGAGATATACGTACGAATATATGATGAACAGAAAACATTCAACAGAAAACATTCAACAGTCAATAATAAGAAAAATACATCAATATAAATATACTACTCTATAGGGAAGAGATCACCAAATATGGGATCAGAGATACAAGGGTTAACAAAAAAAAATACAAAGTTCTCCAATTCTCTCTTTGCCCTCTCCACCATGTCGAAGCGACGGTCTTCACGAGGAGTTGCTCCCTACCGATTAGCACCATGCTCATCAGTGAAAGCAGACATGATGGCTCTCCGAGCTCGTATCTGACTCAGTAAATGAACCGAACGATCCTTTAGAGGCTGAGTAATTAAGTGTGCCTCATAGAAACACTCAATTTTGTCCTCCGCCGTATCAAGAATCGCCGGAGTCATCTCCGCCGGATGAGGGGGGATATCAGCAAGCACGGACAAGAAAAACATCCTAAGCCAAATGGAACCCATTGGAAAAGGAGAGCCCCTACGGGCCAAGAGTTCGTACAGTGCCGCGTCACATTGGTCATCAGTAAAAAAAGGATCCGCTAACCGCGTGGCAAAACGAGGAATAATCTCCTTGATAGGCACCTCCCAGGGTTGCCGATGAGCGTGGGGACAGTTACAAGCCATAACTTTTGGTTTTTTCTCAAAATGATCACCCTAAGGTCTAAATGGTTCTCTCTCTGTGAAGAAAGAGGAAGACGTAGCTTCGGGTTATAAAGAGAAGCACTCAAATCTAGGCACGGAAATTTCTGTGCATGGTGGAACTATTTCCAAGGCCGGAAAAAAGGGCATGGGGAATAAGATAGTTGACTCATAGGAATAAGAGTAGGAAGGTGAACCGATCCCAGCAGTTCACGAACGGTGAAAAAGGTGACAGCGTTGCACTCACGTGCAAGCCACGTGAGAACAACGCTGTAGGGGCATTTGTTCCCATATAAAAATAAAAAAAAGAGGAGGGAGAAACAGAAAGAGGAAAATAGATGGAAAAGTTTCCCTAATGGAGCATCACGTGCCCGCACGTGATGCGCCTTGGCGCAAAGATTATTGGCATTGCGCTTAACAATTAAGACTGAAATTGAGCCTCATGTGCAAACACGTGAGCATCTATACACAAAGTATATAGGCGCCTTTGTCACGACCCGAAATATTAGCTCGTGACCGGCACTTAAATCACGCAACGTCTAAAGGAGTAACTTAATTCAAGTAAGCCGAAACCCAGAAATCTAAACCTTTTTAA
The DNA here is from genome assembly GCA_030015575.1 of Agapanthus africanus. Lineage (NCBI taxonomy): Eukaryota > Viridiplantae > Streptophyta > Magnoliopsida > Asparagales > Amaryllidaceae > Agapanthus > Agapanthus africanus. Next base: position 397,659,975 of record CM057338.1, on the reverse strand, counting down.
GAAAATAAAAGAGGTGACGTTTTGCAATAAAGGTATAATGAAATCAAGTTTTCTTAAAAGCATAGAAAGGGAACATGAAAAATGCAAGTGGAATTTATTAGTTGAAAAAATGTTTCGTCTTTTTAAAAATTTGGGCAGCACCTCCTTTGTATTTTTTTTGATCCAAAACCATAATACATGATAATATAAAGGTATCCCTAAGCGGGAGCTAGCTCTTCGCCAATCGGCGGATCCACAACCACGCAAAGCATAAATATAAGTATACGACGCCCAACGACGAAGTTCACCACAAAAGATAAGGAAATAAGCAAGACATCAAAACCACAAGTAGCGGAATACCCCTCGCTCTAAGTCTCGCAACCACAAGTCTCACTAAGTCTCATTACTTATACAAATACTAGTTGATTGATGGAGTTGACTAGATACAATATGAATAATAAATACAAGAGGGGTACGTTCCAACATGTACCACCTACCAAAGCAAAACATCCGAATGCAGCTGTGTGCCAGCGATGCCGCTATTGATCTATGCGGTCAACCTGCAAGAACTGTAGCACAACGGGGGTGAGTTGCCAACTCGTGAGTAGAAAATATCTACAGGTAGAAATCGAATAAACAACGATTCCTAGGTCAACTATATCATAAAGGTAATACTATGATATCTAGGGTGACCACATCTGTGCCAACAATGTAATCAATGCCTATATGCATGCGGATATCATCCAACCATAAAATCAATGTATGTATGCATGTGGATCCCGTCCACGTGTCAACCACTGACACAACAACATCATACATGTAAATATCATAAAAGCATATGCATGAAAGTATGAGGATATAAATCAACGTGTGTCCCTCGTGACACATCAAAATCATGAAACCTGAGTGTCCAGCATCGGCACTCGAAACATCATGAAACCCGTGTCCAGCATCGACACGTAAATCCTCATATCTCGGGCTTCGTCAGTCCGGATCGGCCCTCGGGCTCCGTCCGCGGGATCGGCCCGCGGGCTTCGGCAGAACGGGTCGGCCCCTATCCATCTCTCGACTCCGGTCGGTATCCTCCGGATAACCGCTAGGTCCAACCAATCACCGGTAGGTAGTGGTCCCTCAGCCAGGCTCATCGTCATCCCCATGAAATCTCTCTCTCACCCCGGGATACCATACCGGGTCCATCATGAACCTGCAAACGGATCATCCACCTCCTCGAATCGGGTTTCACATATCACACATCTCAGAACCGAGAAAACGCATGGTAGACGCACTGAAATATCATATCAAGAAGAACCGGGTTTTTAAAACAATACGTACTTTCTTTTGAAATAACCACGGTTCTCAAACCAGAAATCTCATGAAAACAGCATATCTCAATGCGTATAATCGTAAAGCATGATGTATAAGACATATAATAGAAATGTAAGCATATCCGTATATCATGCAACATGGAACAGTAATATGCACATATCTGGGAAAACCGCTCTTTTAAATAAATTCAGTCTTTTAAATATATCATGCGGTTCCCAATTTCTCCTAAGTTAAATGCAACATCGTAAAATGGTGTATATGTAACTATAGCAGGTAAATCATGCAAGAAATCATATCATGATGCAGCAATCCTACCGTGTAGTGACATGGCAATTATCGATGATGAAGTGTGTGAGCCGACCAATCTGTGTAAGTGTGACATACGCATCATCGATAATGGTGTAGGTGTACTAGCGCAGATGTATGAAATGCAATGAGAGTGACATGAGCATAGCATCAAATAAATCGTATGTGAATGCTGACAGGTATACGTATATAACATGACTGAGTCGGTGAATCTATCAATTGGATCTAGCCTCACAACATCACGTACGGTATAATCTATCGTACAACATTCTCTAGTCAAGAGTATGGATCAATCATCATAAAACTCATCATGTACGGAAAATCACCGTACGGCGGCATTAAAATGTAAGATAATGAAAATTTAGAAATAAATAAAATTAATTAATTAAATAATAAAATGCCAAAATTTAAAAAAAAGTTATTAAGACAAAATAGGACATTTTCATAAGTAGTATGTGAAACAAATTAAATTGAAAATTTAGCATGCAACATAAATCAATTACAAGGGTTTTAATGATAAATTTAGCTTCATTTTAATAAAATGGTGTTTATATAATAAACTATGTAGTGAAGGGTCTTTTTGTAAAATTTAGGAAAAATATGCAAACTTGGAATTGTAAGAGTGTAAGTGAAAAGGGGGTAGAAAATGTTTTAGCTCAGAATTTTATTACAAATTAAAACAAATTGATGAGATAATGTAAGGACACCTCCTACTTGCATGCACAACACACACACAACACTTCCTCCTTGCATGAGGATGGCACCCTTTGGTCTTTGACATCTCCTCCTACATCTCACCTTTCCCTTTTCTCATATATATCTTATGTTCAGATCAATAGCTAATTTAAAATCTGAAATATCTAAAAGAAAGAAAAAGAAAACCAAAACAAAACAAAGAAGAACAAGAGAAAGGAGAAGAAAAGAGCTAAGTCTAGGATTTTCTCACCATCAAGCTAGGACTAGGAGCTTGTGCATCTTGGAGGGAGTTCTTCCAGCAATTCCTTGTAGGTAAAATCTTGGATCACTGTAGGATTTAGTTCTGTAATTAGTTTAAATTAGAAATCCAATGCCTATAATATCGTATTTTAAGCAAAACTGAACTCTATAGTAATCTGCTATAGTTTAGATAAAAATTAACTTAACCAAACAGTGCCAAAATTTTGTATGTTGGACCTAGAACAAACCATAAGAGCACGCTCGGATTTTGGCCGGCGAGCTTAAGGCCAAATCCGGCGTCGCCGGATATTTGTAGGTGTTTGGTGTTTTGGGGTTTGGGGTAGGTCTCCGTATAGATTTTGGGATAATTTGGTATTGTTTAATTAAGTTAGTTTAACTGTATATAAAATCTGGGAGCAAATATCGGAAAAGGGATCAAAATTCTCAAGTACGACACGGGTAAAACGTAACGCGTTCTGTTTTCTGTCGCGATGCAGCGTTGGGTTAAATTTCAGTGAGGTTGAGTGTTAGATCATTTGCAATAGTCGTACGTAGTGTAATTATCACGTACAACTTGTGTTTTCTTGATTTTTACCGTATCGGAATGTAGCCGTTTTCTTATAAAAGTTAATTAAATGTTAGATTTGAGTGCGGGAACTTTGGAGGCAGCAAGGAAAGGAAAAGGATTGGCGATTCCTGAGTAGTACGACGTATTCCGGTGAGTAGACTAAACATCTACCGGGGGATTGTGTAAAGATGGCGTGATACGCCCGCAGTTTTACTTAAATGCAAAGATTTGACTTTTGTACATTAAATTGATAGTATGCATTCATATATATACATGTAAATCGCTATGTCAATAATGGTTAGAACACCGCACAATTATCAACGAGTTATGCCGCATATGCACTTATTTTACATGTTGCACTACACCTCGTCGATATTGCCATGTCACTTTTACACCTAGCAGTTATCCTGTTAAAAATAATTCCTATCATACCTTAATCACCAATAACATTAGTAAATTGCATCAATGATATCATGTGTAGTATTCGAGTATTCTAATCTGATATAAATGGTACTTATATTACGAAGGATTTATGGTTTTGAGATTTCCTATACTATTGCATAAATCCAGTGATTGTTCATGATTGACGTGACATGTCCACCATGAGATGTTTTTATGATTTGGTTTTTATTCCGAATCGAGTTGGGGGTTGTAGGGTGTTTTTCATCACCCCATTGAGATGGGAATATGCGCGCGCTTGTCAGGCGTACTACAGATTCCCCCTGCCTAGGGTAGGTCGGGGTTTATTGATTGTGGGGATCCGAATCTCCGGCAGCCGCGGACTAAGCTGCCGTTAATTACCCCTCGCCTTTGGAGCGAGGGAACCTCCGATTGACGGGTTAAATTGGTCATGCGAACTCAATGTGCAGTGTGCGTGGGTTGTGTTTTAAAAGGGTTTTGGATATATCGGGGGCTCCGTAGAGCTTTTACGGGGGTCCCGCTCTTCGGATAGCGGGATGGGCGTCAAGAGGGCTAATAGCCCCCTTGCGGGGTGCGGGGCAGCACCCCGGCCTAAATTTTTTGAAAGGGACAGTGTTGTAGACTATGTGTATATGTGTGTGTATATATACATATATATAAAAAAAGGAAGGGAAATGACATCCAAAGGATGCGTGGGAAAAAGCGCCAGCGCTTTGAGCGCAAGAGTGCTAGTGCTCCACGTGCCAGGCATATGGGCGCCCGGGCGCTAGCGCTTTGGATGCTAGCACCCCACGTGTCAGCACATGGACGCTCGAGCGCTAGCGCTTTGGGCGCTAGCGCCCCACGTGTCAGTACATGGGCGCTCGGGTGCTAGCGCTTTGGGCACAAGCGCTTTGAGCGTAAGGGCGCTAGCGCTTTGAGCGATAGCGCCCCACGTGTCAGCACGTGGGCGCTCGGGCGCTAGCGCTTTGGGCGCTAGCGCACCACGTGTCAGCACGTGGGCGCTCGGGCACTAGCGCTTTGGGCGCTAGTGTTTTGAGCGTAAGGACACTAGTACTTGGAGCGCTAGCGCCCCACGTGTCAGCACGTGGGCACTCGGGCGGCAAGAGGGACTTGGTCCCTGCAATGGGAGTTGTACTCCCAGAAAGGAAAACTTATTATTTTGTGTGTGTGTGTGTGTGTGTGTTTGTGTGTGAGGAGTTAAACTCTTAGGATAATTTGAAGCTGATGAAGGGCTTCTCCCCCTAAGCCCTAGTTTTTCCCCAAAGTGGGGTCTTTGGAGATGGGTCTCCTTCCTCCTCCTCTGTTGGCAGGATCTTGAAGATCAAGAGATGTGATATTTTAAAAATCTATTCTTTTTGAGATCTAATGGTAGATCCAAGTTCCCCTTTATGGGTTTTGTGGTGAAAAACTATTTAGTTTTGAAAAAGGAAGAGTAAAACTCTTGGTTTAATTCGAAAGAAAGAAGAAGGTTTTAGAACCTTGGGGAAGGAGAAAGAGGCACAGGGCCTAATTTTTGGGGAATGAAAAGTCTTTTTTTTCTTCATCATCATGTTGCCTTTAATAGGCTTACATATTTACATATAGCCCCTTGGGCTCTACAAAATGGCATTTTGCCCATCCCATGCCTCATGTGCCATTTCTTTTTTGCACATAAGCCATGGGCTTACAAAATATTGGCTTTATGCACATTTTGCATACATTCGTGCATAAAAAATTACATTAAAATTATTTGTTACATGATTTTTTATTTTTGCATGGGCCGGCCGCGTCATGTTCGGGCTCGACTCGGGCATGAGCCTACTTGATCTGGGCTTGGGCCCACCTGGCTTGGGGTTGACTTTGACTTTGACTTGGTCAACCGGGGTGCAATTTTCGACTTCAACAAAGTGCCCCCATCAATAAATGCACGCCACATATGTGAGTCGTGTGCATGAAATTGATGGATCTTCTTTTGCGTGGAGGAGACTTGCTTTGGTTCCCACTTTTTGGGATGCACTGCCCTTTTTACGACATGGACGGTCGATGCTTGACGCGTCTCCGAGACGGAGTGTCCGTGGTAGACGTTTCCCTGGCCCGGAGTGATCTGGTTCCTGCTTTGTAGGAAGCCTGCACTGCCCTTTTTGCGACATGGACGGTCGACACTCTGATCCGGAGCGATTTGGTTCCCGATTTGTGGGAAGCCTGCACTGCCCTTTTTGCGACATGGACGGTCGACGCTTGACGCGTCTCCGAGACGGAGTGTCCATGGTAGACGTTTCCCTGGCCCGAAGTGGTCTGGTTCCTGCTTTGTAGGAAGCCTACACTACCCTTTTTGCGACATGGACGGTCGACGCTCTGATCCGGAGCGATTTGGTTCCCGATTTATGGGAAGCCTGCACTGCCCTTTTTGCGATATGGACGGTCGATGCTTGATGCGTCTCCGAGACGGAGTGTCCGTGGTAGACGTTTCCCTGGCCCGGAGTGATCTGGTTCCTGCTTTGTAGGAAGCCTGCACTGCCTTTTTTGCGACATGGATTTTCGACGCTCTGATCCGGAGCGATTTGGTTCCCGATTTGTGGGAAGCCTGCACTACCCTTTTTATGACATAGACGGTCGACGCTATGATCCGGAGCGATTTGGTTCCCGATTTGTGGGAAGCCTGCACTGTCCTTTTTACGATATGGACGGTCGATGCTCTAACGCGTCTCCGAGGCGAGTGTCCGTGGTAGACGTTTCCCTGGCCCGGAGTGATCTGGTTCCTGCTTTGTAGGAAGCCTGCACTGCCCTTTTTGTAACATGGACAGTCGACGCTCTGATCTGGAGCGATTTGGTTCCCGATTTGTGGGAAGCCTGCACTGCCCTTTTTGCGACATGGACGGTCGACGCTCTGATCCGGAGCGATTTGGTTCCCGATTTGCGGGAAGCCTGCACTGCCCTTTTTGTGACATGGACGGTCGACGCTTAACGCGTCTCTGAGACGGAGTGTCCGTGATAGACGTTTTCCTGGCCCGGAGTGATCCGGTTCCTGCTTTGTAGGAAGCCTGCACTACCCTTTTTACGACATGGACGGTCGACGCCCTGATCCGGAGCGATTTGGTTCCCGATTTGTGGGAAGCCTGCACTGCCCTTTTTGCAACATGGACGGTCGACGCTCTGATCCGGAGCGATTTGGTTCCCGATTTGTGGGAAGCCTGCACTGCCCTTTTTGCGACATGGACGGTCGACGCTATATTTGACTTGCTCTACTTCCTGCAGTGTCAGGGGTGAACTTGAGTTGCTCCGCTTCTTGCGGTGTCGAGATTGGATTCTGACTTGCTCCGATTTCTGCAGTATCGGAGTTGAAGTTGACTTGTTGATTGTGATTTGGGTTGACATCAGCATCGCTATACTGGAATATGGTACCTAGAGCGAATCATCATCTGTCATTGAGAGGATTTTGGGATTTTGGTTTTTGTTTGGCATCTGCATTGCTGCACTGGAATAATGCCAGGAGCTACTCATCATTTGCCCTTGGAGGATTTGGGAATTGGTTTTTTTTTTGTTTGGCATCAGTATCGCTACGCTGGATTATGGTATCAGGAGCGAATCATCATTTGCGCTTGCTTATTAGGAAGCGATGGCTTAGGAGACAGGTTTTAGGTCCCTATCACTTAAGACTTTTCAATTTTGTGAGCCGTAAGGGTCTCACAAAGCATTTTCTCCCTACGGGTCGTAAGGATCCTGTAGGTGTATTTTCTCCTTAGGAGTCATGGGGACTCCTAAGTGTGTTTCTCCTTTGTGAGTCGTAAGGATCTCACGCGGGGATTTTCTCCTCACAAAGTCGAGAGGACTTCGCGAGTGCATTTCATCTTTTTTTTTACGAGTTTGCGCCCTTTCGAGTTTTCACAAACTCGCCGGCAGTCCTGCTGTTTTTACTCACGGAATCCTTTCGGGTTTTCATCCATGCCCATTTTACTTGTGGACATACCATTTTTTATTTATTTATTTTATTTTATTTTATTTTTATTTTTGGTGGGACATTGAATGTGGTCTCACCGGTAGGACTTGGAAGAGATTGGGATCGTTTTTCGCCCGTGGATTGTATACGGTTTTGCAGAATGTATGATCCAGACCGTAAGGCCGGAATCATTTCGGGACTTTGTTGGCGTCTGCATCGCTGCACTGCAATATGGTACCAGGAGCGACTCATCATTCACCATTGGGATTTGGAATTTGGTTGGCGTCTGCATCGCTTCACTGGATTATGGTACCAGGAGTGACCTATCATTCGCCACTTGGGGGTTTGGATTTTGGTTGGCGTCTGCATCGTTATACTGGAATATGGTACCAGGAGCGACTCGTCATTCGCCGTTGGGGTATGGGATTTAGAATTTGGTTGGCGTCTGCATCGCTGCACTAGAATATGGTACCAGGAGCGACTCATCATTCGCCACTTGGGGGTTGGGAAACGATGGCTTAGGAGACATGTTTAGATCCCTATCACCTAAGGCTTTTCAATTTTATGGGCCGTAAGGGTCCCATAAAAGCATTTTCTCCCTACGGGTCGTAAGGATCTGTAGGTGTATTTTCTCCTTAAGAGTCGTAAGGACTCCCAAGTGTGTTTTTCCTTTGTGAGTCGTAAGGATCCTACGAAGGTTTGTTCTCCTCATGCATCGTGAGGACACATGAGTGGGTCTTCCCAATGGAGCATAATTCCAAGGACGGAGACCAACCGCTGGACTGGTGATTGCAGTGGGGCATGAGCGTGATGATAATTATTTGAGCCCATGGATTGTATACGGTAGTCAATTTAGGGACTAACCGTAGGGCCAGAAAAATTTTGGGAATTTGAATTTTGGTTGGCGTCTGCATCGCTGCACTGGAATATGGTACCAAGAGCGACTCATCATTCGCCACTTTTTTGTTTTTTGTTTTGTTTTTGTTTTTGTTTTTGTTGTTTTTTTTTGTTTTACCGCAATTGCTCTATCATTTCAGCTTTTCTTATCGCGAAGATCGCGATTGCCCTATCATTTCGGCTTTTATTCGCGGTTGCCCTATCATTTCGGCTTTATTTTCATCTTTATTTTACTCGCTGATTTTTATTGCGAGTTACCCCATCATTTCGGCTTTTCTTTATTTTTCATTTATTTACACATTTTTTTGTTTATTTACATATATATGTTTTTCTTACATTCCCAGTTTAACGACTTAGAGGTCGATTGTTCCCAGTTTAACGACGTGGCACTCCTTGAATTTTGATCTTGGCGGAGCTGTATTGATGACCGTAGCTCTGTGGCTTGCCGATACATCCGAAGACTGTGAGGTTTTTCCAAGCTCATATTGGTCCTCTGCCCAATCTTTAAAAACACAGCAGTCTTCTGGCATGACTCACCACCCTATGGTATGGGCAGTATACGGGATTGCCGGTCATATTCATTTCATGTGGCCTCTTTGGAATAGGCAATTGCAGACCGTTGTTCATGGCTTCCTCGAATATATTGCGGACCCCATCCCTCCTGAAGGAGTACACCTTCTTCTTTCTCTCCATTAGAGTAGGTGCCCTCACTGATGTTGGTCCTTGAGGCCGATCAGTCTTTGGTTCGCCTTTTTCAGAAAATGGCACATGTCTGGGAGGATTAGGTTCCCGAAAGGATTCGGTCTCCATTCGTATGAAATCGGCGGTCGTAGCTAGACTGTTTGCTAACACGCCTTTAGACAATTCTATCTCTCCCATCTTGTATTGCCTTTCGACCCAGTCTTTGAAGACAAAGCAGTCCTCAATGCCATGACCTATCACCCTGTGATAGGGTCAATATTTTGGGTTGTCGGTCATATTCGCTTCATGCGGTCTCTTTGATTCTGGCAGTTGTAGACCGTTTCTTAGGGCGTCTCTGAATATCTTGTGGACTTTTTCCCTTTTGAAGGAATAGACTTTTTCCAGTTTCTCTTTCAGAGGCGATCCCCCCCGGGGTATGTATCGGAGGGACTGGAGGCTGATTGCGGCCGTTTTTCGCGAAGGCGCTCCGCTCTTAGGTTGAACGGGGTATCAATTGGCTGCCTCCGGGTATCAATCACTGGCTCATGAACCAAAATTTGATTCTGTTGTAATTACAATCGGGCGATTTGGGTCACGAGATCTGCTGTGACGTTTGCCAATTCGTCGACCTTGGACTGTACCTTGGCTAACTTCTCGTCCCTGTCCTGAAGCTGCCTCTGAAGCCATAGGAATAACGCTTGTTCTGAAGTTCCGGCTATGACAACCGGGTCATCTTTATTGCCTGAGCTCAATTCCGCAGGAACCATGGGCTCCTCTGGCTTATCGGCCTGAGTGGGCTCTTCATCACTTAGATCGAGCCGATACTGGGTGGCGTCAATCATATCATCACCATGGCTGTGAAGAAGAGGAGGATTCGTTTCTTAATGTCCGACCATGTAGACAGTGCGAACCACATACCCAGCCATCTCTTTATCTTTGGTGGCTGATTTCGCGAAGCGGTCCGGGCTTTGGAAATTCATAAATTTTAACATGGCCAGAGCCCTAGCCCTTTTGTTGGCTCTATATTTGAGCCTCTTCTGCCTCAGCTTCTCTGCCTTGAGCGCTTGGCAGGCTTCTGCTCTTCGGGAAGCCGCCATAGGCTGAGTGATGGGGAGGCTTGAGAAGTCACCCAATCGAGCAGTTGTCAAAGGCGCTGCTGGAGCTTGCCTGAGATGCCTTGTTGCTTTGTTGGTGTTGATGGCCTTGCCCCCAGCTGGGGCCAAAGAAAGTCGTTCAAACACCGACTTGCGTTTGTGTTGGGGCGTCCACACGACCATGACATTCGGCCTTTTCCCCTTTAAGATCGGTTTGTCTGTTACCGGAGCTTGAGGAGATGGGACGGCGTTAGCTGACACGAACATAATAGAGCCAAATGGTAGCATCTCCTCCTCCCATTTTCGCTCGAGACTGGCCAGAAGGACCGTCCTGGAGTCCATCTTCATCGTGTAGGAGACGGGAGTTGTGTCGAGAGCTGAGCTTTTCCTTGGAGACATTTTCGCTGCGACCGGAGAATACAATTTGAAATTTGTTAACCTGTACAAAGAAGCATGATTTCAGTACAGGCAGTCGATATGTATATTGATTGAGTTCACATGAACGTATAACCCGAAACATGGGATGAGAGATAGGTCCCACCGGGCGTGCCAGAATCTGTAGGCTGTTTTTCGTCACCCCATTGAGATAGGAATATGCGTGCGCTTGTCAGACGTACTACAGATTCCCCCTGCCTAGGGTAGGTCGGGGTTTATTGATTGTGGAGATCCGAATCTCCGGCAGCCGCGGACTAAGCTACCGTTAATTACCCCTCGCCTTTGGAGCGAGAGAACCTCCGATTGATGGGTTAAACTGGTCATGCGAACTCAATGTGCAGTGTGCATGTGTTGTGTTTTAAAAGGGTTTTGGATATATCGAGGGCCTCGCAGAGCTTTTACGGGGGTCCCGGTACCCGGATAGCGGGCAGGGGGTCAAGGGGGATAGCAGCCCCCTTGCGGGGTGCGGGGCAGTGCCCCGGCCCAAATTTTTTTGAAAGGGACAGTGTTGTAGACTATGTGTATATGTGTGTGTGTATATACATATACATAAAAAAGGAAGGGAATGGACATCCAAAGGATGCGTGGGAAAAAGCGCCAGCGCTTTGGGTGCTAGCGCTAGCACCCCACGTGCCAGGCACGTGGGCGCTCGGGCGCTAGCGCTTTGGGCGCTAGCGCTCTGAGCGCAAGAGCGCTAGCGCCCCACGTATCAGCACGTGGGCGTTCGGACGCTAGCGCTTTGGACGCTAGCGCTCTGAGCGCAAGAGCGCTAGCGCTTTGGACGCTAGCGCTCTGAGCGCAAGAGCGCTAGCGTTTTGAACTCTAGTGCCCCACGTGTCAGCACGTGGGCGCTCGGGCGCTAGCACTTTGAGTGCTAGCGCTTTGGGCGCTAGCGCTTTGCGCGCAAGGGCGCTAGCTCTTTGAGCACTAGCGCTTTGAGCTCTAGCGCCCCACGTGTCAGCACGTGGGCGCTCGGGCGCTAGCGCTTTGGGCGCTAGCGCCCCATGTGTCAGCACGTGGGCACTCGGGCGCTAGCGTTTTGAGCGCAATAGCGCTAGCGCTTGGAGCGCTAGCGCCCCACGTGTCAGCACGTGGGCGCTCGGGCGGCAAGAAGGACTTGGTCCCTGCAATGGGAGTTGTACTCTCAGAAAGGAAAATTTATTATTTTGTATATATATATATGAGGAGTTAAACTCCTAAGATAATTTGAAGCCGATGAAGAGCTTCTCCCCTTGAGCACTAGTTCTTCCCCAAAGTGGGGTCTCTGGAGATGGGTCTTCTTCTTCCTCCTCTGTTGGCAGGATCTTGAAGATCAAGAGATGTGCGATTTTAAAAATCTCTTCTTTTTGAGATCTAATGGTAGATCCAAGTTCCCCTTTGTGGGTTTTGTGGTGAAAAACTATTTAGTTTTGAAAAAGGAAGAGTAAAACTCTTGATTTAATTCGAAAGAAAGAAGAAGGTTTTAAAACCTTGAGGAAGGAGAAAAAGGCACAGGGCCTAATTTTTGGGGAATGAAAAGTCTTTTTTTATTCATCATCATGTTGCCTTTTATAGGCTTACATATTTACATATAGCCCCTTGGGCTCTACAAAATGGCATTTTGCCCATCCCATAGCTCATGTGCCATTTCTTTTTCGCACATAAGCCATGGGCTTACAAAATATTGATTTTATGCCCATTTTTTATACATTCGTGCACAAAAAATTACATGAAAATTATTTGTTACATGATTTTTTATTTTGGCATGGGGAGGGCCGGCCGCTTCATGTTCGGGCTCGACTCGGGCATGAGCCTACTTGATCTGGGCTTGGGCCAACTTGGCTTGGGGTTGACTTTGACTTTGACTTGGTCAACCGGGTGCAATTTTCGACTTCAACAGGGGTCATACGGTTGCGGATTTATAAGTTATCCAGACTGAGTCAGGGGGCATACATTTGGATACATGGTGGACCCGGTCGAGACCGAGGGGCAGGATAGCCGCATGATAGGCAGGGAGCCTAACGAGGATACTCAATACCGGAGATAGTTGTGAAACACGGCGGATATTTATATGATATCGACCGGTGTTATTGATTACAGGATCGTTCGAGGAACGATGCCTGAAAGAATAGAAGATTTGTGTCGATGATGGACACGGAAAGATGAACTTTATTTGGAAATAAATGATGAGATTTCAGTTTTGGTTATGTGATTAGCAGTACGGATTCATGTTTTCCATATGTTATCATGCATCATAATTATTCTTACTACAGTTACTTATAATTCATCATATTTACATTATCAGCCGTTATATGTTAGTTTTATTCACTGAATTGGCAACTCACCCCCGTTGTGCCATAGTTCCTTCCAGGAGTAGAGTGGACGGTTAGCAGCAGTGCAGATCCACTTTTTCAGCTTTTATCGCATCTTTTGATAGGTGGGTTACATATGTAGTAACCTTCTCTTTTGGTATTGTATTTTGGATCTAGAAAATCTCCATCAGACTTTGTATTATGACTTAGAATGAGAGATGGTTATATGTATATTATTTGACAGGTGAGATCGTTGTTATGTTAGAAGATATTTCTTTTATTTATGTCTGGGATTCTTATTGATATCCTATATACTGGGTATTTATTTCCGCTGTTGATATTGTTGATCCCAACTAGGGATGCAACCAAACTTAACACTTTATAATTGTTTTTATTATGAATTCACTAGTGAGTTACTGTTAAGATCTTAATTACATAAAACTGTGACTTTTACTTAAAAATTAAATTTTTATAAAAATTCCGCAAAAAGGATTTGATTTTGGTTTTTTCCGGCTTGCTCGGGTTGTGTAAATATCTTTAGATATTATACAATCTAAGTGCCGGTCACATCCAAACTTTGGGTCGTGACAAAGTTGGTATCAAAGCCTAGAATTAACCTTACGGAATCTAGTAGTGAGTTAAGATAAGTTGACGTGAGTCCGTGATTTAGGATGACCTTTGGTTTGATGAAGTAAGTAATTTAGGATGGGTGCAGTACCGTACGTAAGTTCCGCGGCATATTTACGTTACCATACTCAGCCTAACTAACCTTAGGATGTATAGCTTGATTGTCCTTCCTTTAACTCTCTGTTATTGATTGTTCCTATTCGTAAGCCTTATCAACTCTCATTTCTTATTCCAGTTGCTATGGCTACGCGAGCTAGGCGAGCCGTAGCCAGAGATGCAGCTAGGGCGAGTCCGCTTGTGACGGCGACTGGTACTCCGGACGTTCCGGCGGTGCATGAGCATGTTGATCCTCTTCATCCAGATCGCATGACTAGGATAGAGGAGGGCATGTTATGATTACAGCGAGTGGTAGGACAGTTAGCTGAGGCCACTCCAGTACAAAGACAGGATCCGGCACCGACCATGGCAGAATCTGAGGTATAGTCCACGCAGACGGTCGCACCGGTAGACACGAGGGTGGTGGAGGTATCGCTTCCAGAGTTTATGAAGTTGAGACCTCCGGTATTTACAGGGACCAATGTAGCGGAGGATCCTTAGTCTTTTCTAGATAGGATGGCGAGGATTGGCAAATCATTGCGATGTTCTGATGCGAGATCAGTTGAGCTGACTAGCTTTAGTTTAGAGGGACTTGCACAGGAGTGGTGTGAGTCGATAGAGAGAGGGCGAGCTACGGGTCTTCCTCCGATGTTGTGGACCGAGTTTTTCGAGGTATTTCTTTCCAGATTTCTTCCACAGAGTGTGAGGGACGCTAGAGCTAGCAGTTTTGAAACGTTGTGGAAATCTGCGAGTATGTCGATGGCGGATTATAATTTACGATTCACCCAGCTGGCGCGCTAAGCTCCATATTTAGTTCCTACGGAGGAGTTTCGGGTGAAGAGGTTCCTAAGGAGTCTGGACACGCAGTTGTATCTAGCTATAGGCTCCCAGCATTTTGATACGTATGCGCAGGCCATGGATGCAGCGATATGAGTGGAGGAGCGTTTGAGCGAGGCAGTGGTTGTTCTGGAGCCAAAGAGGAGTGGACTGATTGGGCCAATGACTAAGCAGTTTGGCAGAGGTAGAGGCAGATATACTCCAGGCCGCAGTTTCGGACGAGGTTGGACCCAGGGACAGATGTTCAGTTCATACCCCGATGATCAGAGGACCCCATTTACCTGTTATAATTGCGGACTTCCAGGGCATATGGTAAGGGAATGTACACGCCATAGCGGGACTGTTACTCCGCAGGCTGCTTTACCCCGTCCACCTTCGACGTCGATGGCTTTACTTCCTCCCCCAGTTGGCACTATGAGCCAGACAGTTGCACCACGAGGTCGAGGTTCTGCAGGACGCTCTCATAGAGGTCGAGGAGACAGAGGTAGAAGACGACAGGATACGGGCAGGGGCCAGGCACGAGTCTTTGCCCTGACTCCACAGGATGCCCACGCATCAAATGCAGTTGTGACAGGTACTCTTGCAGTATGTTCCTTAGATGCACATATTTTATTTGATCCCGGTTCTACACATTCTTATGTATCTTCACACTTTGCCCTTTCTTTGGGGAAAGAGTCGTCGTTGTTAGAGTTGCCGTTAGTGGTGATTAATCCGGTGGAGATTCTTTTATAGCTCGACACGTATTCAGATCATGTTCTGTACGTATTGGTGATAGAGATTCATTAGTTGATCTGATTCTCCTGGATATGTTAGATTTTGATATACTTCTCGGTATGGATTGGTTGGCCGCTTGTCATGCCTATGTAGATTGTCGGGGGAAAGCGGTTAGATTTTGTTTTCTAGGTGAACCGATCTTTGTTGTGCAGGGGGATTGCAATATAACTCCTGCCAACATAATTTCTGCTCTTTGTGCGGGACGACACTTGAAGAAGGGTTGTCATGGGTTCTTAGCAATTGTTCAGGACTTAGGAGCCACCGAGATTCCGTTGGACCAGGTTTCGATCGCACGAGAATTTCCGGATGTGTTTCATCCTGAATTACCAGGATTACCACTCGATCGCGATATTGAATTTTGCATTGACTTGATTCCGGGTACGGGGCCTATTTCTATACCACCCTATCGGATGGCCCCGACGGAGTTGAAAGAATTTAAAAGCCAGTTGCAAGAGTTGTTAGATAGAGGACTTGTTCGTCCCAGTGTATCGCCATGGGGAGCTCCTGTCTTATTTGTAAAGGAGAAGGACGGTAGTATGAGACTTTGTATCGACTACCGACAGCTGAATCGCATCACTGTGCGAAATAGGTATCCACTACCTCGTATCGATGACTTGTTCGATCAATTGCAGGGAGCTGGCTACTTTTCGAAGATTGATTTGCGGTCAGGGTATCACCAGTTGAGGGTTCGGAAAGGTGATATTCCGAAGACTGCTTTTCGCACACGATATGGGCATTATGAGT
The DNA here is from genome assembly GCA_030015575.1 of Agapanthus africanus. Classification (NCBI taxonomy): domain Eukaryota; kingdom Viridiplantae; phylum Streptophyta; class Magnoliopsida; order Asparagales; family Amaryllidaceae; genus Agapanthus; species Agapanthus africanus. The sequence continues at coordinate 397,644,045 of CM057338.1, read as the reverse complement.
TTCTGGTGATGTCGTTCGGACTCACCAACGCCCCAGCAGCTTTTATGGATATGATGAACCGTATCTTTAAGCCCTTCTTTGATCAGTTTATTATAGTATTCATTGATAATATTCTCGTTTATTCCGGGAGCAGAGAGGAGCACGAGCAGTATTTACGTATCACATTGCAGACCTTAAAGGAGCATCAGCTATTCTCTAAATTCTCAAAGTGTGCTTTCTGGCTGGATAGTGTGGATTTCTTGGGTCACGTAGTTATGAGAGATGGGATACGTGTGGACCCAAAGAAGATCGAAGCGGTACAGCACTGGCCCAGACCTGTGTCAGTTACTGAGTTTCGGAGTTTCAGTCTGGCGGGTTATTACCGACGCTTTGTGTAGGATTTTTCTCGGGTCGCTGCACCGTTGACCGGATTGACTAGGAAGGAAGTTCCATTTCTTTGGAAAGATGCATGTGAGCAGAGTTTCCAGCAGTTGAAGACTCGCTTGACGACTGCACCAGTATTATCTTTACCTTCTGGGTCAGGTGGTTTTGTTGTGTGTTGTGATGCATCTCGAGTGGGTTTAAGCTGTGTATTGATGCAGCACGGCAGGGTTGTAGCTTATGCTTCTCGACATTTGAAGAGGCACGAGCAGAACTACCCCACTCATGATTTGGAGATGGCTGCTGTGGTATTCGCACTGAAGATTTGGAAGCATTACTTGTACGGTGAGTCGTGCCAAATCTTCACAGATCATAAGAGCTTAAAGTATATTTTTCAGCAGAGGGATCTGAATCTAAGGCAGTGTAGATGGATGGAACTCATGAAGGATTACGATTGTGAGATCTTGTATCATCCAGGCAAAGCAAATGTTGTAGCAGATGCTTTGAGTCGGAGGCCTAGAGGTAGCTTATCTTATTTGCGCACCTTGCAGAGACAGTCTTCTACGGACTGGCAGATTTTATGTGATAGTCGTATACAGTTTGAGTTTACCTCGACAGGAGGACAGTTAGAACATGTTCACATCCGACCTTAGTTATTGGATCGTATTCGAGAGACACAGCCTGCAGATGCTCGTATAACGGAGATCATAGATCAGGTTAGGCAGGGCAGAGAGTCGGAGTTCGTGATAGATGACCATGGAGTATTACGTGTTGGGACTCGTCTTTGTGTGCCAGATTCTGATGGATTGAGACATGAGATCTTAGAGGAGGCCCATCGATCAGCGTATAGTATTCATCCTGATTCCACCAAGATATATCATGACTTGAGGGATGTTTATTGGTGGGAAGGAATGAAGAGGGACGTTGCGGAGTTTGTTTCGAGATGCTTGACTTGTCAGTAAGTCAAGACCGAGCTCCAGAGCCCGGCAGGAGAGTTGCAGCCCTTGCCCATTCCGGAGTGGAAATGGGAACAAATTTTAATGGATTTCATTATGGGTCTACCCAGGACTAGCAGGGGGTATGATTCCATTTGGGTGATTGTAGATAGATTGATAAAGGCAGCTCATTTTCTTCCGGTGAAGACGACGTACGGGTTTGCTCAGTATGCTCAGAATTATATCGATGAGATTGTACGATTTCATGGAGTTCCGACGTACATAGTTTCAGATAGGGGTACCCAGTTTACTAGTAGGCTATGGCAGAAACTTCAAGAAGCTCTTGGTACACGATTGAGTTTTAGTACAGCTTTTCACCCACAGACGGATGGTCAGTTAGAGCATACCATTCAGACTTTAGAGGGTATGCTTCGAGCTTGCAGCCTTGATTTCGGTGGTAGTTGGGATTGTCACCTACCTTTGATAGAATTTTCGTACAACAACAGTTTTCAGGAGATGATCCAAATGGCACCCTTTGAAGCTTTGTATGGGAGGAAATGTCGATCACCCGTTTGCTGGATGGAACTGAGCGAGAGTAGTATTTTGGGACCGCAAATAGTACAGGAGAATACGGAAAAGATTCAGCTGATACGAGACAGAATGAGAGCGGCCCAGTGCAGACAGAAATCATATGCAGATTGACGACGTCGTAGACTCGAGTTTGATGTGGGAGATCATGTGTTCCTTTGTGTGTCTTCGATGAAAGGTGTGATGCGTTTCGGGATAAAAGGGAAGCTCAGTCCCAGATATGTCGGACCTTATGAGATTCTGGAGAGAGTGGGTGCTATAGCTTATCGTTTAGCACTTCCACCAGGTTTCCCGATGTGCATACGGTGTTTCACGTATCAATGATTCGCAAGTATCTTCACGATCCTTCTCACGCGATCCAGCATCAGACCTTACAGCTTGAGCCGGATTTATCCTACACAGTGCAGCCAGTCGCTATTCTAGACAGGCAGGCAAAGAAATTGAGATCGAGGGTACTTCCATCTGTAAAGGTTCTTTGGCGAGGAATGAATCGCGAGGAGATCACTTGGGAGACCGAGGATATGATGCGAAAGAAATTTCCACATCTTTTTGAAGGTACGTCTAGTTAAGTTTTAAATTCGGGGACCGAATTTTCTTAAGGGGGGAATATTGTAACATAATGAAAATTTAGAAATAAATAAAATTAATTAATTAAATAATAAAATGCCAAATTTTTAAAAAAAAAGTTATTAAGACAAAATAGGACATTTTTATAAGTAGTATGTGAAACAAATTAAATTGAAAATTTAGCATGCAACATAAATCAATTACAAGGGTTTTAATGATAAATTTAGCTTCATTTTAATAAAATGGTGTTTATATAATAAACTAGATAGTGAAGGGTCTTTTTGTAAAATTTAGGAAAAATATGCAAACTTGGAATTGTAAGAGTGTAAGTGAAAAGGGGGTAGAAAATGTTTTAGCTCAGAATTTTATTACAAATTAAAACAAATTGATGAGATAATGCAAGGACACCTCCTACTTGCATGCACATCACACACACAACACCTCCTCCTTGTATGAGGATGGCACCCTTTGGTCTTTGACACCTCCTTTTACACCTCACCTTTCCCTTTTCTCATATATATCTTATGTTCAGATCAATAGCTAATTTAAAATCTGAAAAATCTAAAAGAAAGAAAAAGAAAACTAAAACAAAACAAAGAAGAACAAGAGAAAGGAGAAGAAAAGAGCTAAGTCTAGGATTTCCTCACCATCAAGTTAGGACTAGGAGCTTGTGCATCTTGGAGAGAGTTCTTCCAGCAATCCCTTGTAGGTAAAATCTTGGATCACTGTAGGATTTAGTTCTGTAATTAGTTTAAATTAGAAATCCAATGTCTATAATATCGTATTTTAAGCAAAACTGAACTCTGTAGTAATCTGCTATAGTTTAGATAAAAATCAACTCAACCAAATAGTGTCAAAATGTTGTATGTTGGACCTAGAACAAACCATAGGAGCACGAACCCAGGGGCTTGGATTTTGGCCGGCGAGCTTAAGGCCAAATCCTGCGTCGCCGGATATTTGTAGGTGTTTGGTGTTTTGGGGTTTGGGGTAGGTCTCCGTATAGATTTTGGGATAATTTGGTATTGTTTAATTAAGTTAGTTTAACTGTATATAAAATCTGGGAGCAAATATCGGAAAAGGGATCAAAATTCTCAAGTACGACACGGGTAAAACGTAATGCGTTCTGTTTTCTGTCGCGATGCGGTATTGGGTTAAATTTCAGTGAGGTTGAGTGTTAGATCGTTTGCAATAGTCATACGTAGTGTAATTAGCACGTAAAACTTGTGTTTTCTTGATTTTTGCCGTATCGGAATGTAGTCGATTTCTTATACAAGTTAATTAAATGTTAAATTTGAGTGCGGGAAGTTCGGAGGCCGTAAGGAAAGGAAAATGATTGGCGATTCCTGAGTAGTACGACATATTCTGATGAGCAGACTAAATATCTACCGGGGGATTGTGTAAAGATGGCGTGATACGCCCGTAGTTTTACTTAAATGCAAAGATTTGACTTTTGTACGTTAAATTGATAGTATGCATTCATATATATACATGTAAATTGCTATGTCAATAATGGTTAGAACACTGCACAATTATCGACGAGCTATGCCGCACATGCTCTTATTTTACATGTTACACTACACCTCGTCGATATTGCCATGTCACTTTTACACCTAGCAGTTATCTTGTTAAAAATAATTCCTATCATACCTTAATCACCAATAACATTAGTAAATTGCATCGATGATATCATGTGTAGTATTCGAGTATTCTAAGCTGATATAAAAGGTACTTATATTATGGAGGATTTATGGTTTTGAGTTTTCCTATACTATTGCATAAATCCAGTGATTGTTCATGATTGACGTGACATGTCCACCAAGAGATATTTTTATGATTTGGTTTTTATTCCGAACCGAGTTGGGAGTCCTACGGTTGCGGATTTATAAGTTATCCAGACTGAGTCGGGGGGTATACAATTGGATACATGGTGGACCCAGTCGAGACCGAGGGACAGGATAGCCGCATGATAGGCGGGAAGCCTAACGAGGATACTCGATACCGGTGATAGTTGTGAAACACGACGAATATTTATATGATATCGACCAGTGTTATTGATTACATGATCGTTCGAGGAACGATGCCTGAGAGAATAGAAGATTTGTGTCGATGATGAACACGGAAAGATGAACTTTATTTGGAAATAAATGATGAGATTTCAGTTTTGGTTATGTGATTAGTAGTACGGATTCATGTTTCCACATGTTATCATGCATCATAATTATTCTTACTACAGTTACTTATAATTCGTCATATTTACATTATCAGCCGTCATATGTTAGTTTTATTCACTGAGTTGGCAACTCACCCCCGTTGTGCCACAGTTCCTTGCAGGAGTAGAGTGGATGGTTAGCAGCAGTGCAGATCCAATTTTTCAGTTTTTATCGCATCTTTTGATAGGTGGGTTACATATGTAGTAATCTTCTCTTTTGGTATTGTATTTTGGATCTAGAAAATCTCCATCAGATTTTATATTATGACTTAGAATGAGAGATGGTTATATGTATATTATTTGACAGGTGAGATCGTTGTTATGTTAGAAAATATTTCTTTTATTTATGTCTGGGATTCTTATTGATATCCTATATACTGGGTATTTATTTCCGCTGTTGATATTGTTGATCCCAACTAGGGATGCAACCAAACTTAACACTTTATAATTGTTTTTATTATGAATTCACTAGTGAGTTACTGTTAAGATCTTAATTACATAAAACTGTGACTTTTACTTAAAAATTAAATTTTTATAAAAATTCCGGAAAAAGGATTTGATCTTGATTTTTTTCGGCTTACTCGGGTTGTGTAAATATCTTTAGATATTATACAATCTAAGTACCGGTCATATCCAAACTTTAGGTCGTGACATAAACCATCAGGGATCCTATCAACCTATAGGACAAAGAGGGTACAGACCTAACGTCGCATACGGCATATCCCTCGAGATTCACCACATAATATATATCTATATACCTATATCTCAGGTCGCATCCATAATAATCTCATATCGGGGGACCAGCAAAGGTATCAATCATCTCAATCGACTCGCATCCGTATACCAACATATCCTTAAATAATCATGTCACATCGTATTATTTCATCGCATTTATACCTCACATCAAGTCAATTCTACATATACATTCTACCCTATACATCAATGTCATGTTACTCTAAAACTCATACTTATTCTAGTGCAACTATATATCTATAAGTCGTGATTCACATTCACTTATCATATCCCTAAGGCTTTCATTTCATATCTCAATATATATATTCAAATCCTCACATCTTCTCTAACTATCTCTTTAACCATATCCTTAGTTTTCTAATTTAGGTTTCTACGACAGTATCTTATAGATCGGTTTCCATCAAAAAACTTGCGGGGGTGCTATACGCCATCCACCTGACTTCCCCCGTAGATATAGATCTACTCATCTTGATCTTCGCTTGCCGAAGTCGATGTCTCCATCCTCTTCTTCATCATCCGAAGTCCACGTGGGGGGGTACCTACATATATACACTTATTGCATCGTAAACGGAAATCACGCACGAAAACCAAAATGTCGCACGAATCACACATATGTTAAAACCTATAGTTTACGCATGCAAGAATAATCAACAACTCTTAATACCGACGTACAAACGCCAAGTGACCGGGATAAAACATAAATACCAAAACTCAAGTTAAAACGAAGTCGCAAAACAATGCAGCAACTCAAGAAAACAGCTCCAGATTTTACCCTAAGTGAAATTAGCCAATTCTGCACATGAGAGGGGTCTAGTTTACTGAAGATAAAGCCCTGGACCAAACACGGACCCAAACCACCCTACCCTGGCCGCAAATTGCGGCCAGAATGATTAAAATTGTGGTCATGTGAAGGAGTTAGGGTCTCGGGGCTCTAGGGTAGCTTCTAGGTTTCCTGCATGACTCACTGTGGTTGCTATAAAATTTTCAGGTGTCTCGGGTCATAGCAGATGTCAAAATACTATCACAATTCACAATTTTCCGATATCAGGTTTTCTGAGTTTATGAATTGGGGGTTTACTCTATGGTTTCAGTCCAATATACAATCCCTATAGGGGTTTAAGGTCACTATTAAGCCTCAATTTCACCTTGGGATTCAATTCAAACCCTAATCCTTAACTTAAAATTTTCAAAGTTCACTAGACCTCATTAGCCCACTCTAAACTAACATAGATGCTAAAATGAATCAAATACAATACTAATGGTGAAGAAAGTATCTCATTTGGCAACTCAAGAATTTTCTTGAGTTGCCCCAAGTGCTCAAAATCCAAAATTTCTTGTTCCAAAGTGCTTGTGATGATCTTATGCATGTTTTTAATGAAGTGTAGATGGTGTTTTAAGGTGTTTTTGGTGGTGTTTGTGAAGATGAAGAGGAGGGGGAGTGAGAGGGCAGCCATGGGTTGAGAGGGAAGAAGAATGATGAAGAAATGAATGAAACAAATAGTCTTGGTCAATGGAAGACCCCTCACCTCTCTCTCTCTCTCTCTCTCTCTCTCTCTCTCTCTTGCCCATACCTCTTTGTTTAATGTTTCCCTTTTCTTTTCCTTTTTCTTTATCTTTTCTTCTCTTTTCATTTAAAACAAAGCATACATGAAAAATAAGAAAAGACCATGGTAGGAAAATGTAGAAATGTGAAATAGGACATGGTGCATGTCATATGCACAAATCACGCTTAATGCACGATTAGTGATATTTAATCGCGATTAGCATTAAAATGGAATATAATTAATTATAACAATTCATAATTTTCCTAAATCACATAAATCCCTCCAAAATCACCATTTAATTTAATTTTCCAATATTTTCCAATTTATCGGTATTTAATTGTACCGCATCATTAAAACATTCATAATATTTATATTTAATTATAAAAATTCCCAAATATAATATTTTATTTTTTTAAAATGTTACAATCTTCCCCCCTTAAAGAAATTCGGTCCCCGAATTTAAATTTAAACCCCCAAATACTAAAACATTTCAGTAATCATCGCAAATCAATGGGGTTCTGAAATCATGGAAGATATAGAAAAGTCATAGCGCATCGCGTACGCCTGAAAACGAATATAAACTCAAAATCGAACTCCGTCAAGCATCTCGCAAATCATCGGATTCGCACGCATATCATCGGAGTTACAATGGAGATACAGATCTCAAAATCCCCTACTGAAATCCAATATGCATAGTCAAATACTATAATACATATATATAGCACGCATCCTTAGAAAAATCTTAAACCCAAATAAAATACATGCAAAAATCTTTTCTGAACCGCCGTGTGATACGTAACTCACGGCATAAGTGACGGACGCTCATTTGTAAAATAATAAATATAGTTCGTATATGTTTGCTCAGATATACGTCCCGACCATTTTGAAAATATCCCAAAAGGTTTTTCTTGTAAACGTTCGTGTCGCTCATGGACACGTAGGAAAATAGCGAGACTATAGATCCTTTTCGAAAACCTCTTGGTAAACTTTAGATGCATGCAAATTACTCAAGTACTGTCCTCCGATCGTCCCGTTCAGCTACTACGTAACATAGTGCTCAACATGAAAACAAGGTGCTCAAGAGCAAAAAAATTAAGCCTCAAAAGGCGTATCCAATAATCATGTGCGTCTGGTGCGCACGGAAATCAAACCCAAAAACAAGTGCTACGAATGTGCACAAAACCAAAACAAAGTGCAACGGGTGTGCACGAAAGCATCTGTCCAGTGCAACGGGTGTGCACGACAACAACATCTAGTGCATCTATAGTGCACGAAAATCTCAATTCGGTGCAACTAACATGCACGAATGAAAATCCCAATCGAGTGCATCCGGTGTGCACAAAATCACATCTCATATCATGCGCCCAACATGCACGAAATCCAAATCAAGTGAATTCATCATGCACGAAAAAAATTTAAATCAAGTGCATCCATCACGCACGAGTAAAATCTCACTCAAGTGCATCCGATGCACACAAAAATCCAAAATCAAGTGTCTAATATGCGCAAAATCCAATCCAAGCGCGTCGGTCCGTAAAAGCATATAGTGCAGTAGCATGCACTAACGGCAAGTGCCAACGCGCACGAAAACACAAATCTGGTAAAACGAATGCTAAAAGGCATAAATCGGCGCAACCAATGAACGAAATATAAATCTAGTGCAGTCAACGCATGAAATAACCATCTGGTGCAACAAACGCATGAAATACAAATCTAGTGCAATCTGTGCACGAAAACCCATTAATAACTCAAATGCATACAAAAACAACACCGAGTGTACCAAGGTGTATAAAATCTAAAAATGTGTGCAACTATGTGCACACAATCCGTATCAATGCACTGCAAGCATATATGAGCTATACCGAGTGCAAAAATCAAATCGAGTGCGTACCACATGCACAAAACCAAATCAACTGTATGAAATCCATGAAATCATAAACATGTGCAGCCAAGGCACAAAATTAATATCAAGTGCAATAGATATGCACAATCATAAACCAAAGCCATAGTGTGTAAATCGTATATCAAGTACGATAACTATGCACAAAAAAATATAAATACCGAGTAGGTGCAGCCATGGTGCATGAAATCAATATCATGAAACTCGATCATTGAAACTCAAAACCAAGCAATATAAGCGTGATACTCGGATCATGATGCAAATCGCAGCAAATGACATCGAGGTACACCTCCAACAATGTCGGAAAAAAATTTGTCGATGTGCCCAAAACTGGCATAGTAAGAACATCCTCTTGCCTCCTGCTCACGGTCTAGCGTCCTCTGTCTCTGGGTCCTTATTTTCTCTGTGGATTACCAATCTCGCAATCCATCGGCTCGTCGGCCCGGTCCGGTGTACTAACGGAAACGATTCCGCTCTGGCACTCCTCTGGTCATCTCTCGGCCAATTATCACGACCACTCGTAAAGCAGCACGTCACCAGTGTCGGCCTCTGCCTCTCTGAATACACGTCACATATCTGATCCTTAGTGCAAATCTGATTGCAGCAGTGTCTAGGAAGGAACTTGCTCCGGGTCTCTTCCAATCTCGCCTATGCCGAACTATACGGAGGGTGGTACTCTTGCATAATCTTTTCTTGTTTTTCTGGACATCTGCGTTCTCAGCACAACATTTCCTCGGGAACTGGTCGTATTCCAACGCTTCTGTATACACTTTTGATCCCTAATCTCGACGGGGAGTAACCACAGCTCGTTAACATCTCGCACGAACCTCTTGTTCCACTCGTCTTTATTATCGTCCACTTCGACGTCACGTCATGTGATCAGTCGAAAATATTGCATTTTTAACACATCAATTTCCCTACTATTTGCAATTATCTAAAGGTGTTGGGTATGAATATACCACATATTAGCAATTTGTCTGTAAAATACCAAATAACTTGTGTTATATATTATAACCGGCATTTTACGGGAAATTGAGTGTTTATTCACGCATGATCTTTGTATATCGCAACACTTGTCTCGAGAATGTGTCCAGGAAATTCCAGGTAAAAGAGCCGAAACTGTTAAAAGTGCTGATAAAAATGTGCCAAGTCCAAGACTTGTAATCTGGCAGTGAACAAGAAAGTGTAAAAATATTCCAGATATAAAATAAGTCCCCAAGGATCAGCACCAACCCAACCAGAAAATTCCATGCACTGAAGCCACCAAAGGGCCGCGGATCCGCGGCCGAAGGGGCCCACTGGCGGCGGATCCGCGGCCACGTCATCACATTATTGGCTAATGGCATTCTCAGAGTTCTCATTTCACTGGCCAAACTTCTTCAAGCCACTTCGTTCTCCAGAGATCTCCAGAAGCTTCCGTCCTAACAACCAAGCTTCTTGTACAAGCCAAATACATTCAAGCTTCTCAAGCAAGCTAGCTAAACCTAGAAGGTTCTTTCAAACAACCAAGCTTATCAAGGAAGCTAGCTAACTACTTAAATCTAGAAGCTTCCTTCATAACTACCAAGCTTGCAAGAGAAGCTAATCCTAGCTTAGCTTCTAAAGGAAGCTAAACCTAATCAAGCTTCTAGGGGAAGCTAAAGGAGAAGGCTATATAAAGGGACCCTAGGCTTCATCTCAAAGGTTGTTGATCATTCCACATCAATTCACCCACAAGTTGAGTGACACAACTTGTGCATCCAAACCCTAATCCAATCCCAAAAGCCAATTCAAGATCACCGAGTACAAAATCAAGCAAGAAGCCATCAAGCCTTTTTGAAGCGACGCCGATCTTCAACCGAGCAAGTGATCCAAGACGATCCGCGACTCACGGAGACGATGCGAAGCTAATTCGACGATCGAGTTCTCTCCTCAATTCTTGTAGTCTTGAGCAAATTGTAACGAAATTGTTGAATAATAAAAGGTGAAATTTCTTTATCTTGCGTATCTTTACATTTGAGCATTATGATGAGTTCTCAATTCTTGATTGTTTTCTTTGTCATGATGTTTGAGTAAAAACTCCGCTCGTGGAGGAATCGAGAAAATAGATAGATGATGATGATTACATTCTTGAACGATTCTTAATTCTTATGAATTTTGTAAACTTTAGGAAATTGAATCATCGACAATCTAGTTTCGAGCGAGATACTTTCTTGAATGTTTTCGCTCTTAATTAGAGATCAACGATCGATAATTGAATTTCCTAGAGGCTAGTTTTTGAATGATAATCAACGAAAGGACAAAGGATGATAATGAAGAAACCCTAGTTTCTTCGATAGATCCCTAAACCTAGTTGATCGTCATCGATCTAGCAACAAATCATCAATGGATAAGAATACGTAATCACAAGTCTTCGTCCTCACTATCGATTCGATCGATTCCTACGAGCTTCTCTACAAATCTTGATAACTCATTCAATTTGGATATCATTTCAACACTTCTTGATTCTTGATTCATGATCAATAGTATTTCTTGATATTAGATCTAGTTTTTGATAATTCTTGAAAATCAATTTCATAAATCTTGAATCAAATTTTCTTTTCTTTTCTCTTTAATTTTCAATTCAACTAAATCAATTACGATCAAATCACACTTTCCCTGTGGACGATCCGCACTCGCTAACGAACCTACAATTGACACCGTTATTGATTGCGGTTTATAAATTTCTTTGGTTGTGATCTTTACACTTTTCTACGTACACACCGAGAAAAAGATCAATCAAATGGCGCCGTTGCCGGGGATAGTGTGCTAATTTGTTCGTTTTTGAAATTTGAGTTGAAAGATTTATTAATCCATCAGAATTTTGAGATCAAAATTCGCACAAACACTAAACGATTTGTTGTGATTTGTTGCAAGGAGATCTGGAATCTGTGGAGCAAGTGGAAATTTTTTTTGAATATTTCAGGGAGTTCAGTGAGTGAACAGAAGTCTTTGTACCAATTTTTGTGCGGGAATCTCAACATTAGACCGCGGAAGCGCGGCCATTGTGTGCATATTGCGGCGGAATCGCGGTGGGGCTAGGGCTTCACTGTACCAAATTTGCTCGGTGACTTTCTGACTTTCTTATTTTCTCCTTGATCTGCTCTATTAACCAATTTCTGCAGGATTCTTTGCAAAAATTCGCAGCGCCGCAAAAAAAAAATTGTGCGTGTTTGATCTTGGTTGTTCGCATTTTTTAATACGGAAATTAAGGGGCAAAGACCAAATTCAGATTAGGTGGGGAGTTCATTACCCTTCCTAATCCCTAAAAATCACAAAACTGCATCTGCGTCACCCTCATTAACTAAAAAATATCTAGACATGACTTTAAAGACCGTCGCGCTCACTTAGGACAGAAGGAGGTCGTGGGTAATCTATTGCTTATCCGCGTTTCTTTTGTGGTGTCTAAGGCAAGTGTGTCTAAGGCAAGTGGTTACTTAATTAGGCTCACTACTTACATAGTGGAGAACCTCCCACTTACCTGGCACTTACCTGGCCACAGGAGGGACAAAGAGGCAGTAGAGAATCTATCTTGCGACTTGTCTTCTGGAATTCTAGGAGCGGTCTAGAGACTTGACCTAGGTGACCACTAGAATTAGGGTTGCTTGTGCATTGTTGTGATTTGCAGTTTTCAAAAATCCGTATCTTTTTCAAAACAAACACCAATCCACATTTTCCTTAATTATCACTTAACGCTGCCACTTGTGCTAAACCATTTAGTGCATGCTCGGCTGGACACGGGATTCTAGTGCCCGTCTTGTCCGCGTTCCCCCTGTCGACTCCGAAGTCGGTATTTCTACGTCTACTTTTCTTTACCCACCACCACACCCACTTCGATGGACAATTCTCCATCGAACTTCTTTACCACTACTCTGCCGCCGTCCGCAGGTGCGCAGAATCCACCCTGCATCTCTCTCCAAGAGAGATGCTATCCTATGCGAGATCCTCTTTCGACCTGTCTCACCATTCCACCAGCCAATGGGGACAATTTTGAAATAAAACCCCAATACATCAATATTCTACCAAAATATCACGGTCTCGAGTCTGAAGACACATATGTCTTTATTACCAAATTTGAAAATGTATGCGCTATGATGGGTACTTCACAGCTTTCTGTAGATACTATGCGTCTACGTCTTCTCCCATTCACTTTGTGTGATATAGCCGAGAAGTGTCTTTATAACACAGCCGCACATTCAATTTCAAATTGGAATGAATTCGTTGCAGCATTCCTTAAGAAATTCTACCCCAATCATGAAACAGCTCGAGTCCATATCGAAATAAATCAATTCACCCAGCTTCCAAATGAACCATTCTCGAAGTATTTTGAACGCTTCAAGGATCTGTTAGTTCAATATCCACATCACGGAATCCCTAGATGGGATATGTGCAGAATCATATATGAGGGCATTAATCCTACAACAAAACAGAACCTTGAATCCATGTGTCAAGGCACCTTCATGACTAAAGATGATGGTGAAGCCTGGAGATTCTTAGAAGATTTCGCTGAAAAATCTTTATAGTGGGAGAGTGTAAACCATTCATCATCTAGGGGTGGCATTCACCAAATTGATGTGTCCATAGGAGTTAGAGCTGAAATGGCAGTAATGCAAAAGATGCTCGAAGTTATGGAACATAAATTGTTGGCAGCCTCCCTAAATCAGATGTCGCTCCCCAAAACTGTATGTGGATACTGTTCTGATCCATCACATCTTACGGAAGAATGTCCATTGAATTCTCCGTTTCAAGGTCAAGAGCATACCAATGCTGCTTTCCAACAAAGACCTAAAAACGACCCGTATTCTTCCACTTATAATCAGGGTTGGAGGAATCACCCTAACTTTGTTTGGAACCAACAACAAAATCAAAACACGGTTCCAAACCAAAACAATTTTCAAAGGGCTCCTCCACCACAACAGCAGCCACTTCAACTAACTCAGCACCCCTATCAATCACAAAACTTCCAAAATCCGGTCAACACTTCTGCACCGTCTAGTTCTTTGAAGTTGACCGGTTCTGAAGAATTCTCTTCATTCGCACAAACTATGAATTTGCTTTTGACAAATTTTATGCAAGTTTCGGCTGAAATAAAGACTTCTGTCGATAAAATCCAGAAAAACTCTGACTCTCATGGTGAGAGTATTAAATCGATGGAAGCAGAAATTGCAAGATTAAAAGCCAAAATGAGTGTGAGAGAGAAAGGGAAACTTCTGTCTCAACCCTTACCGAATCCTGGGCATTACAATGTGAATGCCATCACAACATTGAGATCAGGAAGAGTGCTGAATAATCATGTTGGGGAAGAGATTGATGATAATGAAAAATCTATCAATAATACCCCGGCTGAGACCTTTCCTTACACACACACTTCTACTTCTGATCCTTGTTCTTCTATCCCACCACCTTCTTGCGAGCCTATTCTTCATTTCTCCCATGGCTCGACGCCTCAGCAAACCTCTTCTAGTCCACCAAAGACGATCCCCACTCCTATTCTGAGATCACGTCCACACACACCACCTTCTCCAATGATGGACCCAGCACTTATCGCTAAAGCTCCTTATCCGAATTGGTTAAGGGGTAACAAATCGAGTCCACATATGGAGAAGATTATGGAAATGTTCAAACAGGTTAACATCAACATCCCTCTCCTAGATGCTATTCAACAAGTCCCCGCTTATGCGAAAATTCTCAAAGACTTGTGCACTAGGAAGAGGAAGACTCAAGTGCCTAAGAAGGTCTTCATGACTAATAATGTTAGCACTGCTTTTACCCTACAGTTACCAAAGAAACGTAAGGACCCAGGATGTCCTACAATATCGATTTCTATTGGGGGTAAAAACATTAGCCGTGCTTTACTTGATCTGGGCGCAAGTGTTAACCTGCTTCCATATTCGGTTTACGAGCAGTTAGGGATTGGAGTGTTGAAACCAGCTCATTGCACTCTCCAAATGGCAGACCGTTCAATCACCAAACCTAGGGGTGAACTGGAGGATGTGTTGATAAAAGTCGGGGAATTCGTATTCCCTGTGGACTTTATTGTTCTCGATACACAACCTGTAGCAAACCCACGGAACCAAATTCCGGTGATTTTGGGTCGACCATTCCTTGCCACTTCCAATGCTGTCATTAACTGTCGAAACGGTTCAATGAACCTATCTTTTGGGAAAATGACAATTGAACTGAACATCTACAAAATTGGATGTCAGCCATCTGAACCCTCTGCTCACATACTTGATGTTTGCTCTGTCCACGAGATTGCTTTCGAAAGTTGCGAAGTTGATGAACTTTGCTTTGAAGATCTCGACGACACTAGAACATCAATATTTGATCTTTCACATCTTAGTGAAGACATGTTTTCCACTCCTGAGTCTGACACTCTTGACTCATCACCTTCCGAGTCTGTATCCTATGCAGGCTATGAGCTTCTTTGTGACTCCGAAAATCATTCGATGATCCCACCTTCTATAGTTTCTCCGCCAGCATTAGATCTCAAACTTTTACCTTCTCATCTTAAATATGCATATTTAGGTGAGAATGAGTCTTTACCGGTGATCATATCCGCTTCTCTAGCATCAGAGCAAGAGAATGCGCTTTTGACAGTGTTGAGATCTAATAGGCAGGCGTTTGGTTGGACCATGGCTGACATCAAAGGGATTAGTCCCTTGATTGTAGAACATCATATACATCTGATGGATGAAGCCAAGCCAACTCGAGAACCACAGAGACGGTTGAACCCCATCATGAAGGATGCGGTGAAGAAAGAAATCGTCAAATGCCTTGATAATGGTATCATTTACCCAATCTCCGATAGACAATGGGTGAGTCCAATTCATGTCGTCCCTAAGAAATCTGGCATCACAGTCATTACCAATGAGGCAAATGAGTTAATCCAGACACGCGCTCAAACTGGGTGGTGTGTATGTATTGATTATAGAAAACTCAATGCCGCAATGAGGAAAGACCACTTTTCTCTACCTTTCATTGACCAGATGCTAGAACGCTTAGCTGGACGTGAGTACTACTGCTTCATGGACGGATACTCTGGCTATAACCAGGTCCCCATTGCCAAAAAGGATCAAGACAAAACCACATTTACTTGTCATTTTGGTACCTTTTCTTATATACACATGCCCTTTGGGTTATGCAATGCTCCCGCTATATTTCAGCGGTGCATGATGGGGATATTCTCGGACATGGTCGAGAATTTTTTGGAGATTTTCATGGACGATTTCTCGATATTCGGAGATTCTTTTTCTGACTGCCTATCTCATCTTGACGCAGTTCTTACTCGTTGTAAAGAGAAGAACTTAACCTTGAATTGGGAAAAATGCCATTTCATGGTCTAAGAGGGAATTGTGTTTGGACATGTTATTTCACGAAAAGGCATTGAGGTTGACAAAGCCAAAATTGATGTCATTCAAAACCTCCCTCATCCCAAATGCGTCAAGGATATCCGATCTTTTCTTGGCCATGCAGGCTTTTACAGGAGATTCATTAAGGATTTTAGTAAAATTGCTAGACCTTTAACTCTTCTCTTGGCTAAGGACACAACCTTCAACTTTGACTTGGATTGTGAGGCAGCATTCGACTCACTCAAACACTCTCTCACTACAGCCCCTGTTCTATCATCTCCAGATTGGAACCACCCGTTTGAGCTTATGTGTGATGCATCAGATTTTGCAGTTGGTGCAGTCTTAGGACAGCACATTGAAAAGATGCCGCACGTGATCTATTATGCAAGTAAGACCCCGAATGATGCTCAAATTAACTATACAGCTACCGAAAAAGAACTTTTGACAGTTGTATTTGCATTAGAAAAATTCAGGCCTTACTTGATTGGCTCACCTATTGTTGTGTACACTGACCACTCCTCCTTGAAACATCTTTTGGAGAAAAAGGATGCTAAGGGTAGGCTAATACGTTGGATCCTTCTATTACAAGAATTTGATCTTGTTATTAAAGATAAGAAAGGATGTGAAAACGTTGTAGCCGACCATCTTTCGCGCATCTCTTCTTCACCTGTGACCCTGCCGATCAATGATTTTTTTCCGGACGAACAACTCTTGAATGTATCCAATGAACCTTAGTTCAGGGATATTGTGAATTATCTTGCTACAAGACTTATTCCCCGCGAATGGTCAAAACAGGACAAACATCGATTTCTATCCCAAGTAAAACATTTTTACTGGGATGAATCATATCTGTTTAAGTATTGTCCTGACCAGATCATTCGCAGGTGTGTCCTGAATGAGGAATTCAAGAGTGTTCTATCTTTTAGTCATGATCAGGCATGTGGGGGTCATTTCAGTCCTCGAAAGACGGCGGAGAAGGTTTTGCAATGCGGTTTCTATTGGCCGACGTTGTTCAAAGATGCATTTGATCATTGCAAAACCTGTACATAGTGTCAACACACGGGTAGGATTTCCCGGAGAAATGAGATGCCACAGCAACCGATCTTAGTGGTTGAGATTTTTGACGTTTGGGGTATTGACTTTATGGGTCCTTTTCCCAACTCCTTTAGGAATCTGTACATATTGCTTGTGGTTGATTACGTCTCGAAGTGGGTTGAAGCCATTCCTTGTCGCACTAATGACAAAAAGGTTGTCATTAAGTTCTTAAAAGAAAACATCTTTTTGTGATTTGGACACCCACGTGCTATCATTAGCGATAACGGGACACATTTCTGCAACAGGTCTTTCGAGACTTTGATGCGGAAATATGCAATCCACCATAAACTTTCCACACCCTATCATCCCTAAACGAGTGGGCCGGCTAAGATTTCAAACTGACAAATCAAACAAATTCTGGTGAAGACTGTTTCTAAAAATCGAAAAGATTGGTCAACCAAATTGACGGATGCTCTTTGGGCATTCCGAACTGCATATAAAACCGATTTAGGGATGTCTCCTTATAGACTAGTGTTTGGTAAGGCTTGTCACCTTCCGGTCGAGATTGAGCACAAAGCAATGTGGGCCATTAGAGAAATTAACTTTGATTTAAATCAAGCCTGCAACTTTCGGAAGCTGCAATTAAACGAGCTAAGTGAACTCCGCGATGAAGCTTATGATAATGTTGTAATTGTAAAGAATCGGATTAAGGTATTTCACGATAAAAACATTTTAAGAAAAACTTTTACACCTGGTCAACAAGTCCTTCTTTATGATTCACGACTCCACCTTCACGCGGGTAAGTTAGGATCTCGGTGGAAAGGACCTTTTGTTGTGCGGTCTGTATACCCGCATGGGGCAATTGCGGTTGAAAATGCTAAAAACGGTACATTTTTCAAAGTAAATGGACAGAGATTAAAACCGTATTTTTCCACTGACCCCTCGGAGGAGCTCCTGTTTTTACAGGAGCCGCTTTATAATGACTGATTTTCCTCCGCCTCACCTCCATGACTTGGTAATTGTCGCATCTTTAGAATGGAGGTGAGTCAACTTGTACATACATTTTATATAAAAATAATAATAAAAAAAAAATAAAAAAATATAATAAACAAAACAATAAAAAAATTTGTACATAAGTGAAATGAATAAGTTTGGGGGAGGATTTTCACGATCATATTTTTTGCCCCTATTAATAAATTTCCTCCCAGGCTTACAGGTTTTTTGTGATCTAGCGGATGGCAACAGTGAGGACACTGTTGAAAACAAGTTTGGGGGAGGTTTGTGCTTATTTTCGCATCATTTTGCATCATGCTTTGCATAAGCACAAAACATTTAAAACATATAAAAATTTAAAAAAATTCAAAAGATAAAAATATTTAATTTTATAATAAAAGATTAGATAGTGAAAAATTACATCCAAAAGATTGGAAAAATTTAAGAACACCAAGAAAATTAGAAGTTTTCTTAAACGAACTAGTAATAAGTAGTTATGAGTCGTTGTCCCAAGGGTTAGTATGATGAAGGAAGTCACTAATCTGAGGATAAAAATAAGTCTGAAAAATAGTTCCTATTCTTGAAGCCAAACATTTGAACGTTGATACCCTACTATACGCACTTACACACGTCTTGAAACTTGGGATAGTAGAGGATACCTTGAAATGCTCTTGTCTAAAAGCCAAAATATGAAGGAAATAATAAATGAATAAAATATAAAATGGTGAAGAAAAATGAACACTGGTTTTGTTATCACCAAGGCAGCAATAAAAAAATATAGCGAGGGTGCTTCATCACCTAGTGCCTTAGACCAAGTGGTTTGGGAGTCACTGCTAAGCCTTGGGTGGTGCAAGACGAGGAAAATACTAATACACCTAATAAGCAAGCACATGAGTAATCGGTCGGTTAGTACCTCAAGAAGTATTAACGGTTACATGAAAAATGTGTGAGCAAACCCATCTAAATATTCATCGATTAAAAAGTACTGAGGTAGATGGACAAGAGTATGATAGCTTGAATTGAATTCTCCGAGTGTAGGAATGTTCTTTACACACACGTAGGGGTATATGATCGATGTTTGGATGAAAGGCAGGAATAAAGAATAAAGAAGATGTTTTAATTGAGAAATGATGTGATTTCTAACATCTTTTTATGACTATTAAGATAGGTCTCATGACAACTGAAAAGCCAGTGTAGTTGGAAACTCTAATTTTCAAAGTCTTTCTTTTACAATTCTTATCTTTATATGTAACTTTCACGGTCATCCTTTTATTATGGGATTTTGTGGGTGCAATCCGCTAAAAACCCTCAGGAGACAACACTCCTCCTACTAGGGACACCTAGAGGTTTAAAGGCTTGTTGTATGTGCTCAGTGCAATCGTGTTGCCTACGAAAGTGTGCTAATTAGTTTTTCTTTTTCTTTATTTTCTCCTTCTCTTTTTAATAAAACAAGTATGCTCGAGACGACCAAAATTAAGTTTGGGGGAATTTGATCAGTTGAAAATATTGCATTTTTAATACATCAATTTCCCTACTATTTGCAATCATGTAAAGGTGTTCGGTATGAATATAGCACATATTAGCAATTTGTCTGTAAAATACCAAATAACTTGTGTTATATATTATAACCGGCATTTTGGGGGAAATTGAGTGTTTATTATTGCACGCATGATCTTTGTATATCGCAACACTTGTCTCGAGAATGTGTGCAGGAAATTCCAGGTAAAAGAGCCGAAACTGTTAAAAGTGCTGATAAAAATGCGCCAAGTCCAAGACTTGTAATCTAGCAGTGAACAAGAAAGTGCATAAATATTCCAGATATAAAATAAGTCCCCAAGGATCAGCACCAACCCAACCAGAAAATTCCATGCACTGAAGCCACCAAAGGGCCGCGGATCCGCGGCCGAAGGGGCCCACTGGCGGCGGATCCGCGGCCACGTCATCACATTATTGGCTAATGGCATTCTCAGAGTTCTTATTTCACTGGCCAAACTTCTTCAAGACACTTCGTTTTCCAGAGATCTCTAGAAGCTTCCGTCCTAACAACCAAGCTTCTTGTACAAGCCAAATACATTCAAGCTTCTCAAGCAAGCTAGATAAACCTAGAAGGTTCTTCCAAACAACCAAGCTTATCAAGGAAGCTAGCTAACTACCTAAAATCTAGAAGCTTCCTTCATAACTACCAAGCTTACAAGAGAAGCTAATCCTAGCTTAGCTTCTAAAGGAAGCTAAACCTAATCAAGCTTCTAGGGGAAGCTAAAGGAGAAGGCTATATAAAGGGACCCTAGGCTTCATCTCAAAGGTTGTTGATCATTCCACATCAATTCACGCACAAGTTGAGTGACACAACTTGTGCATCCAAACTCTAATCCAATCCCAAAAGCCAATTCAAGATCACCGAGTACAAAATCAAGCAAGAAGCCATCAAGCCTTTTTGAAGCGACGCCGATTTTCAACCGAGCAAGTGATCCAAGACGATCCGCGACTCACGGAAACGATGCGAAGCTAATTCGACGATCGAGCTCTCTCCTCAATTCTTGTAGTCTTGAGAAAATTGTAACGAAATTGTTGAATAATAAAAAGGTGAAATTTCTTTATCTTGCTTATCTTTACATTTGAGCATTATGATGAGTTCTCAATTCTTGATTGTTTTCTTTGTCATGATGTTTGAGTAAAAACTCCGCTCGTGGAGGAATCAAGAAAATAGATAGATGATGATGATTACATTCTTGAACGATTCTTAATTCTTATGAGTTTTGTAAACTTTAGAAAATTGAATCATCGACAATCTAGTTTCGAGCGAGATGCTTTCTTGAATATTTTTGCTCTTAATTAGAGATCAACGATCGATAATTGAATTTCCTATAGGCTAGCTTTTGAATGATAATCAACGAAAGGATAAGGGATGATGATGAAGAAACCCTAGTTTCTTCGATAGATCCCTAAATCTCGTTGATCAGCATCGATCTAGCAACAAATCATCAATGGATAAGAATACATAATCACAAGTTTTCATCCTCACTATCGATTCGATCGATTCCTACAAACTTCTCTACAAATCTTGATAGCTCATTCAATTTGGATATCATTTCAACACTTCTTGATTCTTGATTCATGATCTATAGTATTTCTTGATATTAGATCTAGTTTTTGATAATTCTTGAAAATCAATTTCATAAATCTTGAATCAAATTTTCTTTTCTTTTCTCTTTAATTTTGAATTCAACTAAATCAATTACGATCAAATCACACTTTCCCTGTGGACGATCCGCACTCGCTAACGAACCTACAATTGACACCGTTATTGATTGCGGTTTACAAATTTCTTTGGTTGTGATCTTTACACTTTTCTACCTACACACCGAGAAAAAGATCAATCATCATGCTATCCGCGTACTACTATGTCCTCGGTTACGGTAAATCCGAAGTCTCTCACACGGACTCGAAATCACGAACTCGGTATCTTCGTCGCTCTGTAGAAGATATCTCGAACACGTCCTCGGGAACTCGTCCCAACCATCAGAGGAATACTCAATACTCGTCCGTTCTTGACCAACTCACAATGCATCTGGATGAGGTCCTCTATCCGAAGCTGGTCAACTTACTGGTCTCCTATCGGATCATCCAACGAACAACGTCATTTCTGGATCGATATACTCTAGGTCTGAGTAATATTCTCCACACTAGAAATCTTAAACTCAACAAGGCCTGCGTCGGCACTGTTGGATATATGTATGCCCTAGAGGCCATTATGTGATAGTGGATGTATCTATACATGTACATATATATATATATTCAGTATGCATTCTTGCTCGACATGATAGTATGCTATCTGGTTCTTCTTTATCTGACATGTTGATTTGATCATGCTTGTTATTCACTCATACATGCTGATAAAGCCCTGAGGATATTGGCTTGACTACTCTGATTATGATGGAGATCATACTAGTGGGACATCTGTAGTCTATAATCATATCCTGGAAATTTCTTAGTCGTAGGTATATCGAGACGGGGCATTGATATACCAGAGTAGACTAACGTATATGATACTAGACCCATGTGATGGGCGATGGATGATCCCATATCCATTGGTGTTTGACATCAAGATCATATACGGGTGCTCAGTGGTGACTGGGTACACTGGACGGACTCGCCGAGAACTCCTATATGGAATTATATCTATCGTCGGATAGCAGTTCTCAGGTAACACTGGTACAGGTTAGTCTGTAGACCCGAGATCGTCATGGAGTCTTGTGTGCTCTCCCACTGTACTTTGATTGCCACCCTACCACGGCTCTACTGAGTCGTGCAAACAGGTGGCCGTTGGGTACAGTCCCGAGACACACGAAGGCAATGAGCGATAGGAGGGGTTTCGTCTCTCCCGGTATTGGGGGTTGATGCTGTGCTGTGCCCGACTGGTTATATCAGTAAGTCCCTGGCCAGGGCTGCTGAGATTTGCTGATAAGTGTTATCGGTAGTTTCTCGATCTGTTATAGACCATTCACCGGCACGACTTATTGAGTTATTAGGGTCGACGTGACCATCCCTAGGCTCGATATGCAGCATATCTGACGAAGAGACCGGACTGTACGGTAGTGTTGCCGGATGGCTCGACGGGAGTTGTAGCAGGTTCGCTTGTTTTCTTCTGATCGCTCAATACCCGGGTGGCCGTTACGTTTAGCTGACCGCTTGCGGTTTGAGGGTACCTGATATGATCATCACCCTCTGCCGGCGTATTGACGAGTCTTAGAGTCCCACAAAGGAGTTACCCAGTCCAGGCGAAACGTTGTGGTGCGCGTATGCGATATGCGCATGCACCCGATTAAAATATGCGTATATGATACCGAACATTGATCGGGTGGCCTGCTTTTGGTGGGGTCATATGAGATATGACCGGATTGATAAGTTAAGTGTTGATTTATCATCTAACCATTAGTTTTCTCACTTGAAACCTTTCTAGGGTTTGATGGATGCATGCATGCATGCATGTGTTTCTTTCTTTCATTCTAGTTTCATGCACATGTGGATGTGCATACATGCATACATACATACACCCATCCATCATGGTTGTTAGCATATGGAAATGGTGGCAATATAAGACTCACACCATGGATTAAATTATGGATTATTATTTAATTTTGGTTTTAAAACAAAATGAAAAGGAAAGGATAATCATTTCTAGCTTCTACATTCTTCTTCTAACCTAACCAAGCTCAACTACCACTAACCTAGGGTTATCCTTCTCTTTATCATTTAAAACCCAAGTTAAATTAACTCTCCATAATTTAATCATGGTTGAATGCAAGAAGGAAATAAATATATATAGTGATATATATTTCATTTTCCTTTTTAACTAAGGGTTATTTTTCTTCACCTCTTGTTAAAAATAGCCACCATCTTCATCCTCCTTCACCTTTTCCTCTCTAGTTTTTTCTAGTGAGTTAAACACAATTAAAGAAAGGTTTTTGAAGTGAGATCCTTAGCCACAACATCATTCTACTCAAGTCTAGCCAACTTGATTAGAGTGTTCTCTTTGCTTCTACAAAGTTGCAAGCTCGGACGGGAAACTTCGGGTGGATCGTTGTGGATGAAAGAGGACTACAAGTGGACCTTCTTCCAACACCCTAGAGATCAAGGAGTCAAGCCAAAGGGGAGCTACAAAGGTTGTAGCCTTCAAACCCTAATTTTTATTAGCTTAAAGTTTTGTAACTCTAATTTTCTAGGATCGATTCCTTTGCGTGTTTGTTTAGCACCTTAAAAATACATACTTTGACACATGTGATGCTTCAAAACTCTTCATAGGGTGCTAGGCAAACCTTACATTGGTATCAGAGCCGACCTAGAACATTAGGCGTCGCTTTTACGAAGTAAAAATCCCGATCGGACAAAAATACGGTTTTCTTGGACCCTCTCTGGACAAATTCTAAAATCTGACCTTTTTCAGAATTAAAAATACTTAAAAAATACAGCAGGGAAATATAAGAATTATGATGAAATACGAAGACATGAACAGTTAATTTGGCCGCTGAACCGCAGCAAATCCTTGCTTAGGCCGCGGTTCCGCGGCCGTACTGTAGTATTATTGCATGGGAATTTCACTGTAATTCATATTTCTGCTTGTATAGTGCTTTAGGCATGTTTAATCTGAATGTTGTACTGTATTATCTGGAGATGGTTTTGGACGCGTTATTTTGATCGGTATTTTCATTTCGTAGCTTTTCCGGGTAAATAAGAAAGTATTGAAGTGTTTGAACGAGTCTCATTTGCTCACTATTCACGGGGTTTAAATGCTTTGGAGATACGTGCAAGTCTTTTTGTGGTGGTCCCTCTAGAAGACAACAAACCTTAACTCGATTATGTGACCGTCTTGAACTGCCCTTTGAACCTTAGGGTTTGGGGCAGTACGGCGTGCCACATGTGAGGCGTTGGCTTGACCCTTCTACGGCTGGACCGCTACTACTATGTCACACTCCAGGTGTTTGAACTCTGCTCGAGTGTTGGGCTTGAGTGAATCCTGGGTATTTGATCGTTCGTTCGAAAACTTCGATACTGTCTGTTTATCCGGAATGTGATGCAATGTGTGGAATTCATATTACTAGACATGAAATACGGAATATGTGATATTTTGTATTTGCGATGTCTAAAGAGAATGTGGATTCCAGATATTGCAGTTTTACACGTTCTTTTCTATGATCGTAAGTGTAGTATGTACGATATCGCCGGTTTCGTTGCTATACATCAACGACAATTGGGGTATGCATACTTACTTACATTGATGATATGAGATATTATGTGTTGCTGAGATATGATGTGAAGGATTGTCGCGATTGAATAGCCGGGGGTTTTTATGTGAGATGAGAGTTTTATATTTTCATTCATGTAAATTCAAATGTAATGTAATATTCTTTTATTTGGGGCACTTCCGGGTTGAGGTTGTGTTACCAGTGTTGTATATTATTTACTTTTCCGCATTAGGATGGACCCAAGGAGGGGAGCACGGGTGACCGGGTTCTGGGGTTCAGTGGGAGGCCATCTCGAGGAGTCGAGACCGGGTCTCCTAAACTCCAGAATTGGCAGGGTCACTTGCCGCTCTCGTAGGGGTCCAGGGTGTGGGCTTGGCTATTCATCGCGACTGTGGAATCCGTATTTTCTATTCTGGCTAAATACTAAATACGGACGTCCTAGTATATCCCACGTTATATCTATATTTCTGCTGCATGTGTTCTGTGATATCTGAGAAGAATGACATATTATATATATGATATATAGTAGACGTTGCTTATGTTTTTCACCCGCGCTAGTCCCGTCCCGGTATGCCGTTAGTTAAGTAACCTAACGGTGCATAACGGAACATTGCGGCGAATGCGGATGGCATAAGCGTATGTGTTATTTTCGTTTCTTTTCTGTGATTGGCTTAAGGACTTAAATGATGGGATTACATTAATGTGATTAATGTAAAGAAAATAAACTTAAAAGATGTTGTAGAATCGGATTTGAAAACCACTCGGCTATTTATGAAAAAGCTATATTTCAAAACTGCGGAGCTTAAGCCACTCCTTTTTGAAAACCATTTGATTCTACAACGATATCAAGTTCAAAGCGTTAAAGATTTTCTTAAAAATCATCCGCAACCCTCCGTCATTTTAGGAAGTAGAGTACTTAGTATTCGTGCTACGTTTGTTGACCTTAGCCAAGGCGTAGTGTACGGTAGCTAAGTGATGTCTTCCTACAAATGCATATGATGCAGATTAATTAGGACGGGCATATGACTTTGTTGACCTTAGCCAAGGGTCATGTGAACGGGTCTAATTAATCAAGAAATGACGGGTTGAGCTTGACTAGTACTCGTGATTTGTTGACCTTAGCCAAGGTCACGAGTATTAGGGGTAAAAACCACATCGGGGATTTCAATAGTTGAAATTTGCAATGAGATTGCATACCTTCCATGTGATGGTTGGATCCCGATCCCACTGTGGGCAATAGTTGCTCCTAGGAGAGTTTTACAGTTTACAATTAGCTAACTCATTAGGTGTCTAGAAAGGTGTTAACGGGGCTCCGCCTCTGGGAAAACGAGGTTTACTCTAATTAGGTCCGTGCGAAAGCACGGGGAACCTCCCTCAAGTACCGACACTGGCCTGGCTGAACGGTTAGCGAAGTTGTAGACTGTAATTAATCCTGGCTAGTTTTTCTTTTTAAGGTTTGAAAGAAAAACTCGATAAAAAGCAGTGGGAAACATCGATTAGACAGGATAATAACCAATCTAATCTATGCAAGAGCTTTCGCTGAGTGTATTCTTTTCTCTCTCTTAATGGCAGATACCCATGACTGGACTCAAGATTTTACTAGATAAAAACAAACTGAATGGGACCAACTATAAAGACTGGCTGAGGAATCTGAAAATCGTCTTGACTTATGATAAGGTATCATATGTCCTCACGGCTTCAGCCCCGCTCGTCCCTGGTCCAAAATCCTCAGTTGCGGACATTGAAGTCCGCAAGACATGGGACGCTGACTGTGCCACGGCCACATGCCTCGCGCTTGCATCGATGGATAACACACATCAAAAGCAACACGAGGACATGGACATTCACGGTATATTGCTCCATACAAAGGAGTTGTATGGGGAGCAATCCCGTGTATTACGATACGAAGCATCAAAGAAATTGTTTCAGATGCGAATGGCCCCTGGCACACCAGTAGGAGACTATGTTCTGAAGATGATAGCTCTTATAGAAGAGCTTGAGGACCTTGGATGGACGATGGACAATGAACAATATTTATATATTATTCTGCAGTCCCTCCCCTCCACCTTTGCTCAGTTCATAGTGAACTTCAACATGCATGGCATGGAGAAGGACCTCCCTGAACTCCTTAATATGTTAAGGAGTGCAGAGAGCACTATGAAGTTAGCAAAAACTCCCGTTATGACTATTGGACAGTCTTCCTCTTCTTGCCCGAAAGCCAAGGCCAAGGGAAAGAAAAAGAAGAAACCCACTAATCCTAAGGGCGGAGTTAAAAAGGTGAAGGGAAAGGGAAAGTCCAAGGCTGGAGACTCGGGGAAGGGCGAATGTTTTCACTGCCACAAGACAGGACATTGGAAGCACAATTGCACGGAGTACTTAAGTCTCAAGAAGAAGCATGGTGATGCTTCTGCTTCAGGTGCGTTTGTGACTGAAAACTGTTTTTCTATAAACTCTGCTTCCTGGGTATTGGATACCGGTTCAGGTTCTCACATTTGCAATTCTATGCAGGGGCTGAGAAATAGCAAGGTTTTGAGCACAGGTGACCATACTCTCCGCGTTGGAAATGGTTCCAATGTACATACAGTCGCAGTGGGAGAGTATCACTTGGGGTTGCCATCTGGATGTATTTTGGTTTTAAATCTATGTTATTTTGTACCAAGTATGCTATGTAATATAATATCCGTTTCTTTGTTGGACAATGAAGGGTATAATTTTGTATTGCAGAACAATGTTATGAACATTAACCTGAATCAAATGTTGGTTGGGTATGGTACGCTTAACAACGGAATATATGTCCTAAATCAACACACAGTTTTAGTATACAACACACTAATAAAAGAAAACTTTCAGAGTTAAATGAAGCTTTTCTTTAGCACTGTAGACTTGGTCATATTAACGAAACAAGACTAAATAAGTTACACAAAGATGGATATTTAAATTCTTTTGAATATAAATCTTATGCGACTTGCCAGTCCTGTATCAAGGGTAAAATGACCAAAACTCTGTTTACCGGACACGGAGAAAGAGCTACTCAGCTCCTGGGCCTCATACATAGTGATGTATGTGGGCCTATGTCTACACAGGCTAGAGGCGGTTTTTCATACTTTATTACATTCACTGATGATTTCTCAAGATTCGGTCATGTATTTTTATTAAAACACAAGTTCGAAGCTTTCGAGAAATTCATTGAATATAAACAAGAAGTAGAAAAACAAACCGGCTTGAGTATCAAAATACTTCGATCAGATCGAGGTGGTGAGTATCTCAGTGCAGAATTTGCAAACTTCCTAAAAGAGAATGGGATTCTCTCTCAACTCACTCCTCCTTACACACCACAGCACAACGGTGTGTCAGAAAGACGGAATAGGACCCTATTAGATATGGTCCGGTCCATGATGAGTGACGCTGAGTTACCGGTCTCGTTTTGGGGGCATGCATTGGAGACTGCAGCGTTTCTGCTAAACAAGGTTCCAACCAAAACCGTGTCTACCACTCCATATGAGATATGGCATGGGAAGAGACCATCTCTTAAGAGAATTAAGATTTGGGGTTGCCCGGCCTATGTTAAAAAGCAGAATCCGGACAAACTCGAGACACGGTCAGTCATGTGTAACTTTGTAGGATATCCAAAGAATTCTTATGGATATCTATTCTACCACAAAGAGGAACAAAAAGTGTTCGTTTCTCAACATGCCACATTCTTGGAAAAAGAGTTTTTCACAGACAAAGATGATGGCAAGGTGGTGGATCTAGAAGAGGTTCTAGAGACACAAACTACAAATGACGATTTGGTTGAACCGGCTGTTACAGCAGAAACTGAAGAACCTCGGCCACTCCGTAGGTCTGGTAGGACTTCTCGCCCACCGGAGAGGTACTACGGTTTCCTCATTGATGGTAACGGAGAAGATTGCATCATGGATGATGATGATCCTACCGGTTTTCAGCAAGCTATCACGAGTAAAGACTCTGTGAAGTGGCTGGATGCCATGAGATCTGAAATGGAGTCTATGTACACCAACAAAGTGTGGACTTTGGACGTTGTACCTCCTGGGGTAAAACCTGTAGGGTGCAAATGGATCTTTAAAAGAAAGATTGGTGTAGATGGGCAGGTGGAGACCTATAAGGCAAGACTTGTGGCGAAGGGTTTTCGTCAAAGACCAAGTTTGGACTATGACGAGACTTTTTCTCCCGTAGCCATGCTTAAATCCATTCGGATCCTACTTGCTATTGCTGCTCACTACGACTATGAAATCTGGCAAATGGACGTTAAAACCGCATTTCTAAATGGAAATTTGGAAGAATGCGTTTATATGGATCAGCCAGAGGGCTTCATTGACAGTGGGAGCAGCGGGAAAGCATGTAAATTGCTTAAATCCATATATGGGTTAAAGCAGGCATCACGGAGTTGGAACATCTGTTTCGATGATGTCATCAAAGAGTTTGATTTCATCAAAAATCCAGATGAACCTTGTGTTTATAAGAAGGCTGTAGGGAGAGCTGTCACATTCCTCGTATTGTACGTGGACGACATTCTTCTGATAGGAAATGATATTCCTATGCTACAGTCGGTCAAATCTTTCTTATCACTGAGGTTCTCCATGAAGAACCTGGGTGATGCCACGTACATTCTGGGCATAAGGATCTATAGGGATAGATCCAAAAGGTTATTGGGATTGTCCCAAACCAGGTACATTGACACCATCCTAAAAAGGTTTAGTATGGAAGACTCCAAGCGGGGTGCCTTACCCGCTTGCCATGGGGTCACTCTCTCCAAGGATTCTTGCCCAAAGACCGATGAAGAGAGAGCTCGCATGAGTATTATACCCTATGCTTCGGCAGTAGGATCTATAATGTATGCAATGTTATGTACACGCCCAGATGTAGCTTATGCACTTAGTGTTGTAAGCAGGTATCAATCCAACCCAGGGGAGAATCACTGGACAGCTGTGAAGAACATTCTTAAGTACTTGCGAAGGACTAAAGAATTGTTCTTGGTGTATGGTAATGGAGATCTCCAAATGGAGGCCTTTACCGATTCGAGCTTCCAGAGCGATAAGGACGACAGCAAATCTATCTCTGGGTTTGTATTTACCCTCAATGGAGGGGCGGTGAGTTGGAAGAGTTCCAAACAAGATACCATTGCAGACTCTACGATGGAAGCTGAGTACATTGCTGCAAATGATGCCGCCAAGGAAGCCGTCTGGATGAAGAAGTTCGTCTCGGAGCTAGGAGTAGTTCCAACCATTATTGATCCAATACCTTTGTATTGTGACAATAATGGGGCTGTGGCGTTAGCCAAGGAGCCCAGATCCCATCAACGGTCCAGACACATCCTGAGGCGTTTTCATTTGATCCGGGAGATTGTAGATCACCGCGAGATCGAGATTAGGAGGGTAGACACAAAGAATAACGCCGCGGATCCATTCACCAAGGCCCTTCCTCAGCCGCAGCATGAGCGACTTTTTGAGAAGTTGGGTATGAGATACGCCAATAACTGGCCTTAGTACAAGTGGGAGATTGTTGGATATATGTATGCCCTAGAGGCCATTATGTGATAGTGGATGTATCTATACATGTATATATATATATATATATATTCAGTATGCATTCTTGCTCGACATGATAGTATGCTATCTGGTTCTTCTTTATCTGACATGTTGATTTGATCATGCTTGTTATTCACTCATACATGCTGATAAAGCCCTGAGGATATTGGCTTGACAACTCTGATTATGATGGAGATCATACTAGTGGGACATCTGTAGTCTATAAGCATATCCTGGAAATTCCCTAGTCGTAGGTATATCGAGACGGGGCATTGATATACCAGAGTAGACTAGCGTATATGATACTAGACCCATGTGATGGGCGATGGATGATCCCATATCCATTGGTGTTTGACATCAAGATCATATACGGGTGCTCAGTGGTGACTGGGTACACTGGACGGAATCGCCAAGAACTCCTATATGGAATTATATCTATCGTCGGATAGCAGTTCTCAGGTAACCCTGGTACAGGTTAGTCTGTAGACCCGAGATCGTCATGGAGTCTTGTGTGCTCTCCCACTGTACTTTGATTGCCACCCTACCACGGCTCTACTGAGTCGTGCAAACAGGTGGCCGTTGGGTACAGTCCCGAGACACACGAAGGCAATGAGCGATAGGAGGGGTTTCGTCTCTCCCGGTATTGGGGGTTGATGCTGTGCTGTGCCCGACTGGTTATATCAGTAAGTCCCTGGCAGGGCTGCTGAGATTTGCTGATAAGTGTTATCGGTAGTTTCTCGATCTGTTATAGACCATTCACCGGCACGACTTATTGAGTTATTAGGGTCGACGTGACCATCCCTAGGCTCGATATGCAGCATATCTGACGAAGAGACCGGACTGTACGGTAGTGTTGCCGGATGGCTCGACGGGAGTTGTAGCAGGTTCGCTTGTTTTCTTCTGATCGCTCAATACCCGGGTGGCCGTTACGTTTAGCTGACCGCTTGCGGTTTGAGGGTACCTGATATGATCATCACCCTCTGCCGGCGTATTGACGAGTCTTAGAGTCGCACAAAGGAGTTACCTAGTCCAGGCCAAACGTTGTGGTGCGCGTATGCGATATGCGCATGCACCCGATTAAAATGTGCGTATATGATACCGAACATTGATCGGGTGGCCTGCTTTTGGTGGGGTCATATGAGATATGACCGGATTGATAAGTTAAGTGTTGATTTATCATCTAACCATTAGTTTTCTCACTTGAAACCTTTCTAGGGTTTGATGGATGTATGCATGCATGCATGTGTTTCTTTCTTTCATTCTAGTTTCATGCACATGTGGATGTGCATACATGCATACATACATACACCCATCCATCATAGTTGTTAGCATATGGAAATGGTGGCAATATAAGACTCACACCATGGATTAAATTATGGATTATTATTTAATTGTGGTTTTAAAACAAAATGAAAAGGAAAGGATAATCATTCTAGCTTCTGCATTCTTCTTCTAACCTAACCAAGCTCAACTACCACTAACCTAGGGTTATCCTTCTCTTTATCATTTAAAACCCAAGTTAAATTAACTCTCCATAATTTAATCATGGTTGAATGCAAGAAGGAAATAAATATATATAGTGATATATATTTCATTTTCCTTTTTAACTAAGGGTTATTTTTCTTCACCTCTTGTTAAAAATAGCCACCATCTTCATCCTCCTTCACCTTTTCCTCTCTAGTTTTTTCTAGTGAGTTAAACACAATTAAATAAAGGTTTTTGAAGTGAGATCCTTAGCCACAACATCATTCTACTCAAGTCTAGCCAACTTGATTAGAGTTTTCTCTTTGCTTCTACAAAGTTGCAAGCTTGGACGGGAAACTTCGGGTGGATCGTCGTGGACGAAAGAGGACTACAAGTGGACCTTCTTCCAACACCCTAAAGATCAAGGAGTCAAGCCAAAGGGGAGCTACAAAGGTTGTAGCCTTCAAACCCTAATTTTTATTAGCTTAAAGTTTTGTAACCCTAATTTTCTAGGATCGATTCCTTTGCGTGTTTGTTTAGCACCTTAAAAATACATACTTTGACACATGTGATGCTTCAAAACTCTTCATAGGGTGCTAGGCAAACCTTACAGGCACATCAAACCTGACGGATCACCTTCATCTCTTAACTCAAGATAGACTAGCTATCATCTGTCGCATCTCTGCCTGAAAGCTCCAGCGATCTCAGCTCATAAGCTTTGGAAGAGACATCCCATCAATCTCAGTAACAGCTGGGTCATCTGTCCACACGGTAGACGACATCACAATCTCTGAGATAGGCTGTACATCAACAGTCCTCTCACAACTGGCAGCTCTAACAATGACCTGATCATCCGGTGCAAAACCAAACACTCGCCTCATCCGAGAGGTCACAACACAACACTACATCGAGACGTTCCAATATCACCAGAAAACACAAAGGTCGGTCCTCGTCCATGACGAGATCGCCCTGACCACACCACTAGCAGCAGCTCAATCTGCGCTCAAACCATGGTGACAGGAACCTCAAGCATGTATCGATGAAAACAGATCAAGGGCATGAAAGGAAGCGACAGATCCAGAATGGATACATGATTATAAGAAGAAACAGTATCAATGAAAGTATGATCATGGAACGAATAGAATCAAGGATCTCAAAAGGGTGTATAATCATGGGTACGAAGAGAATCACAGATCTCAAAATATGTACATCCTAAGGTTTCTTAAGTGGAGTATCGTATCGTAAATATGCCGCGGAACATACGTACGGTACGTCACTCTACCCAAGCTACCTACTCTATCAACAAGGGTCAGCCTATGAAACGAAAGTTCAGGTCTAATACCCCCCCCGGTTCAAGTCTAAGTTCCGTAAGGTCAAGCCTAGATTCCGAAATATACATACGCCCTAGACTCCGCATAGTCAAACATAGACTTGAACCAAGGTTAAACCCAGCGCTATAATACCAACTTTATCATGACCCGAAATATTAGCTCGTGACCGGCACTTAAATCACGCAACGTCTAAAGGCGTAACGTAATTCAAGAAAGCCGAAACCCAGAAATCTAAACATTTTTAAGAAAATAAAAGAGGTGACGTTTTGCAATAAAGGTATAATGAAATCAAGTTTTTTTAAAAGCATAGAAAGGGAACATGAAAAATGTAAGTAGAATTTATCAGTTGAAAACATGTTTCGTCTTTTTAAAAATTTGGGCAGCACCTCCTTCGTATTTTTTTGATCCAAACCACAATACATGATAAAATAAAGTCATCCCCAAACGGGAGCTAGCTCTTCGCCAATCGGCGGATCCACAACCACGCAAAGCATAAATATAAGTATACGACGCCCAACGGCGAAGTTCACCACAAAAGATAAGGAAATAAGCAAGATATCAAAACCACAAGTAGCGGAATACCCCTCGCTCTAA
Organism: Agapanthus africanus; assembly: GCA_030015575.1. NCBI lineage: Eukaryota > Viridiplantae > Streptophyta > Magnoliopsida > Asparagales > Amaryllidaceae > Agapanthus > Agapanthus africanus. The sequence goes on along the minus strand of CM057338.1, from coordinate 397,610,113 downwards.
GTCTCGCACCAACTTTGTCACGACCCGAAATATTAGGTCGTGACCGGCACTTAAATCACGCAACGTCTAAAAGCGTAACGTAATTCAAGTAAACCGAAACCCAGAAATCTAAACCTTTTTAAGAAAATAAAAGAGATGACGTTTTGCAATAAAGGTATAATGAAATCAATTTTTCTTAAAAGCATAGAAAGGGAACATGAAAAATGCAAGTGGAATTTATTAGTTGAAAACATATTTCGTCTTTTTAAAAATTTGGGCAGCACCACCTTTGTATTTTTTTTTTGATCCAAACATGATAATATAAAGGCGTCCCCAAGCAGGAGCTAGCTCTTCGCCAACCGGCGGATCCACAACCACGCAAAGCATAAATATAAGTATACGATGCCCAACGGCAAAGTTCACCACAAAAGATAAGGAAATAAGCAAGACATCAAAATCACAAGTAGCGGAATACCCCTCGCTCTAGTCTCGCAACCACAACTCTCACTAAGTCTCATTACTTATACAAATACTAGTTGATTGATGGAGTTGACTGGATACAATATGAATAATAAATACAAGAGGGGTACGATCCAACATATACCACCTACCAAAGCAAAACACCCGAATGCAGCTGTGTGACAGCGATGCCGCTACTGATCCATGCGATCAATCTGCAAGAACTGTGGCACAACGGGGGTGAGTTGCCAACTCGTGAGTAGAAAACATCTACAAGTAGAAATCGAATAAACAACGATTCCTAGGTCTACTATATAATAAAGGTAATACTATAATATCTACGGTGACCGTATCTACATCTGTGCCAACAATGTAATCAATGCCTATATGCATGCGGATATCATCCAACCATAAAATCAATGTATGTATGCATGTGGATCCCGTCCACGTGTCAACCACTGACACAATAACATCATGCATGTAAATATCATAAAAGCATATGCATGAAAGTATGTGGATATAAATCAACGTGTGTCCCTCACGACACATCAAAATCATGGAACCTGAGTGTCCAGCATCAACACTCGAAACATCATGAAACCCGTGTCCAGCATCGATACGTAAATCCTCATATCTCGGGCTCCGTCGGTCCGGATAGGCTCTCGGGCTCCGTCTGCGGGATCGGCCCGCTGGCTCCGGTAGAACGGGTCGGCCCCTATCCATCTCTCGACTCCGGTCGGTATCCTTCGGATAATCGCTAGGTCCAACCAATCACCGGTTGGTAGTGGTCGCTCATCCAGGCTCATCGTCATCCCCACGAAATCTCTCTCTCGCCCCGGGGTACCATACCGGGTCCACCATGAACCCGCAAACGGATCATCCGCCTCCTCGAATCGGGTTTCACATATCACACATCTCAGAACCGAGAAAACGCATGGTGGACGCACTGAAATATCATATCAAGAGAAACCGGGTTTTTAAAACAATACGTACTTTCTTTGGTAATAACCACGGTTCTCAAATCCAGAAATCTCATGAAAACAGCATATCTCAATGCGTATAATCGTAAAGCATGATGTATGCGACATATAACAGAAATATAAGCATATCCGTATATCATGCAACATGGAACAGTAATATGCACATATCAGGGAAAGCCTATCTTTTAAATAAATCCAGTCTTTTAAATATATTATGTGGTTCCCAATATCTCCCAAGTCAAATGCAACATCGTAAAAAGGTGTATATGTAACTATAGCAGGTAAATCATGCAAGAAATCATATCATGATGCAGCAATCCTATTGTGTAGTGACATGGCAATTATCGATGATGAAGTGTGTGAGCCGGCCAATCTGTGTAAGTGTGACATACACATCATCGATAATGGTGTAGATTTACTAGCACAGATGTATGAAATGCAATGAGAGTGACATGAGCATAGCATAAATGTCACGACCCGAAATAGCCCGTGACTAGCCCTTGAATCATATGAAGTCTATAGGACCTCATCTAATTCAGGCAAGCCAAAATCCCAGAAATCTAAAACCATTTTAAGGAGTAAATAAAGAAAACTAGTTTTTAAGAGGTAAAGAAACAAAGTTAAAAAAACAAGGTTTTTAAATAAGTAAGCCGAATATGCGTTTTTAAAATCTCTAGTTTTTTTTTGAAAATTTCAGGCAGAGTTTCCTTTGTAAATACTAGCCCCAAACGGGGTACAACATGAATAATATATATACAATGATAAAAGGCATCCCCAAGCGGGAGCTAGCTCTTCGTCAATCGACGGTCACAACCAGGCAAGCAGTATAATATACAACGCCGAAGGGCGATGATCAAAACTCAAAGGAAAACTCAAATCAGCATGAAAACCATAATACTACAACGCACGACTCTAAGGTCGAAATAATACATAACTGGTTTTCTAAGTCTGAAACAATATACATGTTTGGTTGATGGAATTACTAGATACAACTGAATAAAATAATATAAGGGTGGTCACGATGCGAGTGAACCCACCTACCAATGCAATCACCCAAAAAGGAAGCAGTGTGCCAGAAAAGCCGCAATGAAACCTGTACGGCAAAACCTGTAAGAAACTGTGGCACAACGGGGGTGAGTTGCCAACTCGTGAATAGAAAATATCACAGAACAGAAATCGTATGTATGACACAATCCTAGGTCAATACGATCAGATATATATATATATATATATATATATATATATATATATAAATCTCAAATGAATAAGTCTGAAGCATGATAAGGTGGCAATGTAACATCTATACATGAGTGTAGTGCTAAGTGCTCATGCCAGTGCCTCAGGTAATAACATACCATAAATATGAGGTATGATCAATGTCGACTATATCATGAAGTCTATAAGTATGTGGATATCATCCAACTATGTAATCAATGTCATCATGTATATGGATCTCGTCCAACTATGTGATCAATGTCATCAATATCATTTATATGTATATGGATCTCGTCCACGTGTCACCCAATGACAATAAGCATCATGCATGTAAATATCATAAAGTATATGCATGGAAGTATGAGGATGTAAATCAACATGTGTCGCTCGCGACATATCAAATCATGGAACCTGAGTGTCAAGTATCGACACTCGAAAACATCATGAAACCTGTGCCTAGTATCGACACGTAAATCCTCATATAAATAGAGCTCCGTCAGTCCGGATCGGCCCATCTCATCTCTCAACTCCGGTCGGTATCCCCAGATATCCGCCGAGTTCAAATACAATCACCGGTAGGTAGTACTCCCCTGCCAGGCTCACCGTCTAACATATACGAGTCTTCTTGCCTTGGGGTACATCACCAGATCCACCATGTACCCGCAAACGGTGCCCACCTCTCCTCGAATCGGGTTTCACATGTCGCTCTCAGAACCGAGAAAACACATGGTGGACGCACTGAAATATCATATCAAGGGTAACCGGGTTTTTAAAACAATACATACTCTCTTTTGAAATACCCACGGTTCCTAAATCCAGAAATATCATGGAAACAACATATCGCAATGCGTATAATCATAAAGCATGATGTATGCGACATGTAAAAGAAATGTAAGCATATCAGTATATCATGCAATATGGAATAGTAATATGCACATATTGAGGGAAACCGCTCTTTTAAAATGAATCGGTTTTTAAGGAGTATCTTGCGGTTCCCAAATCTCTAATCAAGCTAGAATCATCTATGTATGTGAAAATACTTATGTATGTAAGTATGGGTGTACAATAGGTATATGCACAAGTATGAGTGTACAATAGGTATGTGCACAAGTATGAGTGTACAATATGTATGTACACAAGTATGCCATGCAAGGGGTCATATCCTGAATGTAACAGTCCTACAGTGTAGTGACATGGCAATTATCGATGATGAAGTGTGTGAGTCGGCAAGCAGGTGTACGTGGAACATATGCATCATCGATAATGGTGCTGGTGTCCTGACAGCATGGTTTTAATATAACAATAAACATATTTAAACATGCAATGCGATGCGAACAGCAAGATATGCGGAAAATGAATAATAAACACAACAGTGTAGAATCTACATCAATGTATCTATGTCATACAGTTTTGCCATTTGAAAGAAGACGAATCGGAGTTTTTAGGAAAATAAGGGTTACGGTGTTTTTAAGAAAAGATGCGTCTTTTGAAAATATCCGTAGAATCCCTTTTGCCTGTCTTTAAAATACTCCCCGATTCGTTAGTTTTTTGAAATAGGTATGAACTCGGGTCTAGTCTAACATCTACTAAGCAAACTACAGATCTAACTAGTAAGCTAATCGGGAGGGGTATGGAAACCACCTAAATCTGAGTCGATACATATATACAAATATAATAGTCGGTGATCCCGCCTCAATAGTATCACGTATGATATAATATTATCATATGACATCCTCGAGTCATGAGTGCGGATCTATCATCAATATAAAGCTCGTACGGCAAATCAGTCGTACGACATCCTAAAAGCTGGGTACGGGTCAATATCACAATCACCTCATCAACTATCTGGTATCCTTATCGTCATATCTCATGATCTGGGGTACTGATCTAGTCTAGTACTAACCGATACCATCTATATAGATATATGTGCGTGTATGAAAACACGCCCAAAGGCCCGCTAGAATCTCATGTAGTATCCTAAATACGAACCATATCAATCACCGATCTCACGGCACTATGCCCAATCTCATCGACTCATCTCCAAATATCAATACACTATCCTCATCATCCAGGTATAAAGTATAACAAATAAGCATGTGTGTGCGTGTGGGTGTAAACCTATTCTAGGGTTTCGCAACTAGGAAACTATACTAGTTTGCTTCTAAACCCTATTCTATCCATAGTACACCTAATCACATTTTGAATATCTATGACACACATAACACTAATCATATATATAACTATAGTATATATCTAGTATACTAAATATCGAACTGCGGGGGTGCTATACGCCATCCACCCGACTTCTCCCGTAGATATAATCTACTCACCTTGCATCCTGCGTGTCGGTGTCGACGTCGCCTTCGTCTTCTTCATCATATGGGAATCCATATGAAGGTACCTACATAAATAACACAATCGAGAATGCGTATTAAAATCACATCCGGGAAAAACCGAAACGACACGCTAAGGCCTATAGGTTAGAACCTATGGGACTACGCATTCAAAACCATCAAACAATTCTCGATATCGTCGTACAAACGTCAAGTGATCGAGGTAAAAACACAATACTAGAAATCCAGAATTCAAAATATGCAAAACGAAACTCCGAATCAAAACAGCAACTTAGGGAAAAAGGTCCCAGATTTTACCCTAGGTCCAATTGGTCAATTTTGCATATGCCAAGGGTCCTATTTTACTGATGAGGGGGACCACAGAACCAACACGAACCAATTCTACCCTAATCTGGCCGCAATTTGCGGCCCAGAAAGATTAAATTTGCGGCCTGGAAAAAGGAGTCAGGGGCTGGGGTTTTTGATGGTAGCTTTCCTAAGTGCCTGCACATCTCCTCTGTGTTTGCAAAATAAATTTTCAGAGTCTCCGAGTGATAGAAGATTTCATTTAACACTCACAGAATCCATAAATTTTCCGATATCGGCTTTTCTAAATCCGTATTCTGGGGTTCTAGTCTCTGGTTTAGGTCTTAATTCTAGCACTAGCGGGTTTGTGAGGCCTCTACTGAGCTCAATTGCCCATCACAACTCTCAATTTCTAATAAGCTTAACTAGAATTCTTCTAAGTCCACAAAACCACTCGATATCGGTTCTAATCTAACATGGGGGTAAAAGTAATGGAAACACTAAGCTTATGGTTCAGAAAATACCTCATTTGGCAACTCAAGAAAATTCTTGAGTTGCCCCAAGTGGCCAAAATCCTTGCTTTCTTGGTCCAATGTGCTTCCCTTGAGCTTGTGCACCTTTTTAATGAAATGGGACTTGGGTTTTGAGTTGTTTTATCATGGAGTTTTGGGAGGTTGAAGATGGAGGAGGAGGGGGGACAGCAACA